>OX637667.1:3694981-4894981 GCA_951802225.1 Euspilapteryx auroguttella
GGAACGCGCAGGTTGCTACATTATATTATTATTATTTTCTGAATAAATTATTATTATTATTACTGTGTTTTAGTACTTATAGGAATGGGATTTTGCAGGTTAGTGATAGTGACTACCTAATTTTAAATATTTCTTCCTTTTTAAGTCTGTCAAAGGCACTTATCTGCGAAACGGCTCAATAAATCAAAATGAAATGTTTGCACGAAATTTTGCTTGTTTGTCCAAAGAATACTAACAAATATTATTGTTTCTTTCTTTGTGTTTAAATAACTATAGGAGGAGTACATATAAAATTAGTTTAAATGGAGTTGGGTTAGTTATTAAAATTTTATGTATCCTGCTACTGGGCAATTGACTTCTCTTTCACTCTACTCTATCTAGCGAAACCTCCAATTACTTATAACTTAGGGACAGCAAATAACTTGTAGGTGTCAAGTCTCTTAACAAAATTCAAATATCGTCCCTATAGTTCCAACACTGCGAAACTAATTTTTTAGAGTATTTGTGAAGTGCAAAATTTCGAACTTCTAGTTCTCAGGCCTCTACAATGATGTACTGTTTCTGTTGTTTTTTTTTCTTGTTCATAATTTGTTTTTGTTTCTTGTTTCAGGACAACAACAGCAAGCAGGTCATTTCAGATCAACAGAGTATAATAAAGTGAAGTGACGTGAGGGACTGAGCTAAATGAAACTTTAGTAGCGAAACCATTAAATAATTCATGTTCATTCAGTGCTTGGGGTCACATACGGCGGCGGGGCAAGATGGCGCGGATTTTATGAATTAATAGATCTAAATAATTGTCAGAAAAAGTGCGGTTATTTCTGTATTGCGACTTTGGTTTAGTTATAAAGAAAAACCTTAACTAGTATGTATCCGCTACGCTGGCTTCGCTTACGACCTGTACTCGGACGCTTTCGCAGGCGGCACCTAAGCAAAATTATTGTGGTGTATTATCTAGCCTAGCTAGAGCCTAGCACATGGCATGGCTAGACGAAATAGTTGCTTCCTTGTCAGTATTGTTACGTATTTGCTGCCGACTGCGAAAGCGTTGGTGTACTGTGTACTAGGTCTTAAAGTTTTTTTTTCTCTAAATTGTTCTAAATCTTAAAACTTGTCTAGCATAAAGCGAGCGTTTAATAACAAAGTTGTTTTATGGTTTTTCTTGATCTTATGTTCAATTTATAATTTAAAAAAAGAAAAACATTGTTATAAATTATATAGGTTTTTAAAATTACTTTTAATATGCCTTTAATAAACAGTGTCAACATTGCCACCGTGTGTGATCCATAAATAAAAAACTCAAGTGTTCTCTAAAAGGCCTCTAAAAAAATTGTATTTATATTAATTTTCTCATGTTAATATGTATTACAAAGATCTCGCCTGGTCGCGAAATCTTTCCTTACAAAATTATATATTTTTTTACACAATTATTAATGTCTACCTTTTTTTATAAATATCGTATTCATTAGAAGATTTTGATGGCGTTTTTTAATTTAAAACTTATTGCAAATAAAACTTCGAAAACTGAAATTTTTTCGTCAAAAGAAAGTATATTTGGATGGCTTCCGATTCGCAAATGATTGAAATCGCACCGATAAAAATAGTTTTGTGTAAAAGTCCTGAAACTCTCACTAAATTAATGTGGTTCGTTAGAAAATTTTGGCTCAATGGGTCAAGCAATACTTGTCCTACAACAAATAATAAAAAAAAAAAATGTTCCATTTTCGAATCGTGCCACATTATTATGATTTTTGGCTGTAAAAAATGCTATTTAAAAAAGAAAAACACATTTTCATAGATGGAAAAACATTTGATTTAGCGGGAAAATTCGTCTATCGAGTTTGGCTGAAACTATTATTATTAAGAACACAATATTTTAATTTAATGTTTGAATTGAAATTGCGAATCCGATATTTCTGTATATTTTAAGTGTTTCAATTTACTTACCTAAATAATTTGAAAATACTGTTTCGTTATTTGGAGGCCGAAACTGGTTTGCTTAAAAAAAAAGCAATAATAATGGTACTGGGAATTTATATTTATATATTAAAAATTTTCAATCATTCTAATTCTGGAACAAGTTTTTTGTATTTTTTGTTCTCGGTAATTAATGGCATTTTCAATCTTTTAAAATAAAAATTTAAAACTTTTGCGCGGTTATGTTGTACAGTGCCTGACAGAGCAAAACGTTGTGTTACGGAATTTTGTACTCCAAGGGTTCTATTCTAATACACGTAAAATTATTAAATGTTTAAAAAAATAATTAATTCCCTAAAATTTGTCATTAAAAAAAATATTTTATTGTGAACCTGTTCTAAATTTGTTAATTATAATGAATACGCGTCGACCCCTTGTACAGTATAAATAAAATAGTAAAACAATTAAAATGTAATGCTATTGGTTTGTTGGAATCATTGGGAACGTGTTCTGTACCATAGTAATAAATTATATATTTAAATGTCATTTTGTTTTTATTTCTGTGCTTAATAAAAGAGTTATATATTTAAATCACAAAACTGCATAAAATACACAATTATATCCGCAGGATACTTAGCGTAAACATCATAAACTCTGTGCCTCTAGGCTAAGGGTAATAGTTACTAATGTTTTCAAGCAATAACAGAACTATTTTTTGTATTTCCTCCAAAGTAGCTAAAACGCTTATTCGCGGTGTTGAAGTATATGCGACACTATGTAATGGCACTATTTAAGGTGGTAACTCTCGCTATGGCGCGAAATTCAAATTTTTTCGTGTTTTTTTTTATTCTGGCGAAAGTATACATATTTTTAAAAGTTTCAATGAATTCGCGTATGTAAAAAACTATTTGCCACATTGTAATACAACGTTATTAAAAGACAGACCTACTGATTTTGTGCCTAAGGACATAAAGGCCAAAAATCAAGTTAGGTCCTTAGACACAAAATTAGTAGGTCTGTCTTCGAAAAACGTTATATTACAATGTGAGAAATGGTTTTTTACATACGCGAATTCATTAAAACTTTATTAAAAATGAATACTTTCGCCAGAATAATTAAAAAACGCGAAAAATTTTGAATTTCGTGCCATACCGTGACTTACCGCCTTAATAGTAGTTATAGGTATAGGTCTCTTGCCGAAAAATATAAAACAGCGCCATCTAAAGGTAATGCAAAGAGAAGGTAAATCACTAAGGTAATGGCTATAACCACTAGCTTAACCGCCAAATTGTGTTTTGTTACAACTGCTCACTAGATGGCGCTGCTGTCGCCTTATAAGTAACTATTTCATGTTTATTGGATTTTATCAAACGATTGAAACGTAAATTTATCGAAATCTTAATGAATATTATTTGAATTGATAAAATCTATAATATTATGGTAAAATAATTCTTATATTGTTTTATTTTATTTCTTAATTAATGAAAATCGTACATCGCGCCTGTGAAGTTTTTGACAACAGTAAGTATATATACAATATTCAGTGCGTTACAAGTGTACTTGCTTCGGCAGTACATATACTAAAATTGGAACGATACAGAGAAGATTAGCATGGCCCCTGCGCAAGGATGACACGCAAAATCGTGAAGCGTTCCACATTTTTTTGTCATATTACCGCCTAACTTATTGCTATATTAAGTTTGTGTGCGTGTTTTTCTGATAAACCTTTGCGTAGTTTTAAAGATTTAAGCATACATAGGGACAGACGCGGAAAACAACTTTGTTTTATGGGCGGTTTTCTGAAACGTTGTACGTAACGAAATGGAATTCCACCGTAAAAAAAAATATAAAAATATCTTGAAGCGTTTTTAAATTGATCTTAATGAATTATATTTTCAGAAAATAATAATGGTTCGCTTGAATTTTTATTAGTTTACCAGTAAATTGAAGTCAAAGTTGTACTTGTTAAATTTTGTGTTCCATTACGTCACAGTTTTAAGTTTTCATGAAATTAAAACGAGTAAATAATATTTATAACGGTCTCAATTGATCAAATCTTTACAACAATAAGACTCACTAAAAAAAATCTGTTCTATACATCTACGCTCGTAACCGAGATAAAGACCTAAATATAAAATTACGTCACATTTTGGCACACACCGCCTCAAAACTTAACTTCTGTACGCTTCATACGACACATTATAACATATTTATATAAACTCCCGAAAAGTTATGTTAATTGCCCTTCTTTTTTATATAACTTACTTAGTATTTATCTTAATACTTTTAAAATTATATCAATAAAATAACACAGATCGGGTGGGACACGTCACGGTAATGGAAAATGACGTGACGTAAAGGAATTATAAAGAATTATGTACATGGCAATAAAAAACCACTGATTAAAAATAACATGATGAGAATGTTAATTTGTTGACAGTTATTTTATGAGGCGGTTTTTTTAAACGTTCTGAAGTGCAAGAAAGTGTTTCTCGGGCTTGTATTTTATATTGTCGCAAGTGACATTCATAATTATTGACCCCTGTCTACCCCTCTGGTAATAATGAGTCACAATATAAAAAAAACTCAATTGTTACGATACGACACGCATAGCGGGTACATAATTAGGATGTGAACTAAATTTCAACATTTACAATAAAAATAAAATATCTCTTTTAAACGACTCTGACATACAAACAAAGAACATAGCCAAACAACGTTCAGCCTACGTTCAGCAGTGGACATCTTCCGGCTAAGACTATGATGTGATGTTGATCATCTTTCTTACAACTTCAAATAACTGTTTTTATTACTGAAAATTTGTCTTTCTTTTAATATAATATCACTTTAGCCATAAAGAAGGTAATAACAAGTAAATTACCAATGTGCTCATAGCTTTAGAATTCCATTACATCACATTTTACATTCGCTAGTACATCACGCCACGTAATGGATGTGACGTATAGCTACCCGTCATGAATTTAATCAAAATTACTCCTAGGTCGATGAAAATTATAAGAAACTAGTATCTTAATCCAGAACTAGATAAAATAACACGTATTACAGCCAAAATTTAATAGTACGCAATCTATATTACCTTTAAAATGCCCGTTCGTAGTTGAACGGAAATTTTGACACCGTGACGTACACAATCACTTTGGACAGATTTTTGATTAAACTGATGAAAATAATCAAATACGGTAAATGCACAAGGAGTAGAAATATTGATATCTATCGTAATAAATCCTAGATAAGGTAGTTTTTTCTTTGAAACTTGGAAAAAAGTACCCGTGACGTATTGAGGAATTCCACTCGAACGTATTTTAAAGAAAACAAAAACTTGTAATTTTTTATTGTTTTGTACTCTAAACTCTTGTAAAAGGGTTTAAATTTGAAATTTAGAACATTAAATGATCCCAAAAAAGTTGCCGAATCCGCCTTAAAAGCAAGACATCAATTAAATTTTCGACTTTGAACCTTGCTGATATAGGGAGGACACGCTTAATTTCGCATATATTTTTTTGTTTTTGCTAATATTTTTCGTGTTATTTACTGTTTATTGTAGATTTTAATGTATATGTGTAGGGTTTTTTTAATTAATAAATCGATATAAATAATAAAAAAATAAGCTACATGTTATGGATTGCCGAAAAACAAGCCGGACGTGGAAGGACATCGTCATTTTCTATTGAACAAGGTTTCTGAAAACCGCCCTTATACTATGTATGGACTATTAGCTGTACCCCGCAGTGTTACCCGCGTTTATTTACGGAAAATAAATTGTGTATTCCCTTCCCATGAAAATAAGATATTTTTCTTAAAAACCTACTTTGCCTGCTTCTCCAAAATTCCTTTTAGTTTATTTTATAATTTCATCGCAATAGTTTCACCGTTTTTACCTTAGAGCAATAAACATCTTGTATCATGTACCTGGCAGAATGGCAAATGGGAAACACTCAGCTCTTTGGCAAAAAAATAAATAAATTATATTCTCCTGCAGTGAAACGCAGCCTATGTGATAATCCAGGGTGTCAGTATGGTAGGTATGGTATGGAATACCAAATTAAAATCCCTTCAGCCGTTTAGACGAGAAGAAGTAACAAACATAGGTACACACTTACAAACTTTCGCTTAGTGTGATTTATACTGTCGTAGTAAGATTTGATAATTAGGTTTTTTGCAAAAAACCTAGGGATTTTGCGAAAACACGGATAATTTGATATAAGCATTACTTTTTTTTCAATCATCCTGACATGAAGCAGTTTTTTTGCAAAAAACCTAGTAAGATTGAAAACTTTGAAACCTTCCTATAATCTAATTGGCTAGATTTATTGCTTGCTGGTAAACTCTTATTCTGATTGGTTCGTTAAAATATCCTTTGACGCTACAGAGAAACGCTACCTACTAATGTAGGTACAATTTTTCTCAGAAGTGGGATACCTAATACCTAATGATATTATCGTTATGTAGGTTTAGGTGTTGGTTGTATGCTCAAATAATATAAAACTTCACCAGCAAGCTGAGTACGCTGTGTTGTACAGTGGCGGACACGATCGGCGTAACACTTCCGGTTTTTCTGTATTGAAAAATAGCTCTTGTTCTTTGGTAATACAGTCTAGGGCTGACGAAACCATAGACAAATCTGTTACGGCCTCCTAGTCCGTGACTGTACCTAGTTAGGCGGTACGAAGTTCGCTGTGTCGACTAGTATAAAATAAAGTTGTCCCTAAGTTAAATCTTTAAAACTATGCAATGGATTTTGATGAGGTTTTTTTTAGTAAATAGTGAATCATGAGGAAGGTTTATTATATATACATGTACATCAATATATAGGTTAGGCGGTACCTACACGAAGTTCACCGGGTCGACTAGTACCATAATAAAAAAAACTCAATTAAATGTCTTATGATTTAATTTTATTAAGTAAAGTAAGTAAGTACCTTAAGGTACTTAAGGTAGAATTCTTACCTAATTTTTCGAGGTTTTATTTTAATATTTACATTATTATGTATATTCTACTCTACAAATTATCAGGTCATATTATATTAGTATATCTACATTTCTCGGTGATTCGTAAAATTAACTAAAATCTTACGAGATTGGTTCGACACCCTATCTTAATAATCCATGTTTGATCTTTGGTTTATCTTAAAAACATACTTCTGTAGGCCGTACGCCGTAGATCAACCTATACATTTGTTTTGAAAAAGTCTTACAACTTTAGGCTTCAAACGCACAGGCGGATTTTTATCCGCGCGGAAACAAACCGCGCGGATAAAAATCCGCTGTTGCGGTTTTATTTCCGCGCGGTTTGAAAGGTTGTTATTTAATTTTCAACCTTATTCTTAGTTCCCGAACGTACAGGGGAATTTTTACCCGCGCGGAAATAAAACCGCAACAGCGGATTTTTAGCCGCGCGGTTTTTTGCGGTGCGGACACTTCCATAGAATTCTATATGTTACATAAAATCCGCGCGGCAAAAAACCGCCTGTGCGTTCGTAGCCTTAGTGTTCAAAAGGGTGGGTTTATTTTATAAAATTGTACAAACTTTTTTTTACGATGCACTTACGACTTATCTCTTCTCACTATCTAAAACCATGCTTTTTCAGAGTTGTTAGAGTCACGGACTCGTTACTTAAGTGTTACGCTGAACGAGTCTGTGACTGTACAGTGGCGGACACGGTCGGCGTAACACTTCCGGTTTTTCTGTATTGCAAAATAGCTCTTGTTCTTTGGTAATATAGTCTAGGGCTGACGAAACCATAGACAAATCTGTTACGGCTGTCCGCCACTGTACTAGATACTCAATAAAAGTTATCAAATGCTAAAATTCTCCTCCAACCTCCTCAAATGATCCACTGTAGACTCCTGACTCGGACTGTGACTTAAAATATTATTCTTATAAACTTCCATACTTCGCTGCGTAGACGCCATATTGTTGAAAACTTCGCGCGGCAAAAGGCGATTTTGCGCGGGAACTTTGACATTTGATGCCGCCATGTTGAAAAAAAGTTCCGGGCGCGCTGTACCACTAGGGATGGGACCGTTATAAATGTTTCGATTTAATTGATTCTGATTTGTAACTGCTAGTGATTTCATCCAGTGTTGCTGTTGGGTCGGTGGTATTCTGTTTGGGCAGTTGAATATCCAAAGGCGATCGCCTACGAACATGGGTCGTGGCGATACTATACCCAAGCTGCTGTAGTACTGCTGAGCTAGAAGTTCAACGTCGTTTGTGTATTTTCGTTTCCATTTTGTTCTTCGGTTTTGGAACCAGATTTTTATCTGCAACAATAAATTTATAAAGATTACTCAATGTCACGTATAGTAGGTATTGAATAAATGTATAAAGGTAGATAGATAGATAAAATATTTATTTTCACTTAATAAAATACTAATAACACACAACATAAAATACACATAAAAAGACAAATAACAATTTTACATATAAAATGTATAGTTCCAAAAGGCTTTTTGATATACCATCATCATCAATCATCATCATTTCATCCGAAAGATTTCCACTGGACCATAAACCTAGCTGCCCCACTAATCACCACAATGAGCGGTCTTGTTTCACCCTCATCCATTGAACTCTCGCAAACTTCACCGAGTCTAAGCGACTTGTGTGTGGTCTACCTACTCTACGTCTCCGGTGCAGTGCGTGATTGGCACTCAAGAAGTTTTCACCCCAGCGACCATCTAAGTATTTTTCGTGTTATTGTGCCCTTGTGCTCCGCAGAAGACCTATAGTCACCGACATAGCCCAAAGAATTGCGAAACTTAAGTGGCAATGGGCAGGGCACATAGCTCGGAAAACACATTTAAAGCCGAAAAGTTCTCCAGTGGCGACCACGAACCGGAATACGCAGGCAGGCAGACCCTTCATAAGGTAGTCGGTAGACGACCAGGTGAAGCCTGCGAAAATACACTAGATGAGGGTCGCTCAAGACCAGTCGTTGTGGTGTTCTGTGGAGGAGGCATATGTCCAGTAGTAGAACGTCTTTTGACTGAAATGATGATGGTGATGATTGCCCTATGGTAATTGTCACCTAATTGTATTGTGTAATATCACAAAAAAAACAAAAAAAAAGAAAAAAAGAGAGAAATTGTAAAGTAGAGTTTGTTACCCATTTCTTCTCTACGCTGTAAAATCATTGCGAAAGGGAGTAGAATCATTTTACAGAGGGCTCGTTTGGGGGCCTCTCCAGGCGACCATTGTCGTAAGGCAAGCCAAACATTTGTTTTCCTGAGCCAATTGGTGGGCACCCTGAACTACCTCGCCTCTCACAGTATAGGATAAGTTTTTAAGTTCTGTTTATTTTTACCTACCATCTGTCTGTAACATACACTTAGTTTGCAATAAAATTTATGATTTATGATACTTTACCAAGTAAGGTATCAATAGCGATTAGATTAGATGAAGTCTAATTGACTTTCAATAAGTGATATCTTGTATCCTATATTGAAAAAAAAAATATTTGATTTGGTATCTGTGACTTTGGTTCAATCATACGTACCAGCTCACCATCATCATATTTTCAGCGTATAAGAGTGTATCTCTTGAAGACGTATTTCAACGAAGGTTTCTGCTACCCGTCCTTCAAGTGTTTAGCCGTATTTCATGACATCCATGCGTTATTTATAATGTGTCCCTAAAATAAAATGTCACCTGTGTCTCAGTAAGCCGCAGCTGCCTGGCCAGCCGTCCCCGGGCCGCCACGGACAGGTATCTATTCTTCTCGAACTCTGCCTCTAGACTCTTGATCTGCTGAGCGCTGAATGCCGTGCGGGCTCGCTTGCCGCGGGATGAGCTGGACCCCCCTGTTGGGAATACAGGTAAGTTATGTGGTGGTACCTAATTGTGTTATTTATTATCCACGATGTGGTCCGTAGACTGAATGGGCGAAATAAATAAGAGTCGGGCAACAGCGGTCGTGGTACAGTTTCTGAGTAGCTAGCTATACATAGTGGTCAGTTTATGTCGTCGTAACTCGTATTCACTCTCTTACACATTTTGCCGGCGGCATCAAGAGACAGCTCAGTTGATGGCTAAGTTAAGTACCTACACTATATTAAAAAAAAGTATTAAAATCCTACATTGCCTCTTGATGAACAAAGGCTAAAATATATTTTCAAAAAAGTTTCAGATTGATAAAAAAATTACATTGCTATCGCGGCACCTCTACGAAGTTCGCGTGTCAGCTAGCTAAAGTATTGATGTTACAATAACAATAGCCACGGAAGTCATTCCGGCCGAAACGCTTGCGATCCTATTAAACAATCCAGTTTCAGCTAAAACGGACACCATACATCGTCACTCAAGCTATTTTCAATAAACACCTTCACTCGTGAGTAATTAGGCGTAATAAATCAAGCCGTCATTCCGCCATCTTGGATTTCAGTGACAGCGCACAGGGAACGGCGGGAATCGGGAACCACTAATGAGAGCGCGCAGTAAAATGATGCGCCAACAATTTATCACCTATACGGCACTGGCACGATAGTCGTTAAAGAAATCTCGAGCGACATATGTTTTAATTGGTTTTGTTTCAGTTTTCATATCGTGTTTAATTGCCTCCGAGTGTCAGATTAATTGTGCGGTTATGAAAATATGAGTTTCCGGCTCGAAGGACCATTTATTCTGACAGCTTTATTGAAATAAAATGGTAACGGGCCTTCGTAACTATCTACAAAGAGAAGTAGTGTTGGTACAAAAGCGGCAAACAAGGTTGCAAATTACTTTGTCAGTGGCGAAACAATTAACGTCAATTTATCGGCACTTGTCGCCGTCGAGGATTGATTCACGCCACTGTATTTTCAGAAGACAAATTTACAAACAAAACGAGCGCGCAAGAAAGAACGAATTTCGATCTTATAATACTGAAAAACAAAAGTGTTAATCGATTGAAACAATCAGAATGCAAAGGAAAGTCCCGCGTTCCGATGTCCCAAACGCATTCTCCGCCCATCCGCCTGTCTCATAATAGAATTTTACAGCTTTTTAATGAGGCTGAAGCACTCACTAAATTTCATTCGGAGAGGCCATCTCTTTTCATCTTTATTTCCTTTTTTTCGTCGCGCTGAGTAATTACGGGCAGAGGAAGATTTAACTAACGAGTATCGGGACGCGAGTAGATTTATGTTCGGCGGTGAATTTAGAAAATGAGACATCAGTAGTTCGTAGTCGGTCGTAGTCGTACTGTAGACTGTAGATAGGACAATTGCCAGAAGAGTTGTGTCATATAAAAATATCGTAAGAAATTAATATCTATCATAGTAATTAATTACTTGGGTGGGTAATTAAATTACTTAGGTACATTTTACGAAGAACTTATAAGTTGCCATGTTGCCAAAGTTCAAATTAATTGCATTTGGAGCTATGCGATTTACAATTCTAAGAACTTATACAGTATATTCTTTATTCTTATAAGTAGAGCGTTCAAACCGACAGGAAATTAGTAAGTAGGCTGCACCTAGGTATACCTCGTAAAAACTATGCAAAAATAGCTGTATTTTTTTTTTATAATTTAAAAGTTATTTTTGTTATCAATACATAGTATAAAATGAAGTCGTTTCCCGCGTCTGTCCCTATGTAATGCTTATATCCTTTAAAAATATGCAACGGATTTTGATGCGGTTTTTTTTAATAGATAAAGTGATTCAAGAGGAAGGTTTATAAGTATAATACATGCACAAAATAGTAATAGGCGAGGCGGTACAAAGTTCGCCGGGTCGACTTGTTTGTTATAAAGAAAAGTAGGGATCTGAGTCTGATCTGAGAATAAATATTTTATCAAAACTCTAAAATATTTTTTTATTAGATAAATATTTTTTCTACCATCGTTTACAAATTCATAAAACACGTCCGTCAAACCACTTTAAACCACAACCGTAAACAAACACAAACTATTTTGACAGCAACACATTTTTCCCGCCATTACTCGTTCAGAAACCTTAATATTTTTTTTTCATCTTGTTTTACGATGAATAATGTTTTTCTTGTTTCCAAGACTCGTTCGCCGGATCTTCCAGACATGTGTTCTTGGATTTAAGCCAAGATGGAACCGTTTAAAATGTATTAAAATCGTCTTTTCGCTTCGTCAAATTGTTTTTTTTTTTTGAAACCACTCGATGGGTCTTTAATGCGATTTTAATTAGGCGCCTCAGTTAATATGGTTTATTTTAGGGAAACAACAACTACCACAAGAAGATCCATATTATTTAACTATTTTACACTATTGAGTATAGAACTATGCAGACGTTTATATAACTATAACTTTTCCACCCCACAAGGCAGCATCATAGGACCTTTACCACAGAATACCTAATAGCATATACTTACTATTTAATATCGAAGTCTATAGACTACCATAAGACTACCTATCACATAGACAAAGTAGAACGCTGCGCTTACCTTTCATACCATTATCATACATCAGTGAGGTGGGAAAACGCTACGTTACTCATACATACTAGCTAGAGAGACTGTAGTGAGGACTGTAGATCTAGATAGATCGTCCAAATAAGTCAATACTATACAAGCCCTTGAATAAGCAATGCAATGGGTCTATGGTCTATTGTAAATTTAAAGGCAGTTTCATAGAGTGGTTACTTTAAATTTTAAATGCGTTTATAGTATCGGTCTATCTAGTTGCTACCTACCTAATCCTTCACTAAACAACATTTATTTATAGCTTAAATGATCTCCTAATTATCCGAGCTCGCTCGTTTGGTATAAATGTGGCGTGCGGGCGCGAAGTGTATTTTGTCATTTTGTTTCTTTTCTTTGATGAAATATCGTCGCTTCTCGGATAGCGATGATTTATGCCGAGTCTCGTGTTTTGTGACGATAAAAAATGTTGTTGGAACATTGGGATCGATCATATAGTTTTCTTCGAAATTCAAAATCTTTTTGGCCCATTATAACGAACTGTTACTGTAGGTATTTAAATTTTTCTTAGGATTCACATCATTAAGTCACCTACTTACATTACTTACGTCGCAAAAAGTAAAGTGATAGGTATTAAAAAAAAACCTAATCGAATTCCCTCAAAGTTTCATTTGAATCCATTCAGCAATTTTCATAAAAATGCACACACTTACAGCTTAGGTAAGCTCTGTTAAACTTATGCCATTACCACTTTTTTATCAAACCTAGTTTATAGTGATAGAGCAGGTTTAACTCTCTTTGTGGTATCAGAGCCAGTTACCACTGATCGGCGTTGTATCCGGATTTCTTCGTCATCATCCCATCCAAAACATATCCACTGCTGGTCATAGATAGACCTCCTAGATCACTATAATGAACGGTCTTGTTCAAACCTCATTTAGAGCACACCCGCAACCTTCACCAGGTCGTTTGGTCTCCTTATGAGCGGTCTACCTACTCTGCGTGATCTGCGTCTTCAAGCGGATCTCATCAAGTTCTTTCCTGTGAAAGATCTTCAAGATATTTTCGAGTGCATCAGTGAACAGTTTCGGCGCTTTAACAAGCCCTGTCTGACTCTCCGGTCTCCGCTGCAGTTGAAAAGTCTTCAGCTCTGTATCCTGTCAAACTAGTGAGGTGGGAAAACGGTCAAACGGACATAGTTTTTATTTTGTTTTGAATTTGTCTCTGTCTGACCTCAATCCCACCTTATGGATTGCATTGCTAAAGTGTTGTAGCATAGATTGCAGTTCAGATGCTGAATCGGAAATAGAAAGAAAGAAAGAAGCATTTATTTGCTACAATCTACAACAATGACACACATACACACATATACACCAATCAGAAAAAAGAAATAAGAACCATATCTTCGGCGAAGCTAAGGTTTGTAGGATTTGCTCCGCCAATGTTTATGCCCTTTTTCACCCATTCCTTTTTCAATTTTTAGAATACATCCTCCACGCTGGTAAACTATTTATGGGAGAAATGGTCGGTCACCCAGTTTGACGGATAATGACTTTATCTTTAAAGACAACGGCTGTTATCTACTTATTATCTATCTTTATATATGTATACAAAAATGAACCGTGAACCGTTTGTTAGTCTGCTAAAACTCGAGAACGGCCGGGAAGGTTTAAAAGGTGAGAAAATCTTGAAAAACATAGTGGAAGATGGTAAAAAAAACAATTTAATTTCCCCATACATGTTCTTTTACTGTTCCGTCCATTTTCCTCTCGAAAGACTGATTGACGATTGATATAATCTAAAGTAGTAGAATTATAAACACGTTTCAGAAGATAGATATAAGTAGATAACAGCCGTTGTCTTTAAAGATAAAGTCATTATCCGTCAAACTGGGTGACCGACCATTTCTCCCATAAATTGTTTACCAGCGTGGAGGATGTATTCTAAAAATTGAAAAAGGAATGGGTGAAAAAGGGCATAAACATTGGCGGAGCAAATCCTACAAACCTTAGCTTATTTAAATAAAGAAGAATATTTAAATAAAAACATAGATGATAGATATAAACTTTAAAAAATTGTTATCTAAGTTTAAGAGCTAACTCAGTATTATTAAACCTCATTCCTATTCTTTAAGTTACCTCTGCGTTAGATTAAAGAGTTATTTTAGTTTTTTTAAGTAATTTTAGTTTTAAGTCTTTCTATTAAGGACAGAGTCCTAAATTGCTATACCCTTGCCGGGTCACTAAGTCTTAAGTTCTTTGTATACATAATGTAAGACCTGTATGTACCTACACTTAGTTTGCAATAAACATCTTGTATCTTGTATCTTGAAAGTAAGTAAACTAAATGTGTTGACTATGAAAAGATTGAAAAATGAAATCGTGAGACTGTCAAATGCCTTAGAATAATCTACAAGTGCAACATAAAGCAGGAGGATGGTACCTATTCCAGAGGGGCTATTACGGCCGCTTTTGCAATATTGATTTGCGTCCTCTTTGCGTTTTTTTGTATTGACTTTGACACTCAGAGGACGAAAAGCAATATTGCAAAAGCGGCCGTAATAGGGCCTCTGATGAGTTTCAATGATATGGTTAAAAGTATGTAGATTGGACAATAAGGTAGATGGAATGGAGCAGGCAATGGGACAATAAAGACTGATAATAATAAATTACACCTTATTTATCTCATGTCATAATGCTTTTAAATTTTACTAGCCATCTATAACAGCGGCGGTTTCCAACCCCTCTGATAACAGCATTAGGATAGAAACGTACGTGTATAGAATTTCTACTATATATTAATACCTGTAGATTGATAGCTCGTCTTCACTTCCATGTCTTGAACATCGATGGCACTAGAGTTGCTTTCCACATCCACTGGCTCCGAAACTGTGCTAAATTTATCATCATCATCATCATAATCATCAACTCTTTCTGATCTATCATCGTCTTCAACAAAATTTTGAGTTTCGTTAGTTTTGGATGTAAAAGTATCAGCTAGAAGATTTTCTATTGAAAAGGGATGTTTTTCTCTTTTCACATCGTTTGTTGTTTCTTGAGTTTCTTGGTCGATATCCATCTTTTCGAATCGAAATCTTGTTTTTTCTTTGTTCAGCTTTAGTTAAGTAGTTTATCTTTATGGCAGCTGCTTAGACTTTTGTATCTAAAATCTCAAATTAAGTTCTTTCAACTTCAATATCGTCATCAAGTATTTCACAATAAGGATATTATTAACTAAAATCACTCCGTCACTTTCACAAAATCTTATTAAGCAAAATAAAAAATTTCAAATCACTTCACTTCTTTCAGAGTTTTTCAAAAGCGGCTACAGCAACTGAATTGATAATTTGGACTAATCCGATTGCAACGACAAGAGCGCCTCTGTCAAATTGGCCCACTCAAATACCACACGTCAACATTTTAACTGCCTCTTTTGAAAAACAAATTCTTCATAACACTAACTTTATTCAAAACTCAACTCTATTTTTCAAGCCATACGGTTTACATTGCATCTGTTTCATAATCAAATTTGTTACTAAACGTTTGAAATGAAGACTGAATACTACATCTAATGGGCGTTTCTTCAGTAACAAGATTGTCTACCTCATTAAAAGTCAAAATATCAAAAGTCAACCTTAACATTTAGTATTAAGCTTCAAAATTGCTTGTATAAAGTTAAAAGCTGCAAATAGCCTCTTGGAAGCGGCTACTGAAAAGTATAATTAGAAAGCGACCAATCAGAGCGAGCGGGCGTGGTTTTGGACGGAAGCGCGGGCGCAGGTTGTTTTTTTTTTTTCAGGAGCTTCGAATTTTGAAACCGTGTGTTGAGATTTAGATGGTAGAGCTACTAAGAGATTTTGTAATTTTTTTAGTCAATGGTTAAATTTGTTCAACTCGTTAAAATTATTGACCTTATATTAGGGCTGACCGCTGTGAGAGTGAGAGTAGTTGCCTATTATGGTTTTATTACTGAGCCTAAACGCATACGTAACGAGGGAATAACGGATTGAAACTCTAACAAGCACGTTATACTTACTTACAACTTAAAAGGTCTAAAGAAATTACATGGTCGCACAGTTATATGTTGCATTGTAATGACAAAGAAGCTAATAAATTATTTATTTATATGTAAATTATGTAATTTACACACGGTTACTTTTTTAACGTTGCGGAATTTTTCAGGGCTAGTCTTTGCATGATACGACTCGAAAAAATTATAAAAAACATATTTAAGTAGGTATTTTAAAATTTTCAAATGTGCAAAAACATTTCCCTCCATTCCCTGTCTTATCTGGCGCCAGCTAACGCCACCGTAGGTCATTGCTCCGATGGTACACATCTATTTTGTTTTTTTTTTTTAGTACAAAAACTCGAAGAACCTCAACTGAGCACGGTTACTTATTTTTAATTATGTTTTCAGGAGCCAGTTTTGTATAACTATGCCTACCGTTTGTAAAATTTTCCTCCACGATAAAAAAGTAACTGGGTATGTAGGTACTCTAAGGGTATGTAGGGTAAGAAACAAAAATACTGTATTGGAACCAGTTATTTTTTTTTATTAAAAAAATTAACAGCACAGAAGCTGCAATTTTTTGCCGCCAAGAATTATAGCGCCAAAAGAAGAAAGGTCAAATTTTACGAATACCATAGCAAAGTATGCGGAAACAAACCCCACGGGAAACTTGTCAAATATTTAACAGTTTTTGTGCCTCCGGATTTCAACCGAGGATTAACGGCCTGTACTTTGAAGCTTCTTACCTAATTAGGTATGAGGGTCCCCCACCCTCGCAGCTGTGACATGCGCGCGTCGAAATGCGAAATGTCGCGGCAGTTTTAAATTTTATTACTTTTCATACAAGCCGAAGTTAAATCGAGATGTTTATACCTACCGCACAATTTTTCTTTCCGATTTTCGTTTCAGCGCACAAGAATTTGCGTTTAGGTAAGGTATTTGTAATAACGAGTTTTTTTTAAACCATCTGAGAAATATAAAACAGATTTCTTAATTCTGAAAAATATAGATGTAGGATTTAGTTTAGACAAGTTATTAAAAAGTAACAAGATGTAATGAATTTCACTCTGTAGAAATAAATATCAAAGTAAACCCTTTTTGTAGTGTTTTCTCAATATAAATAAAACACCACTGGTTGTTTTAATTTAAAACAAATAACGATATAGTTTGAGTTGATAACTTTTTTTATTTGGAACTAAAATCACACCCTAAGGCCTCCTTTACGAAGACGCGGCGTGTTGTGCGGGATGTCGTGTGGGTTCCGACGCAGGCGCCACCACGGTCGCCGCCGCCGCGGGCGCCGCCGCGGGAGCCGACGCGTTTCCTTATACGATATCGAACATAGGCCTATGCGCGTCTCCGTAAACGGTCTCATACTATTGCTATACATTTGATTTGGGCGCAGCACGCCCCGCACGACGCCTCGCGCAACGCCCTGCGTGCGCTAGGCAGTACATCTCAGCCGCTGTACACATTAACATGCATTCATTTTCTTGTAAATAGTGTACCTAACCATGTGTAAATATATCATCCCTTCTTCAACCTCTGGAGTTATTTCTACTGCAGGCGGGCGGACATAGGAGTTCTCTAAATTGGCGACCTACGACGATTGGATTACAAAAACCGCAAAATTTTCAACACTCGCCCCACCAGTTCCATTGTAAGTGGCGACTACCTGCCTTCTTCTGGAGGACTCTGGGGGACTTCTGGAGAAGCGCCTCGCCGACTAATATAATAATAATCATCATCATCATCTCGGCTGCCCAAATTCAAAACCTAGTAACTGGTGTTTTTGCAAAAAAACCATTTTTGTCATTTTTCGACTTACTAGGCGGTATAGATTTGATATGAACCTTAAAACACCCAGTTTCTTACGTAATTTTAAAAATAAAATTTAATTTAAGTCTACCCAATTTGGAAAAGTTATTGAAATTTCCATGAAGTACATATTCTTAACATAGCGCATGTCGGATTACAAATAAAAAAACCTAGCAACTCAACCGACTTACTAGGTTATGAATTTGAAAGCTGACTTACTATGTTTTGAATTTGGCGCCGATTATAAAATCAATCAAATTTTGATGGAATTTAGTAAGTTACAAAAACAGTATACAAATTTGGCTGAATTAACCACGAGTCGTAACCAAATAGTAAACAAAACTTAATTCTGCCACAAATAAATCATTTGTATAACTTTTAAATGAATGCACTTCAAAAAATAACATTTTTCATTCGAAACGTACAACTAAAAATATAAATTGCTTTAAAAAGTAGAGAATTAACTCAGAGATTGTATTTCAAAACATAGTATTTCACACTTAGTTAATTAACTAAGTGTGAAATACTATGTTTTGAAATTGTTTTCATTGTCATATTTGGGTAAATTAAAAAAAAAAATAGTGGGATCGATTTAAGTGTGACTATAGTCAACAATATAGTCAAACTTTTGGTCAAACACCGAAATCGCTATTGCGTCTGGTTTCTTCGGGGCAACGAATTAAAGTGGTCGACCCGTTTTTTGGCTCTCCTGAATATTTTTGTTAAAACGAGTTACTAGGTTTTGATTTTAAGCAGCCGATCTCACACGATAGCGTCCACTGCTGGACATAGGCCGCAACCTTTACCAGGTCGTCTGACCACCTTCAGGGGTGTGAGACCAGCGTTTGGAGGGTGATTTGAGGTGAAGGTGAACCTTGAAGTGAGGGGGGGGGGGAATTCCTCAAAATTAAACTGAAAAGCAAAAAATAAAATCTTTTCATCAAAAAATTAAACAGCCGAAAAAACCGAAAAGCGTTAAATAAAAAGGAAACATTTTCTATTAAGACATAAATTACTGCCTTCTTAAAGTAATTTGAGTAAGTATACCACGTAATATTGTGCTAATGTAATATTAATATTGTGTTATCGGCGCCACAGAACTAACAAAGATATGATATAACTATATAATAAGTAACCTATGATTTAAGTTTTATTTGTGGGAATAAAAAAGGTAAGTTTGTAATGCGACGGTTTTATAAATGTAATATCGGTATCAAAATTGGTTTCTTTCAGCTCCATACAGATCCTAATCAGATGTTATGGTTCATTGTTTTGACATCTGTTGTCAAATTTTGTTTACATTTGAATAAAAATAAAACGAAATACGAGAGCGCGAAAACAAAAATTTGACACAGAACCGGCCTCGGCCGTGGCCACAAGGGTACTGACGGGGTAGGGAGCGGCGCGGCATGGCATCGGACCGCGCGAAAACGATGTTTTTTTTTAGTTTTTGCTGGTTTTTTGTCTTTTCGTTAAACTTAAAAATTCTTACTATAGTAGTATGTCTAAAATTTAAGGTCAGCAATTTTCATTCCAATAATCAAATAAAAACAATCAGCGGTTTAAAAATAAAATGGAAAAAACGGAACAAAAAGGGGTAACTTTGAGATTTTTTTCTATCAACTAAAATTAATTAGATCCTATTTCCCTTTAGTATGATGACTAGATTAGATCCTTAACTAACACATATATTTTTTTCAGAATGAAGACATCAATTTTGTATGTCTCAGATTGTTTAAAAAAATCTCAAAAACACAAATTTTTGAACCACCAAGCCTTAACGCGTTTTGGAAATATTTTGACGCGTGTTTTTTTTTGTGGCAATTAAAACAAAGGAGGTAGGTTGGGTTTATAGCAAAAAGGTTGGAAACCGTCGCTCGCTACGTTTGCATAGACATTTATGTGTGCATCTACCTTTAAGTGTGTAAGAGTACCTGAGGATAATCCTAAGGTGATTCTTTTAAATACCTACCTACTTAATTAAAATAACTCTCTATTTTAGTTGGATTTAAAACATACCATAACACTGAAATATTTTTCAATGTCATTGTCAAGCCGTTAAATCTCCTGTTATTTTCATAAGTAAGTAGAGGTACTACTACTATACTTACCTTATTGTTTTTTAAGTCCGCTAACATCGATCAATAATTTTGTGTATCGAACACCGCTAACAAAAAGTGGAAAAAGCGAACAAGAATCATGCAAAATAATGTTTATTTTTTATTTTAATTAACTTAAATCGTTTGGTGCGCCACTCACCCGTGAATCTAAAACTCACTGAAATTCATGAGCCAAAATGTATGAAAAAAGGGTCATAAAAAAAATTAAGCGCCACTAGTCAGTCTAATTATGACAAAATATGTCGGTTATTTGAAAGGGCGCGATATGTCGACTTTTTGTCATAATTTATTGCCAGAGAATGTCGATTTTAATGAAGGGCGGTTGGTTATACTTATCCATTCATATTTTGTAATATAAAACTGAAGCTATTATTATTATAATTTTAATTAAATGGACTTGACTCCACTTCAGTGGAGTATTTTGCCAATGTCAAATTCACAAATTAGATAAAAGGGTGGGCTTAAAGCCCGGCAACGTTGTACGGTTATTATAAGTTTATTGGATTAAAACAATAATCCACTGAAGCTATGTTTGTGTAGGCGTCACGGCGAAACGGCGTCACCGTTTTGAATTAGGATTTCACTTAGGTAGACTTTAAGACCTAATTATGAGGTATATTGTTGCATCACAATCTAATACATTTAAGTATTACCTACATTTCTTATGAAAAAGCGCGGGTGACTGGTGAGGATAAAACTAATGGTCTGGTAGGTAGCCTACCAGTGACGGACTCGTACAGCGTAACACTTTTGTCTATGTTCTCGTGCGCATAGTACTGTTACTAAACCAGAGAGCAAGGGCTTGTTTTGCAATACAGAAAATCAGGAAGTGTTCCGCTGAACAAGTCATTGACTGCACCTGCGTAGTTTTTAATCGGTGTACAATTGAATATCTAAAAATTAAGTGGACAAACGCAACTAGACTGTTTCGTAGCTCAGTTGGCAGTGATGTGGACTGAGCAAGCGTGCGCACCTGGGTTCGATTCCCGGCGGGGCCAACATCGATGATGAATATAAATGTTTGTTTCCGGTCTGGGTGTAATGTTCGGCTCTGTATATGTTTCGGGCACCTTAGATACAGGTTGTTCCTAGTTAGGGGCTCTGAGTGTGATACTTTATTGTTATTATTTATAACTAAAACGAATCGTTAAAAAAATTGCATAGAAATTTAATCGTTGCTTATTATTCAATTATGTTATTAGTTTATTACGGTTACAGACACACACACGTCTTCTTTAGGCTACGAAAGCACAGGCGGGTTTTTTTCCGCGCGGATTTTATGTAACATATTAAATCTTACGGAAGTGTGCGGCACCAGCGGATAAAAAATCGCGCGGATAAAAATCCGCTGTTGCGGTTTTATTTCCCCGCGGATAAAAACTCGCTTGTGCGTTCGGGGCCTATGAATAAGGTTGAAAATTAAATAACAAACTTTAACATCGCGCGGAAATAAAATCCGCCTGTGCGTTCGTAGCCTTATTTCTTTTTAATTTCCAAAACTACAAGAGTTTTAGATTTTTTGTGTCTTTAATAGCTAGTAAATTGTTCCGGTATGCGGCAGGGCGTAAGAAATATTTAACACATGTCGCGACGGACGCGTTCGCTAGTTAATTACTCTAAAGAAATTTACGACGCCTTCAGTCAGTTGTTTTTGAAGCATATTTTATAGTTAAACATGCACTAATCTGTGGTTAAACTAGCTGACTCGGAGAACTTCGTGTACCGCCTTGCGTTCTGATCTGAACTTTTGAGAATTTTTAATAGGCTATGTCACTAGGGAATAGTGTAGCTTCACAAAAGTAAAATAATTTTTCAAATCGGTTTCGTAGTTTCGGAGCCTATTCTATGGAAACAAACAATCAAATCTCTCCTCTTTATAATACCTACGAGCTTTCCCGGCTTACTTCGTTACGCCATAGAAAAGACTTGGCTCTATAGACTATGTTCTTTTGACTGCCCAGAATGGGCAAGTAAGACAACAAACAACGACAACAAACCAACGGAAACAACGGAAAAAATATTGCACCTTGGGTTACATTATTTGAGTTTAGGTAAGGATCCCTAATTTTATTGAAAATCTTATTTAGCCTATGACACTCGGGGATAGTGTAGCTTCCTACCAGTGAAAGAATTTTTCAAATCGGTTCAGTATTTCCGGAGCCTATTCATTACAAACAAACAAATCTTTCCTCTTTATAATATTGGTATAGAAGTAGGAACTATAATTTTTTTTTTATTTACCAGAAAAACTAAGTGTTGAACTTATTACAGAGCAAAATAAAACAATATATTTAACAAAAAAACATATATTACACACTATTTTACTTCATTAATATTATCTACTTTACAAAATATTACATTACTTAGAAAAAACAATAAAATTTTACCTGTAGCATTAAATTTACTATTAAATTATATACAGTAAACATCACAGTCTTATATCTTAATTATTTAGTTTAGGTTACAATTAAAAACAACCTCAGTTCAGTTTAGTATTTTGGCGCTAAAATCTTTTATTTTCTTGTTAGTTGAGTTGAACAATTATATTTCGTGAGTTGAGAATGGCATAAACATTTTTTTCATGCTTAAGTGCCAAAACATGTAGAGTTTTGCAATTTTAAATTATCCACCGTCTTGTTTTTTTCGAAATTTTCTTAAGGCAATTCAAGCCTGTTTGGCGCGAAATTTAAACCGTCTCACACCTTGTTATACTTATACATCGTTTTTGTAAGACAGAGTTACTTACTGATTTTGTGTTAAATCCACATTTGGCCAAAAATCAAGATTTTGCACATTACACAAAATCTCTAATAACTCTCGTCTTTCAAAAACGATATAAAACAATGAATGAGAGAGACGGTTATTTAGCTGCGGGCAACATTCAAACTTTATTAAAAACGAATTCTTTCGCCAGAATAAAGAAAAAACGTAAAATAATTTGAATTTCGCGCCACACAAGGCTTGAACGGCCTTAGCACATCCTAAAATGCCATCATTAAATGCTGGGTTTAGCGCCAAAAAAAAAAAACCTAGTAAAACCAAAATAGTAGCCAGTTGCATCACACAGAATAAAAATAAAATAAATTCTTCTAGAATATATTTAAGTTTATATACTCATAACTTTGAATATAATTATAACTGCATACAATTTTGTACATAAACAAATATGATGCATATTTATTTTTGCTTTTTTTTATAGTGTAGCTTTACGACTCATGCAAATATACACAAAAAATATAATTTTCTAGTTTTGTCCCTCATTTAAATTAACTTTTCTCACAAACTTAGACTAATACTCATGTATGTTAGGTATGAATAGGTATAAAAGTTAAGAAAGGCGGTCGCACGCACCCAATACTTCGATATAATATTATTCTGTCCGTCTGTTTGTCTGCCTGGCATACTTACTTAATACTATTTTAGTAATTTTTTTACATTTAAAAGTCTAGCGCGAAAATTAAAAACTAATAAATAATATATAAATAATAAAAGGAAATCTATTTATTCAAGAAAACAGGACCCAAAAATCTTGAAATTAATAAGTGTGGCAATACTGTATGGAAATTTTTGAATATCCGTAATTACCGTACAGTGTTGCCACTTTTTAATTTCTAGATTTTTGTGTCGCACTATTACATAGGTATTACGTTTCATGAATGTTTGCTCGCAAATATACTGCTAATAAAAATTTACATTGGGAGTTTTAAAATAAAAAAAAAATCGCACCAGACATACAGGAACCAATAGACAAGTTTAAGAGAGTTACGATAGTGAGTATTCATATGAAAGTGTAAAAATTGTGACATAGTTTCGTAAAAAACAAACTTAAAATCTGCAAACTAACGCTTACATATATTGCATTTTAAAAATATTTACATATTTGTTGAGACAATAAAGGTAGTAAGTTTAAATCCAATTGTGAAAACGGGAATGTACAAAATTGTACAAATAACAATTCCATACTGTAGTGAAGAGACTTTCTAAACCTAAGGGCCAGCGCACATATAATTGAGAGGATAATTTGAACTGGCCTCTAAATTCGTGGCACCTTCTCACTCGGTCAGAACAAAAGAAACGTGTTTCACAAAATTATATCGCCGACGCGTCTCCTTGTACGATATCGAACATAGGCCTATGTTTTGAACTTAAAGCGTTGAACGACGCGGGCACCGCACTGACTGTGCCAACGCGACTCCGTGAACGGTCTCATACATTGTTATACGTTTGATTTAATCGCAACACGCCCCGCGCGACGCCCCGCGTTCACCTAAATGCGGTCTTACAGTAGTACTCCCAAAGTCCTAAAGTGATAATGCGCATAGAAATCTTCGTCTCTGTTCGACTACGTTCGTAGTCCCGAGGGTCGGAAGACGATATGAACAGTGGCGGACACGGTCGGCGTAGCACTTCCGGTTTTTCTGTATTGCAAAATAGCTTTTTTTCTTTGGTAATACAGTCTAGGGCTGACGAAACCATAGACAAATCTGTTACGGCCTCCTTGTCCGACACCACTGTAGTATCTACGGTGGTTAAGTGAATTTCCTTCATGCGTAATTTAGTAGAATTATGTTTTTTGATTCGGGTGTTTCCGTGAAAACGACAATTAGCTAAGATCTGCATGCGCATTATCAATTTTGGAGTACTACAATTCATATTGAACCTATCGCTGTATCGATCGCCCCTTAAATTTCACAACTTTGAATGTGCTATAGATGGCGTAGGAATTTTGCGAATACCATAACAATTTGATATAAGTTTTTTTTTTCATTCATCCTGACAAAAAGCATTTTTTTTTTTTGCAAATATCAGAGTAATTTTTCAATTATACTAGTTTTCTTTTTTTTGTTGCAAAAAACTGCTTTTTGT
This sequence comes from Euspilapteryx auroguttella, assembly GCA_951802225.1. Classification (NCBI taxonomy): domain Eukaryota; kingdom Metazoa; phylum Arthropoda; class Insecta; order Lepidoptera; family Gracillariidae; genus Euspilapteryx; species Euspilapteryx auroguttella. The sequence goes on from OX637667.1 coordinate 3,720,107, forward strand.
CAGTATGATTGAAAAAAAAAAAGTAATCCAAAAATCAAATTATCCTAGTACTCACAAACTTCCTATTTTCCTAAAAAACGAATTATCAAATCTTCCTACGACATAGACATAAGGGGTCAACCAAGACCACACATAGTTTTTGACACTACAAGTCTTAAATAAAATATAAAGGTGCACTCACACTGAACCCTAGCCCCAACTGGGGTCGTACTTAGTCCAAACAAAGTCGGGCGTCAAATAAACACGGACGCCGTTCACGTAGAGGGTCACGATGCCGCGGTACGCCGCGCGCGGAATACCGCTCTGTGGGAATAATAATAATAATAATAACACATCACACTCAGAGCCCTTATCTAGGAAGAACCTGTATCTAGGGTGCCCGAAACACATACAGAGAGACGAACATCACACCCAGTCCGGAAACAAATATTGAAATTCATCATATCAATATTCGCTCCGCCCGGGAATCGAACCCGGGTGCACACGCTTACTCAGTACACATCACTGCCAACTGAGCCACGGAGCAGTCACGGAATAACAAAACATTACATTAAACCTTAGTATTATATATATGTAGTATCTGTGACGTATTCTAATAATTTTATCATCAACGAGCTGTCCCGGCTTACTTCGTTACGCCATAGAATATAACATACTACAAAAGACTTGGCTCTATAGACTATGTTCTTTTGACTGCCCAGAATAGCCGAATAAAAAAACAAAACAACAACAACAAACCACCTGTCAAAATATGTAAACAACGGAAAAAATATTGCACCTTGGGTTACATTATTTGAGTTTAGGTAAGGATCCCTATTTTTTTTGAAAATCTAATATAGCCTATGACACTTGGGGATAATGTAGCTTCCTACCAGTGAAAGAATTTTTCAAATCGGTTCAGTATTTCCGGAGCCTATTCGTTACAAACAAACAAACAAATTTTTCCTCTTTATAATATTGGTATAGATATCAATACATAGTATAAAACAAAATCGCATCCCACCTCTGTCCCTATGTATGCTTAAATCTTTAAAACTACGCAACGGATTTTGATGGAGACTTTTTTAAAAGATTGAAGAGGAAGGTTTATAAGTATAATACATGCACAAGAAATAAATAGGTTAGGCAGTACAAAGTTCGCCGGGTCGACTAGTTTTTAATAAAATGGGACACGCCTTCAATAACGCCGCTGACACATACATAAACTGAGAACTTCTTCTTTTTCTAAAGTCGGTTAAAATAGGTAACTAAAACCTTCTCCTGAATGTAACAAAATACTATTCCGAGAACCGCATCAAAATCAGTCAAACAAACATAAACAGTAAGTTGATAGACAAAACGATAAACGAATTTCTTTCAGGCAATAAATAATGATTATGACCATGACTATGATGATCATAATGAGAATGAATATGATAATGAAAATGATTATGATAATGATAATCAAAGTAGAGAACTCACTCTAAAGTCCTCCATAGCGGCCAATCTCCTCGCGGCCCTACTGAAGGTGACGGCGTAGCTATAGGTGACGCGCGCGGCCTCGACCGCGTTATTTGCCTTCTGAGCTGTCTAATGTACTTTTGTATCTGCTTGTGTGTGTCTATCAAAAGTGGCAAGGGCCACCTTATCCCTAAAAGCTATTGCTTCCAAACAACCAATAAAAATGATGAAAAACGAAACTCGCTCTTATAAACAGTGAGGTGACTTAGCGCTAGAAGCTATATCTTCCAAACAACCAAAGAAAATTATGATTATAAGAAACTTATTCTTATAAACAGAAAGGTGGCAGACAAAAAGCTTTAAAAGCGACTTTCCGGGCCACCAATTATGATTATGACTATGACTATGATTATGACGATGAATAATAATAATAATAATAACACATCACACTCAGAGCCCCTAACTAGGAAGAACCTGTATCTAGGGTGCCCGAAACACACACAGAGACGTACATCACACCCAGACCGGAAACAAACATCGATATTCATCATATCAATATTCGCCCCGCCCAGGAATCGAACCCGGGTGCTCACGCTTACTCAGTCCACATCACTGCCAACTGAGCTACGGAGCAGTCAAATGAATATGATTATAACTATGATTATGAATATGACTATGATTATGACTATGATTATAAATATGATTATGAATATGATTATGATTATTACTATGATGATGATCATGATAATAAAAAAAAAACTGTTTATAATTATTAGGATGAAAGAAAGAAACTTACTCTAAAGTCCTCCATAGCGGCCAATCTCCTCGCGGCCCTACTGAAGGTGACGGCGTTGCTATAGGTGACGCGCGCAGCCTCGACCGCGTTATTAGCGGACTGAACTCTGTCCGCGGAGAGTATCGGCAGCTCGTATACTGACTCTAGCTGCTTGTCGTATGTTTCCTGTTGTACAAAAGCTATAATAAAACTAACCTGTTTGTTAACCCTTTCTTCTCTACGCTGTAAAATCATTGCGAAAGGGAGTTGAATCATTTGACAGAGGAGGGCTCGTTTGGGGGCCTCTCCAGGCGACTAATGTCGTAAGGCAAGCCAAACATTTGTTTACCGGAGCCAATTGGTGGGCACCCTGAACTACCTCGCCTCTCACAGTATAGGATACTTTACCAAATAAGGTATCAATACCAATTAGATTTAGTCTTATTGACTCTCAATAAGCGATATCTTGTATCCTATATTGAATAAATCATTTTTCTTTACTAACTCAAAGGGGAACTTCATACTTTACGAAGAATAGAAAGTCCATACATACGTATAAGTTATCCATACTAATATTAAAAATACGAAAGTAACTCTGTCTGTCTGTCTGTCTAACTTTCGCAAACGTACTGAAACGATTTAAATAAATGTTGGTATATGGATAGTCTAGATCCTGAGAAAGGACTTAGGCGACTTTTTATCCTGATATTCCCACGGGAAAATTGGGAATTTGATGTTTCAAGGGACATTGGCGCTGACAAAGCCGCGGTGCGCCTACTCGTTGATTATAATACACTAGCTGTATGCCCTCGACTTCATCTGCGTAATATAGTATTAGTAGTGTCTTCTCCATAATTATTTCACTGTTTTTAACTTTCCTTGGGCTATGGCAAACATTTCAAAACCAAAGTTATTTAAATCGGCAACGCCGTTCACAGAGTTTAAGCGAGACTAACGAACAGCGATTGATTTTTTTATATATATACATAGAACTTAGAAGATTTCCGAAGATATACATATATTTCTAGAGCCTATGTTCTTAAGGAAGCAGAAGTCCAACTACGAACTTTTCTTCAAAAACTTCATTAAACAAGAACGATTCCCAAAATTCCCACGGGAATCAAACAAAAATAATCCTTACCTTAATTAAATATGAGAGATCCATCTTTGTAAACTCTACGTAGTCCTCGTTCAGTTGTATAAACTTTAAATGCTTGTCGAAAAACAGGCCTTTGCTCACTCCAACCTAAGAAAAAAAAAAGGAAGAATACGGTTTTTGACTTATGAATTGTTTTTTTTTAGTCTTTATTATCAATCTACAAATTGCAACCGATAATCGTCTACTGCTGGTCATAGGCCTCCCCCACACATCGCCACAGCGACCGGTCTCGAGCGACCCTCATCCAATGTACTGCCGCAGCCTTCACCAGCTCGTCTGACCAGCTTGTGGTTTCTGCCTACTCTTAATCTTACGGTGCGTGGTCGCCACTTGAGAACTTTTCGGTCTCCGCGACCATAACTAAACAGTATTAAATTTGTTAGGTTGTGTGTACGCTAGGTTACCGTCAGGAAAAAGCCTGATTTCCATGGAAAAGTCCGGAGATTTTATACAGTTTGAGAATTTTCTCTTAAAAGATTAGTTTTAGTTTGTTTTACCTAAATAAATATAAATAGAATAATTGTTATCTTGTTTTTATTGAAATTCCCGAGATTAGCAAAGTCCGGCCGGAATCCTGAGAAAAGTCGAAAAAAACCGGTAATCTTCGAACAAATCCGGAGATACGGTAACCTTAATTGCACGTAATGCTAAAACCGTTTTTATTCAGGCCAAGTTTTTAGACTTACCTTCCCAAAGGAATAGGTCCTTGATATTTCCGGTCTGATGCAGGCCCGGCCTGCCGTGTTGTTAGGGTTCCGCAGCCAGTCGTCAAAGAACCTGGTAAAGAAAATATATAAGTATACATAACGCGCTATGTGGTGGGTGGCAGAACAGAATATCACCCACTCCATGAGTGTAGTAAAAGGCGATTAAGAGCCAGTTTACAGAGATGCTAGCGCCATTCTCGAAAAAAAATTATTTCTTGTAAACTAAAGCAAATATCAAAAATGTGGCACAGTATGACACTAGATAATCCTGATTAGTATTTTTTGAGCAGTCCTAACTTAAAAGAACAAAATTATACACAGATTGTTGCTAAAAGTGGCCACTTTTATCAACACTTTGTAGCTCTCTTTGGTGTTTAACCTAAAAGCTATACAACAGTGCCCTAAAAATACTAGGCTACGTTATCTAGTGTCGTACTGTGCCACATTTTTGATATTTGCCTTAGTTTAGAAGATGATTAATCCTCTAACTCCTCGGGGAGCATAGGGCCTCAACAGTCTTCCTCCAGACTTCTCTGTTCTGGGCTCTTTCTTTGGCGTCGGTCCAGGTCATCCCTGCCGCCCTGAGTTCCGTCATGATAGAACGCTTCCAGGTTTCAGCGGGGCGACCCTGTCTTCTTCGGCCGCCTTAGTTTAGAAGATATTAATTTTTTTCGCGAATGGCGCTAGCATCGCTGTAAACTGGCTCTTAAGGGAGCCCTCGAAGCACGGGCAGTTTCGTTAAAATAATTGAAGAGCAACACTTCGATCGCCAACCCGCCTGCCAAAGCGTGGTCCTTATGGCAAAACATAAGGACAAATCTTTAATAAAAAAAAAAATTAACTGTTTATTTCTATTAAAAAATATATAAAAGGAATTACAATTAACTAAAGAAAAAATCTTAAAAGTAAAAAAGATTGTATACTTTAGATTTTTTTTAGAGTTGTTTGCATGCGTGTTGACTTAAGGGACGGTGAGCTGTGGAGGAGGCCTTTGTCCAGCAGTGGACGTCTTTTACATGAACTGATGTGATAAATAGTGCTACATTTGACTGCTCCGTGGCTCAGTTGGCAGTGATGTGGACTGAGCCGCGTGTGCACCGGGTTCGATTCCCGGGCAGGGCGAACATTGTTATGATGAATATCGACGTTTATTTCCCGGTCTGGGTGTAATGTTTGTCTCCGTTTATTTTTTGGGCACCCTAGATACAGGTTCACCTTAGTTAGGTAAATGTACAGTTTTATTTGCCACCAAACTTAATGTAAGCGAAAATAATAGCTGCGCATAGTTTTTGATCACATAAAATTAACTTAGTTAGTTGTTATAAAAAAAGCTCACGCTGGCGGCCAAATTGGCTCCAACTTCTTCCACATCTCCCTCCTCATCATCCACCCGAGTCCTGGGAAGAAGTCTGTTCTGTGCAGGAGCTCGGGCCTCGAAAGATCTATGAGCCCCTTCTTCCCGTTGTCGTTCCACGCCGATATGCACCTAGGTGTGTAGAGAATGTAAACATGAATCTACGGAAATTTAGGTACAGTCACGGACTAGGAGGCCGAAACAGATTTGTCTATGGATTCGTCAGCCCTAGACTGTATTACCAGAGAACAAGAGCTATTTTGCAATACAGAAAAACCGGAAGTGTTACGCCGATCGTGTCCGTCACTAAGATTTAATACACAGACGCGAGAATCAAATTTTTTAGTAAACTAGAGTGCCTTTATGCGGCTCCGCCAACTCTTTTACTATCTGGAAACTGTGAAAACTACTGAACCGATTTTCATGAAACTAACTGTATTTTTTGAGTACCTAGCTTTTTATGTGTCCCACTGCTGCTGGGCAAAGGCCTCCCCCTCCCCTCTCCAAGTATCCCGATCCTGTACCTATATTTACTTTATTATATGTTCCCGGTATTGCCTAGTTAGGAGCTAAGTTACTCCAAATACAGGTTTTTTACTTAAATGGAGAGAGTCGAGTCAAAAATTGTAATGCATGTGACCCAATAAATAATTTTGTTTTTTTTTACTTTAAGTTTGATGAGTTATTACTAGTATTAATATAATAACGAGAATATAATTTCGTAGGTTAAAACGCTGGCTACAGTATCCAGAAATAAACTTACCATATAGTAGGATCCTTTATCAGCAATGGATATGTTCCAAGGAAATACTCGAAGAAATCTGGAGAGATGTCCAGGTCATCTGCAAAATAATAAAAAAAAAACACAAGCATTCATGAAAACTAGCCACATAATTGAGGTTTAATGGATCAGTATGTATTTGATTTAAGTAATAAAAATTTGTTATTTATAAAATAGTAAAATGTTTAAATAACGCCTATATTTAAGTAATTTGTTTCTAGAATAAGAAAAAAATTGTGATCGACCTTGATTGATCTCAATAATTTTTTAATTAATTAATTTTGAAGTCAAAAAACAAAGAATAACATTTAAAATTTATGTATTAATGGGATACTTACATTCATTTGTATCAGCGACAACAAAACAACAACATACCTTCAACAATAACAACAGCATCGTGGTCCATCTGCACAAATACTTGATTTAGCGCCCATTTATAGTGCCGGGCAATCTTGTAGTAGCCTCTGAACTTTACTTTGGTCTTGGGCAGGAGTATCGGAGAGAGATCTGGTTGCCTGATCACTGTGATCGATGGGTCAGCGTCTACATATGTTCTTATTACTCTGTAAGTCTCGTTGTGGCCGCAGTCCTGTTTGTATTAAATAAATAAGAATAAAAACATTATTTGGAAGGTAAAGATTACTGGTGAGATGTGTGTAAGGCCCAAAAAATTATGTAATTCTCAATCGTAGTGATTATTGCTTAAGTAGTATTTTTTTAGATGATTCCATGCTTCGGAAGGCACGTTAAGCTGGTCCCGGCCGCAGTAGTGGTCGTTATAACCGCGGCGTCAAGCTGGCCCCGCGTCACGATGGTAATAAAAGCATAAACTCGGCTAAACGTGGGTCCGTTTGAGTTGGTGCCTCTGCCTAACCCTTCGGGGAATAAAAGGCGTGAGATTATGTTATGGTAATTTAAATGTAATAACATATCACAATCTGAGCCCCTACATAGGTAGAATCTATACTAGGTGCCCAAACCCAAAACTCACAGGGCACAGACCCAGGAAATTGTTCATGCCTGCAGGGAATCAACTCTCTGAAGTCACACACAGTCAACATAACTGCCAAATACCAGCTATGATTGACTACTGCCTGCGTAGCATGACGGGCCATTGGTGGAATCTTGCTGTCACTTTTAATCGGTTTTGACATTTTAATGAGGGAAAATCTATGCAGATGATTGTCAAAAGTGACAGATAGATACGACAAATTGATTGTTTGTCATGCTACTGCCGCAGATGACTACTGATGTATTTAAATAACTTTTTAAATAAAAAGATAAGATATTACTGACCTGGCTCACAATTATAGGAAACGTCTCCTTGCTGGGACGGAACTTTATCAGATTGTCCAGACACCGCTGCACCGTCACCCTGTCGCACGATATCACTAAGATAGGCAAGACTGGATCACCAATTTCTGAAGAAATAAAAGTGGTTTAAACAGGTTTCCTGGTTATTATCACTTAGTAAAATTCAGATTAACGTTGATAAAACAATCAATATTGCAATACTTGTAATGACTCTAAGTATAACTTGTCATGCTCTTTGATATCACTGAGACAGCAATTAGGCCTACTGCCCAACAATTTTAAGACGCTTCCTGAAGCCCTATTCCCCTGATGAGGGATTTACCGGAAGTAATGATGATTAACATAGAAGTGGGACAACCAAAAGTGACTAAACTTATTTGTTTATGAGAATAGTGAAACTTTTCCATATTTTTTCACCAATTTAACCTTTCCTACTTCATTAAAACATTTAAAAAAAATTACTAAATTGGCCCAGCAATTCTTAAATTTTACCTAGACAAACTAACAGATTTTTTTTAATATACATAGATAACAAGTGAGTAAGATAGATTACCTTCTTCCCTCTCAACATTTATCTCCGCAGCATCTTTGGCTTCATCAACATTTTTCATATATTCCCTGACCCTCAAAAGTAGTTGATTACTTTCCTTCAATTGTTCATCTATCTGCTGTTGCATGCGCTCTATTCTCAACTCTATAGAGTTCATATCATTGCCTCGGACTGGCGCAGACTTCGGTACCTCCACCAGGCTTAGCAGAAACCATAGGAAGACCAAAACACAAAAGATTCCAAAAAGCTTTTTCATGTTCAATCGTGTTAGAAACATTTTTGGTTTTTCCCGGATTACGTGACACCAATTTGTGTAATGTATGTGTTAGCGCACGTATCTAGTCCACATTGGTTCCACGTAGCTAATTCTAATACAGTTTAGAGAAGTAATTTCAGTAATAAACATGGCAGTGCGATATTTTATGACCGTAGATAGCGATTTAATTTTCCGATAACAATAGCACTGCTGAAACTGTTTTATGATTGCAGAAGTATGTTTTTGTAACTGCTATTACACGGTCGATGGTTTATATAGGCCAATTTATGTTAAAATCACGAAATTTTAATAAAAATCACAATAAAAGCGAAAGGGGCCGTAACTTCCGCGACCAACCAGATTAAGAATTGATTGATTCTGTTGTATGATTGAAGCTACCGTCATCTTTAAAATCAGATGATCGATTTATGATTGACAGCAAATTTCTGAGTTGCCAGCAGAAAAAATAATTAATAATACTGACGCTCGTCTGATGACTGCCTAACATTAGAGATGGGAAACGCTAAGCAGTCCTGGCACTTAAAGAAATAAACATGAAATAAACCAACAAATTTGGTTGAATGCTCTAAGGCCTGGCATTTTTTATAAAACTTAGGTTGCAAAATACGAATATACTGGGTGTTTCTGACAAGGCAGTAATAAATCAAACGAGGGATTCTGTCCAATCATCATACCTAACAACTTTTCCAAAGACCCATGTTGTTTAGGGAAAGTAGTTAAGTTATAATGTGCTGAATCCCTCCTAGGATTTATTACCGTCTTGTCACAAACACCTTGTAGAATATAGGTAAGTAACTCGTTAATAATTTCGTACTGCACTTTCGAACTTCTATAATTATAAATTAATATTATGTGTTTATCTGGCGACGCGAGAGGATACAAAGAAAAAAACGTATTTTTGCTTAAAATCTACTTTTTATTACTTAAATATTTTAAGTTAAACTTAAATACAAGTCTTCGAGATACTTTTTAATGTACTTCAGTAGTAAGTAATGTACTTTTTGACAGTTACACACAATCACAATTTCACATTTTTATTTCACATCCCCACTATGTCCAGGAAAGTCCATAGATAGATAAATCACATAACTAGTGGATCAACCGCGCGGAAAAAACTAAGTGGGGGAACTTGAGGAAAATCAGCGAATTTGGGCATACAGTGCGGCACAAAGAAATAGAAAATATAAAGTAGCAACATTGCATAGAAAATTTTCAATATTTCTATAGAGTGAGCCACTTTTTAATATCTAAATTTTTGTGCCATCACAAATTTTGAATCGAGACTTATCTCGGTGCCCGCCCGACTCCTCCCCGCGCGGGCGCTTCACATATTTTGTAGTTCATCTATAAATACGACATTTAAACCTTACAATTCCGACATAGCTAGCGAGATTTTACTTATAAAAATAATTAAATTTAAGCAGCAACAGTTTCCTCTTTAGGCAGGAGCCCCCTTATGCTTAAATCATAGACAACTTCCTCTATTTTTTTCACGTCGTACTTCAATGCGTCGAAACGTTTGCGCAGGTGGTCGTTTTTCAGGTTTAATAGTCTGAAAAAAAAAAAAAAACTATTTTATGAAAAACGTGCTGACACGGCGAACTTCCCATCGCCATAGAATTATTTAACCCCTACATACAGAAGACTTGGCTGTATATACTATTTCCTTTGTCTACCCGAATTAAAATACAAATTCGTCAAATTTTTGTCAGTAAAAGCGTCAAATTTTTGTCAGTAAAAGAAAATGAAACAGTTTCAAGTGGAAAAATGAAATTGGTATTTTTAATACCTCTCAATTTTCACATATTTTTTCACCTTTTAAACCGGGTCCAACCACCTTTGGACTAAAAATTTCAAAATCAAAATCAGCTAAATAAGCCCTGCCGGTCTCGAGTTTCAGCGAGACAAACAAATCACGATAAATTTTTATAGAAGACAGAAGATTATTCTAAATACAGCGTACCTCGTACTGCCTTACAGTATAAGTTTACACAATATAAATAAAACTTCTATCTGGGGTCACCAAAACATACCTAAATCCAGCGTTTAGTTCCATCACGAATTTCGAGATCTGTGGTGGCCGGCTGTAGTCACCGCGAGTCACCGAGTTCACCGCCAGGCGAGACTGAAATAAAAACATCAATGTTATTATATTATTATCATGCCTAATTTGGGAAGGATTCCGCAACTTTTTAGATTAAATATTGCGTTTTTTTTATACTTAAGTAGTTGTATTCATTCACACATTATGAGTAGGCAAAGGAACACAGTCCATACAGCCAAGTTTTTAGTAGTGTTATTTTATCTTATCCACGTTACCATGTGAAATTCAAGGGTGGTTGGTTAAGGATCCCAAGTCTATTCCCGAGGTTACTATGTCTATGATCAATGATAATAAAGATTATGTTCAAGTAAATGTCTTTTGGCTCACCAGCTCCGTACAAAGCTGCAGCAGACCAACCAGATAGTCTTCGATGTCAAGATGGAAACCTTCCTTCTGTTCCACTGCGGATACTGCAAACATACAAATTCGAAAATATTATTACAGAACTTCACATTTTTATTATTATTATTATTTGCAGCCACTTTTATCAACACTTTGTAGCTTTCTTTGGTCTTCAACTTAAAAGCTGTACAGAAGTTAGGTTTACTTACCTCCAAGTATTTCTGCAATAGTCTGATGCTCAGCCAGGATCCCCTTCTCGAGCCAGATGGTCAGGGAGACCAGGTAGCAGTAGCGCTGCGTCATGAACCTCCAGTGGTCTTGGTACCTTTAATATACAGATTTCTGATAAGGTCGGTAAGAAATGTAAGTGGTATTCAGCTCAACATAACAGAACAAAATGGGTCAAAGTTTCAAAACAAAAAACTAATCCTGTCAGATTCATTTATAGAAGAGTTGGTTCCTTTTTTCACATTACAACACATTCATAAGGTTATAGCTATATTATGTTACACTCAGGTCTCAGAAACACAAAAAACAAGGGGTGACACAGTCCTTTGACTCCCTAGATAATCTTACTTAGAATTTTTAAGGCTCTGTTGTGCCCTGGTTTCACACCGTGTAAGCCCTTAAGAAGTGGGTGCAAAATGGCCCAGACTTAGCTCATGTTGCAAATAAAGCTAATAAATTTAACAAAAAATTGCATTTGATAAATAAATACTTGGATCTTACTTGTAATACTCATGTTTCGGAACTGCCTCCCTGAGTTTTTGGTACCCATCGTGAGCCTTAGCAAACAGCTCTCTGGCACGGCCGCACGCTTGAGAAACTGTTTTAAAATTAAATAATATACTTTTATGGAAGAAGACGGGGTGGTTGGTGGTGTTCTAACGTGTAGAGATCGACTGAAGGTTCGGTTTCGGCCAAAAAATCTAGTTTCGGCCACAGTTTCGGTTTTGGCTAAAAACGGCTGAACCTTTTGCCGAAACCGAAACTCGATGTTTTTGCATTGTTCGGTTAACTTTTAAACACAAGTATTTTACAAGGCCACATGAGTTTCGGTTTCTGTTTTGGAAACTGAGGACAGGGCCGAAGGTTCGTTTTCGGTTTCGGCTGAAAATCATGTTTCGGTTGGTCTCTACTAATAAGGCTACCACACAGTTAGGAATTCTTACAAAAATTGAACAGATGATCTTTACATTAAAAATAGAATGGGACTTTTGAATGACGCAATAATAATAATAATAATGCATCACACTCAGAGCCCCTAAATAGGAAGAACCTGTATCTAGGGTGCCCAAAACATATACAGAGACGAACATTACACCCAGACCGGAAACAAACATTGATATTCATCATAACAATAATTGTCCCGCCGGGAATCAAACCCAGGTGAACAGAACACGCTTACTCAGTCCACATCACTGCCAACTTAGCTACGGAGCCTTGACTGACAGACATTGCAGAGCCAAAAATACTGGGCGTACAGGGCTAAAATTTTGCATGTAGGTTTTTTAGGGAGTGTAGGGGAGCACTGAGAGAGGAATTCCCGAAATTCCCATGGGAAGGGGAAAAAACTGGATATTTTTGTTAATGAGAAATCTGCGCGGGAAAAACCGCGGGGCAGCCTCTAGTAGTTTTAATAATATGGTAGGGGTAGGCAGATTACCACTATTCAAATCAACTTACTGCCAGCCTCATTATGGTGTATGACCTGAAGAACAGTGGTGATCTCTCGAGACAGCTGGTCCACCTCTTTGCAGATTGTACGAATAGCCTGAAAACACCAGAAACAGTTTTTAGATTTCTAGCAATTGTAGGTACCTTCTTAACCTAAATAAATTTGGGTTTTGATTTGTGTTTTCTATTAACTTTTTAGTACCTAGGTGCCTATGGTAATTGCATGAACAAGAAAAAAACGACCCACCGACCGAAAATAGATTTGTCTTGTTACAGTTTGCCGATAAAAATTATTGTTTCATGCTAAAATAAAACGACCCACCGACCAAAAGCTTTCTTGCGATTTGTTTATATTTCCAAAGTTGTTTTAAAAACCTACCTCTCTGTTAGACTGTTCATCATCAAGGGACTTCTGAAATGTCTCGAATATAGTGTTAATAGCGTTGTTGCCAGACATTTCCGGTTTTTTCTTTTCTTTTGCGGTGTTATTGGTGCTATCTGAACAAGAAAGCCTGAGAAGAAAGCAAAGCAAAAACTTGCACGCAATAAACAACACAACTAGCACAGATGCAAGAGTAAATAAAAAATATTCTGTAAATGTTTTTTTTTGCTGTGCATAGGACAAGGGATGGGGGAAACAAAAAGAAAAGACGATGTCGGGCTAAGGCTTGTCGGTGTCGGGCTTTCGTTTCTGAATTTTTAAATTAGTTTTTGTGTGGGATGTGGTGGAATTAGTGTTTTAAAGTGCACTTATTGGTAAACTTACTGTGTAGGTTAGCAATCATAGATTTAATTATACAAAATAAAGGAAGGCGCTTGATTTCCGAATATATCCCTCGAAAACTTCCGTGTGAACATTGAAATGTGAGATAAGATGTGACTCTCACATTTCAATGGGTTAGGTTAGGGAAAACATGCATGGTGAAAACCTCAGAGTAAGGAAACCCTTCATCATTAATCTGAGGTGAAAACCAAGAAAATACTACTGAAGACATGGCTGTATGGACTAAGTTCATTTGCCTGCCCAGAATGGGCGAAATAAACTAAAATGGCGAGCGCGAGCGAGGCCGGCCGACCGACACGAGTGCGGGTTTTGCACAGCCAAGTTTTGCACAGCCAAGTTTTTTGTGTACATGGCTACGTAAAACTTGGATGGCAAAAACATTGACGCGCATGAACAAGCCGTACAAAACTTGCACGAAGGTGTCGTTACCACCCAAGTTTTGCACGACAGAGTTTTGTACGACAAGTTTTGCACATCCAAGTTTTTCACGTACGTGTCGTTCATACCCGGCTGTACAGAGGTGTCGTTGGTGTCCCTTCCGTCACAAATTGGATTATATTTGGACCAATCACAACGCTCGGCACATCAATCATATTGTCTAGCTTTGTTTTCATTTACAAAATTATTAGGCTTACGTGTCTATGGTCAGTTACCTTTTTTTTGCAGGCAAAGGAAGCAATTTATTAAACCTTAAGATTAATAATATTACTATTTTGATTTTAAACCAATAGGTACCTACATTCATTACATACAGCTTGGCACAGATAACTAGAAAATAATGGGGGCGCCACTTTGTATGTGTAGACTTATTATTATTACGAGCCTGTACTGTCCCACTGCTGTGCAAAGGCCTCTCTCCCCTTCTTCCACTCATCGCGTTCTTGCGCGGTGGTGGCAGACAGTTTTTGTCTACTGCTCTCAGCTCATCGCTCCATCGCTTTTTCGGGCGACCACGGTGCCTCTTCGCGTCTTTTGGTAGCCATTCTGTCGCTTTTCGGGCCAGAAAAATCAATATTATTGTCGTTTGATAGGTTTTTGGGGTGCTGATAACGAAAATGACAATCATTTTAAAATCCAAGATGGCGGTCAGTTTTTTTTTGAAAAATCGATGTGGGTGTCGTTAAATAGGTTTTTGGGGGCGCTGATAACGCAAATGACAATCATTTTGAAAGTTAAGATGGTGGACAAATTTTTTTCGTGAAAAATCGATATGGGTGTCGTTAAATAGGTTTTTGGGGGCGCTGATAACGCAAATGACAATCATTTTGAAAGTTAAGATGGTGGACAAATTTTTTTCGTGAAAAATCGATATGGGTGTCGTTTAATAGGTTTTTGGGGTCGCTGATAACGAAAATGACAATCATTTTGAAATCCAAGATGGCGGACAAAATTTTTTCGTGAAAAATCAATATGGGTGTCGTTTAATAGGTTTTTGGGGGCGCTGATAATGAAAATGACAATCATTTTGAAATCCAAGATGGCGGACAAAATTTTTTCGTGAAAAATCAATATGGGTGTCGTTTGATAGGTTTTTGGGGTCGCTGATAACGAAAATGAAATCATTTTGAAATTCAAGATGGCGGACAATTTTTGTTTTAAAATATTGATATGGGTGTCGTTTTATAGGTTTTAGGGGCGCTGATAACGAAAATGATAATCATTTTGAAATATAAGATGGCGGACAAGATCTTTTCGTGAAAAATCAATATGGATGTCGTTTGATAGGTTGTTGGGGGCGCTGATAACGAAAATGACAATCAATTTGAAATCCAAGATGGTGCACATTTTTTTTTTTGAAATATCGATATGGGTGTCGTTAAATAGGTTTTTGGGGGCGCTGATAACGCAAATGACAATGATTTTGAAATTCAAGATGGCGCACTTTTTTTTTTTAAATAGATATGGGTGTCGTTTAATAGGTTTTTGGGGGCGCTGATAACGAAAATGACAATAATTTTGAAATCCAAGATGGTGGACAAAATTTTTTCGTGAAATATTGATATGGGTGTCGTTCATTAGGTTTTTGGGGGCGCTGATAACGAAAATGACAATCATTTTGAAATCCAAGATGGCGGACAAAATTTTTTCGTGAAAAATCAATATGGGTGTCGTTTTATAGGTTCTTGGGGGCGCTGATAACGAAAATGACAATCATTTTGAAATTCAAGATGGTGGACAAAATTTTTTCGTGAAATATCGATATGGGTGTCGTTTATTAGGTTTTTGGGGGCGCTGATAACGAAAATGACAATCATATTGAAATCCAAGATGGCGGACAAATTTTTTTCGTGAAAATCAATATGGGTGTCGTTTTATAGGTTTTTGGGGGCGCTGATAACGAAAATGACAATCATTTTAAAATCCAACATGGCAATCAGTTTTTCTTTTTGAAAAATCGATATGGGTGTCGTTTAATAGGTTTTTGGGGGTGCTGATAACGAAAATGACAATAATTTTGAAATTCAAGATGGTGGACAATTTTTTTTCGTGAAATATCTATATTGGTGTCGTTTATTAGGATTTTGGGGGCGCTGATAACGAAAATGACAATAATTTTGAAATTCAAGATGGTGGACAATTTTTTTTCGTGAAATATCGATATGGGTGTCGTTTATTAGGATTATGGGGGCGCTGATAACGAAAATGACAATCATTTTGAAATCTAAGATGGCGGACAAATATTTTTCGTGAAAAATCAATATGGGTGTCGTATGATAGGTTTTTGGGGGATAACGAAAAAAACAATCATTTTGAAATTCAAGATGGTGGACAAAATTTTTTCGTGAAAAATCGATATGGGTGTCGTTTAATAGGTTTTTAGGGTCGCTGATAACGAAAATTACAATCATTTTGAAATCCAAGATGGCGGACAAAATTTTTTCGTGAAAAATCAATATGGGTGTCGTTTAATAGGTTTTTAGGGTCGCTGATAACGAAAATTACAATCATTTTGAAATCCAAGATGGCGGACAAAATTTTTTCGTGAAAAATCAATATGGGTGTCGTATGATAGGTTTTTGGGGGATAACGAAAAAAACAATCATTTTGAAATTCAAGATGGTGGACAAAATTTTTTCGTGAAAAATCGATATGGGTGTCGTTTAATAGGTTTTTGGGGGCACTGATAACGAAAATGACAATCATTTTGAAATTCAAGATGGTGGACAAAATTTTTTCGTGAAAAATCGATATGGGTGTCGTTTAATAGGCTTTTGGGGAACTGATAACAAAAATGACAATCATTTTGAAATCCAAGATGGCGCACATAATTTTTTTTTTAATCGATATGGGTGTCGTTTAATAGGTTTTCGGGGGCGCTGATAACGAAATTTACAATCATTTTGAAATCCAAGATGGCGGGCATAATTTTTTTGAAAAATCGTTATGGGTATCGAGTTATAGGTTTTCGTGGCGCTGAGAACAAAAATGACAATCATTTTGAAATTAAAATTGTCAGACATAATTTTTTCGTGAAAAATCAATATGGGTGTCGTTTAATAGGTTTTTGAGGGCGCTGATTACGAAAATGACAATCATTTTGAAATCCAAATCCTGCAGATAGGACCTGAACCAGTTGATGATGTCAGGAGAAATATTGAAAGAGCCTAACAAAGCTTGGAGAATGTCAAAATCGACTGAATTAAAAGCATTGCTAAAGTCCGTAACCTGACCACTGTCCATGCCCCATCGGATATCGTCTGTAATTTTCGTTAGTGCTGTCACAGTGCTGTGACGACCAAGTCGAAATCCAGATTGAAAAGGGTTAAGAAGGTTATGACTAGAAAGAAAAGAGCTAAGCTGGTTATAAACAAGGCGTTCGAGAACTTTTGAAAGGAAATGAAGAATCGAAATTGGTCTGTAGTCTGTCAGTAAAGATGGTTTATTTATTTTAGGCAACGGAGTGACTGATGCATTTTTCCACAGAGACGGACACGTCGTCACTGCCAATAGCATTTGAAGTAATTTGGAGAATGCTCTTAACAGACTCATCAGTAAACTGAAGGAATGAAAAAGGAGCAAAGTCAGGAGTCGGAATTAAGGAAATTTGATTTAACGTTTGCGTTTTCAAAGGACCATCAAATTTTGAAGACGAGGAAAAGTGTTTGTTTAATTCGGTAACGTTTAAATCATTAGGAAGTGAGTTTTGGTGAGAACTTCCAACTCCTTAAGTCCTAAGAAATTTCCAGACTTTCGCTTGGTCACCTTTTTCAATTGAGTTGTGGATGGCATCATATCCTATCATATCCTGTGGGGCGTCCCTACACATCTTATTGCAGCGATTTCGTAGAGACTTATACTTGTCTTTGTCTGTATCGGATGGGTCAGATCTTAGTTTGGTCTTGGCACGAGCCTTGCGAACCAAGAGCGACTTTAATTCTTCCGTTAACCACAGGAAGGTGCTTTACCTTGATGGCTCGAATGGGAGCGTGAACGTCGCAAAGTTTAGTGAGAAGAGAATTGAACAAGGAGATAGCTTGTCAACGTCTGCCGCGTTTCCGATCACAATCCAGTCCACTTGTCGTGCATCTTCTAGAAAACGTTCCCTGTCCATGCCACGAAAATTGCGTTGAAAAAGAATTTTGGCTTTTGCTTTCGGAGATCGGAGTTCGTACGATAGGAAAACCATATCGTGGTAAGAGAAAGCGTCAGCCGGGCACTGCCCATGAAAACCAACATGGTGGGGAGAAGATAGTAGCATAAGATCAAGAAGAGACTGGACACAGTTTGGAAAATGATGCGTCGCATCCAGTGGGAGTATATGCATATTTCAAGAATTGACAATTGATTTTACTGAATTAGATCGGGAGTAATTTTTTAACAAACATGTATTTAAAAGCACCCATTTTAATAGAATGACTGTGGGCAGGGATTAAATTATTATGAGACTCTCAAATGAGGCGAAGTAATTATTAGAGCAGGATGGACTATAGAAGGCACCCAACAATACCTTGACGTTCGACAGGAGAACCTCCACGAAGAGATGCTCACCAGCATCCGACGGCGGAGGCTGTGTTGAACTCGAGATGATGGAAAAAATGAATATTCGTTCTCAGATAGATAGCAACACCGCCGCCGACGCTACCTGTGCGATCGTTTCCAATCAGTTGGAAACCTGGTAATGTGAATAACGAAAAAGGAAGACATGGTTTTAGCCAGGTTTCTGAAACGATGATGGCATGGATGTTCTTCCCGTCAAACGTAGCTAGCATGTCGGGAAAGTGGGCCGGAATGCTCAGTGCGTTCATTTAAACCACATTGAAGTTGTTCGGTACATATGAGAACCGAGAATTGATGAGGGTGTCGCCAAGGGAGGGAATACTATTGAAACTATCGTTCAACGTGCTATTCAACTATTCACTTGAGTCGCAAAGAGAATAATATTCGTCATCATCACTTTTGTCATCCGATATCATTTAAATATACAATACTATTTATTTATTTATTTATTTAAATAGGAAAACAAACAGCTATATATATTACATAGTAAATTTTACAACTAGTTTACTCAACAGCCAACAAAGATAAATAAGGTAATATAATAAATATTTATAGTAAATATATACAGTGTGTCCGGGGAAGTTATAACATAATTTTAAGGGTGTATTCTATGATCAATTTCATCGACCAAAACACCCCATATGGGGGGTCGCAGCCTCTTCCCCCCCTCAGTATGATGTTTTTAATTATTTTTTTTTGCAAAAGTCGACCCCGCCTACTTTTAAATTTACAGTTAAAGATCTAAGGCTCACAGAACCTTCATTAAGGTCTTGATCGAAGGCTAAGTAGTTAGGCTACCTAAGTTACTAACAAAATAACCAAGTGTTTTTTTATTTTATTATTTGACTAGCTGGTGCCCGCGACTTCGTCTGCGCATATAATATATTGGTATGGAATAAAGATGATTAACTTAATAAAATCTTAAGTCTGCTCATTTTATAACTTATTACATTAACGCACACTTTGGACACGAATCAATTTTTTTTTTTTCTATATCTTTTGTTTAAACGCACCAATAAGGGATTGTATAATGCCAATGCGAATAGTCTGAGCGCTATCATAATACAGGTCGCCGTTAGACAGTGGATCAGACTGGCGCAGGACCGTGGTGTGTGGCGTGCTAGAGAAGAGGCCTATGTCCAGCAGTGGGCTCTTACAGGCTGATGATGATGATATCATAGTACATACATACTTCAAAGCTAGGTAATATTCGTAAGGGGCGCGCAATAACACGCTAGCAGTCTGAGCACTATCATAGTACTTGTAAGCTGGCAAATTTTTGTAAGGCGCACTCACTCGCGCACTAACTCGCGAGTAGTCCTAACGCTATCGTAGTACTTAGCTCGGGAATTTTTGTAAGCCACAATCACTAACTCGCGGGCAGTCAAAGTGCTATATCTGTACATGAAATCTGGGGAATGTTCTGAAGTCACTAACTCGCAAACGTCTGAGCGCTATCATAGTACTTGGCAGCTCGGGAATGTTTGTAAGCCACAATCACTAACTCGCGGGCAATTAAAGCGCTATATCTGTACTTGAAGGCTGGGTAATGTTCTTAAGTCACTAACTCGCAAACGTCTGAGCGCTGTCATAGTACTTGGCAGCTCGAGACTGTTTGTAAGCCACAATCACTAACTCGCGGGCAGTCAAAGCGCTATATCTGAACTTGAAAGCTGGGTTATGTTCTTAAGTCACTAACTCGCAAACGTCTGAGCGCTATCATAGTACTTGGCAGCTCGGGAATGTTTGTAAGCCACAATCACTAACTCGCGGGCAGTCAAAGCTCTATATCTGTACTTGAAAGCTGGGTAATGTTCTTAAGTCACTAACTCGCAAACGTCTGAGCGCTATCATAGTAAGTACTTGCCAGCTCGGGAATTTTTGTAAGCCACAATCGCTAACTCTAACTCGCAAACGTCTGAGCGCTATCATAGTATTTTGCAGCTCGGGAATGTTTGTTAGCCACAATCACTAACTCGCGGGCAATCAAAGCGCTATATCTGTACTTGAAGGCTGGGTAATGTTCTTAAGTCACTAACTCGCAAACGTCTGAGCGCTGTCATAGTACTTGGCAGCTCGAGACTGTTTCTAAGCCACAATCACTAACTCGCGGGCAGTCAAAGCTCTATATCTGTACTTGAAAGCTGGGTAATGTTCTTAAGTCACTAACTCGCAAACGTCTGAGCGCTATCATAGTAAGTACTTGCCAGCTCGGGAATTTTTGTAAGCCACAATCGCTAACTCTAACTCGCAAACGTCTGAGCGCTATCATAGTATTTTGCAGCTCGGGAATGTTTGTAAGCCACAATCACTAACTCGCGGGCAGTCAAGGCGCTATATCTGTACTTGAAAGCTGGGTAATGTTCTTAAGTCACTAACTCACAAACGTCTGAGCGCTGTCATAGTACTTGGCAGCTCGAGACTGTTTCTAAGCCACAATCACTAACTCGCGGGCAGTCAAAGCTCTATATCTGTACTTGAAAGCTGGGTAATGTTCTTAAGTCACTAACTCGCAAACGTCTGAGCGCTGTCATAGTACTTGGCAGCTCGAGACTGTTTCTAAGCCACAATCACTAACTCGCGGGCAGTCAAAGCTCTATATCTGTACTTGAAAGCTGGGTAATGTTCTTAAGTCACTAACTCGCAAACGTCTGAGCGCTATCATAGTAAGTACTTGCCAGCTCGGGAATTTTTGTAAGCCACAATCGCTAACTCTAACTCGCAAACGTCTGAGCGCTATCATAGTATTTTGCAGCTCGGGAATGTTTGTAAGCCACAATCACTAACTCGCGGGCAGTCAAGGCGCTATATCTGTACTTGAAAGCTGGGTAATGTTCTTAAGTCACTAACTCGCAAACGTCTGAGCGCTGTCATAGTACTTGGCAGCTCGAGACTGTTTCTAAGCCACAATCACTAACTCGCGGGCAGTCAAAGCTCTATATCTGTACTTGAAAGCTGGGTAATGTTCTTAAGTCACTAACTCGCAAACGTCTGAGCGCTATCATAGTAAGTACTTGCCAGCTCGGGAATTTTTGTAAGCCACAATCGCTAACTCTAACTCGCAAACGTCTGAGCGCTATCATAGTATTTTGCAGCTCGGGAATGTTTGTAAGCCACAATCACTAACTCGCGGGCAGTCAAGGCGCTATATCTGTACTTGAAAGCTGGGTAATGTTCTTAAGTCACTAACTCGCAAACGTCTGAGCGCTATCATAGTAAGTACTTGCCAGCTCGGGAATTTTTGTAAGCCACAATCGCTAACTCGCGGGCATTCTAAGCGCTATCATAGAACAACAGTTAACATGGCAGCTCGGGAAGGTTTTTAAGCCACAATCACAGATTCGAGGGCAGTTTAAGCGCTGTATCTGTATTTGCAAGCTAAGGAATGTGAAGGTCCGGCGCCCGAATACTTTAATCACGTTTATTCAATATTATCACGTTTATTCAATATTATTGAAAATAATTTCAGCCGTTCTTGACTCATAAATACTGTTATTAACACGACTTTCTTTCATATACCTATATAGATTTTAGTGTGCCCCATTCCCAATATTCCCGTGGGAATTCCGGGATAAAAAGAAGCCTATCTCGTTTCTCAGGCTCTAGACTATACATTGTATAGATATAGTGTGCCCCCGCGGCTTCGCTAGCGCACTTTCCCTTGAAACATAAAATTCCCAATATTCCTGTGGGAATTTCGCGATAAAAAGTAGCTTATGTCCTTTCTCAGGCTCTAGACTATCCATATACAAAATTTCATCCAAATCGGTTCAGTAGTTTTCTCAGGAAAGCAGGACAGACAGACAGACAGACAGACAGAGTTACTTTCGCATTTATAATATTAGTATGGATTAAGGTAGTAACTCTCGGTATGGCGCGAAATTCAATTTTTTTTGCGTTTTTTATTTATTATGAAATTATGACGAAAGCATTCGTTTTTAATAAATTTTAAATTACTTCGCGTATGAAAAAAACCGTTTTCAACATTGTAATACAACGTTTTTGGAAGAGAGACCTACTGATTTGTGTTTAAAGGTTCGAAGGCAAAAAAATCAAGTCCCTTGTATATACACAAAAATCGGCAACTTTGTCTTTCAAAAACGATATATTACAATATAGGAGATGGTTTTTCAATTACGAGAATCACTTTAAACTTTATTAAAAACTAGAGGCTGCCCCGCGGTTTTTCCCGCGCAGATTTCTCATAAACACAAAATTCCCGTTCCCGTGGGAATTTCGGGAAATCCCTTAGTGCTCACCTACACTCCCCAAGGAACCCACGTGCCAATTTTCAGCTTTCTACGCCCAGTAGTTTCGGCTCTGCGTTGTCTGTCAGTCAGTCAGTAACGGAAGAGTTTTATATATATTGATTTAATGAAAATTAACCCCCTCGAAAAAAATTAAAAAATATAAAGGTTTTTATTTTGAAAGTAAAAATATAGCTAAATAGTAGTTTTTTTTTTATTTTAAGATAATTCTCATAATCCGCTTTAAAAACCACTAGCCAATAAATTAAAAAAAAAAATTGCCACTAAATGGGGGTTCCAATCCAACCAAACCACCAGATTTAGTGGAAAATCCACTAAGGTGCCAACACTGTGCTTCGATCGCGACTTACTAAGAAAAGGTGTGATAGCAAACTACGCTGCCTAAATAGTTTCCTAAAAAGGAAGCTAATTAGGTTGCTAATTCAGATACTGATTCAGGAGAAATGTAATCGCTCCTTTATATCCCTAGCTAGCTCATCTATCTACGCTGCGCACTGAGCACTGAGTAATTGACTTGTATAGGCTTGTTCTTGTATTATTATTATTCTGAGGTTTTAGGTTTTAAAAAATTTGCCTTAGATAAAATCATGAGAAAATGCATAGAGTGGAACAGTGGAACCTCAGAGTGGAAGTGGAACGAAACGGTAATATTCGATTGATTGATTGAACCTCGGGATTGAACTGTGACTGAGCAGTTCAGTGAAACGTGGTGAAACCATGAAACATGAAACCTAACTTCCAATCAATCAAACATACGTAACGAAAAAACGAAAACAAGAAAAAAGACGGGAGGCAATTATTTAATGAAATATGAAAATACATTAGGTAGGTATCTAAGAACACAGTTGCACAAAACAATTGAAAAATTACGTAGGCCGTTTTTGCCGAGGTCTCTGCGACTTCACCTTCACGCCCTGCTTAGTGGCTTGGGTCTTTGCAGTTGTCGATGGAGCAGCAGCAGTATCATCCGCCGCTAAGGCAGCTGGAGCTGGAATCGCGTCGAGTTCAGCCAGATTGACTACGCTATGGCGAGAGCCGTCCTGTGCTAATACGAACACTACGCCGTTGCGTGTCCAGGCGTTCTTTACGCCATGTCGCTGCCTAGCCGCCATGAAGACGTCGTGCTGGAAAATTTTACTACCAGGGGCCGGCTTTTTGACGTACCTCCAAGCCTGTGACACCGCTTCAAATCTCCAGCCGCAACGGGCAACTGCAACTTGCCTTCGAGAATGGTTGTCAGCACAGCTAAAGGGTCCTCATCCTTCTCTTCAGGCACGCCATGTATGAGCAGAATCTTGTGTCGTCGCTAGGTCTCCTGCTGATCCTGCTGTCGAACAAGCAAATCAATTTGCCTTTGCAGTGTCGATATTGCAGAGAGAACAAAGGTGCGGAATACGGTAAACTCTGTGGCAACTAAAGATATATTTGGGGTTAATTACCCAAGGGGTAATTCTCCAAACCACGTCATACAACATATTATATCCTTTAGATAGGTACCTACCGCACCTAGCTAGTTGGTACCTATGTGGTATTCTTTTCATGTAGACATCCTTTTTAGGTTGAGATTAATTGCACAAGCTGACAGCCAAGTTTACATTTTACTACTATCTCGCTTTACAGATTAATCTCAACATTAGATGTTTGCATGCTTATTATCTTACAATAATTTCAATAAATGTAACTCAAACTTAATTTAAAATGAAAATTCTATATTTAATTAACAATATTTATTATTTTCTTCTTTTGGTATAGTAATCATTTGCAATTTTTTGAAAATCATCTATATAATCACAGCGTTTACCTTTTAAAATTCTATTCGTGTGCCTACACCATGTTTTCATGTTTGCTTGAGGTTGGCAAACTTTTCTGTATTTGATATTTTTTAGTTGTCTAGTGCCAAAATATCACCAATATAATTTATTTTTTACAAAAATGGAACCCGCCTTTAATATACACTGACACATACATCAACTGAGCACTTCCTCTTTGTCGAAGTCGGTTCAAATAGGTACTAAAACCTTCTCCTGAATGTAACAAATACTTATCCAAAAACCGCATCAAAATCGGTTCAGCCAAACGCGAGATAATCGCGGACAAACATACATACATACAGGTCCAACTAATAACCTCCTTTTTTGAAGTCGGTTAAAAATACTATACAACCATGTGCGGAATCTGTCTGGTTGTCTCTCTGGGTTCGGCAAACCTGAAATTAATATGAATAATTAAGATTTTTGTTTATTATTGTTAATGGTTACTGTACTTTTAAAGCCATTATTATGTTTGTAAAATAAGTTTATGTTTGTCATAATGACCTAAAAAATAAATAAATAAATAAAGCGTTTATTCATTTCAACATTTACAAGAAAATACTAAACATAATATCTGCCAAACTACAGAGCAGTTTGTTGGCAGAGAGTGCTCTCTAAATTAAATACATTAGTTACCTAATAATTATTATTCAATCCTTTTACAATTCTTAAAGTTAGATAAGGTAATTAAGTGTTAACTAGTTGATTAAAAAGCTCATCTATTAAATATTTTTTGTATGTTTTCTTTGATACACTTTCTAGAGTTCGCAATGAAACAGGTAATTCATTTAATATAGTAGGCACAAGATACTGTCTTGTTCTTTCTCCATAATAGTTTGTTACCTAATCCCGTGGTGTGAGTTTGATCCCCTGAGGAATGCTAGAATCTTTAAGGCTTGTTGCTAATCATCAGTTCCGTGTTTCAGAAGATATGGTTCGTCCGCCCCATATACTTTACAATAAGTACTTTTCACTGAATCAATGATACATTATGAGCTAGGAAAGAATCTGTCTATCGTACTTATTACTTACCTATTTTATGCCATTATTTGCTGTTTGAATAGAATTATGTGGAAACGATACTAAAATTTAGAATTATAGAAAAGAACAAAATAAACAATTTTATTGTAGGCAGGTTTTATTGTAGGTACTTACGAGTTTTAGAACACCCTGGTACAGCGACCTGACCTAGACCGGGAAACTAAAATCTATTTCATCATAACAATGTTTGCCCTGCGGGGATCAAACCCAGTGTTTCCACGTCTCAGTTCAAATCACTTCTAACTGAGCTGAAAATGACATTTATTATTATTATTTTAATGAAATGGACTTGACTCCACTTCAGTGGAGTATTTTGCCAATGTCAAGTGCACAAATTAAAGTTTATTCAATTATTGTTTTAAAGCCCGCTTACAAAACACGTGGATTCAGAACCAACATTAAAACAATAATCCTGAAAATGACAGTCAATTACAAACAACATCACTGTAATGCCAAATATTATAATTTTATATGAAAAAAACAGATGTTATGGACAGAATAAGAACATTTGAATTCTATAAAATGTTACATCTAGCAACAAAATACAATCAGATATTCTTTTGTTGTCATAAACAATAGAAAATATTAGGAACATACCCTACTTCACAATCAATACATATCTAGCTTGGAGATTAATGTATCTGGTAAAACCAAAATCATACAAGGCTGTTATGAAAAATCCTCTAGAGTCAGTGGATCATAATCAGTGGAATGTTTTTCACTACATGTTTTCCAAGAAACTAAGGATGCATTTCCTCATCGTCTTCATCAAATTCTTCAATGTTTGACTGAT
This sequence comes from Euspilapteryx auroguttella, assembly GCA_951802225.1. Lineage (NCBI taxonomy): Eukaryota > Metazoa > Arthropoda > Insecta > Lepidoptera > Gracillariidae > Euspilapteryx > Euspilapteryx auroguttella. The sequence goes on from OX637667.1 coordinate 3,746,282, forward strand.
AACCATCACCTTAAAAGTTGGAGAACATCATCGTACAGGAAACTGAAAATAGTAAAAAATTACTTGTAGATCAGATTAAAACAACTAGTTATACTGTACAAATGTGATGTTAGTTTGCGTTTGGGCGTTCTTTACTTCGTTATTATTGTAGAAATGAAGTCACTATCTATGATGAGCAATTAAAGCTTGCGAAAATATTGGCATTCCATACTAATTAACGAAACATTAGTTAGGTATTACCTTGACTCGTAAAGAGATCAAAACCCGTATCCATCTTCACGGCGCGCTTTCAGCTCGGCAGATATATGTTCTGTGGCTTTCAGCTCGCGATGGATCGATCTTTTTTTCTTAGAGAAGAGAGGTAACTGCTTGAACGATCCAGGGCAGTACCTACTAATTGTGTTCAGGTGGTTGGGAAGAGAATAAAAGAAATACATTTTTCTTGGTTTCCAACGTTGTTCTGCGTTCCCTTCAGAGTCTGAGGATCAGACATTGTTTGTTTGTTTACATTTTGTTCACAGAGAAGATAAGCACTAACCGTTTTAAGAGATAGTTAGGGTGGGATATGTTTTTTATATCCGAGGGAGCGAATTTTTTTTAGTATCGCTGTTTTGGCACCACTGACACCTTAATATTTAAATTTCATAGTAATGTACATACGTAGTCAAGTGCATAATTTGCAAAGCACTAATTTAATTTATATTTAGATAGTTTTCAAAACGATTCGTATTAAAATAAAATTAATTCCCTCTGGGAACAGATTTTTCAAACTAACAAAGCTTACGTTAATAGGTTAATATTTAAATGGATTTTGTATTTGTTTTGTAAATTGTGTGTATAGCTTGTATAGCACTAATTATTAAACTAGGCTTTAAAAAGATTCGTATTCGGATAAAAAAGTTTCCCGCTGCCTATAGGTTTCTATAAACTACAAATATTTCAGCAAATAACATTGAACAAATGATATCTTTATTATTTATTTAGAACAAATTATAAGGTACATCAATCAATATATATAAAACTCTTCGGTTACTGACTGACTGACATACAACGTAGAGCCGAAACTACTGGGCGTAGCGGGCTGAAATTTTGCACGTGGGTTTCTCGGATAGTGTATGGCAGTACTAAGAAATAATTTCCCAAAATTCCCATGGGAACGGAAAAAAAACAGAATTTATGTGTTTATAAGAAGCCTGCGCAGGTGATACCGCGGGGCAGCCTCTAGTTTTAGTATAAAAAATATTTACAAAATACATTATGTTCCCGCTGGATATAGACCCACCGTTTTTGCTATTATTATTTTACTGTATTATTTACATAAGACTTAACAGTACACGAATACAGTTATAGAGACAGGTATGTCATCCCACGCGATTCAGGTGGCCATCTTTCTAATGTTGTTATTTAGACTGATTCTAACTATCTTATTTCCAAAATCTAAATATTCAATCTATACCAATATTATAAAGAGGAAAGATTTGTTTGTTTGTTTGTTTGTAACGAATATACCAATATTATAAAGAGGAAAGATTTGTTTGTTTGTTTGTTTGTAACGAATAGGCTCCGGAAATACTGAACCGATTTGAAAAATTCTTTCACTGGTAGGAAGCTACATTGCACCGCGAGTGTCATAGGCTATATTATATTTTCAAAAAAATTAAGGATCCTTACCTAAACTTAAATAATATAACCCAAGGTGTAATATTTTTTCCGTTGTTTACATATTTTATTTTGACAGGTGGTTTGTTGTTATTGTTTGTTTTTTATTCAGCCATTCTGAGCAGTCAAAAGAACATAGTCTATAGAGCCAAGTCTTTTGTAGTCTCTTATATTCTATGGCGTAACGAAGTAAGCCGGGAAAGCTCGTTTATTATATTATTATTTTAAGCATTTAAGTATCTATTACATAGGTTTCCTATAAGGTTTATGTACCTTCTAGTATTTCCAAAACCTTTACCAACCAACCGGTTACCTTGAACCTTTTTTTTTTAAAAACCACCATTTTATAAACTATCTTACTTATCTATTTAATGCTCTATATTTAAACTTTTGGAGGCTAAAGTTATAATCTGCTAGTCGACATGGCCAACTTCGTATTGCCTAACCTATTACTAGCTTGTGCATGTAATAAACTTATAAACCTTCCTCTTGAATTCCTCTTTCTAATAAAAAAACCTCATCAAAATCCGTTGCATAGTTTTAAGGATATAAGCATACATAGGGACAGACGCGGGAAGAGGCTTTATTTTATACTATGTAATAATTGATTTACAATATACCGGGTGTTTCTGACAAAGCGGTTATAAATCAAAGGAAGGATTCAGCTCACCATACTTAACAACTTTCCCAAAGCAACATGGATCGATATCTCAAAACAAAAATCAGCTGTCCCGTACATTGACCCCGCCAGCTGATCAATGTATGGAACAGCTGATATTTTTTTTTGAGATTTCGACTTATGTTGCTTTGGGAAAGTTGTTAGTTATGGTGAGCTAAAGCCCTCCTTTGATTTATTACCACCTTGTCAGAACAACCGGTATATAGGTAAGCCGTAGTTGTCGCGAACATGAGGCTTTCAGTATGAGAAACTGTGTCGTTTTCCTTTAATTTTTTGTTTTTTTTTTTTTAATTTTCAATATTTTAAGTTATATTTTTCTATTCTTCTTCTTATTCCTTTTCTCTTATTCTTTTATGCAAGCATACTATAATGTATAATAACAAGTGCATTAAAATAATTTAATTGTTTTTTTTAGTTCAAAATGGTAAACTGAAATGAAATACTACACGAAAACGAAACGAATAATTATAAACGTACAGTGAAGTTTTTATTCCATACAGAAATAGCAAAATAATTGCATCCAGTGATCATTTATCCGGCCGTGATATTCGCTACGCTAGAAACGTTCCTTAGTAATGTATACATATTTGTATGTATTGTATGGAAATGTCCCGCTGGCACAAATTAGTAGTGTATAAATGATTACAGGTTTCATTAATTTAAAAACAACATAACAATAATTTTTTTTTTTATTTTATTCATCAAATGTTAAAATAATTAACAATCATTTCTTTTTTACAAAGAGAAACATACATAAACTGAGAACTTCTCTTTTTCGAAGTCGTTTAAATAGGTACAAAAACCTTCTCCTAAATGTAACGAATACATATCTGAAAACCGCATTAAAATCGGTTCAGCCAAACGCGAGATAATCGCGGACAAATATACATACATACAGGTCAAACTGATAACCTCCTTTTTTGAAGTCGTTTAATAAATACAATAGTCAACGGTGCCAATATAACGATGCTAAAACTTATTTTCGCTCCTTTTTTAAATAACACTTAAATATTGCTAGAGTGGGCTCTCTTAAATCGGTAGTGTTTATCTTCTTTTTTTGTTTGGTTGATTGACTGAGACTGATTGACAATAATCTTTTGTTCTCATTGAAAATTTAATTCTGATTTGTGTAAATCATTTCTTCTTCCTGATTGGTCAATATAAATTTAGTGCCGACCAACCAAAACGATGTATTTCAAATAGGGTCTATACGCATAGAAATTGTCTTTGTTATGTCCGGAAGGTTTTGTACGACAAGTTTTTACCGTCCAAGTTTTTAGTGGTAACACGAAAGACTGTGTCGTGAAAAACTTCTCGGACGTACAGGAAGTTTTTGCCGTAAAGGTTTTGCACGACAGGGCTTTTACCAGCCAAGTTTTTAGTGAATGACACGAACGACCCTGCTGTACAAAACTTGGCCGTGTAAAACTTGGATGGTAAAGATGCACACCCACCGACACGACTAGCACGTGCGTTGCGTGGTCCCTCTCCCTCCCTCTCCCTCAGTTAAACGAGGAGTAGGTATCTCTAGTTGTTCTGTGGAGTAAAACATACGTATGTACTGAGGTATGTACAGTCACGGACTAGGAGGCCGTAACAGATTTGTCTATGGTTTCGAAACCGGAAGTGTTACGCCGATCGTGTCCGCCACTGTACTAATACTACGTACAGTGGCGGACACGATCGGCGTAACACTTCCGGTTTTTCTGTATTGCAAAATAGCTCTTGTTCTTTGGTAATACAGTCTAGGGCTGACGAAACCATAGACAAATCTGTTACGGCCTCCTAGTCCGTGACTGTACCTATCTTTAGTTCGTCTTTCGTCTGTGCGTAGTATCTCTAGTTGGTCTGTGGAGTAAACCTAAACAATCAAAATAAATAATTTTAAAATTTTCATTTTAATTCACCCCACCCACACGCTGTACACGGTACCTACACGCTTACAGTTAAAAAATCTCGGCCTTACCTAGGTATAATTTCTTTATCAGAAAACAATCTTCCTGTGAGATATTTTCACAATGTCTAAAGTTAAACTGAATCTCATCGCTGCAGCTTGTGAAAACATGGGTATTGGTGTCAATGGTACCCTACCCTGGCGTCTCAAGTAAGTTTATAAACCAGATATCCAGATCCAGATAGTATATGTATTGTGCAAAAAACTTTTTAGACTTATTTTTCCCATTTATCAATCCTAACCTAGCTCTCGTTGGTGAAACCAAATTATTGTTGTTTACATCAGGTATCGCGGGGTTTATAAAAACTGATAAATCCTTAATTAATCAACTTTTTAAAGACAAATTGACTCTATTTTCCACTACATCACATCACATGCCCCATGTAATCTAGATGAAAAGTTATTTATATTTAATTCTAGTTTTTGTTAATCTAATGATGGCTACTTCATTCTAAACATAGTTAAAATTTCTCAAAAAATTCCAGAAAAGAAATGGCCTACTTCCAAACAATGACAACAAAAGTTAAGGATACAGAAAAGCAGAACGCAGTTGTAATGGGACGTGTCACTTGGGACTGTATACCACTGAAATACCGTCCCCTTTACGGAAGGGTCAATATTGTACTAACACGCAATGTTGATGATATAAAAGACAAGGTAATAGACACAGGAATCTTTTTTTTTTTCATCTTGTCTTGTGTGTAATGTGTGGGGCTATAAATTCTTAATTTTGTAATTATACTAGCTGTCCCAGAGAACTTTATATTGCGCTTTACAATTTTTCCAAATTTTCTCACCTTTTAACTCTTCCCTGGACTTCTATGAACATTTCAAAACCATAATCAGCTAAATCAACCTGTCCGTTCTCCAGTTTTAGCCAAAGTAATGAACCACAATTAATTTTTTTTAAGTAGATATAGTACCTAGATAGATTTTAAACAGGTAATCAAATCAAACATTCCCCCAGGTACCAGAAGGTGTCGTAGTTGTGTCAGGGCTGGACGAGGCTATCAAGTACATTGAAGGGAGAGAAGACATTGAGAGCACTTGGGTCATTGGTGGATCCTCCATTTATAAGGTAAATTGGTTTAATGTTATTGGTAATAAAGGCTAGAAAATTGAACAAGCGAATATTGTAACAGCACCTGAAACAAAATAACTTTACAACTACTTTGTATATTGTGCTTTTCATTCCATCCATCCTACCTAATTTCGTTGGCCTAATCAGCTCGTTTAAAATTATCTTCTGGGTGGAGTCGCAGGGTTATGTGGGGTTCGCACCCACTAAAACCCCGCTGGTGTCCATCTCGGCTGTAGGCAAAGGGGTCATGGGTGATCTTTCGATCGTTATGTTCAACTTCGCGACCCCCTCCAGCATTGGCTTATTAGCCTCCTCTCGGGGGGACATGATGGTTGGCCCCCCAGAGCGTGGATTGCTTCCCAACGCTCGACGACGGAATCGGGACACCGCGTTCCGTCGTCCTTCTCGGGGCCGTTATATGACTACACAAGGCCCCCTCGTGCGCCCAACGACCCCGGGGTCAAGTCGCCTCTTACAACAGGCAGAGGATACCTCAGTCCTATTCTACATTACGCAACACTATTCAATGACCATATTGTCCAATGACGTTGGCGGTGGCTGTTTTACAATACGACTTATTATAATTATTGCTGTTGATTTCAGGAGGCAATGGAACACCCGAACTGTGGCAAGATCTACCTGACAGAAATACAGAAAACATTTGACTGCGACACATTCTTTCCTGAAATAACCAATGATTTTCAGCAGGTAACTAAATAAAAACACATATTATGTGTTTTTATCAAAATGTATTAATTCTTGTTTAATTCACTAGTCTACCCGTACCGCCTAACCTATGTCTATTTTGTGCTTGTATTATACTTATAAACCTTTCTCTTCAATCACTCTACTTATAAAAAAAAAACGCATCAACATCCGTTACGTAGTTTTGAACATATATAAGCATACATAATTACATAGGGACAGACGCGGAAAGAGACTTTATTTTTTACTATGTACTAGTCGACCCGGCGAACTTCGTACCGGTTATCCTATTACTATTTCGTGCTTGTATTATACTTAACCTTTATCTTGAATCAATAACTCTATCTATTAAAAAAACAATAAAATTCCGTTGGGTAATTTTAAAGATTTAAGCATACATAGGGACAGTGCGACTTTAATTTATACCTCCTATGTATTGATATTGATTAATTAAAATAACCAAAATAAACCAAAGAATTTCAAAACTAAGCACATAGATCGAAGTAGATTTCGCTGGGGCCGTTCTCGATTGGCGACCACGCACTGTAAGTTCCAGAATAGGCAGATCGCACGTTGGTCAGACGACCAGAGTGTCAAGTTTCCTAACTAAAACGATCGACTTGTATTATCTTGTAATTATCTTGTTAGCGACTTTGTGAACCATTGCTGTTTTCTTCGGGCGTGCAACAGAAATTGCCTAATTGTTAAAGCGGCAATGATTAACGAAGTCGCTAACAAGACAATTACGAGTCGATCGTTTTTAGCTAAGAAACTTGCCCCCTAGCCTGCGTAGCATGACGGACCATTTGTCGAATCTTTTTGTCACTTTAATCGCTTTTGACATTTAAATGCTGGAAAATGTACGGAGGTGATCGACAAAAGTGACAGATAGATACGACAAATTCGACAAATTGTCCGTCATGCTACCACCGTTGGTGGAGGCTTTTTTGGGGAACATCTTTCGGCTGAGATAATGATTGGTGATGGATGATGATTGATGATGGATAATGATTGATGATGATGATAAAATTTTTGTGATCAGGTAAAAGAAGACGAGGTCCCTGGAGATGAGCAGTCGGAAGGCGACGTGAACTACTACTTCCGTGTTTATGATAAATTGTGAGTTCTTTGATATTTTTTATGGCATTTGTTTTGTTTAAATCATAAAAAATAAGGAAAGTTAAATCAACTTACAAAATGAATGAAAGTAAGTTATTAGCGATGTGTTAAATTTGAAAAGTCGCGAACACATGAAAATGACAAAGATGTCTTAAAGACAATTTTTAATTAAGTCACAAATTGTATGCTTTTATAGAAACTTAACTTTAATAACTTTTTAATACTTAAAAAGGTTAAAAGTTTTTTTAAGAAACAAAAAAAATATTTATAAAAACATTCCAATTAAAGACAAACTTTTTATTTTAATAATGTTAATTTTAATCTGAGTCATGTGAAACATAAATGTAACAAAATCCTTATATTTTTAATCTGAAAAAAATAATAAGAAAAAGCTAAAAGTTTACGATCACGAAAATATTATTATTTTTGTATTTAATTAAAGAGATGTCTTGTTTATAATCTGTAACATACATACATTTATGATTATTTATAATATTGATAAAATAATAATCTTTCTTAGTTAATGCTTAGCAATATTTGTCTATAAGTAATTTCGCTTGGCGAATGAAAAGGTTAATTTTAGTAATTTTAATCAACATTTATATTAAAAATATAGTTGTAAACGTAAATACTCAAAATTTTTATAATAATAAAAGGTGAAAAATACTAATAAGTTATCACTACACAGCATGGCTAGTCATTATTTCATAATTTGAATTAAATTAAATATTTTTAGTTTTTTTTTTCTATATGTATTTTTTATTTGGTTTTCGTAGGAAAAAGGAGGTCTAGTCTTTGAGATAGCAACACTGATCAAAAAAGCGGGAACACCAAAGAGGTTGGAAACCGCCGATAGAAAACTAGGCTCTGAGCTAAAAATTGATGTGAAGTGAAGCCTAAAGAAAAAAAAAGCTGAGGATAAGGATAATTAGCTGAGGATAAGGTTATCATAAAGTTGCAATTAAAAAAAATATAACCTACTACTACCAACAGAAATGCATTTATAAAGAAAACTACTACTTACTTACTTTTTTTTATTATATTAGGTATATAATTTAGGTTAATGATCGGGTAAGCAAACATAGTTTTAAATATTTTTGTAAACTAATCATATTTGTATCGTTTAGCAAAAATCCTTGCAAATGCTTGTAGTTTGTAGCATAGAAACTAGTAAATGGCAAAAATAACCAATGTTATACTTTAATTAAAAAAAAATGTGTTGCATTCCATAAAATGTGTTCAAATAAGCTTTTAAAACTTATAAAATAAATCTAAATTAATCATTAACAAATTTTGTTTTCTTTTTACTCGACTAAATTAATAAAGTAATGTAAAAATTTTAGAAAAAAAGAACATGTTCCTCCTAAGAACTATTAGTGCTGCATAAATTATAACATAACATAATCTCACGCCTTTTATTCCCCAAAGGGTTAGGCAGAGGCACCAGCTTAAATTATATATCAACAATATAGATAGTGTCTGGTTGTCTTTATACGTATGAACTGAGAAAGTTATAAATGATTTCCAATGAAACTCATAAAATATACAAAATTACTATGTAGTGGGCGCCCCGCGGCTTGGCCAGCGCATTTTCCCTTTAAACATAAAATTCCCAATTTTCCCGTGGGAATTTCGGGATAAAAAGTAGCTGTTCTTTCTCAGGAAGGATATACAAAATTTCATTCAAATGGGTTCAGTAGTTTTCTCAGGAAAGCGTGACAGACAGACAGAGTTACTTTCGCATTTATAATATTAAAGTACGGATTATGATTATTATGTTACTAAGTCCTTAGAGACTTCCCTAACTGGGAAGAACCTGTATCTAGGGTACCCGAAACACACACACGAACTTTACACCCAGACCAGAAACAAACATCAATATTCGCCCCGCCCGGGAATCGAACCCAGGTGCACACGCTTACTCAGTCCACATCACTGCCAACTGAGCCACGGAGCAGTCAAAACAGAGATAACAGTAGTTCACCTAGTCCAGGGCCTTTCTTATCTTATTCTGCTTATTTTGTAAGAATACATACTTAGAGACTCGGGCAAATCTGATAAGATCCTAAATTGTGCGCCTGGTTGATACTATAGAACAAGCACTCCTACGGGCACTCCCTGCCTCCCTCAGCAAGTACGGCCCCCCGCGCGCTCGGCTACCTCTCAGTTACCGCTCAGTACAGTCACGGACTAGGAGGCCGTAACAGATTTGTCTATGAATTCGTCAGCCCTAGACTGTATTACCAGAGAACAAGAGCTATTTTGCTATACAGAAAAACCGGAAGTGTTACGCCGATCGTGTCCGCCATTGTACACGAGTTTCTGCTGTGCGCGAAGCAACGTGATTTTTTCTTAGAAGTGTCCGAGGTGTTCCTATAACCTATGTCCTTTCTCAGGCTAGACTATCTAACTACCTAACAAATTTTATTTTAATCGGTTCAGTAGGTTTGGAGTGAAAGCGAGACAGACAGAGTTACTTTAATTTTTTTTATTAGCAGGAATTATTTTCTAGTTGGGTTACAGATGGCCGCTGGGGCCGAAAAGTTCTCGAGTGGAGACCACGGATCGGCAAGCGCAGCGTAGGACGTCCACCGACCAGATGGACGGATGATCTGCGCAAGGCTGCGGGTCCGCGCTGGATGCAGGCCACCTGCGATCGGTGCAGATGGAGAGCCTTGAGGGAGGCCTATGTCCAGCAGTGGACGTCCTACGGCTGAAATGATGATGATGATTATGATTTTCTAGTTCCTAGCAATCAACGCTAGAGGCAAACCACCAGAAATTCCTTGAACAATAAAAGTAGTTGGATCCGGTACGGGATGATGCAGAGTGTTCGTAGAGGGCGCCACTGTGAACTGCGACAGTAGCGCCGCCAGCCCGGCTAGAGACTGCATCAGACCGAGACGTTCACCTGGTAAAAAAAAAAAAATTAAGATGTATGAGAGTTGAAACAGTAGTGGCACTCCCGAAAAAAATTGAATATGAAAGTTTTTTTTTGGATGCTATACAGAGTTATTAAATAAATTTTAAGTTTTTATAATAGGTACTAGGACCTCTTATTTTAAATCGTGTATTTTTTAGTTTAAAGTTATTATGTTGCCAAAAATTCTGTCAAGTCACCTACTACAGTTATATACTCTGTGCCTACAGTATATTATAAGTCGGTTCTTTTCTCATCGCTTATAATTCGGAATAAATAAATCATTGCGAAAGGGAGTAGAATCATTTGACTGGAGGGCTCGTTTGGGGGCGTCTCGAGGCGACTATTGTCGTAAGGCAAGGCAAACATTTGTTTGCCTGAGCCGCTTGGTGGGCACCCTGAACTACCTCGCCTCTCGCAGTATAGGATACTTTACAAATAAGGTATCAAATTTACATATTTTTTCGAAGTTTTTTTAAACTCTGTTTCATACTCTTTTATTCTGTTGGACTTACCAATGCAAGCTCTAGGCCCTTCACCAAACGGTAGATACACATGCTTAGCAATATCCCGCACTGCATAACCGCTGAACCGTTCTGGTTGAAATTTGCTCGGGTTTTCAAAGAAACGCTCATCATTGTGCATGCCTTGCAAGGATATGACTACGGCAACGCCCTTGGTTATTGTCACGCTGGTACCAGGAAATGTATATTCTTTGGCACACTTTCTAAAGAAATAAAATTTCATAAGTAGGTACCTATGTTAAATTACTGATAAATTAAGGTTCTTACTTTGACTTTATAAATAGTATAATAATAATAATAATAATAACACATCACACTCAGAGCCCCTAACTAGGAAGAACCTGTATCTAGGGCGCCCGAAACACACGCAGAAACGAACATCACACCCAGACCGGAAACAAACATCGATATTCATCATATCAATATTCGCCCCGCCCAGGAATCGAACCCGGGTGCTCACGCTTACTCAGTCCACATCACTGCCAACTGAGCCACGGAGCAGTCAAACCATGTATAAGCCATGCAGATAACGAAACGATTTGAAAATGGTAGCCGAACGCATGCTATCTCGTGTATATTAATATGAGGAAAGAGTTAAGAAGAGAGACAGCCCATACAACGGCCGCCATTTTAAGATCGTTTCTTTATGTGCGCAGGTCATACAAGGATCTACTACGATACTGTTAACAACTTGTTGCGTTCTACACAAATATTATAAAGAGGAAAGATTTGATTGTTTGTTTGAATCGAATCGGTTTAGAATCTAAAGATTACAAATTTCTTTCTTTATTATAATCTTACATTATCCCCAATGACTATAAAATATTTTCAATAAAGTTAGGAATCCAAAAAAAAAAAAAAAAAACAATAATAACACATCACACTCAGAGCCCCTAACTAGGAAGAACCTGTATCTAGGGTGCCCCCGAAACATATACAGAGACGAACATCACACCCAGACCGGAAACAAACATCGATATTCATCATATCAATATTTGTCCCGCCCAGGAATCGAACCCGGGTTACTTACTCAGTCCACATCACTGCCAACTGAGCCACGGAGCAGTCAAAATACATTTCTTGCGGCACAAAGAGCGGTACAAGGGTGGACTAGTTCGGTGTAACACTTTTGTCTATGGTCTCGTGCGCCCTAGACTGTAATATCTATACCAATATTATAAAGAGGAAAGATTTGTTTGTTTGTTTGTTTGTTTGTTTGTAACGAATAGGCTCCGGAAATACTGAACCGATTTGAAAAATTCTTTCACTGGTAGGACGCTACATTAACCCCGAGTGTCATAGGATATATTAGATTTTCAAAAAAATTTGGGATCCTTACCTAAACTCAAATAATGTAACCCAAGGTGCAATATTTTTTCCGTTGTTTACATATTTTGACAGGTGGTTTGTTGTTGTTGTTTGTTTTTTATTCGGCCATTCTGGGCAGTCAAAAGGACATAGTCTATAGAGCCATGTCTTTGGTAGTACTTATCTTATATTCTCTGGCGTAACGAAGTAAGCCGGGAAAGCTCGTGTTATAGAAAGAAGTATATATTTTCAAGATCTACATATCTAAGTACTTTGACATTATGGAGCCTGTGTTATGCGTTTGTGCGTAGACAAAATCATCAGTGCTGTCTTCAGCTTCTAGTCAAAGAATAAAGAGCTATTTTGCAATACAGAAAAACCGGAAGAGTTACGTCGTCCTAGTCCGCCACACTACATATAAAGTTTGCCAGGACAGCTACATAGCTTTACATGACGGCTTTATCTGTTACTATTTTAGCTGTTTCTAGCTGAATTATAAAGAAATTGGGGTCCATTTAATAATAAACTCTCACCTGACAAGAAATCCAAGTGACGGGAACATCCGCATACCCTCCCTAAAGCACATCTCCAAATACTTCATCTCCCTCACGGCCTCGTAGCAGAGCTTTCCATCGTGCCGGTTCAAAACCTCATCTATCTCCCTCTGACACTTCTCCTGGACTTCGGGGTGGAACGCTAGCTGGTGCAGCGTATAGCTCGTAGCCGAAGACGACGTCTCAAAACCGGCAGCGAAGAAAATAAACACTTGAGCTGCCAGCAAAAGATCATCGAACTCCAGCTCCACTTTCGGTGCCGTGCCGTCTTCGTTGACTCTTTCTATCGACTCTCCCACGATTGTACCCTGCTCTTTCATAATCATCAGGAGATCTATAAAGTCGTTTCTAGAAGATGGCTTGAAGTTTCTCTCCTTCAGTATTCCCTGTACTAGTTCGATTGTATTTCGTTCTATTGATGGATCCTGGGAGTATAAATGCTTGAATACAGAAGGCAGAATAAGTTTTATAACGGCAACGAATGCGTCTCTGAATGTGGAAGTAAATATGCGTTTGCCAAGTTTTCGAAACTGGGATTCTTCATCGTTCAAAGAATCTGCATCTATACCAAAACCACAGGCTCCTATGAAATCAGTGGTATACCGCGCCATGAGATCTCTAGCGTTGACTTCTTTGCCCTGGCCGGCTGCATCTGCTGCTATCTTCTGCAGTCTTTCTGCTCTCTCCACTATCAACGGAAACATGGCTTTGAGCTTCCCTGTAGTAAAAGCAGGGGTCATTCTCTGCCGCAGTAGCTTCCATAGGTCTCCGTCGGCGAAGAAGAGATTCTTTAACATCGGCTCTATGGCGTCTTCATGGGGGTTCAGACCTCTAGGGTAGAAATGACTGAAATCTGTTACCAACACATGCTTTACCAGCTCAGGGTCTCTAACTAGAACAAGTGGGTCGTTCGCATAATATTGTCCAACAAGTTTCTCGTCTCTATATCTCCAGTAGAGATCGACTATTGCGTCAGATAAGCTGATTTTCTTGAAGAAATGTTTGGTCAAGTTCCCCAAGAACGGTATTGGTCTGTCGTGTTTCACATTACGTTTTGACCAATAGTCGTGGTTTCTTGTTCCGTATATGTAAATAAGGATTAACACTGTAATTAGACACACTGTTAGGATTATCATTTCGTATAATTTTGATACGATTGGATCTAAAACGCGTCTATTTTGTCAAAGAATTTATTTATCACTGATTTCACTATTATACTATAGGTAGTTTCTTATTAGATGTCTCCCAACTATATGTAGGTTGTTAGTTAGGTATTAAGTACATTATAAAGCCCTTATCTGGTTTGTGGCGAGGTTAGCCTTCGCGCGGATCCCGCTCGGACTGCATTTAAATATAAAGAAACATGTTATTTTATAAACAGCAGTTAATGACCTGATATTTGAACCTGCATTGCAGTGAGTTCAAAATAAAACAAAAAACAGGATCCCAAACGTTTAATTACAGCGGCTCTTTTAAAAATAACTCTGGAAATTTCCAATGTTTTCGTCTTAGTTTTCGTAAATAAGAACGCTTTATTTTTGTTTGACAGTAGTTAATTCATGTTCTAAGAATATTTAATTTGCACTAGCTGTCCCGGCGAACGTCGTACTGCGCCTTACAATTTTATATGGAAAATTTTAATTGTAGTTTTTACTCAATTCCCCTCCATTTTCCAAATTTTACAAAGCTTCCCTGGGCTGCTACGAACATTTTGAGACCAAAATCAGCTAAGTCGGCCCGGCCGTTCTCGAGTTTTAGCGAGACTTACGAACCACGATTCATTTTTATATGCAGATTTTAATTTATTATGTTTTTGGATGGCATACATCTGTTGCATAGTTGTATGTACAGTGGCGTTTTAGGACGGCACAACACTTCCGGTTTATCTGTATTGAAAAATAGCTCTTACTCTTTGGTAATACAGTCTAGGGCGCACGAATATAGACAAATCTCTTACACAGTCCTAGACCTCCACTGTACCACGGATAGAACAGGAAAAATCAACCATCTAGCTAGCTGGAGCTGAGAGTATGGGTATGTATGTATGTATGTAGAAACGCAGCTTTCTGCTTTGTCTATGAGCTGGAGTATAGTACCTATTGAAATTTCATGCGTTTTTCTGTCACTGTCACATAATTATTTTTCACTTTGAAAGTTAAATATTTCCACAGTGGCGGTGTGGCGGTAGAGCTTCGAGCAAACATTGTTATGATGAATATCAATATTTGTTTCCCAGTCTGGGTGTATTGTTCGTCTCTAAATGTTTCGGCCACCCTATATATACAGGTTCCTCCTAGTTGGGGGCTCTGAGTGAGATGCGTTATTATTATTATTAACGAGCTTTCCCGGCTTACTTCGTTACGCCATAGAATATAAGATACTACAAAAGACTTGGCTCTATAGACTATGTTCTTTTGACTGCCCAGAATGGCCGAATAAAAAACAAACAACAACAACAAACCACCTGTCAAAATATGTAAACAACGGAAAAAATATTGCACCTTGGGTTATATTATTTGAGTTTAGGTAAGGATCCCTAATTTTTTTGTAAATCTAATATAGCCTATGACACTCTGGGTTAATGTAGCTTCCTACCAGTGAAAGTTTTTTTTTAAATCGGTTCAGTATTTCCGGAGCCTATTACTTACAAACAAACAAATCTTTCCTCTTTATAATATTGGTATAGATAATAGTGATCATTATTCTTTTATCGGAGACTTTTTTTAAATGGCAACTCACAAATTAAAATTAGCTGAGTGTAAAGGTGTATGCACATTAATTACATTTTTTGTTTAGATATAGAAAGAAAGAAAGAAACTATTACTTAATTTTGTTAAAAAAAGTATTGTTATAATATAGGTAGGATAAAAATTGTTGTGGATGTAAGTATTAATTTTGTTTTTTTTTTCGTAGTCACTGACTATAAATTAAATTCCATTGTAATTTTGGTATGTTTTATTAAATCAAGTTTTTTTAGTTTAGGTCTAAAAATTAACATATTTAACGACAGAATCAGTATTATGTATATTTACTTGTAAGGTATTAACAATATGGCATTCAGGTAAAATGAGAGGATCATAAAATATGGTTATTTATAAAATAAATGCATATTACTGTTAGTTTTAGTTTAAGAAACATTTTTTTTAAGGCAGTGAAACTCCGAAACCCGCGGTTCCGGGGGGTCCTTCTCGGCTGTTAGCAAGAGGGTCACGGGCGGGAGAGGAGATCGATTGCTAAGGCTCTTCTCGGGGTGACATTGTAATCGTCCTCGTGAAAATAAATCTGCCATATTTCTTTGACAAACTCATACTAAGCAAGGCATACGGCACACAATAAAATATGTATAAATACTAAAGGCTGCCCCGCGGTTTCACTCGCGCAGATTTCTCATAAACACAAAAATCCAAATCCAATTTCGGCAAATTCTTTCTTAGTGCTCACCTACACTCCCTAAGGAACCTACATGCAAAATTACAGCCCGCTACGCTCAGTAGTTTTGGCTCTGCGTTGTCTGTCAGTCAGTCAGTCAGTAACGGAAGAGTTTTATATATATTGACTAGAGGCTGCCCCGCGGTTTTTCCCGCGCAGATTTCTCATAAACACAAAAATCCCGTTTTTTCCCGTTCCCGTGGGAATTTCGGGAAATCCCTTCTTAGTGCTCACCTACACTCCCTAAGGAACCTACATGCAAAATTTCAGCCCGCTACACCCAGTAGTTTCGGCTCTGCGTTGTCTGTCAGTCAGTCAGTCAGTCAGTCAGTAACGGAAGAGTTTTATATATATTGATAATTATAAAACAATAATGTTAAAACTACATAATGTACTTATTTACAAGTACATCTTAATAATAGTTTAATAACTAATGAAATATTGCTAAATATCACGAAAAAATTTTTAAAGCGGCAAAAGAAGTTCGCTCGGTGAGCTACAAGTATTAGCTTTATGAACGGATCCTCCTGGATATCAAAGCTAGAGGCAGGCCTCCCTTTATTCCCTGGACTATACTAGTGGTTGGATCCGGTATAGGATGACGCAGGGTGTTCGTAGAGGGCGCCACTGTGAACTGTGACAGTAGTGCCGCCAGCCCGGCTAGAGACTGCATCAAACCGAGGCGTTCACCTGCGATAATAAAAGATAAATACAATGCAATATTTGATAGTAAAGTTATTTGTTATTTGATTGATTACACACCTATATACTTTATACTACCTACAAATGTTGTTTAAAGTGTTGCATTGTCAATGTATACCTACCTAACCTAACTGTTGTTAAAAGTGAAAAATTTTGCAACAATCACTAGATTATTTAGGTCTTTAAACTTAGTACTATATTAAAAACGATTTAAAAATACGAATCAAGATTAAGTAGTGTCTAAAGAAGCAGGCCGCCATTTTTAAATCGTTTCTTTATGTGCGCGGATTAATGAAGTTTATTAATTGTACAATCCAAGTCCCATCTATCTTTGCTTACCAATGCAAGCTCTAGGCCCTTCTCCAAACGGCAGATAGACGTGCTTAGCAAAGTCCCTTGCCGCGTCACCAGCGAACCGCTCGGGCCTGAACTCGCGAGGATTGTCGAAGAATCTCTCGTCATTGTGCATTCCTTGCAGCGACACTACCACACCGACGCCTGGCGTGATCGTCACGTCTGTGCCGGGGAATGTGTAATCTCTTGCACATTTCCTAAAAAAATATCAAGGTTAATATATAAGTCCATACGTGTAAAAGAGCATCCCACGGCTAACGAGTACCCTGCACCCGGGAAGTGCCGCCGTGTTATGTGGGGTTACCACATACTAAAACACCATGCCGGTGTCCACCTTGGCTGTTGGCAAAGGGGTCACGGGAGATCTATTCGAGCTGGTACACGAGCTCCGTGACGGTAACCGATGACCACGGAAGGCAACGCACGCAGTTGAAGTTAGCGACTCGTGTCTTTGCTTCCACGGACGAGCGAAGCCTTCTTCTTCGTCGTGCGGGCCGGTTCGCGTCCGTCTGCGATATAGCAGAACTTTGGGACTACTTAAAGACCCACTAGCACCGTTTTGATTTCACACAAGTCGCGAACATAAAGGCTTTCTACTTCATTGTACTATTAGTACTCTTTATTATGCTGTGGCTTAGCACTGATGCAAAATTTACTGCTAGATAATGTTTTCTTACCTGATAAGAAATCCTAGGGACGGGAACATCCGCATGCCCTCCCTAAAGCACATCTCTAAATACTTCATCTCCCTCACGGCCTCATAGCAGAGCTTTCCGTCGTGCTTGCTCAGTATTTCGTCTATCTCTTTCTGACACTTCTCCTGGACTTCCGGGTGGAACGCCAGTTGGTGCAACGTATAGCTCGTAGCCGAAGACGACGTCTCAAAACCGGCAGCAAAGAAAATAAACACTTGAGCTGCCATTAGAAGATCATCGATTTCAAGCTCGACTTTCGGTGCCGTGCCGTCTTCATTGACTCTTTCTATCGACTCTCCCACGATTGTACCCTGCTCTTTCATAATCATCAGGAGATCTATAAAGTCGTTTCTAGAAGATGGCTTGAAGTTTCTCTCCTTCAGTATGCCTTCGACTAATGCTTTTGTATTACGCTCAATGGATGGGTCTTGGAAGTATAAATGCTTGGTTAAAGAAGGTAGAATTAGTTTTATTGCTCCAATTAATGAATCTCTAATTGTTGATGTGAATATACGTTTTCCTAATTTACGGAACTGGGAATCTTCGTCGTTTAAAGAGTCTGCGTCAATACCGAACCCACAGGCTCCTATGAAATCCGTAGTGTACCGCGCCATGAGATCTCTAGCGTTGACTTCTTTGCCCTGGCCGGCTGCATCTGCTGCTATCTTCTGCAGCCTTACTGCTCTCTCCACTATCAACGGAAACATGGCTTTGAGTTTTCCTGTTGTAAAAGCAGGGGTCATTCTCTGTCGCAGTAGCTTCCATAGGTCTCCGTCGGCGAAGAAAAGATTCTTTAACATCGGCTCTATGGCATCTTCATGGGGGTTAAGACCTCTAGGGTAGAAATGACTGAAATCTGTCACTAAAACATGTTTTATAAGTTCAGGGTCTCTAATTAATACGAAAGCGTCATTCCCCCAAAGTTGACCAACTAGTTTCTCGTGTTTAAACTTCCAGTAGGAACGTTCAATCGAATCAGATAAACTCTCCCTTTTTAGCAAGTGCCTTGTTAAGTTTCCTAAAAACGGTACAGGTTTTTCATGTTTCACTCCTCTTTTAACCCAGTAGTCGTGGTTCCTAGTTCCATAAAGATAAAGCAACGCAATCACTATGATAACACAGAGAGTTAATATCACCATTTTTCACAACCAGTTTTACCAGTAACAAAGTTCTAGATATGTGATATAAAATGTCTTAATTAACAAACAAATTTTAATAATATTATTCTTGTCTTATGTTTATTTCGGTATACGTACCTCAAGACTGTAATTACCGAGCCTATCTGATAAGACTGCAATTTTATGATATGATTTATGTACACTTCTCGTATATTCAATTCATTCCTAAATTTATATTTAGAAGTGACGTTATTGAAATCAAGGATAAAGTTGTTCAACAAACTGCAAAAGTTTTTTTTTTTAACTGTAAATTTTCCTCACATTTTTTACATTCACTTAACCAAGTGCAATAAATAACTTGATTAAATATTTTAATTTAATCTTAGATATTTTGTTTATTTGATTTACTAATGTATAACTTCTCGCACCAGCAAAGATGCACACAAACAACTGGCCAAACACGTTTGCTTTACAAAACTAGAACATTATTTTGTTGTTTGGAAGGATCACCTTGAATTGTATTACTTTGCAAGTCATTGGGTCCTATCTGGTCCAATTATCTTGTAAAGGCGACAATGTTGCTTGCATCCTTAATGCACTGATCAAAGGTCTCTTTCTAGGCTAGGTGAAGATACTGGGAGGAAATAGTAGATTGAATCACAAGTGAGCAAAGTAATATTTTTACGGCGACGGCGCTTTTTTATATCGAGAGCAAAGAGAGGGATTCTAGAGCAGAATCTTTCTTTGCACAATACTCTAGTCACGTCACGGTCGCACGGCCGTCGCCGACACACCGTCGCTCGTCTGTTTGAGCCCTTAGGGTTTTAATATTTATTGATAGAAGGAAGCGTAGCGATCTTACGTCGATTTTTCATTTTAATTTTTTTTCTTGTGTACAATGACCTTTACACTTTACATTATTTTTTCCTCAGAGTAAGGAAACCGCCGCTACGCTTCATTTTTTCCTTTTCATTATGGCAACATTTTAACATTGCAGTCAATCTTGAAATGTCAGATTTATCAATCAATCATTAATTTCGCAAAATAAATATTAAATATGGCCGGCGGTGAAGTGGACCTAGCGCAATCTGCCGCTCCTGGCGGCGATACTATATTTGGAAAGATTCTGAGAAAGGAAATACCTGCTAAATTTGTCTACGAAGATGACCAGGTATAGTCACAAAACTATATTTCCTGTTTTCCCTTCACAAACCTTGTTTACCGGGCGGTGGTAAAATCTCACAGCAGCTGTCTTTTGCAAATTTGATATTTTATTATTCACTATCAATGTCTCTATGATATATATAGGCTGTGCGTATGCGTACTGAAGATCTGGCAATCAAGCAGTCTTTATTACTAGTAATTTACTTCAGAATAATTTATCAAATAAAACAAAAATTCCTGGGATCAACTTTAGGTTATTTCTAATCTTTTCAGTGCGTAGCCTTTCATGATGTCAGCCCCCAAGCCCCAACACATATTCTAGTGATACCGAGGAAGCCCATCGCTCAGCTTTCTACCTCCGAAGATTCCGATGAACAACTTCTTGGTGAGAAATAAATTTAGAAAATCTCATTTGATTGTAATCAATGAGACTCATAAGTTAAGACTTTGAAAGAAAGAAAGAAAGAAAGAAAATGTATTTATTTCAACGGCACGATTAAAAATACATAACAAAAATTAGGACACTCGAGTGGCCAACACAATAATGTAGAATATGTATTGCTACCGATAAATACAAAACAACAACAAGTTAGAAAACTACTAGTTAATAATACAAAGTAACAACAAGTTATTAAAAGAAAATAAAACAGCAATAGGCAAAATAAATAAGTATCTGGAAAAAGTATCTGTAGGTACCTAGCTTAAAACCACTAGACACTCACATATATCTTTGCACAAAATCTAGAAATTAAAAGTGGCAACATTGTATAATAATTAGTCGGATTTCAAAAATTTCCATAGTATTGCCACTTTT
The DNA here is from genome assembly GCA_951802225.1 of Euspilapteryx auroguttella. NCBI lineage: Eukaryota > Metazoa > Arthropoda > Insecta > Lepidoptera > Gracillariidae > Euspilapteryx > Euspilapteryx auroguttella. The sequence goes on from OX637667.1 coordinate 3,767,061, forward strand.
TAATTTCTAGATTTTTGTGCTGCATTGTACTTAGTCATTGTCATACCCCTAAAATGTAAAAGATCAGAAAATTGGGATATCTCAATGGCAAGCCGGGTAAAACGTTTCCTATGCTATGCCTATGCCACAGTGACTGAGACTAAAATATGACAACCCGTATCGCATCAAAGTAATATTTATATGGTTTTTTTATTTATCATCTATTATAAATTATAATATATATGCATATAGTTATTTATGCCAGGTACACCACTATTGCTATTATTATATTTCGTGGTTTCATTTTCGATATAAATCATTTCACTAGGTAGTCCTTTCACCTACAAGGCAACATTCGCACGTTCTTACAAATAACTATTAGTCGATCGATTTAATCGATATCGATTACTCGATTAATTTGAAATTTACCCATGCTCCCATCCCTACCACTCTACGCACCCATCACTAGCAGCGTCCGCCAAGCCTGTCATTCTTTTTCCGTGCGAGGCAACGAAAGCACGCGTTCGGATCTTGTTCGCAAAAAATAAATTTTTCAAGATACCGAAATCTTTTCAAATTTTTAACAAAAAATTAAGTGAGTTACTTCAACTTTGATGGATTTCATTATCCTCATACTATAAATCGAGAGACAATGTCTAATGTTACGGTAAGTTCATCTGCTTACCTACCTTCAAAAAAAAAAAAAAAATTTTTAGACAGAAATTTCGAATTGAAATTCTGCATAAACTTACATTTAAAAAGTGTAAAAGAAATATTTTTGCAAAGCCATAGATTCGAACAAGAACCAGGCTGCCATACTGCCATAGATTCCAATAGGAACGCGGCAAAATTCAAAACTGTACATCAGTTTTTATCATTAAAATAATTTTATTTGCAAAGCCATAGATTCAAATATGAACCAGGCTACCATACTGCCATAGATTCCAATAGGAACGCGGCAAAATGCAAAAATAATCATAATTTTTTATGTAAGTATAAAAATATAAAAAGCATAATTTTCTTTTTTCTTCTTATTCCAGTAGGCGAAACGCCTTTACAATTTAAGGAATGTGCCCAGAGCAAATATCATTCGAATATGAGGATATATTTCTAGCCGAAACTATTCCCTACAACCCATGATCAGGTCTAAATGAGACTGAATCACCAAAAATCATGATGGCGACATACCAAGTGCCAATTGCCACCACTGCCCCAACAGTGACCACTTTCAATACCGTCACCAAAAACAGATCCAAGCACCAGCAATAACTTCCTTATTGGAACTAGTAGCGGTTACAACAACCAATTGAACTCGGACCCTGAGGCAAAGTTTAAATTTCCGGAACTGGACCCATAAATTTTATTAACCCTGGGCGAAGCCCTGGATGATGAACTAAAGTTGTGTGATTGAATCTACGATAATCTCTCTCAAATGGCTAGAGAAGTCAAGGAAAAAATCCTTCAGCAATATACTATACCTAGCAACTACATATTGGTTCAAGCCTCAAAGCTAAATACTAAAATACTCTCATCTCAACTTGGACTGACTTCACATCACATCGGGGAGTAGGGCCATGGCCATTCTCCTAACTCAAGATATAAAATAGAGGCAATCAAGATTCTAAGCGAGGGCTCCCGTAGTTCATGCGACCTTTATAGCTCGGAGACACAAGCTCGCATTTAAAAGACCGCACCAGGTCTACCAAGACGTTTTTGAATATCTTTCAGTACAGTAAACGAGATGAAGCACTGTTCGGTGCCAAATTTTAGAGAAAATTAAATTAAGCTTCAAAATTGAACAGCAATGCCTTCAAATCAGGAAGACAGTAGTCTTCCCAGAAATACTGTTGCTTACACAACACAGCCGCCTCTACGAGCTCCACGGGCACAGCTTGGCCGCAGTTTCAGAAAAACTCAGGCCCTCCTCGCTTTGCGAAAAACAAGGGGGGGGGCGTGCCAGGGCCAGAGTACGAAGATACCACTCGTCAAGTTCCAAATTACAACGACCCATATACCGACGCAGTCGCACGTTTAGAGAACGACCCAAATCAGGCCACGTGCTCAACCACCATTCTGGCAGAATTCAGTACAATATTTTTAAAATGTGTTGGTTGTATTGTATATCACAAACAATAAAGGTATCCTTAATTGGATTTGTAACAAAATAATTAAATCTTTTTCTAATTTTCCACTTGAGCAATAATATGTTCCTGTTGTAACATGGTTAGCACAGTAACAACAAGAAATGTCAATCGCAACTAATAATTTGCTAGAAATCGTATCTAAAACCTTTTTGACACCAATTCAAATGGAGGTAAGAGATTTCATTTTAACCTAAAACTGTTAAATAAATTTGTAAGTAACTAAACTTCATTTCGAAATGGCAGAACAGCATGCAAGCTATTATTACATGGCATCTATTGACCTAAAATGTCTCGTAACTTTTTATTTCTGTCGCTTAAAACTATCGTAAGTACTTACCTACGTTTCCTGTTTAAGGATGTGAACACACAGAATCTTGTTATCCACCTATGATTTCAACTCAATGCCTTATCTTATTGGCTCACGATAGCGCCTAGAACTTTTACTAAGATTAAAGAAGGGGTCGTAGGTCACTTGCGTTCATTTGGTCAAAAATTGGTAAATTTTTGTATGTGACGATATCCTTTACATAGACCGTAGTTACATGGAATTTTTAAATAAAGTTAGGTTTACACTCAAATCACTCGAGTGCTTGGGCTTTATTATAAACTATGAAAATAGTAGCTTATAGCCACAAAATAATTACAAATTTTCAGGATTTAAGTAAGTAGATGACTTAAATATGACTTTATCACTTACAAGCCATAAACGTAATAAAATAAAAGAATTGGTTCTGAAGTGTTCTCAACTACCACCTGTTACAATCAGAGAATTTTCACAAATGATTGGCATCCTAATGTCCGCTAGCGCAGCATTACAAAAGGCTGGTTGAAACCAAAAATACTTAAAAGGCAAAGGTACAGGTACCTTCTACCTACCTTCTATTCAGAGAATACTATGATAATTATTTTACAGGACCTGAATTGATGAGATAATAATATTAAAAGCTTTTAAAATTTCATTTAAACACAAAAATATGATTCATAAGTTAACACGGACTCGAGTCGTAAAGGCGTAACTCAAACTTACTATAGTAATTATATGTCGTATTATTAGCAATATACTAAGCCTTAGATGCCCCGAAACTTAAACAATTTGTTAATTTTTATTATGGGTAGATAACATTAGCATTAGCTATTAGCTACATTACGACACGAAGTTGCATACAATTTCCTAATTTCAATTAACTTACCAGATATATTTGGCCTTGGTTCGAGAAGCGAAAAATCTAGCTATTAGCATTTAGCATTCTATATTACACGAAATATAATTAAGAGGCAGATCGAAGATTTAATTTAAAGATGCTTTTCAAACATTCTAGCGCAAAACTTAAGAAATACTTTTCTTTGAAACAAGACCCAGATGCTACAAAGGGGCAGATGCATATTTTTTCTATACCGATCCTTCATTTTCCGTTTTTCTTAACGGCCTACAAAAAATTACTGAGGACGAAACGACCAGTATTCTAGTATTCCCTTCTAGTACTTCTAGACCTGCCTGTTATCCTCCATTGATTGATATATAGTTATTTCGTAATAATCACTTGAGGGCGTGACGAAAACCTATGTTGTCTACTAACAGGGACCGTCACCCTCTCCTACTCACGTTTACCCTGAGTGCCGCAGTATGCTCGAGCAGGCAATGCCAGGTCTCATTATCCCCTCAACAGCATCTCATCAGCATCTTATACTAGCCTCACTTTCTAATATTACTATTCAACAATATCAATATAATGTTATTCAATACTATGATTAAATTAGATTCTTTCGAATGTTCTGTTTTTAGTGTAATTACTTTTCCCTCCAACGTCTTCGAAAAAGACGCATCACAGGATTCACAGGGCATCATCATAAGAGCCATCGCTTTATCTCTGCTTTTAGGCAGAAATATTTCTTCGGATGATTGCATCAGCGCCTTCCTTAAAGATGTTATAAACTAATACCCAATCCACCAAAGTACACAGGTACTTGGTAAGTATCCACAATTGGTTCTCAAAAATCTCTAAAAATGTATACCAAACAAGAATGAACTTATCCTAGACAAAAGTAGCTTTACTAACATTATCTACAGCCTACAGCACACATGGTTGAAAGTCTTTCTCTAAATAACAGATTATTATAAATAAAAATAGCAATGGCATTAGAATCATAAAGTAAATGAAAATTTTATCAAAACTATAGGCGCTAAATGCAATCAAAAGCTATCCACCATTGTTAGTTTTACTTTATCTTACGGTGAATCCGTCTATATATAAGACGGTTATATAACCTTAACTAAATAAATCAGACCTAAATAAGCCAATCACCTCTTAATAACTGTGAAGCGTAACGTCCTCACAGGAACACAACAGCATAGTCAATAAGCATGTGGATCAGGCAGATCCTTGCGGTGTACGGCACACACAGCAGCACGCGACACGCCGCCGCCACATCGGCTGCTCATGCTACCGGCGTCAATCTTGATCAGATCAAAAGACGGCCGCCTGGACCTCTACCTCTAACAAGTTTGCTAAATTTATCAATGTCCTATGATGATTGATTATCAATTTTTTATTAAATCTCTGACCAAATTAGTTCATTAAAAAATATACAATAAGTATATAAGTATGTTATAAATAATGTAGCTGAGTACCTACCTACCAAGTAATTACCTAAGTAACTACGCAATGTTAAACTTTGAAGTACTCTATAAACTAACTATAATGATTACTTTTATATGTTAAAATATAGTGTTTTTAACTAATAAGATGAGTAATATTATTTAATAATATTTGTAGGTACCTATACTAAGAGTTCAAATAAAACTAGCCAAAATTACATCTTTTTAATTAATATTGTTTCATTATCATGAAAAAATATAGACAAAACAATGTCTCTAAACATCTACCTAGTGAAATGATTTATATCGAAAATGAAACCACGAAATATAATATATGATCAAACGAACTTCTCAAGTGAAGTTCGATCAATATTATATGAGTGGTTTCATTTGAAGATATAAATCACCCTCCCTACCCAAATCCCGAGTTTTGTCAAAAAAGTCAATAAACGACGTAATTTATGCCAGAAAACTGAGCAGAAAACTATCTCTAAAAAGAATGACAGGCTTGGCGGACGCTGCTAGTGATGGGTGCGTAGAGTGGTAGGGATGGGAGCATGGGTAAATTTCAAATTAATCGAGTAATCGATATCGATTAAATCGATCGACTAATAGTTATTTGTAAGAACGTGCGAATGTTGCCTTGTAGGTGAAAGGACTACCTAGTGAAATGATTTATATCTTCAAATGAAACCACTCATATAATATTGATCGAACTTCACTTGAGAAGTTCGTTTGATCATATATTATAGGTATTTTTGTCTATGTAATCTGCACTGCTTTGGGTGTTTTTTGTACGCACTCTTAGGTCACTTGCTGGCATTGACTTAAAATCAGCGCTGTAGGTGAAAACCTACAGCACATGCTGAGTCAGTGCCATTTTACGGCAGCTGCAACACACAAACAGCTTTTTTTTTAGTTTTAGTTTATTTTTACTTTTTAGTTTATTTTACCTTTACTGTGTAAATATGTTTGAATGTATGTCTCATTGTTATGTTATGTTATGTTTTGTTTGTGTGACACAGGCTGTGTAAATAAATGATTTCTTTAAAAATGCACCACACATTTTTTTGTATAGAATTAGTTTACTCAGTATTGCAATAAATAAAATTAACGTAATGTCAATGTTCCTAAATAAAAAAATTAAAAACATTTCATTTGGCGAGATTTCTTCTGGGCGGGGTCCATGCATAGTAATTATGTTCTTTCAATTTTTGTTTGTTTGCAGGTCATCTCCTAGTAGTGGCGCGTAAAGTGGCAAAGCAGGAAGGCTTAGACAAGTCAGGTTTCCGTCTAGTCATTAACGACGGCAAGAACGGAGCTCAGAGTGTTTACCACCTCCATGTACACATCTTAGGTGGTCGGCAGATGCAGTGGCCTCCTGGCTAAAGAGATAGGAAGTGACGAATAAAGATTTGAGTTTTGTTATCATTTTTTGATGGTTTTCTTTCTAAAATTTATGGGGATGTAAAGTTGAGAGTTTAAAGTTTAAAGAAAAGATTAAATTGTGCATAAAATCTTTACATATTTTATTACGTCACGCCTGTTCTCCATCGAGGTAGACAGAGACAATTGATTTCTACTTGTTTTGATTCTGATACAAGGGATATAATTGTTTTGCTTCTCTTTATTATGATAAGGGCGCTGAACCTAAACTTTCGAAGTCACATTTTCATAACTGCCCACTGAACCATGGAGGCTTCATCCCGGAACCTTCACGTATGGTACGGTACAGTGGCGGATAGGATCGGCGTAACACTACCGGCTTTTCTGTATTGCAAAATAGCTCTTGTTATTTGGTAATACAGTCTAGGGCTGACGAAACCATAGACAAATCTGTTACGGCCTCCTAGTCCGTGACTGTACCTATGTGAATGTACTGAAAAAAAAAGATCGAAAAATATTAAAAAACTCATGATTTTGCTACTCAACGATAGATGGCGCTAGTGTAATTTATCGACCAGCGTAGTCTCAAGGGCTGGGATACTAGTCGAATGAAGGTCATCATCCCTGCTGAAATACGTCCACTGCTGGACATAGGCCTCCACCACTTCTTAAGTTTTGCATTTAATGTTGACGCTAGTATAGGAAGGTAAAGGTAAGTACAATCAGTATTTTCATTAGAGCTAAATGATCACAAGTAGATTTTATCTTCAACACTTAAATGTGAGCCTAAAAATCTTAGAATGCCAGCACAATGGGCAATCGTAAATTCGTTTTAATGACGTACACTGAGAGCCTACGACGTCCGCCTTTTACTATCCATTAACCTATAAAGCGTGTACCATATGGCGGGAAGCTTTCATAAAAACACAAGGAGTAGATGAGGCGATTATTTTGCTAATGAGAGGTTTTCAATTTGATATCTCAGAAGAAAAGAAAAACAAGTTATATCAGGCCGCTATCAGATGGCTCCTTGCAAAAGAAGCTGGAAAGAATCATTGAAAGCTTAATATGAAATTGAAACTCGTCACACGTCAGTCAAATAGGTAAGTAGTAAAACGTAGTGATTTACCTTCTCTCTGGTAAGTAGTTTTTGTTTTGTTATGTTTTAAAATTTTCAAGTTAATTTGAACTGATTTGAATTACTTTTACTTACCTATGTCTATTTATTTAGACAACGCTATCTACGGGAGTATTACGAAACATTTTTTTTTAATTGACTCTTTGGAAACCCCTTATTATAAGTTGGTAGCGATCTTGAACTGGGCACTGGGCAGGGCACTCGAAGAACAGATGATCGATGGGGACGAAAAGTTCCGGCGACCTCGAAACGGAAGACACAGAGGTGCCCTTACCGCCTTATAAGGTGGTCAGACGACCTGGTGAAAGCTGCGGGAGTAGGTACACTAGGTACACTGAGGGTCGCTCATGACCGGTCGTTGTGGCGATTTGGGTGATGAGGGTGGCCTATGTCCAGCAGTGGACGTCTTTCGGCTGAAATTATTTTATTTTTTAAGGCGGGAAAACTCCCTAACGAGTACCCTGCGGCCCCGGGGGAGCCACCGGGTTATGTGGGGTTCGCACCCACTAAAACCCCGACGGTGTCCTTCTCGGCTGATAGCAAGGGGGCCACTCCATTATTATTATTATTATTATATATATTATATTATTAAATAGGGCAGCAACGCATGCTATCTCGCGTATATTAGTAGGGAGAGAAGAGTTAAGAAGAGCGACAGCCCATACAATGGCCGCCATTTTGAAATATTTTCTTGATGTGCGCAGGTTATATCAATGATTCCCAGGGTCCTTCCCGAGTCGCTGTGACGGCCACTGGAGAGTTTTAAGACCTCCCTAGGCCTGGCCTGTTTAGAGCTTGTGCTTTCGTAACTGAGTACTTACTTCATACGTCTGCATTCCTTCTACTTTTATCTAAGATGCGGCTTCTAATAAAAAATCCGAATGGTAGCGCCTTATCAAAACAAACTCATTATTTTCAGGTATTCGATGACGGATAGTTCGCAACCGCCGCACGGTCGGTCATCGGCGCCTTGTTGTTTTGGATTACGCAATTTTTTTATTTAATTTTTTTTTCATTTAATTTGTAGTTACGGCCTACCTCAACAAATATTTTAATTTTAATTACACACAGTAGCGCCACTTGATATTTTTTTATATATTCTAAACTTAGGTAAATAAGGAACAGTATTCCACTTGATAATTATGTAGCCTAGTGTTTTAAGGGCACTGATAAATAGGTTTAGCTGTTAGGTAAAATACCAAAGAAAGCTACAGATACTTGCCAAAAGTGGCCGTTTTTAGAAACAATTGTAGCTTAATCAATCAATCAATCAATCTTTTTTTGGTCTTAAGAGCCAGTTTACAGCGATGCTAGCGCCATTCGCGAAAAAAATATTATCTTCTAAACTAAGACAAATATATCAAAAATGTGGCACAGTATAACACTAGATAATGTAGCCTAGTATTTTTAGGGCACTGTTGTATAGCTTTTAGGTTAAAAACCAAAGAAAGCTACAAAGTGTTGCTAAAAGTGGCCACTTTTAGCAACAATCTGTGTATAATTTCGTTCTTTTAAGTTAGGACTACTTTACTGTGCTCAAAAAATACTAAGCAAGATTATCTAGTGTCATACTGTGCCACATTTTTGATATATGCCTTAGTTAAGAAGATATAATTTTTTTTTCGAGAATCGCGCAAGCATCGCGGTAAACTGGCTCTTAAAGGGCTTACACGGTGCGAAACCAGCGCCACTTCCGATTAATCAATACATAGTATAAAATAAAGTCGCTTCCCGCGTCTGTCCCTATGTATGCTTAAATCTTTAAAATTATGCAACGGATTTTGATGCGGTTTTTTTAATAGAGTGATTCAAGAGGAAGGTTTATAAGTATAATACATGCACAAGATAGTAACAGGTTAGGCGGTACGCAGTTCGCCGGGTCGACTAGTAATTAATATAAGTAAGTATTCTAAACCATGGCCGAAATCAAAAGTATGCGTCCATGACGCCCTAGATAATCTAGCTTAGAATGCAATGCTTGGCCATCGTTAAGAAGATATAATTATTTATCGAAGTGGCGCTAGTTTCGCACCGTGTGGCCCTTGCTTAGTTCCTGTAGCCAGTAGGTAAGGTAGGCTACATAACTCGATATAGCCAATTCACCAATTCCCTACCTAATTTACGATTCATGAAATCAAGTTAGTTTTATTAGGGTTATTAGGTTATATACTACGGTTTATAGGTATTTTACGAGTCGCGAGATTCTGTTCCCAGTCCTTGTTTGTTATATTGGAAGTTGAACTGTTCACGCTCTGAATTATTTACCGAATCTACCGATGGGGCTCTGCTCTTGATAAGTTTTCTAGCACAATAATAATAATAACACATCACACTCATAACCCTTAGCTAGGTAGAACCTGTATCTAGGGTGCCCGAAACAGATACAGAGACGAACATTACACCCAGACCGGAAACAAACATAGATATTCATCATATAAATATTCGCCCCGCATTGGAATCGAACCCGGGTGCACACGCTTACTCAGTGTACCTACATCACTACTAATGAGCCACGGGGCAGTCACAATCAGAATCTCTGATCTATAATAGTTACAGAGCTTTAGAAATGTTGCGTTTTGTTCAGAATTATAAGCCTACTAGTCGACCCGGCGAACTTCGTACCTCCCTACCTATTGCTATGTTGTGCATGTATTATACTTATGAACCTTCCTCTAGAATCACACTATATTTTAAAGAAAACCGCATCAAAATCATTTGCATAGTTTTAAAGATATACAAGCATACATAGGGACAGACGCGGAAAGCGACTTTGTTTTATACTATGTATTGAAGCATTGAAGTATTTACTTGAGCCTGGCTGACAGTCATGGTCAAGTCAGTGTTTGAAGGCTACTCGGTTGAGTATGGTACTCGGACAAGTCGTTCCCGAGTACTGATTATCCTGGCTCGTGCCGTCTTATACTCTGTCGAGCGTATGCTTCACTGTCTTGAAGTCGGAACTCGACTGAGTACCTATGGTGTGGAGAACGATGTAAAGGTTTATTGTGACACTTTGGTTTAGAGTGCGAGTTTGAGCTGCGACTCGTCTTTAAATGTCAGCCTAGTATCATACTTCGTCATAAACTTTAACCTTTAACAGCAAAAAATTGGAGATCGGATGGATGTTATACCAGGTCTAGATAATAAAGTAGGTGGAGTTTTCTAGTGGGTCACAGAGCTGGCAAAGGGTAAAATCAAAGCTCTTGATAAAAACCTATAGCAAATGCTGAGTCAGGACCATTAAACAGGCAGCTGCAAAGTACATTAAGAAATCTGTCGGCTAGACCATCGCTAGACTTATACCCCTTTACCACAAAAAGTGTTAAACCTGGTCTAAATCACTAGACTAGGTTTAAATCACTAATTCGTGATACAAAATTGCGATTTAGACCGGTCTAACTCTTTTGTGGTAAGTGGGTTAATTTCTAATTTTTAATGACATCCACAAACGTATAGATTTGTGGCACATAAGCGTCATTGTAACCAAAAACTATGTCTTATAATTTCTGTTACTATCTGCCTATCATGTACCACAGCCGTAAAACCGACTACACTAAATAATGTTAGCACAGAGAAACATCAAGAAATCCCTAAATAACTTATTTCGAAGGAAAACCAACATTGGATCAAATTAGCGCCAACAAACCGTGTCGTGTAAACAAACACAATATGGCGGCTTTCCCGCCGAAATACATGCCAAGCGTCGTCAATATTATGGCATCTAGCAAGGTGTTTTTTTTTAATAAACGCAATATAAAAAACTCATCATAATCATTTCAGCCGAAAGACGTCCACTGCTGGATATAGGCCTCTCGCTCATATCGCCACATTGACCGGTCTTGAACGACCCTCATCCTGTGTTATGCATTCACCAGTTCTCCCTACTCTGGTCGGGAGTTTGCCTACTCTGCGTCTTCCGGTTCGCGGTCGCTACTCGAGAACTTTTCGGCCCCAGCGACCATATTTTCTTCGAGCTGTGCCCAGCCCATTGCCACTTAAGTTTCATATTATTCTTTTGGCTCTGTCGGTGACCTTAGTTGTTCTTCTGCGGCAATTTAAGTCTGAAAAGAAAATTATTTTTATTGCATTTATGTTTTTTCTGCTGTAAATTTTTTTGTTAGACAAGCGGCTTTGGGCCGCGTAGACAAGGCTAGCGGGCCGGGCCTCAGGTTGAGTATGGCAAGTCTAAAGCCTGAGAGATTATACCTAGGCCAGTTTTTATCTAATGAATTTGGATTTCGCGGTTTGATGGGAAATTGCGCTTGCGAAATCGCGGGGCGCATGCAGTAGGCACAGACATCTAGAAAATAATGGAGGCGCCACTTTGTATGTGGAATTAGAAATCTTTATTCATTTTCTCAACGAATTCCTGATCTGTTTCTATAAAATAAAAATAGTTCCATTTCAAGACACCGTTGCCAAGCTGTACTTGTATAAATGTAGTAATTTACTTATACATAGACATAGACAGATCTTTATTTACGCACACAAAACATACAATGTTATGTAACAACTAGGTAAGAAACAAATAACGAAAATAAAATTTACAAAATTATTGTAAGTGTTGTGGGCGCAAAATGGCCCCGACTCAGCCTATGTTGCAAGCAATGCAATTGCATTGATGCAACGCTGATGATTCTGCCAGAACCATAGGAGTGCGTGTGTTCTTATATTATACATAAAATATCAAGTGAAAATATTAGCAAGTACTTATACAAAAATAATATTAAGTGTTAAATTATAAATACAGTATTTTTAGTTTACATATTAAAAGTGATAATAACAGTGTGATTATTCTATGGTGTAAATGTGTGCTATAAATGTGTAATAAAAGTTATCGGTTATAGAGGAATAAAATACATATTATTTCACATACTGTGCATCTTGCGTTTGAACGTGGAATAAGTATTTCTTGTAGTTGAATCTAAAAGTGTTTTTATTAGCGATCCTTCTGATAGGTGGTGGAATGTCGTTCCAGCATTTGGTAGCACTGTATGTGAAACTGCCTCGAAAAGCTGCTGTGCGGTGATGGGGTATTATAAGTGGTGGCACAGACAGTCTGCAGTTTCGCCGAGCAACACGCCAACTTAACTTCTCATAAAGGTAAGTCGGCTTTTTTGTTTTGATAACATCGAATAGAAGACATGCTAGAAACAAATTAAGTCTGCCTTCCATTTTCAGAATACCTGCGTCGTTTAAGAATGGAGTGATGAGCGTGCGCGGTGGAATGTTAAAGCAAAAACGAGCACAGGCATTCTGAACACGTTGAAGGAGACGTTTTGTCTTTTTAAGTAGGCATGGCCCATACACCCCCAGGCAGTAAGCTAGCTTAGATAGAACCAGTGAATCGCATAATCTTACTCTAAGGTCAACACTTAGGAAAGGTCGCATGTTGTAAAGTACCCGTAGTCTAAACAAGCAGTTCTTTACAAGTTCAGTCACGTGTGCTTCAAACCGGAGATTTTCATCCATGACAAGACCAAGGTTCCTGGTACTAGCCACCCTTTCGATCGCCACAGAGTCAACTAAAATAGTTGGGTTTCTATTCGCCATCCGTTGTATTTGTACCTACTTTGGAGCCTAGAACCATGAATTTAGACTTAGTAGGATTTAAAACAAGACAGTTTTGAGCCGCCCATGAGACCACATTTTCCAAGTCCTTATTCATTTTTGCAACAGCATCGTTGCCAGATATGTAAAGTTGTATGTCATCAGCGTAAATGTGATAATTACAGTGTGACATACAACCCGCCACGTCCGCACTGTACAAAATAAACAGTAAAGGTCCCAGAATAGACCCTTGTGGTACCCCTCGGCTAACTGGGTAAGACTTAGAGCTGTTTAGTGAGCCATCAGATTTTTTTAAATCAATTCGTTGAGACCGACCTTCTAAATAACTACCAAACCAGGCGACTGAAGCAGCATCAAATCCATAAAAAGATAGCTTGGAAAGCAACAGAGCAGTGTTAATACAATCGAACGCACGCGAAAAATCTAATAGCGTTAAAATAGAGGCAGATCCAGCGTCTTGGGCTGCAAGGGCATTGTCAATAACATCTAAAAGAGCAGTGTTGGTACTATGTCCCCTCCTAAACCCGGACTGCTTTAAAGGCAACATATTATTTGCCTCACAGTATGCCATCACTTGATTGTAAATAACTCTCTCCAATATCTTAGATAAACAGGGAAGTATGCTTATCGCTCTTAGCTCCGAAGCGTCAACCGGATTAGCTTTCTTTGGAATAGGTGTCACGCAGGCCAATTTCCACAACTCAGGAAAGGTAGACGAGCTAATTGAACAATTTATAATAGCTGTGATGACTGGCAGTGTGTGGGGTAAAGTCATTAGCAACATATCCAATGAAACACCGTCCACACCAGAGGCACCAGATTTAAGTGTAACTATAATTCGTCCGACAGTATCCTCATTAACTAAATGCATAGAGAAAGAAGTCTGTGAAAACCTATGCCACTCGAAATAAGTTAAGGTTGAAATGTTAACCTTATCATCGCCCGGAATCAAACTAAAAGAGTCACCGATTACACTGGGATCATCGAGATGGTCAGGAAGCTCATGTTTCGGTTTTACCTGAGGAAGAAATGTGCTTTTTAGGTTACCCCAAAGTAACTTTGGGTTATTGATATTTTTATTAATGTTAAATGCGAAATAAGATTTTTTTTCGAAGTGAATGGTTGTATTCACCATATGCTTAAGCGATTTGTACTGCTCCCTATCCTGATCACTCTGGGTACTCTTATATTTATCGTGGGCCTTGTCCCGGAGCCTCATCATGAGCTTAACATTGGAGTAGAGCCAGGGTGCAGGTTTGTCACGAATTATTATGGTTTTCTCGGGAGCATGCTTGTTAAATAAATTTAAGATTAAATTGTTGAAAGTTGAAACCTTATCATTAATATTTGAAAGAAGCAATATAAAATTCCAATTAGTATTAATTAAATCATTATTAAAATTTCTCATATCTATATGCTTAATAGGCCGGTGAGAAATTTTCCTTGGAGGCGGTCGTCCCTTCTTAATTTTAAGCGTGAGCGATACAATAGCGTGCGCACCAAGTGTAGGTATGTGGTCTACAGTCGCTTTGTGTACGTTTGCATCAGTGCAAATAATATCAATAAGAGTTCGACTATGAGACGTAAAGTGAGTCGGTTCCGAAATACAGCTGTGTAAGTTCATATAACTTAGGAATTGGTTAAGGTTAATAGTCTTGCTGTCGTTAGTCTCTAAAAGGTTACGGTTAAAGGGTATACGTACCTTTAGTTTAAAGGTGCGTGCATACTATGTAACATGTTATATAACTTGTATTTTTATATAGTACCGTCAAACTATGGATCTTTGTTATGCAACATTTAAATGTAAAAACGTTGTACTGAAAATGTTATATAACATAGTCTGTACGCACCTTAATATAAACAAAAGATAGGCGAAGCGGGCACAATAACCGATAAAATTAATTAAAAACAAAACCGCGTTGCAATCCAAATTCAAAAGCGGAATAAAGTTGTTTACTTTTTCCGTTTGAAAAAATAATACTAAGCTAAGCTCGTGGTAAACCTGTAACAAACGAAAAAAAAAAAATTATGTAAAAAAGATTCATTTTGTAATTTTGTTGCAGCAGAAAATTAAATTAAACCAAATTCCATGGGACCATGGGACTTAACAGTGTGTTGGAGCGAGATAGAGCTATTTGGTTATAGATTTGTTCTGAAAAGCTGTAGATAGCATTACGTTTTCCCTTCAGGACTTCATTTCAGCCAGTATTGGGAGAGAACGCGCGGAGGGCGGTCGCACCGCAAGTTTTCCGTTACGGAAAATATTCCGAAAATAAACCCACACATGGTGTTTTTACAAAGGCGGGCCCGGCCGCGGTGTTCCGGGACAACAGTGAATTAGTGACACGTGAAAGGATGATTTCAATAACGTTTTCCGATAGATCAGACTTATCTTACTTCCGATTGGACGGAATAGAGTTTGTGTATTATTTTATTTATCGGAAAAAACGCATTTTCGCTTCGTAAGTTTCCATAAGCGTTGTGTTGTTGTGTTTTAAAGAAACAAATGTTTGTTTGAAAATTAAACTGGTTCGAGATGAGCGTGTCGAAATTCTAAGATATATTAATAAGGTAAGAAAAACTATACTTATTCCATTAATTACTATGAGTACCTAATTCTAATTTAAGTACTTTATGAACGCACTTTCTGCCATACCTATTAAATATTATGTTTTTTTTTTAAATTCTCTTTAACAGGTTGGCTGGAAGAATTCACTGTTTTTTTGTACAATACCGTGTTCATTCCTAAAGAATTTGAATTTCAGACTAACACACACTACTAAAGCTATCCATATATAACTTCTATCCTGTTTTGAATATAAATTAATATTTTGATAAATTCATTTATTAATTTATAAATTGCTGGCCGATATTATAGCAATAATTTTATTATTTTGCTATATCCAGAATATGGAGTAGGTGTAGGACAAGACATAGACATAGACAAAAATTTATTCACACGAACAATACAGGTATATAGGAAAAACAAAAGAAATACAAAATATAGATTAAATATATCTATTAGTAAAACATGTATTGTGCATGTGGAAAGGCTCCGACTCAGCATGTCAGGACCACCAATCCATACTTTCATACTGCATACCTACTAAAATTATTATTGCTAAAGTAACTCTGTCTGTCTGTCTCGCTTTCCTGAGAAAACTACTGTATCGATTTCAATGAAATTTGGTGTATGAATAGTTTAGAGCCTAAGAAAGGGCATTATTAGCTACTTTTTATCCTGAAATTCCCACGGGAATTCGCTGTCAGAGAAAAGGGGTCGCCCACTAGTGGTTAGTAAGGTTTTCGTAAAAAAAGGATTCCGAAAGAAGAATTCAAATGAGATTTATGTTATTAGCATCGTCGCGAAAATGTTTATTAATATTTTTATGGGGTTACTAACCTCAAAACCACTGTCACTTCAATAAGTAAGCATACAGGGTGGAATTTTGTAATGCCATCTGGAGGGAAAATTACCTAATCATAATACTGGAGAAAACAGACCATTTATATAAAGCTACAAAACCGCTTTTGATTTTTTTATTCCCCCATTTATTTAAGTTAAAAGTTAAAAAACACTTTATTGCACACAAGAATACAAATGAACATTATACAATTAATGGTACACATAATTAAGTTTTATGTTACTATGTCACAACTGGGAATCGAACTGGCAAAATTTGGTCCAATCTATTTGGAGATACATTCTTATGATTGACTCTATCGATCATAAAATTGAGAAAATATTTTTCATTGTTTTTTTACCGGATCGATTCCGCACGTGGCAAGGTAACTTTGGAAATGTTTTAATGCGGTTTGGTATCTTTTCAAAAATAAAGGAATGTTTCCTTTCAGTTTTAATATGCTAGCTACAGTATTTAGAGTTCTTTTCCTCCAGGTGGTATTTACAAAATTCCAACTTGTATAAGGGTTCATGTGCTGTACTTTACCATACACTACCACCTGTATCTTACCACATGTTCGAATTAAATGTTTCTGATTTCTGATTTCTGATAAGGTACTATTCGCGCTGGAACAAGCGTCTATGTCCGCGCAGGTATTTCTGAACATTTTTCGAACCAGCTATGTTACCAGCTTTGTACGTGAATGCACCCTCAAAGCAAAGTGGTGGTAGCCTAGGGTTTAACGTGTGGGCTTCTCTGAGGACAAAGCTGGATAGCGTGGCTTGCGTAAGCGTGGAATGGGAAGGACACCGGACGCCGATCATCAATGATTACCGGGCCTTTCCAAAAATAGTCGACTCGGCTACCGAGTTGTTTTAGTGCGTGCTTCCTTGAAGAGCTACGGAAAATACGTAAAGGGCCGTTACTAACGGGAAAAGGGCATCCCCCACAAAGTGATCAAAGGTTGTCGGTGAAAGCTGCGGGAGTAAACTGGATGAATTTTAAGCGACTTTGAAAAAGAGGAATTGCTCAGTTGATGTATTGTGCTAGTTTATTGAAGGCAGGTTCCTTTTTTGTAAAAACGAAATTATTAAGTACCTACCTACAGCAACATTACATGTCCTTAGAAAAATAGTAATTGTTTTCGAATAGGTGCTGTAATTTGTTATGGAATTTTCATTGCAAGAGACTTTATGTCATGCCATACCTCCTACCTTATTTCCTTTTTCAAAGGAAATAAGCTTTTTCAAAGTTTTCCTTCAAAAACAGGTTGCCTGGAAGAAATAGCTTTTAGCGATTAGGTCGCCTATGGTTACCTTACTTATATACGAATTGTTAAATATTTCTGTATTTGAGTACATTAAAGTGTATATTATTTATTAATTCATTCATTACGTTCTGCAGGGGACGTCTCTCTATGAGAATGACGATGATACAGCTTGCTATAATATTTAACTAGTTTCTCCTTGAATAAAACACTATTTAATCCCAAAGTAAGTCAAAGTTAACAAATTGATCATTGAAAAGACAAGAAGTTAATTTTTAAGGGTTTTAATCAATATATATAAAACTCTTCCGTTACTGACTGACTGACTGACTGACAGACAACGCAGAGCCGAAACTGCTGGGCGTAGAAAGCTGAAAATTCGAACGTGGGTTCCTTGGGGAGTGTAGGTGAGCACTAAGAATGGATTTCCCAAAATTCCCACGGGAACGGGAAAAAATGGGATTTTTGTGTTTATGAGAAATCTGCGCGGGAAAACCCGCGGGGCGGCCTCTAGTCAATATATATGAAACTCTTTTGTTACTGACTGACTGACTGACTGACTGACTGACTGACAGACAACGCAGAGCCGAAACTACTGGGCGTAGAAAGCTGAAAATTGGCACGTGGGTTCCTTGGGGAGTGTCGGTGAGCACTAAGAAGGGATTTCCCAATATTCCCACGGGAACGGGAAAAAACGGGATTTTTGTCTTTATGAGAAATCTGCGTGGGAAAAACCGCGGGGGGCAGCCTCTAGTCTCAAAATAAAAAAGGTTTCCCTTCAGTACCTAGTTTTTGCCAAGCTGTAAATATGTACAGTGCGACACAAAAATCTAGAAATTATAAGTGGCAACACTATGTATGTATGAAAGTTTTCGAAAATCTATATCTGACGAATTTCCATAATACATATAGTTTTGCCACTTTTAATTTTTAGATTTTTGCGCCAAGATATAACCTACATACCTACTTATCATAGTAAAGTTTATAATCATATCGTGATCTTGTAGTTTAAAGGTAAACAAAACAGATTCATTTACGTATCAGCAGTTTGCATACGCACGAGATAAAGTGTAAAATACACAAGTTTGTTAATTAAATAACTCGTAAATTAACTAGATAACACTCTGAGGCCCAGCGTCGATCTGCCCTCGTATTATGGCATCGCAAATCGCAACTGTACTTTATATAGAACGAGCTGTCCCGGCTTACTTCGTTACGCCATAGAATATAACATACTACAAAAGACTTGGCTCTATAGACTATGTTATTTTGACTGCCCAGAATGGCCGAATAAAAAACAAACAACAACAACAAACCACCGGTCAAAATATGTAAACAACGGAAAAATATTGCACCTTGGGTTACATTATTTGAGTTTAGGTAAGGATCCCTAATTTTTTTGAAAATCTAATATAGCCTATGCCACTTGGGGTTAGTGTAGCTTCCTACCAGTGAAAGAGTTTTTCAAATCGGTTCAGTATTTCCGGAGCCTATTCGTTACAAACAAACAAACAAATCTTTCCTCTTTATAATACTGGTATAGATAACAACAAATACTGAAAACTATGGTAAAGCTAGCCAATTTTACACAATAAATTTCTTCCGGAACCTTCTAAGCGCGAGCCATCGCACTTTGCCGTTTATTTTTTTATTGACTTTTTGCACTATCACTACTAGATGTTGATACCGATACCTACCCTCTGGCGAAGTTATCAGTCTCTAATTGATGTGGCACACGGTCGCGGACCTATCGTGTCGTGTGTCTTTTCTTAGTGTAAAAAAACAAAAAACATTCTTTATTAATTCACAGTTCACACACAGCTTATTTTTTCCTAGAAGCCTCTACATTCGGCATTCAAACAAAAAAAACAACGCAGGACGTGCTGTCAGATTCAGTTTCATTTGTTTTTCAAGAGATTCAAGTTGGAGACTGAAATTTATCTTTTTCTCGTTTCCTTTTAACGGATTGGCGACAAAAAAAATGGATAATGGATTTTTATTTCGAGTTATTGATTAACTTTATTAACTCTTTTGCTTTATTTTAGTCTAAACAAGCTAAGTATTTTATTAAAAACTAGCTATCCCGGCGAACTTCGTATCGCGCCTTACTATGTTTAAGTTTAATATGGAAAAATTAAAAAAGTTGTTTTTACTAAGTTCCCCTCCATTTTTCCATATGTTCACAACTTTTAAATCTTCTCTGGACTACTACGAACATTTTTAGACCAAAATCAGCTTAATAGCCCGGCCATTCTCGAGTTTTAGCGAGACTAACGAACCACGATAACTTAACGCTACTACGTAAAAACAAAGCCTTTCGAGTTTTGGCTTCTCCGTAGTCGGATAATAAAAGTTAAAGGTATGGTGAATTGAATCGACCCTTAGGAGATAAGTACATTGATTCGATCAGCTGACGGGATCAATATACAGGAAATCTGATTACTGTTGTGAGATTTCGACTGATAATGCTTAGAGAAAATAAGTTAGGTATGGTGAACTGAAACACCTCTTTTTAAATTTATAGTGTGGCAAAAATTTTGAAATTAAAAAGTGGCAACACTCAGGTAATTTGTCCAATTTTCTAGTTTTAATTTTAAAAAAAATAGTGTTGTCACTTTTTAACCGACTTCAAAAAAGGAGGTTATCAGTTTGTATGTATGTTTGTCCGCGATTATCTAACGTTTGGCTGACCAATTTTGATGCGGTTTTCAGATAACTATTTCTTACATTCAAGAGAATTTATTTATTTATTTACATTCTTGTGCAGAAGCACCTCGGAAACTCGTGTACGTGCACGCGCATCATGCTTGTGTGTGTGAGATAAGACGTGCGACGCTGCATATTTGTACCGAGCGGTAACTGAGAGGTAACCGAGAGCGGGGGAGCCGCACTTGCTGAGGGAGGCAGGGAGTGCCCATACTGTTTGTAGTTCTACTACTTATTTATTATACTGTGGCCGAAGTATAGCGGTCTTTTCAGAAACGCCACATTTATTTATAGACTACTAAAAACATTAGGTACCCTTAAGGGCATTATTAATGAAAATGAGAAAACATAGTTTGAATAATTCATGAGGCGTAGCTAGTAAGATGGCAGGAAAATCTACTTAATAACTAATTGTGGGCGGAAATTACTTTTTGAGCTAAAACAAGATGGAGGTTTTTCATTAAAGTAAAAGTATATAGTAATACGCTACACTGGCGCCCTGAAAATGAAAATACTTATTTCTCCTCAAATTAATCCTTTTTTATTTAATTAACAGAACGTTAAAAAGAAAAATCTTCTATCTCTAAAAACGCAAGCTATTGGATACAAACAAACAATTAATTAAAAATAAATCCGTTCATCTTTTCTGATTTCACGAAAATCTTTAGATTATTTTATTTTATACAGACTTAGTACACAGGGAAAATTCTACTTGAACGAGAAAATTCTATTTTCATATTTTTTTATACTAGTCGACCCGGCGAAGTTCGTACCGCCAAACCTATAACTATCTTGAGCACGTGTTATACTTATAAACCTTCCTCTTGAATCACTCTATCTATTAAAAAAAACCGCATCAAAATCCGTTGCATAGTTTTAAAGATATAAGCATACATAGGGACAGACGCGGGAAGCGACTTTATTTTATACTATGTATTGATGATGATATTTATTTAATGTCACTTGATTTGATTTAATCAATAAAATAGTTTACCCTGTAAGTATAAAAACAATATAAAAAACCCGGCTCCGGCGAACTTCGTACCGCCTAAACATGTAACTTGGAATTAAATTGTATGAAACAAAAAAAAAACACGGTGTCTAGGCGATAAACAATTATTATTTGGTTTCATTCAGTTACATTTTACAGTAACATTTTAGGCTTTTTCTCAACGGGCATATTATTTTGTGACGACTGTTGTACAGTGGCGGACACGATCGGCGTAACACTTCCGGTTTTTCTGTATTGCAAAATAGCTCTTGTTCTTTGGTAATACAGTCTAGGGCTGACGAAACCATAGACAAATCTGTTACGGCCTCCTAGTCCGCCACTGTACCACAACAGTTGTTGTTTTCCCGGTTATTATTCGAATTTTTCTCGCCGTAAAAACCATCCTTAAACTTCAACGAACATTTCAAAAAAGAATTGGTAAAATTGGTCCAGGCGTTGTTGAGTTATGCGCTCTAAGGCTCTGAGTGACTCTATTTATTTTTATATAGCCTCTATTGTGTCCCACTGCAGGGCAATGGCCTTCCCCGCTTGCTTCAATTGCTCCCTGTTCATTGCAGTCTCCGGCCACTCAGTTCCCAGGTAGGTATCGAGATCGTCCCGCCATCTTCGTCTTGGTCTGCCACGTTTTCGGCGTCCGTCCCACCCGTTACTCAAAAATGCTTTGTGGGTTGCCTGGAAGAAATCGCTATTAGCGATAAGGCCGCCCATTGCATGCAAATTCAAATTGTCTGCACCCTTAATTTAACAATTGTACCTTTTGTATCTTACTTTGTATGCAATAAAGTGTTTCTATTCTATTCTATTCCATTCTCTACAAATGTGATAATCGACATTTCTCAACTTGTCGTCTCAGTTTAAATGTGTTGTGTGACAAAATATATTTACATAAACACAGCAGAATAGATTGGATTTGTATTGATTTTGTTCGAAATAGCTAGGAATGTCTTGTTGCTGTGTACTAACTCAATATGAAATATCTACACCGATTATAAAATTGCTCAAACAAATTTTGTTTGTTAGATCATATCGTAATGCAAGGTAGGCGAGTGAAAAGCCCTGTAGGTCCGGCCGTAAGAATAGGTCTACGGTATGCCCTGCCTGTCGTAAGAGGCGACTAAAAGGGGTCTTTGGGATCGTGAGTGTGAAGGGAGGGGGCCCAACAAACTCATCAAACTGCCCCAAGAAGGGCGGCGGCACAGCTTGTGGCCGGGGAGCCGGGGAGGGAACAATATGCCCTCCCCGAGCACTAAGCTGAGATAGCAGCTGAGCGTGAGAAGGACTTCGGACGCTATAATGTGTGCTTCCCGGGGTTCTTCCCAAAAGTGCCAAGACGGCTGCCGGGGAGGTTTTAGTGGGTGTGAGCCCTACATACCCCCGATGCTCCCCCGAGCGTCAGCGAGCGTTCCAAAAAAAAAAAAGTTAGGCGAGTCAAGATTTTATTGGTTATCATCAAAAAACATAATTATATTTAGTAAAGTTACTATACTGCGAGAGGCGTCAGGGAAATATTTCGTGTGGAGGCGGCATACAATACCGCCCCCCCATCTCCTCCCATGGGTGTCGTAAAAGGCGACTAAGGGAACAGCCGAAGGACGGGCAGCAGCGTCCTTCGTTATGTATCTTCAAGGGCCACACTGCGATCGCCAACCCGCTCCCCGCGTGTGGAAGACGCTCCACCGACAAGAGCCTAGCTCTTAAATTTTAAGAAGAAGAAGAAACACTTGTACTATTAGGTGTCCTAACTAGGAAGAATCTGTATCTAGGATGCCCGAAACTTATACACAGACGAAATATTACACTCAGACCGGAAATCAAACATCGATATTCATCATAATAATGTCAACCCGGCCGGGAATTGAACCCGTTCCACCCGCGTCTCAGTCTTCGTCACTGCCAACTGAGCTGTCCAACTATGAAACTGAAAACTAATAATAATAGTATGCATAATTAATGTAAGTATCCCAATATTAGTTAGTTCATGTTAGTTCAAACATCAAACAAAGTTACCGCCGCCGTTCAAATAATTTCAAGTTTTAATTTGACCAGTGAAAAGGGTCGGTTTGTTGTCAGTTTAGTTTTAATTAATAACTAGTCGACCCGGCGAACTTCATAATGCCTTACCTATTAATATATTGTGCATGAATTATTCATAAAAACCTTCCTCTTGAATAACTAAAATAAAATTCCGTTGCATAGTTTTAAAGATTTAAGCATACATAGGGACAGACGCGGGGCGGGAAGCGACTTTGTTTTATACTATGTATTGATGATGATGATTGATATTGATGGTGTAAGTAAAATTATATAGATATAGATATCTTGTAGATTTTTTCTATTACATTAATATTTAATTATGCTCAGGTGGTCCTTTTTTTTGTAACGAGGGGAAATGCCTATCGCATTTCCCGACGCTCGGGGGAGCGTCGGGGGTATGTGGGGCTCGCACCCACTAAAACCCCCCTGCGGCGGTCTCGGCACTTTTGGGAAGAACCCCGGGAACCAGACATTATAGCGTCCGAAGTCCTTCTTACGCTTAGCTGCTATCAGCTTCGTGCTCGGGGAGGGCTTATTGTTCCCTCACCGGCTCGCCTTTGGAGCTGCGGGGGCACAAGTGCCACAAGCTGTGCCACCGCCCATCTCGGGGCCGTTTGATGAATGTGTAGACCCACGACCCCAAAGACCCCTTTTAGTCGCCTCTTACGACAGGCAGGGCATACCGCAGACCTTATGAGGGCTTATGCTCAGGCGGTCCTGCCAGAGAGTACTAGGTATAAACTATTCTACTTACGCTCTTTCGAAAAAAAAAAACTACAATCTCATCTACGTTAACTAAAAGTACATACAATTTCTTCTACGTTAAAATCTCAATAATAATCTAGAATGAATCATTGATTTATTGCATTACAACCGGAACGATGTTTTTATCTAAACGAAAACACTCGTAAATTCATACAGGAATCTTTGTAGTGAAATATTGCTTGTGCATTTTAGAGAATTATCATTTCTCATTCACCGCTGTGTACATTGGTAAGATGTAAATATGTTTTCGCTTCTGTTTCAACTTCAACCCACACGTGCGGATGGTGATGTTTTAATTTAAACTTTTATCATTGTTATTTAGATTTTTGATTTCCCGCGCGGTGCGGCCTCGTACTTTTTTTTTGATCTGCTTAAACCTTATGTACGTCATTTACACGTGTGCCCGCTAATGTCCAGCCCTTAGCCGCTGTATTACGTCATCTCGTTTTTTTTGTATTGACTTTGACACTTGGAGGACAAAAAGCAATATTGCAAATATGGCCGTAATAGTACTCCTGCCCCCTGCGCTTTTCTGCACTTCTACATTTACAATGTACTTACATAATTAAAGAAGAATGATTTATTATGTGTTTGAATCCAATAGGCTCTGTACTACTTGACGTGTACTGGACCGATTTGGAATATTAATCATTTCTTATCCCTGATAAACATAGGCTTTATAATAAGTATTTAAAAAAAGTTTGGGATCGATCAAAAAACGACATTTCTATTTTATACGAAAGCCGCCCGATTAGCTAATAAATTTGAAACGCAAAAAATCGGTTTTCAATCCTGTGGTAATTTCTGAAATTACTTCCTTAAATTGGTTGCATTATTAAAGGAACTAATCGCATTTGAAATTATACATATTTGTATATCTAGTGGTTTGGGAGTTATTTGAGATTAATTTTAAACATTATTCTTATCTAAACTATGGCAAATATTAAAACGGGATCGTATATGACAATGGAAAATGTTGCTTAGTATTTTTAGAGCACTGCTAAGCAGTCCAAAAGTTACAAAACAAAAATTATCAACTGTTTGTTGCCCAAAGTGGCCACTTTCTTTGGTCTTTAACCAAAAATTATTGAGTTTTATAATATCATACCGCATCACCTTTTTGATTGAAATTATATATTTTTTTCTCGATTCGCGCTAGCACTAAGGCTGATATTCACATTCAGTGATTGGAGGCTACTCGGTCGATTATGATACTCGGACAAGTCGTTCCCAAGTACTGATTAACCTGACTCGAGCCTTCTTATACTCCGTCGAGCTTCATTGTCTTGCAATCAGAATGATTATCTATCAATTTGCAGCGGAGAACGATTTAATTTATAGTTACATTTTGACGTTTTGGAGAGCAAGTTCGAGCTCAGACTCGACTGTGTATTTCAGCCTAAGCATTGGTGTAAAAGGCCTTCTAAACAAAGAAACAAGACCAACAAACAACAAACAATAATCGTCTAGTAAAATCAGCTAAAATTGTAATTTCGCAATCCAAAATCTGTTGTTTTAGCAATTTTGTTTGTAGTTCGGACGAGCGTTTAGTCAATTGTTTGATCTTTGTCGATGTAAAATTAGATTTATTGGTACTTACAGCGTTTAACTGTTTTGTACGGCTGTGCTATTCTAAATACTCTAGTGTTATTAACATAAAACTACTTATTAACGTTAGCCCACCCAGAATAAAGACAGGCGCCTTCGTGAAATGTGACCTTCGTTGATCAGGTGGCGTGTTCCTACCACCAACCTTTTCCTCCCCAATCTTCATCATCATCTCAGCTAATCACTCTCGGAACGCGAGTCCCGTTTCCGTCGTTGAGCGTTTGACGAGCAAACCACGCTTCGAGGGGACGACCACTTAACAGCCGATGCTGGAAGGGGTCGCGGAGATGAACCAGCTCGAATAGATCTCCCGTGACCCCCTTGCCAACAGCCGAGGTGGACACCGGCGGGGTTGTAGTGGTTGCGAACCCCACATAATCCAGCGGCTTCCCCCGGGGCCGCAGGGTACTCGTTAGGAGTATCCCTGCCTTATTTCTGACCACCTTGTAGGTATCTGGCTACTTTGTTTTATACACAGTATAATAAATAGTACTACATACAGTATGGGCCTCACAGAGAGAGAGAGCATCTTCCTTGTTCTGTGGAGCGAAGCAACTCGTTTTTTTCTATGAAGTGTCCCAAGTGTGTGTGTGTCGTTAAGAACCTTTCGTGTACAGTTAATATTTCGCATTTGACCATTTATTTTTCTTCGACGTTGGCAAAGTTGCCATTTCAATAAATATGTATGTAATTACATGCAGTACCCGGAATACTAACATCTGGCATCTGGCAAATGGGGTCAGCAGTACTGGTCGCATTACATATGATTTTGAATTTAAAATCCATACATAATGCTGCTAATGGTGCTTGCTGTGGGACGCCACATGCGTTAGCACTTTTGAAGCGTCACATTTGCCTCTGACCACCAACTCTGCTGCTTCTGCTGCTGAACATGCGGCTCGAAATAAGCACCGGAAATAAAGTGGCCTCGAAAAGGACTATATTTTTGTTCCGGTGGCTTTCGAGACGTCTGGTGTTTTAGGGGCGGAAGCAGCAATTTTTATTAGGAAATTGGGTCGTCGACTTGTGGACCGCGGGCACGACCGCCGCTCAGGGGCTTTCCTCATGCAAAGGCTTTCCATTGCCGTACAGCGCGGTAACGCGGCTAGTGTGATGGGAGCCTTCGAGGTAGGTGCTCTGGGTGGTGGTCTTTTTTAGGGTAATTTAATTCATTTTATTTGGACGATACATAATTAAACTGAAACTCAGATGGCGGCAGCTCTTGCAATCTTATTAGGGTATTTTACAAAGCCTCGAAAATAGGCATGCAAGAAACTTCAATCTGTACTATAATAAAATAATGTTTAAATGTGTAATTACTCCGACTGGCTGTTACGCTTTCAAGCCTCAACTGTTAAAAAGATTTGCATGCTAATTTGTACCTAGGTAGGTAGCTATTCTAGCTATAGCTACGAGACGGAAATAAGATACTTTTTATCCCGAAAATCCCATGAGAAATGAGAACGGAAAATTGGGAGGGAAACTTAGCTCTTCACAAGGACCATTCGATACGTTCTTGGCAGGCGGGTTGGTGATGAGGTGGTGGTAATGTATGCCGCTATTTTTTCTAATAAAATCTATATATTCTTTAAAGGGGTAGGCAGGCTGAGCCCACGAGAGGCATCAGTGTAACGAGCTGGACCCACGTTTGGCCGAGTTTAGTTCAGCGGCCAGCTTGTCGCCGTGGTTATAACGACCACTACCGAGGCGGGACTAACGGCTATTTTTATTAATGAAAAGGAGGTTAAACCTCCTTTTTAACCGACTTCAAAAAAGAAGGTTATCATTTTGACCTGTATGTATGTATGTATGTGTGTTTGTATGTATGTATGTTTGTCCGCGATTATCTCGCGTTTTCAGTAATATATTTGTTACATTCAGGAGAAGGTTTTAGTACCTATTTTAACCGACTTCGAGAAACAGGAAGGTCTGAGATTATGTTGGTTTCAGTTCGTTGAAGGCGGTTCTCTTTTTGTAAAAAAGAAATTATTTGAAGTCCTCCTTATGGTTATCGGTTTGACCTGTATGTTGTCTGATCCGATTTTTAACAGACTTCAAAAAGGAGGTCATAAGTTTGACGTCTATGCAGGTTTGTATGTAAGTATGTATGTTTGTCCACGAATATCTCTAGTTTGGCTGAACTGATTGTGATGCGGTTTTCACAAAAGTATTTGTTACATTCAGGAGAAGGTTTGAGTGCCTTTATTAAAAAAAAAAAAAAGAAATTATTTCTTTCTACATTTTTTATAGACATAATTGTCTTCTTAAAGATGTCAACTTATTGTAGTTAGAAAGTGACGTCACAAATGCCAGCTGTTGCAAAGTAGGGCACGCGTATGACGTCACACGCGCACCGCTATTTCTGGAGCTCTGGTATTATCGGATGAATTAATCGCGGTTTGCGATTGCAAGGTACACGAACACTCGAACAGGGGGCCAAGTTTCTTAACTAAAAACGAGTGACTCGTAATTGTCTTGTAAGCGATTTCGATAACCATTGCCGCTTTAACAACGGTAATTTCTGTTGCACGCTCTAAGAAAACAGCAATGGTTAACTAAGTCGCTAACAAGAC
Organism: Euspilapteryx auroguttella; assembly: GCA_951802225.1. Classification (NCBI taxonomy): domain Eukaryota; kingdom Metazoa; phylum Arthropoda; class Insecta; order Lepidoptera; family Gracillariidae; genus Euspilapteryx; species Euspilapteryx auroguttella. The sequence continues at coordinate 3,795,244 of OX637667.1, forward strand.
AATTACGAGTCACTTGTTTTTAGTTAAGAAACTTGGCCCCCAGGTTTTCTTTGTACTTTTCATTTGTTTAAAAAAAAGGAATTTATTTTTATTTATTTATTAGGTATACAAAATCCACAGCACAAGTTAATCAATTCTAAGTCAAATGAGTAAAATAATCAAAAGATTTTCCTGCCTTCTTCTTCTCAGTCTAGAATACGTCCAATACTGGACATAGGCCTTCCCACAGGATGAACATTGTACAAGGTTTTTATATTTGCCTTTATTTAGAAGATTTTTTTTCGCGAATGGCGCTAGCATTGCTGTAAACTGGCTCTTAAACTACGCGGGCATCGCCGCGAGGCCCGCGTCGCCGCACGCATTGACTGTGCCAACGCGTCTCCGCAAACGGTCTCATACTTACATTGCTATATGTCTGATACGACCACAGAACAAAGAAGATGCTCTCTCATACGACATGCTCTAAATACAATTTTTTTCTTCGATAGGATTTCTTTACAAAACAATGACCTGCCAACATTTTCCATCATTGTTGTTGTTATCTAATTCCGGCAGTAGTTAGAGCACACGTGTTCTCCTGGCGTGTTGCCAGTTTTTACTGTTGGCTGCCAATATTGTATGTTGTATTGTATCACAGACATCATCATAATATAAGCTAATCTCACGCCTTTTATTCCCTGAAGGGTTAGGCAGAGGCACCAGCTCAAGCCGAGTTTATGCTTTATTACCAACGTGACAAGGTGCCAGCTTGTCGCCGCGGTTATAACGACCACTACTGCGGCCGCGACCGACTGCTTAAGGCTGAGGCCTCTTTTATTTGAACGCCGATTTCGCGCGACCCTAGCGCTCAATGTTACGCGGCCGAGTTGCGAACATTTCTTGGCGCGATATTTAAATCTGATTTTTCGCGCGAATTAACTTGGGTGTATCGTTACTATGATTTATGGGTTTATTGAATTGTGATTACGAAATAATATGATTTATCGATGTTATATAATTTTTTTACTGCCTAATAGGTTTTATTTTAGTACAAATTGTTTATTGTTGAGTACTTAAACATACTTTATTAGAAACATTAAAAAAATGTTTAGAACTTTAACTATCTAACTAAATATCTTACCTACTTATTATTTACTGAATAAAAGGTAAAGTATGTTTATTTTAACTAATGAAGTCGGTTAAAAAAGATCGTCGGTCAGAGTTCAACACTGCAAAAATACAAAAAGTTGGTTATGACTTTTTGATTACATTAAAGGTAAAAATTAAAGTCGCATTTCAATATTATATATTTTTTTGTATATTTTTAATTAATTACAACTGGTATAAGATAGAAAACAATTATTGCCACAAATAAAAAATTGTCGATTTTACTTGATTTTTAGGCTTTGAGAGTGATATATTCAGCTTTTAGGTTTTTTTTTATTTGTTAAAGGACTGAATTTCTCAACATAGGTAAATATATTTCATTTAAGTAAATACTCACACGTAAATATTTTATTAATTTAAAATTTTAACTACAATAAAATATAATAACAATATCCCCTAAATTACAAAAGATTTCAAATTTATCGTAATGACATGACGACTCCACTCGTCTACTCCAGTTTTACATTATAAACTGCAGTATGCCTCATAAAGGTGTGATAAATTCTTATCAGCGGGGGGATGGAAGATTCTGATTTCTGTAAAAAACAAATATGAATTAATGAGGGGTTTTCATTGTGTCATTAAAAAGCAAAAATAAGTCTCATAATACGCCCGTAGATTGCGTTGTCTAAAGTAAAAGACATAGGATAGTAATTCAAATCAGTTCAAATTAACTTAAAAAGTTTAAAACAAAAATAACTATCTGACTGACGCGTGACGAGTTTCAATTTTCTTTTTTTCTTTTAATGATTCATTTCAACTTGACCTGTTGACTTTTGCAAAGCGCCATACCATAGCGGTGTAATAAAACTTATTTTTTTTATATGTCAAATTGAAAGCCACTCATTAAATTATCCACGAAATTTATTTGTGTTATGTGCAGGTAGCACTAGCAATAAATACGCTAAAAAAACTGTTACAAAACCTAAAACTATTTCATATAATATATGGTAAAGAATAGAAAGTATCGATACTGTACTCATAATGAGTAGTATCAAGCAAAAGTATCAATTCTTCAATGTATCTATCGTGTACTTCTCTGAGGTCCTATAGTACTTACTTTTCTTACGTTTGGTAGGCACACAAATTTAATACAATAATTGGAAAAGTTGTTAAAAAAAAAAACAAGAAACAAAAGTATCGATACCCCGAAGCACTTTTCTTAGGGCCAGTTCTTACTTAGGCTAGGCACACAAGTGTAATACAATAAAAGAAAGTTCTTCAAAAAATAAAACAAGTTGGCTTTCCTTTAACGATGAAAAATAGCCGGAAGCCGTGTAAGTGTCCGTTTAACTTATTTTTTTTTGTAAAATTTTACGTATGTCAAAAAAATTAATCGTGGGGTAATATAAAAAAGATGTGTTCGAAGTTTGTCAAACAATATTATATGAAAACGTGTTTGTCAAACAAATTTGATCGTTTGCAGAACCTTTATTGTCGCTAGTTTTATATGGGAATTCATTTCAGTTCATTCGATATGATGCCATACCTGCCAAAATGTATGTACTCATTGATTAAAAGTATCGTAAGCACAGTATTGAGTACAAAGTAAGGATAGGAATGGAAATGTACTCGATACCGCAAAGTATCGATACTTTTTACGTGTCCCTAAGTACTGGTTGTATGTTTATCTTTATACCTGTCATTATTATGTTAGAAGATAGCTGAATCTTTGAAAAGGAGATATGGAACTTGCATCTGAAAACTCGTTGCTAATAATTAATATAAAAGAATTACTTGCAATAATTTACTGTTTGTGATAAAAATAAATGTAATTACGTAGGTATGACATTAAGAGTCTCGCAATTAATGCTAACGAGTGACAATATGATACTTTTTTCTTTTTAAAGGCACACGGCTCAATAAACTGACACATACATACACTGAGAACTGCCTTTTTTCAAAGTTTGTTTAAACACTTAAACCCGGTCCTGAATGTAGCAAATACTTCTCTGAAAACGGCATCAATATTGGTTCAGCCAAACGTGAAAGAATCGCGGACAAACATACATAGTACATACACACATACAGATTAAAATACCTATTTCAATATAACGAACATCTATTGTTCGAATTAATTTTAAATAGGTACATTATATTATTCAAAAATTTAGGTATATTAAACCTTTCAATAAAACAAACGTCTGTCTGCCACATTGATTGATTTTCTTTAGACTTCTTTGACTATGAAAAATGTTTCCCGCCAAAAAGGTTTCTTGTTGTAATAAAAAAAAAATTTGATAAAAAAAAGACTATAGATAGTTTGATGGTCAAAATAACAGACCATCTTCAATCAATATATATAAAACTCTTCCGTTACTGACTGACTGACTGACTGACAGACAACGCAGAGCCGAAACTACTGGGCGTAGCGTGCTGAAATTTTGCATGTAGGTTCCTTAGGGAGTGTAGGTGAGCACTAAGAAGGGATTTCCCGAAATTCCCACGGGAACGGGAACAAACAGGAATTTTGTGTTTATGAGAAATCTGCGCGGGTGAAACCGCGGGGCAGCCTCTAGTACATAGTATAAAATAAAGTTGCTTCCCGCATCTGTCCAAGAGGAAAGTTTGTAATGTATAATACACGCATAACATTGTAATAGGTTAGGCGGTACGAAGTTCGCCGAGTCGACTAGTTTATATTTAAAAATCAATCGTGGTTTGTTTATCTCGCTTAAACTTGAGAACGACTTAGAACGTTTAGCTGATTTGAGTTTCAAAATGTTTGTCGTAGTTCACATAAGGTTCAAAAGGTGAGAAAAGATAGAAAAAATGGAGGGGTTGAAAGAAAAATAAAAATGTAATTTTCCCATATAAACTGTTTTATGTATTTTCCTGTCTAAGATTTAACGTTGTTGTTATTTAATTTGCCCATTCCTGGCCAAGAAAGTAACATAATCCACACATAAGAATCTTCAGTAGGTATAGATAATAATAATCGTGTAAATTAATATTTTAAGTTGGTTATTTTAATAAAAATTACCTTTGTAGCGGTGGCGTCTTATTTATTTTATTTATTAGACAAACCAACAGTACATAGAACATTCTTGGATATTTAACTTTTTTTGCAGCATAGAAAGACGTTCATTTCCTTTTACCTATTCTTGCATTTTTTATAAATAGAATAAAAAGTTACTTTCCGAGCTTAACTTTAATCTTACTGGGTTGTTTTTTTAACACAACTGGCAAGCAGTTATTTATATAATTTTATAATAAAATAAATAACATTGATATTTAGAACTCTGTTAAATCCACCTCTAATTTTTTTAAAGAAAGTAACTTTTTATTAATTTTTAGGTTCATCATTTTCAAATAAATTGAAGTTCAATATATTATTTTTATAAATATGTGCAAAAACCTTTTTCGAGGTGTTGAATTTCGAGCAACGATAAAGGATCGCGTATGTCAGGTCGGGCTTTCATATTGCATAATAAGTTATTATTACTATAGTTTATAGTACCTTACACCTAAATTTGTTCTTGTTTGAGAGATATCCCCTAAAAGTTGTTTTTCATACGAAACCCTTATGCAACCAAACATTGCCTACCTACGTCCATACCTATTGTAGTTTCATTGTGTAAAGTAGGTAGCGAAAAAACTAATTACTATATAGGTGTACGATAGAGTAATAGAAGCACTACGTTTTTATTTTTCCTGATAGGTACATACACACTGTGACGTGTGGGTAATCCTACTAAGGTCAATGACCCCTACATATCAAATCGTAAAATAAATAAAAATAATGAAAAGTTTATTGCTTTGCATTTAAAAAAGAAAGATATAGAAAACAACCCAATATAAAAATATATTTTTAAGAGCTGTACTATGTAGATATCGTTTTTAAAATGAGTGAAAATAAGTGCTTTCTTTTTCCCCTCAGAATATAAATTTGTAGGGATACTTATTTGATATTAAAAAATCACAGAAACTTACGTCTACTATTGCTCAAATTTATTAATATAATAATAATAAAATGTACTTACTTTTTCCAAACTAAAAAAGAATTCTCATTCACTGCGCAAACCTCGCGCAAACAATAATAAATAGTCTTGTAATAGCGCGCCAAAGCACGACTGACGTACGCTCCGCCTCAAGACCGGAGGCGTACTGGCGCCCGTTTCTGCTTATCGAATCGGCCGCTCGGCCGTTGTATCCCTCCATACAATTTAGTATGGAGAATTTCCGCCGAAATTTTAGTAAAGTTTTAGCAATTAAAACTAGATGAAAATGGACATGTATATTTTTGTAATTACAATATAAAAGTTGAACAGACTTTCTAGTTTATGATACAATTTTTGTTTTGCTTCAACTTACTTTTAAACTAGTAAACAATCGTTAACAGCAAAAGCTGTTTTTGCAGTTTTTGATGAACTTTACGATTTTTTTATAAGAAAACCCTTTAGTTTTTTTTATTTGAAAACCTACTATAATTGTAGTTCAGTCTTTTGAGAAGCTACGAAAAAAAAAATAGCTTTCTGTATTATTTTTAAGTGTTATTAAAGTCGTATATACGAACACTCCTCTCGCCGTTTTCCCAATTTTAGCCCCTTAACGTGCCTTTCGAAGCACGGAATCATCTTTCTTTTCGGACAATCTGGTGATTGAAGCCTGCAATCCAACCGAAAACAACCACAAAGACACAGACATCACAGATTATTAAATACAGTAGAGCGTTGGTTATCCGAACGCCGGCTTATCCGAACTCGGTTCCCGGAACATTTTAGCCCTACCCGCGGGTGCTTCTGTCCCGCCTCATAGTAAATTTGCACAATTTTTTTTTAACCGACGAAAAAACAAAAAGGAGGAGTTTCTGAATTCGTCGCGTATATATATTATTATATATATATATTTTTTTAATGTATGATCACGCATAACTTTTTACTGTGTTGACCGATTTTGATAATTCTTTTTTTAATCGACAGGGTATACCTTGACGTTGGTCCCATAAAAATTTGGAAATAAAATTCCAACCCTTAGGGTAGAAAAATAGGGGTGACTTTATTGTTCACTCACAGATTGTATTGCCGTGTTGTGATTTACATGAAAACGGCTAGGTATAATTATGAGTCTTTTTTATATGAATGTTAATAATCATAATCTCAACCGATAGAGGTCCACTGCTGGTCATAGGCCTCCCTCACAAATCGCCTAACCGACCGGTCGTGATCGAACCTCATCCTGTTAGTCCCTCAACCTTCACCAGGTTGTGTGGCCACCTTGTGGGGTGCGACCACCCTGTGAAGGGTGATTAGCTGGGGTCAAAAAAATTAGCCCAATAAAAACTGAAAAGCAAAAAATAAAAACTTTTTATAAAAAAATTAAACCGCCAAAAAAAACTGAAAAGCATTAAATAATAGGGAAACATTTTCTATTAGGCCTTAATTTACTCACTTCTTAAAGTAATTTTGGATTACCAAGAAATTTTGAGTGAGTGTGTGGCTGTAAAGCTTCTCCTCGGGGAGACATTATGGTTGTCCCCCCGGAGAGTGGTAGCTTTCCCAACGCTCAACGGCGGAAACGGGACACCCACGTTCCGCCGCCCTTATCGGGGCCGTTATATGACTACACGAGGCCCTCACCTCGTGCACCCAACGACACCGAGGTCCCCTCTTAGTCGCCTCTTACGACAGGCAGGGGATACCTCAGTCCTATTCTTCGGCCCGGTACTGCAGGGCGTAGCTACGTCCAAGCTACGTCAGCCCTGATCGTCGGTCTTCAACTATTTGCAGCCTTAGCAACTCGGTAGTTAACTTTTATCTTAGTGACCTAAGTGAGCCCGACACCCTATAAATACCAATCCCTTAAATAAGAAGTTAAGGGTAGCGTGCACTAAGTAACTATAACTTAGCTTAACGATACGGCAAAGGGCTCTGATGTACTGAACCTTAGGGAAGTCTGCCATTACTCAAAGCTAAGCTATTATGCTATTAAATATCAAATCAATATAGTGCCAGGCCTGGCTCACTCCGCACTTTAGGTATAAACCTGCAGGTATTATCGCGCCAAGTTATTTGCTCGATGCCGTTAGTGATCCTAAAACAGGCACTCCCGCGAAGTAACAAGGGTCATTACCGCATGAATATGCATTGCTGCTTTGGAGATAAGAATGAGAGAGAGAGATATTAACTCAAGGTTATATATGTCGTAGTGAGATTTGATAATTAGGTTTTTTTCAAAAAAACTAGGGATTTGGCGAAAACCCGGATAATTTAATATAAGCATTACTTTTTTTTCAATCATCCTGACGTAAAACAGTTTTTTTAGCAAGCAATAATCTAGCTAATCAGATTATTGCAAAAAAAACTGCTTTATGTCAGGATGATTGAAAAAAAAGCAATGCTTATATCAAATTATCCGTGTTTTCGCAAAATCCCTAGGTTTTTTGCAAAAAACCTAATTATCAAATCTTACTACGACAATATATAACAGGAGCGAGCTAAAACGCTAGTAATAATAGTTCAATGGCTAAAACGATTTATCTTATTAATGCTGAAACAATTTTTCAAACCGGTCCAGCAGTTTCGAAGCCTTTTCGATTCAAACAAACAATTAATCAAATCTTTCCTCTTCTTTCTTACATTATTCCTGATGGACATGGGCAATTGGTTGTGCAAACTTAAAAGTATTCAGGCGTTACGAATTTTGCCGAGTGAGTTAGTAAATATAAGAATATTTACACTCCTTCATAGCTCATAGCTTTTATTGAGACTTGAGCATTACATTTCGTGATTTTTTCCCTAATGTCAAATTGTTGATGGATGGATGGAAAAGTTTTTGCCAAACGATAGAAAAATAATGAATTTTAACCGTTTTTCATACATACATACATACATAATCTCACGCCTTTTTATTCCCCGGAGGGTTAGGCAGAGGTACCAGCTCAAGAGCCGGACCCACGTTTTTCATGCTACTTATAATAATAATAACGCACAAACTAGGTAGAACCTGTATTTAAGGTGCCCGAATTACATTCAAAGACAAACAAACAAACGCACCCAGAAAGGAAACAAACATCGATAACCATCTTACTACTACTACTATTCGGGAATTGAACCCGGTCCTCCAAATTCACTGTCAATTGAACCTCGGAGTTTGTAAATTTTAATTAAAAAGAAAGAAAGAAAAAAGGGTGGTTTACAAAACCAAGCGCATTTTATAAACTTGCAAAGTGGTCCGCTTTATAACTCAATTAGGTTTCATTACGCGCGGACCTCGCCTCCATAAAGGACTTCCTTTTTGAATTTAGAATTCTATTATTTTTCTTTTTATAACGTTTTTTTTGGGGGCCAGAGCGAACAATGGTATGAGGCTTTTTCGCGGGAAGCGTGTGGAAGATGTCGGGCTTTTGTTTCTTAGTTTAATAAATTAATTTTCCGTGGCTATTATTGTGCTAGTGTGGTGGAATTAGTGTAATAATGTGCCCTTTATGGAGAACTGTCTAGTAAAGTGTGAAATAAAGGAAGGCGCTCCCGAACAATTCTGATCGATGTCCCGCGAAAAAGTCCGTGTGAACATTGAAATGTGAGACCACCCTCGCATTTCGATGGGTTAGGTTAGGAACCTAGGTTTGGAAAAACAAAGAATTCTACACAGAAGACTTGATCATGAAATAAACTACTGAAGACTTGACTGTGTGGACTAAGTTCCTTTGCCTGAAAAAACAACAACAATGGTATGATGAATATGATGGGGGCCTCTCCAGGCGACTATTGTCGTAAGGCAAGGCAAACATTTGTTTACCTGAGCCAATTGGTGGGCACCCTGAACTACCTCGCCTCTCACAGTATAGGATACTTTACCAAATAAGGTATCAATAGCAATTAGATTAGATGTAGTCTAATTGACTTTCAATAATTGATATCTTGTATCCTATATTGAATAAAGAATTTGACTTGACTTGACTTGAATATCCGTTTTTGTTTCCGCTTAAGCAAATAAGCGTATAGAGGCGCGTATAGAATACAACCACCCCATCCCCTCCTGTGGGTGGGTGTGGTGAAAGGCGACTAAAGAAACACGCGAAAGACGGGCAGCAGCGTCCTTCGTTGAAAAACTCGAAGAGCCACAATGCGATCGCCAACCCGCCTGCCAAGCGTGGCGATTACGGCAAAACTACCTCATAATGTTTGTACAGTGGCGGACACGGTCGGCGTAACACTTCCGGTTTTTCTTTATTGCAAAATAGCTCTTGTTCTTTGGTAATACAGTCTTGGGCTAACGAAACCATATACAAATCTGTTACGGCCTCCCCTAGTCCGCCACTGTACTTGTGGCAATCTGTGGTGAGACTTAAGTCCAACATCGGACGTCTTTCGGTGGTGATGATTATATCGTGATTATTCGGTGGTGGTGGTTTTATAATGTAGTAGTAGTTGTGTGTTTTAGTATAACTAATTTACCTTAGGTAATTTATAATTATACTCTATCTAGAATAGATAATAGTTTATATATGGCACTGTTTAAATTATTAAAAATAAAGTAAATTATAACTTAAGTATAAGAACAAAAATATTACTTTTTAAACCGACTTCAATAATTTATTTTTTACAAAAAAGGAACCCGCCTTCAATAAACTGACACATACATCAACTGAGCACTTCCTCTTTTTCGAAATCAGTAAAAATATGTACTAAAACCTTCTCCTGAATGTAAATGTTGTCAGGGATCTTGGTGTTCTGCTTGATAGTAAACTCACCTTGGCTTTGTTTTTCGGGTCAGTTCTGCCTTTCGAGATGTTGATTGTATAAAGATGATTTATTTTGCGTACGTAAGGAGCCTTCTTGAGTACTCTAGCCCCGTCTGGTGTCCCCAATATACTACTTATAAACATCAAATCGAAAGAATTCAACGATCATTTGTGCGTCGCCTAACTTTTATATCGAAATCAGGAAGCATGGAGTATAATGCTGCTTGTCGTAAGTTCCAGCTTCTCTCTCTTGAAAGTCGCAGACTTCTCCTAGACATGTCTTTTCTGCATGATGTCTTGTCCGGGCGCCTTGACTGCATTTCGCTTGTTAGTGGCATTGCACTCTGTACGCCGAGCTACCGAACTCGGCACGCACAAAAACATCTGTTTTATGTACCGCGAGCAAACACCAATTACGCTCAAAATTCTCCACTCACTCGTATTCCTCGTGAATATAACGCATTCTTTCATACCATAGACCCATTTTGTTTATCTAAATTCACTTTCAAAAAACACATAGTAAAAGATAATAACACTGCTACCTAATTTTTACCTTAATTGCATAAAGACACAATACTAATCACAACACTTAGAACAACTATCATCATTCACATAAGATACTTTATTTTACATACTATACAACACTCATATAAATAAGTATATATATATTCCTATTACACTTAATTTAATGTTTCCCTCCCTCATCCCAATTCCCTCTCTCTTCCAAGCCCCTCTATCCTTTACCTCCTGCAGGATTTAATTTTATTTCATACAGTTTTGTTAATTTTTTTCTTTCAGTTGTATATTGATTTTTGTTATAATATTGTTGTGGATACCTGTTATTGGCCATATGTACTACAGTTTTACCGTCTTATTCATAAAAAGTTAAAGAGCATTTTAGTTATTTGACGTATGTCAATTTAGACTGGATGTCACGTATTTACCATACAACAAACCAGAGAAGTAGACCTCCAGTAAGGCTACTTAAAATCTACTGTATCTTTATGAATAAGACGGTTAGTTTATAATGCTCAATTAATTGTAAACGCTGTTGGTGTCCTAAATAAAATAAAAATAAAAAATTAAAAAATACTTATCTGAAAACCGCATCAAAATCGGTTCAGCCAAACTCGAGATAATCGCGGAAAAACATACATACATACATACAGGTCAAACTGACAACCTCCTTTTTTGAAGTCGGTTAATAAATGAGTTTATCAGTTTGGCCTGTACATATGTATGTATGTTTGTCCGCGATTATTTCGCGTTTGGGTAAACCGATTTTGATGCGGTTTTCAGATAAGTATTTGTTACATTCAGGAGAAGGTTTTAGTAACAATTTTAAACGACTTAGAAAAAGAGGATGTACTCAGTTGATGTATGTGTCAGTTTTTTGACGGAGGGTTCCTATTTGTAATCTATACCAATATTATAAAGAGGAAAGATTTGTTTGTTTGTTTGTAACGAATAAGCTCCGAAAATACTGAACCGATTAAAAAAAATATTTCACTGGTAGGAAGCTACACTATCCCCGAGTGACATAGGCTATATAAGATTTTCAAAAAAAAATTGGGATCCTTACCTAAACTCAAATAATGTAGCCCAAGGTGCAATATTTTTTCCGTTGTTTACATATTTTGACAGGTGGTTTGTTGTTGTTGTTTGTTTTTTTTTTCGCCCATTCTGGGCAGTCAAAAGAACATAGTCTATAGAGCCAAGTCTTTAGACATAGACATAATCTCACGCCTTTTATTCCCCGAAGGGTTAGGGCAGAGGTACTGGCTCAAGAGCCAGACCCACGTTTAGCCAAGTTTATGCTTTTAATACCAACGTGACAAGGGGCCAGCTTGTCGCCGCGCTTATAACGACCACTACTGCGGCCGGGACCAACGGCTTAACGTGCCTTCCGAAGCACGGAATCATCTTACTTTTCGGACAATCAGGTGATTCAAGCCTGCAATGTCCTATCCAACCGAAAACAACCACAACGTGATTTTTGTGAGAAATCAATATGTGGTGTTTTCTGCGGGGATCGAACCCACAACCTTCCGTGCCCCAATCAAAGGCGCGACGCGCTACGCCACTGAGCTACGGAGGCGGCCCTTAGAGTCTTTAGAAGTATCTTATATTCTACGGCGTAACGAAGTAAGCCGGGACAGCTCGTAAAGAAATAAAAGCTTACTATTAAAAGTGACCTTTGTAATCAATATAAAGTTAACTGAAATAGTTAAGTTTGTGAGCCTTTGTGGCGGACCCAACTTTGTTGAATAGAAAACTTTACAAAAGTTCTTTTCTCGACAATTTACGAAGGTCTCGCTCCGCGGTATTTTTCTATTACAAAACTTTACTTTTTTTATATCGTACTTTATGAATTGAAAGCGATAGTTTAGTCCCTAGAAAATAGTACAAATTTAATAAGGTTAATCGTCCTTATAAGGCATTTGTATAGTTTGTTTTGTATAGTTTTTTTTTTCCGTAACCTAACAGATAAGGTCAATTGCTGTTCGAGTACTCGAGAACGGCTGAGACGATTTTTATTATGTTTTATTGGTTTTGAATTGTGTGATTCCAGGAACGATAATAAAATATGGAAAATAGCAATGCTAGCGCCATTCGCAAAAAAAATATATCTTCTAAACTAAAGCAAATATCAAAAATGTGGCACAGTACAGAAATGATTCTCTACAAATGCTTTTTGATGGAGTAGGATTAGAATGAGCATTCGCTCCGTGGATGTAAATGCACCTTAAGATGATAGGAAGTTCTCTGGGTCAGCTAGTAATATATTTATCTTCTTGTTTCAGCAAGCCAGCCACCAAGCCATGCCGAACTCAGCCCCAGCTGTAGGCAGCAGCTTCCAGTGGGACAAGCTGTCGCCAGCTGAATTCCAGCAGTTGCAGGACTTGGCTTCATGTAAGTTTCCAGGTTTTATGCTAAACGCCTTCCTATCCACAGGGTATAGTAGTGGTACAGATGAACGGCCGTAGCATGACCGAGACCAACTATTTGTCGAATCTTTTTGTCACATTTGACCTTTTTTGACATCTAAATGCTGGAAAAATGTATTGAGATTATGTCAAAAGAGGTCAAAAGTGACAGAAAGATTCGACAAATTTCGGTTTTCGGTCTTTCTACGGCCGCTGCGGGGCTTTTCTCTAAATTTAAAACCTAACCGTTATTGATGATAGTGTCAAATATCACGTTATTGCAATTCTCTACTCAAAAAAAATATATTTTTAAATGTTCAAGTGCAAGGAAATATTTTAAATGTTCGTTGAAGTCCAAGGATTGTTTTTACGGCTAGAAATTTTTGAATATAAGAAATTACCGGGAAAACAAACAACATAGTAATAGGTAGGCGGTACGAAGTTCGCTGGGCCTAGAGTACTAAATAGAAATTCCTTAACCTTAAAACAACAATTGCGTGAAAGTCCAAACCCATTATGAAATGAAAGCTTCTTGGATGATTAGAGCGAGCTTCGTAAGTTGTAAGGTAATCCATTAAGCTCCATATATCGATAACTGAACAATAAAGATAATTGACTGCTCCGTGGCTCAGTTGACAGTTGGCAGTGATGTGGACTGAGTAAGCGTGACCAGAGCACCCGGGTTCGATTCCCGGGCGGGGCGAATATTGATATGATGAATATCGATGTTTGTTTCCGGTCTGGGTGTGATGTTCGTCTCTGTGTGTTTTTCGGGCGCCCTAGATACAGGTTCTTCCTAGTTAGGGGCTCTGAGTGTGATGTGTTATTATTATTAATTGACGAGACAGAGAAATTAAACATTGCAGCACGAGGTATACATTACATTGTCACAAATTTAATAAAAATACTAATATAATAAAACTCTTTCGTTACTGACTGACTGACTGACGGACAACGTAGAGCCGAAACTACTGGGCGTAGCGGGCTGAAAATTCGCACGTGGGTTCTTTGGAGAGTTTAGGGGAGCACCAAGAAATAATTCTCATGGGAACGGGAAAAAACGGGATTTGGTGTTAATGCAATATCTGCGCGGGTGAAACCGCGGGGCAGCCTCTAGTAATACCCCAGCTAGCACACTTGTGGAAATTGCAGCCTAAATTGTTACTTTAAGTGGTTTAAGAGTAATTTAAGGGTTCTAGTGGCAGGCTAAAGTTGCATAACAGCTTCCATAAGCGCCTATAGCTGCAAAAGTTACTAAGAGTGGCAAAAGTTCCACCCAGTATTACCTTAACCTGTATAATAGTTCGTTTTAGAACTCTTTTGCCACTACAGTCTCTAGAACAGAGTTAAGCAATACTTTTTAACGCTTACGGTTGCATATGAGTTGCTACTGGAGCTGTTATACGCCTGTAAACTTTATAAAAGAAATAACTGTAGCCTGTAGTAACAAAATCCACTACAGAGCTACTGCTAGTAATATAAGGGTAATAAATATATTACTGTAAGCTCTATATAAGAAGCAAGGACTACTATAAGTAATGCAATAGTAATAAAATGTTCCTTTGAGCAGCCTACGTTATTCGCAATTTTTGTTCTAAATAAAGAAAAATGTGCGAGGGTTCCGTCGGTATAATACATTTTAATACCAGTTGGAGATCAAATATTAAAGACAGGTGTCAGGTTCAAAGTATCCAATGTTTGTTTTGTATTTCTGAGCAAAATAAATACTCATTTTCCCAATCCATTAAGCAGTTTAGGCGTGAAAGCGTAACAAACATACACAATAGTTTTTTTTTTATATAGCCTCTTTAGTATTCTACTGCTGCGCAGACCTCCCTCGCTTGCTTCCAGTGGTGTCTCATTGCAGTCTCCGGACACTCAGTTCCTAACATACATACTTAGTCACTTTTGCAATTTTAAAAAGTATTTTTTTTGTAAGATTTCTTAAAACTAATATTTACTATTTCCAATTATCTTCAAGGATACCTGATCTTTATTGTATCTTTGGTTGAATAAGTAAAGTGTTTTAAAACAAGAAAATACTTAGCATTTCTGTAGCTCTATGCCGTAAATATAATTTTTATTTGTTCTTATACTTGGCAATGGCAGAATCAAGGATCCCTAAAACACTTACTCAAATAATTTAAACTCGGAAAAGGGGATCACTTTTAAGAATATTAGTAACAGAAGAGTAATAAAAATCACTCTAAGGCGTAAACAGGGAGAACTTAGCACTTTGAGTTCTGCAAGAGTGCTATTAGAGAGAATTTTGCAGGCTTAGGTTGTATTTTGTGGACGCCATTTAGTTTTAAAAATTTTAGGTTTTTTTAAGTGACTTTGAGGTTATATACAATATATCCATGTACAATTTTACGTATTTCTTACAAAAAATGGATTGATATAGCATTATTAGCTCACAGGCATATTACATGCAATGATTTGGGAATGTTTTTTTATTAAAATTTGTAGATAAAACAGAAAATATTTTACATTATAATTGTTTTTACTTTGCATTCTGATATAATTACGGAAGCGCGACAAAATTACTCAAAAAAATATCATTAACATTCACAGAAAACTTGTCTGCGTTTAAAAATTTGCTTTTATACGAACTGAAAAACCTAATAACAGCATCTTACTTACTAAATATTAAATTAATGGCCGCCGATATCCGCGATGAGCATCCATGGAATTTTAAAGCTCGTATTACTTGTGAATCTGTTTGTCACAAAAACCAAACACTTGGCGTAAATTAATTATCATTCATTCACAGTTCGTTCAATCTCATTCACTAGAAAGTGCTAGAGGAGCGCTATAAGAGAGTTAATGGTTTGTTGCAGCCTTAGTAGCACCTCTTGCCACCGTTATAGAGCTTCAATAGCACTCATAGTTGCATAAAATTGTGCCCAAATTGCTGCATAAGGGTTGCATAAGGGTTCCAGAGCACGCTATAGCGCTTAAGTCTATTACTATAAGTAATAATCGGACATGCTCCAAAGCTCTTATGCAACCAAATGTGCTGCTTAGGACATAATTCAAAATATTAACGCACTGAAATTTTGTCAGATTCGAGATCTGAAACCCTCTGAAACAAATTGTGGATTGCCTGAAAGAAATCGCTTTTAGCGAAAAAGCCGCCGATTGCCCTATTTCCCTCTCCTATTCGATTTTATTCTATATTTTTGTATTTTTATGCCTTTGTGATATAAATGTATGTACTTTTAAGAGCCATAGCACAGCTAAAGTAGCGCCACCCGAGAAAAAAATAAATATCTTCTAAACTAAGGTAATCAATAATGTGAAACAGCATTCCCCTAGATAATTCAGCCTAGTATTTTTAGGGCATTGTTGTTAGCTTTTAGGTTAAAGACCACAGAAAGAAACTGATTGTTGCCAAAAGTGGCCGTTTTTAGCAACAATCAGTTTCTTTCTGTGGTCTGTAACCTAAATGCTCAACAATGCCTAAAATACTAGGCTGAATTATCTAGGGGAATGCTGTTTCACATTTTTGATATTTGCCTTAGTTTAGAAGATATTTATTTTTTTCTCGAGTGGCGCTACTTTAGCTGTGCTATGCCTCTTAAGCAATAAAAAACAAGGTTTCGCAAACCAGCATACTTTTACCCAACACAAACTTTTCTCTCTTTGGTTGTTTTCAACAAAAAATCCATAGTATTTTTAGGGCTTCGCAATTCGCAACAAAAATTGCTTTGCCCACACAGGAAGTATAAAACGTTTGAACGCCCACCCGCGAGCAGTCCTATGGCAGTATAAAAATAAAATGTCGTACGCTACTTTATTACGGGGTTGTAAAGCTGTTTGCCCACGGGCGGGGCGGTGCATAGAGCGCAGTAATTGTAAAGGAGATTGACCATTCTGGACCAAATGCTGCCCACGCATGTGAATATTTTTTTTCTTCTTCACATGAAGAGATATATATATGAAAAATAAAAAATAAAAATTAAAACCACGGATTTATAATATATACGTAGTACCTTAAAACTTATTTTTTTGGTGATCTTACATTTGATATATAGTTTTTTATCGTTTATGTTAAATAATATTATTATTATCTTACCTATTCTACCTCCCGAGTCCGGTTCCGACCTCACTAGTCTCGTTCGAAGCAACTTTTTTTTGTAGCAAGTTCTATATGAAAATGATAAATAAAGAGTGATTTGCCAGAATTTAGAGAAATCGAAAGTCTCTCTTGCTCATATTCAGATTTGGTATGTGCCTATCTCTTTCGCGCACGCTGGGTTTCGCTATACCTGCGTGCTTGCGCACGTGCCCTTTTGTTTGTATTGCAGTCTAACTTCGCTCTTGGAAAAGAGCAGACATACATCGGCAAAAGTGTATCATTGCTATATTTTAATTGACGAGAACAATCATGGGCTCGATTCTGTTCAACATTATTGCTGCTCATGTTATATCGGGCGAAGAACGATCGGCAGTTGTGCCCACGTTGTTTGCCTAGTTTGGTTTTTGGGATGGGCTAGGCACCAAGACGTTGTGAGGCGCCCTGCTTTATTTTTAGATTCCATAATTATAGACGACGATGATGATGACGATTGATATGGTATTTTAAAATGTTTATCCTTAAATAAATGTTGATATTTTAAATGATACACCGTCTTTTATTTTTAAAATAAGCTGTTGGTTAGGATTTTTCGTCAATGTAAAATAGATTATTTTTCAATATTCCTTGGATAGATTCTTAAGCGCTTTAGGTTACAGACTACTGTTAGTCTAATGAACATTATGCACTATGATTCAATGCTGGGCAGCCTTGGTCCAGCGTCCATACAAAAATGGTCAATCTCCTTTGTTTTCAATGCTCTTTAAAGCGTAGCTGCCTTAGAGTGGATCGTAGAAACGAGTTTTAAACTGAAATCCTATTTAAATCTTTACTAATATTATAAAGAGGAAAGATTTGTTTGTTTGTTTGTTTGTAACGAATAGGCTCCGGAAATACTGAACCGATTTGAAAAATTCTTTCACTAGTAGGAAGCTACATTAACCCCGAGTGTCATAGGCTATATAAGATTTTTTTAAGAGGTGCAATATTTTTTCCGTTGTTTACATATTTTGACAGGTGGTTTGTTGTTGTTGTTTGTTTTTTATTCGGCCATTCTGGGCAGTCAAAAGAACATAGTCTATAGAGCCAAGTCTTTTGTAGTACTTATCTTATATTTTATGGCGTAACGAAGTAAGCCGGGAAAGCTCGTACATTATATTTAGGTCAATGCAGCCGCGGGCGCCGACGCGTTTCCTTATACGATATCGAACATAGGCCTATGGTTTGTTCTTGAAGCGTTAAACAACGCGGGCACCGCCGCGGGGTTAAACTTCGTAAACCGTCTCATACATTGCTGCTATACGTTTGATTTAATCGCAGCACACCCCACACGACGCCCCGCAAAAAACATCACATACTTCAGGGTGTCCTTAATAATATAGCTCGCAAAAAAACCGTCGATAATTAAACATCATCATCGGTCTTGGACAATTATTACGAAGCCTATGAATCTTCTCAAAGTTCTCTACTACAGTTTACTCTGCAATTCTCTGTACCACTGGTAGGAATCTGGCTTTATTCGGGGTGTGGTGAAACGACGGCGGTTATGGGAGCTCGTAACTTGGCCTGCAGAGTAGATTTTTGGGACCAACTTGATTTGGGACGAGTCTCACTCAAGTAATCTGGGAATTAAATAAGTAAAACTCTTATTACTAGTTACATACGAAACATATCTTTAAGAGCCAGTTTACAGCAATGCTAGCGACATTCGCGAAATAAATTAATATCTTCTAAACTAAGGCAAATATCAAAAATATGGCACAGTATGACACTAGATAATCTTGCTTAGTATTTTTTGAGCACTAGCATCGCTGTAAACTGGCTCTTAAATGATGTAATCTTGTTGCAGATTCTACGAGAAAACTTCAGGATGTCCTCAACGAGTTTTGCGAAGTCAAGAAACAGAGCCCGGATGGTGTAAGTATTTTTTTTTTTTGCTCCTGACGAAAAAAAGAGTTGAGAGTGTCTGTGGCATCGTAGCGCCCAAACGGATGAACCGATTTTCGTTAATTTTTTTTTTTGTCATAGATAATTTTAACCCGAAAGTTCTTAGCCATGCTTTATGTTGAAGATCATAAGCTCTCTTCTAATTATGAAAGTTCTTAACTAACTTCCCGTATAGTCCGATCGCTTTGAAATTGCTAGGTACATATGGTAGGTAACCATGACCTGATCAGCCGTTTGAAAATGATCAGCTCTTAATTAGTAGATGAGGGGATCTAACGACCTTCCATATGTCCTATTTATTTTGCACCGTGTTACTACAATGATATTGAGAGTATATGGTAAGGTAAACATGACATTTTGAAGATGGTCAGCACTTGTTCTAGTTTAGTTACTGTCAGTATCTGACTCGGTCGGGAGTTTTTTTGTATCTTGGTTATATACTATGTATTGATAATTAATAACAATAATTAAGTGTCTGTCCAGAAATGAGTAATAAACGGTTTTCGTACTTTTCCTGAAGAAGGTTTGATAAAAAAAGTTCTTAAGACGCTATATGAGTTTTGAAGCTGTTTTAATCAAGTAATTCTCTTAATCTATAGGAAGTTATGATCTGAAATTTTAATATAACAAAGTTTTATTTTATAATTGAGAAACACTAGAGGAATCAAAAAACCATAATAAATTAAATGTCATTGAAGATAACCATTCCAACAAACGGGAATAGCTAGTTCTTCGATATTATTTACTAGTTTTTGTTGAAACTACCTAGGAATAATAATAATAAAGAAATTAAATTCTGGTAATTGAAATTTGTTTAAAAATTAATATTAACCTTTAATTTTTTTATTACTTTTTCCAATGAAATTTAGTAACCGATGTGAGGGCGACTGACATATGACTGTCACTTTCCCTCGGTATGCTATATCGAAGCTCCATCTTTGTTAATTTAGTCATTTGATTTATTTTTCGTACCTCTTTTCTGAAGTGGTTTAAAATAGGTACTAAAACATTCTCTTGAATTTAACAAATACTTGTGTAAAAACCGCATCAAAATCGGTTTTGCCAAAACCGAGATAATCGCGGACAAACATACACACATACATATACATACAAACGAATTTACAATAAAAATCGAGACAGAAAAACTGTACTCTAGCCGTAACCCAATCAGATCACCATCCACTGCTGGACATAGGCTTCC
This sequence comes from Euspilapteryx auroguttella, assembly GCA_951802225.1. Taxonomy (NCBI): domain Eukaryota; kingdom Metazoa; phylum Arthropoda; class Insecta; order Lepidoptera; family Gracillariidae; genus Euspilapteryx; species Euspilapteryx auroguttella. The sequence goes on from OX637667.1 coordinate 3,815,229, forward strand.
CCAAAGGAATACCACAACGACCGGTCTTGAGCGACCCTCATCCAATGTATCATCCCGCAGCCTTCACCACCTTATGGGGGTCTGCCTACTCTGCGTCTTTCGGTTCGTGGTTGCCACTCGGGTTGTTTTCGGCCCCCATTGACCCATTGTTCTTTGAGCTATGTGCCCTGGCCATTGCCACTTATGGAGCGAAATTGTGCGATACTAGCACCACTTCGATAAATAATTTATATCTTTTAAACCACGACCCAAATCAAAAATATGCGCCTTTGACTCCCTAGATAATCTTGCTTAGAATTTTTAAGGCTCTGTTGTGTAACTTTTTGGTTCAAATCAAAGAAAAAATCCGTTATGAAACTAAAGTGTCTGCTTAAGGCAATAAACGGTTTTTTTTCTTTGATTTTGAACCTGAAAGCTACACAACAGGCCCTTAAAATTCTAAGCATGACTATCTAGGGGGTCAAAGTGGCATATTTTTATTTCGGCCGTGGTTTAAAAGACATTAATTATTTATCCGGAGAGGAGCTAGTTTCGCCCCTTAAGTATCGCAATCAGATAAAGTCTATCAATTTAGAGTCAAGTGTGATTTAGTGAAGAGTACTCAGTACTCAAATATATATCTCCTTTATTAGGTTTACGTTTATTAGTAAACTAGTCGACCCGGCGAACTTCATACCGCCTAACCTATTAGGATTTTGTGTATGTATTATACTTATAAACCTTCCTCTTAAATCACTCTATCTATTAAAACAACCGCATCAAAATCCGTTGAGTAGTTTTAAAGATTTAAGCATACATAGGGACAGACGCGGCAGGCGACTTTATTTTACACTATGTATTGACTAGTCAACCCGGCGAACTTCGTACCGCGTAACCTATTACTGTGTTGTATTGTACCTTCAAAAATGTATCAAAATTCTATGCGTAGTTTGAAAGATTAGGTTATTCATTTAAAGCAACATACAGAGGAAATGACTTTGTTTTATTATAAGTATGAAGTTATCCCTCAAATACAGTAATTTTAATATTGACTGCTCCGTAGCTCAGTTGGCAGTGATGTGGACTGAGAAGCGAGTGCACCCGGGTTCGATTCCCGGGCGGGGCGAATATTGATATGATGAATATCGATGTTTGTTTCCGGTCTGGGTGTGATGTTCGTCTATGTATGTGTTTCGGGCACCCTAGATACAGGTTCTTCCTAGTTAGGGGCTCTGAGTGTGATGTGTTATTATTTGTTATTATAATATTATTGCGAAAAAAATTCGTCAATCTGTGTGTTACACATTCACGTCTTAACTACTCTTATCTGAACCATTTAATGGCTGAAAATTGGTAGGTACAGTACAGTACTTCCAAATTAATAATGCGCATGCAGCAGATGCTTGCTAATTGTCGTTTTCACGGAAACACCCGAAACAAAAAGTATGATTCTGCTAAATTAAGCATGAAGAAAATGCACTTAACTACTTACATACAATATATCGTCTTCCGACGCTCGGGACTACGACCGTAGTCGAACAGTGACGTAGATTTCTATGCGCATTATCACTTTTGGAGTACTGTACCTAAGTAGCTTAGAAACGCGTGACGGACATAGCGTTTTTACCCGAAAAATTCGAGGGAAGGAAAAAAACGTATGAACGCATCCATGAGCCTGAAATGAACCAGGAAAATAAAATGTGCAATACACCATTAAGCCCGAGGCGTAGTAATTTATGCTTCCATCCTTTGTCTTTATTCGGCAAGCAAAGACCATGGACCATATAACTTCGGGATTAGTATTTTTAGTTTACCAAAAAGTATGTATGTAGTATTTCTGTCAACATAAACTCGACCAAACTTGGTTTCAGCTCGATACACTGATCGCCTCTCGTTGGACCAGTCAATGAGCTGGTGCCTCTGTAAAGTAAAAAATGATATAACCTGCGCAGATAAAGAACAGTTTTAAATATGGCGTCGATCCGCATGCTATCTCGCTCACACAGTGAACGCAGAACACATTTAGCTATTTATTTTGTTATTTATTACCTAGATTATGTGGCAATAAAGCATTTTTTAACATAATTTTATCTTTCTTGTTAATGTTTTCAAATCAAAACTAATAGAGAAAAATAAAAGAACAATGTTTTATTTACCCTTGCTTCTAATTTATTTTATTATGATATTAATACCATCAAAGAAGAAGAAGGCGCTAGTTTCACACCGTCTAATCTAAACCCTTAGAAGCCCTAGACTCGACGGTGAATGTCAGCCTAAGAACTTTCAAATAACGTGTCAGACCTTAAATAAGGGTCTTAAACTTTTAGAGAATCTTAAGGCTTGGTAGTTCAAAAATTTGTGTTTTTGAATTTTTTTTAAACAATCTGAGACATACAAAATTGATGTCTTCATTCTGAAAAAAATATATGTGTTAGTTAAGGATCTAATCTAGTCATCATACTAAAGGAAAACAGGATCTAATTAATTTTAGTTGATAGAAAAAAATCTCAAAGTTACCCCTTTTTGTTCCGTTTTTTCCATTTTATTTTTAAACCGCTGATTGTTTTTATTTGATTTTTGGAATGAAAATTGCTGACCTTAAATTTTAGACATACTACTATAGTAAGAATTTTTAAGTTTAACGAAAAGACAAAAAACCAGCAAAAACTAAAAAAAAAACATCGTTTTCGCGCGGTCCGATGCCATGCCGCGCCGCTCCCTACCCCGTCAGTACCCTTGTGGCCACGGCCGAGGCCGGTTCTGTGTCATATTTTTGTTTTCGCGCTCTCGTATTTCGTTTTATTTTTATTCAAATGTAAACAAATTTTGACAACAGATGTCAAAACAATGAACCATAACATCTGATTAGGATCTGTATGGAGCTGAAAGAAACCAATTTTGATACCGATATTACATTTATAAAACCGTCGCATTACAAACTTACCTTTTTTATTCCCACAAATAAAACTTAAATCATAGGGTACTTATATAGTTATATCATATCTTTGTTAGTTCTGTCGCGCCGATAACACAATATTAATATTACATTAGCACAATATTACGTGGTATACTTACTCAAATTACTTTAAGAAGGCAGTAATTTATGTCTTAATAGAAAAGGTTTCCTTTTTATTTAACGCTTTTCGGTTTTTCCGGCTGTTTAATTTTTTGATGTAAAGATTTTATTTTTTTGCTTTTCAGTTTAATTTTTATGGAATCCCCCCCCCCTCACTTCAAGGTTCACCTTCACCTCAAATCACCCTCCAAACGCTGGTCTCACACCCCTGAAGGTGGTCAGACGACCTGGTAAAGGTTGCGGCCTATGTCCAGCAGTGGACGCTATCGTGTGAGATCGGCTGCTTAAAATCAAAACCTAGTAACTCGTTTTAACAAAAATGTTCAGGAGAGCCAAAAAACGGGTCGACCACTTTAATTCGTTGCCCCGAAGAAACCAGACGCAATAGCGATTTCGGTGTTTGACCAAAAGTTTGACTATATTGTTGACTATAGTCACACTTAAATCGATCCCACTATTTTTTTTTTTTAATTTACCCAAATATGACAATAAAAAAAATTTTGAAATACAATCTCTGAGTTAATTCTCTACTTTTTAAAGTATTTTATATTTTTAGTTGTACGTTTCGAATGAAAAATGTTATTTTTTGAAGTGCATTCATTTAAAAGTTATACAAATGATTTATTTGTGGCAGAATTAAGTTTTGTTTACGATTTGGTTACGACTCGTGGTTAATTCAGCCAAATTTGTATACTGTTTTTGTAACTTACTAAATTCCATCAAAATTTGATTGATTTTATAATCGGCGCCAAATTCAAAACATAGTAAGTCAGCTTTCAAATTCATAACCTAGTAAGTCGGTTGAGTTGCTAGGTTTTTTTATTTGTAATCCGACATGCGCTATGTTAAGAATATGTACTTCATGGAAATTTCAATAACTTTTCCAAATTGGGTAGACTTGCTAAATTTTATTTTTAAAATTACGTAAGAAAGTGGGTGTTTTAAGGTTCATATCAAATCTATACCGCCTAGTAAGTCGAATAATGACAAAAACGGTTTTTTTTGCAAAAACACCGTTACTAGGTTTTGAATTTGGGCAGCCGAGATGATGATGATGATTATTATTATATTAGTCGGCGAGGCGCTTCTCCAGAAGTCCCCCAGAGTCCTCCAGAAGAAGGCAGGTAGTCGCCACTGACAATGGAACTGGTGGGGCGAGTATTGAAAATTTTGCGGTTTTTGTAATCCAATCGTCGTAGGTCGCCAATTTAGAGAACTCCTATGTCCGCCCGCCTGCAGTAGAAATAACTCCAGAGGTTGAAGAGGGGATGATATATTTACACATGGTTAGGTACACTATTTACAAGAAAATGAATGCATGTTAATGTGTACAGCGGCTGAGATGTACTGCCTAGTTAACAAAAGTCTTTTTGAAAGGTAACAATGTCAATTTTAAATTCTTCTTCTATAAATTAAAAAGTAACAGTATCAAAAATTAGTTTGGTTACAAAAAGGTTGGAGGAAAGGCACAATTTACTTTTATATAAAAAATATATATACTTATGCGAGCAGTTCTCATGTAAATTACAATATGGCAATACAATCTGTGAGTGAATAAAAAAGGCATCCATATTTTATCCACCCTTAGGCCGCATTTGCAGGCCGCACGCAGGGCGTTGCGCGAGGCGTCGTGCGGGGCGTGCTGCGCCCAAATCAAATGTATAGCAATAGTATGAGACCGTTTAAAGAGACGCGCATAGGCCTATGTTCGATATCGTATAAGGAAACGCGTCGGCTCCCGCGGCGGCGCCCGCAGCGGCGGCGCCCGTGGTGGCGCCCGCGTCGGAGCCCACACGACATCCCGCACAACACGCCGCGTCTTCGTAAAGGAGGCCTTAGGGTGTGATTTTAGTTCCAAATAAAAAAAGTTATCAACTCAAACTATATCGTTATTTGTTTAAAATTAAAACAACCAGTGGTGTTTTATTTATATTGAGAAAACACTACAAAAAGGGTTTACTTTGATATTTATTTCTACAGAGTGAAATTCATTACATCTTGTTACTTTTTAATAACTTGTCTAAACTAAATCCTACATCTATATTTTTCAGAATTAAGAAATCTGTTTTATATTTCTCAGATGGTTTAAAAAAAACTCGTTATTACAAATACCTTACCTAAACGCAAATTCTTGTTAGCTTAAACGAAAATCGGAAAGAAAAATTGTGCGGTAGGTATAAACATCTCGATTTAACTTCGGCTTGTATGAAAAGTAATAAAATTTAAAACTGCCGCGACATTTCGCATTTCGACGCGCGCATGTCACAGCTGCGAGGGTGGGGGACCCTCATACCTAATTAGGTAAGAAGCTTCAAAGTACAGGTCCTTAAAAGCGGACGCATATAAGTAAGCCTGTCTGTGACGAGGGGTGTCTTAACTCTCAAGGGCAAACCTATTACGAGAGAAGGGCGGCCTTGCGTTAAGGATTATTTTTATTTCAGGGAAAGGAATTTTATATCATTAGACTCTGTTCCGCTGAGGGCGAATAGGAGTAGGATCACATTTGACCTAGAGAACCATTTTGAAGAGGCATAGCACAGCTAATGTAGCGCCACCCGCGAAAAATATTAATATCTTCTAAACTAAATCAAATATCAAAAATGTGGAACAGTACTTGACTCCTATTGGCTAGTATAATTACTAGTGATACTTTACTACTGAAAGAGAAGAAAGGAGTGACAAACTCTACAATATCTTATTTTTTTGCATATGTTATGATATCATACTAATTTGTTCTAGTGATTATATCCCTTAAAATGTAAATTTTTAACACAACTGTCTCCACTATAAAACAGTCTAAGGACATTTTGTTATGCAAAGTCTTATTAAAATTCCTTGCGCGGAGTTGTAACAAAGGATCACATAATTGTAATTTATTATCCTACGAAATATGAGAATGTAATCCTTGGAGAACATAAGCTATCAAGTAAACATTGCCCTCGAAATTAAAGTGTCAGTTAGCATAATTTAAATTGATCCCTAAGGCCGCATTTAGGGGCACGCGGGGCGTTGCGCGGGGCGTCGTGTGGGGCGTAATGCGATTAAATCAAACGTATAGCAAAAATATGAGACCGTTTACGGAGACGCGTTGACGGGCGCCAACGCGTGCACTGCCGCGGGCGACGTTTCAACGCTTCAAGAACAAAACATAGGGCTATGTTCGATATCGTATAAGGAAACGCGTCGACTCCCGCAGCGTCGACTGCGGCGGCGCCCGCGGCGGTTCCCGCACGACGAACGCCCTCGTAAAGGAGGCCTAAGTTCCCGTGTTCATTTGGCGAAGCGATTCAAAGTTCTGAAAATATATCGATTTTAATGAGAGGTTTTCAATTTGACATCTCATTAAAAAAAACTACAAGTTTTATTACATCGCTATCAGGTGGCGTTTTGCAAAAGTCAATAGATCAAGTTGAAATGAATCATTGAAAATAAAATTGAAACTTGTCACGCGTCGTCATATAGTTTTTGTTTTGTTTTAAACTTTTCATGTAAAATTGAACTGATTTGATTTTACTTTTGAACGATGAACTATTACGCTACGTCTATTGCATTAGACAACGCTATCTACGGGCGTATTAGGAAACTTATTTTTGTTTTTAAAGTCACTTTGAAAACCCCTCATTAATCACTAAATTAAATTCTAGGGCACATGGGCTATTCTTTAATATGTGACATGGCTAACAACACAGTGCTTTAACTCGGTCAAGTAGTTCTCGAGAACCTATTATCCTGGCTCAAGCCTTCTCATACTCCGTCGAGAGTATACTCAACTGTGTTGAAGTCGGAACTCAACTTAATTTGGAGCGGAAAACGAGTTTGGAGTGCAAGATCAAACTCCGACTCGACTGTTAACATGTTAAGCCTTAGCGTGTTTTGTTATTTAATTATTCAATTTAGCCAAAGTTTAGGCTAAATTTTCGCTATTCACGATGAGTTTTGAGATTAAAATTCTATCAAGTTGTCCCCAAATTGTTTGAAGCCATTTAGAGTTTAGGGTGCTGGGTGACGGACGTTTTTTAACACGCTAAAGAATTTTAATAGGACAACTTTTTTACGAATTTTATATTATTTTATGAATACTTTCAAGAGTGTATTTTTTTGTTTTGTTCTCCTTATCAAAACGAATAAAAAAGGAGGATGTATATTATTATTATCGTAATAAAAACGTAATTCAGAGCTCCCAACTAGTAGCACCTAGATATACCTATTATTAATTAGGTATTCTTTGCCTATATTATTGACTGCTACGTGGCTCAGTTGCCAGTGATGTAGACTGAGTAAGCGTGTGCACCCGGGTTCAATTCCCGGGCGGGGGGAATATTGATATGATGAATATCGATGTTTGTTTCCGGTCTGGGTGTAATGTTCGTCTCTGTATGTGTTTCGGGTACCCTAGATACAGGTTCTTCTTAGTTAGGGGCTCTGAATGTGATGATGTGTTATTATTTAGATTGCCCGAACCACAATAAAGTCATGCACGCATTATCAGACAAACAAACATCGATCGACAACCAACAAAACTATGTTCGCCCCGCCGGATAAGAAAACCTTTCTTCGAAGACACAGTTAACATCATTGCAAACTGAACCACGAAGGATCTTAGATTTGGAAAATAGTAATAGTCAATCATAACTGCTATTTTTCTAGTTTTACTTTCTTATTAAATTTATATGAACACAATTTAAGAAAAAATCCTCCTTCGTAGCTCAGTAGCGTAGCACGTTGCGCCTTTGATTAGGGCACGGAAGGTTGTGGGTTCGATCTCCGCAGAAAACACCACATATTGATTTCTCACAAAAATCAAGTTGTGGTTGTTTAAGGTTGGATAGGACATTGCAGGCTTGAATCACTTGTCCGAAAAGTAGCATGATTCCGCTCTTCGGTCCCGGCCGCAGTAGTGGTCGTTATAACCGCGGAGACTAGCTGGCCCCTTGTCACGTTGGTAATAAAGCATAAACTCGGCTAAACGTGGGTCCGGCTCTGGCTGAGCTGATGCCTCTGCCTAACCCTTCGGGGAACAAAAGGCGTGAGATTATGTATGTATGTATGTACAATTTAAGAAATACCAATTCTTTAATAATATCACACAAAATAGTATTAAATCAAATTAACGACCCCTTAAACCTTGAATGAGAAAGCGAGACGGGTTCATGACGTCACAAAAGCATGCTCTCTCCTTCTCACATGACGTCACACTTCGCCATGGAATATCGAACGTTTTGATCTTGATAGCGATTTATGCTCTATTTTAATTGGATAAAGGTGATTTTTGCTTGTGACAGGAAATCAGGTTACAACGTCATTCTTGGCCATTATGTCGACGTGTTTGGTTTTGGAATTTGTAAGTTCAGAGACTATTTTGCTTATTGACGTAACGAATCTATTTGTGACGTTAACGCGCATTGTAACGACTTTATATTTATAGTTCTTTGTTTTATACTAACTTCAAACGGCTTGCTACCTATTTCACTTTTAAAGGGCGAAACGGTGCGAAACTAGCAACACTTCGATAAATAATTGATATATTCTAAACCATGGCCGAAATAAAAAATATGCGCCTTTGACTCCCTAGATAATCTTGCTTAAATTTTTAAGGCTCTTTTGTGTAGCTTTTAGATTCAAAATCAAAGAAAAAAACCGTTGGGAAACTAATGTGGCCACATAACACAACAGGGCCTTAAAAATTCTAAGCAAGATTATCTAGGTCTAGGGAGTAAGGCATATTTTAGATTTCGGCCATTTAGAAGATACTTAATAATTATTTATCGGAAGTGGCGCTTATTTCGCACCGTGTAAGCCCTTTACTTAAAAATAGATAGATTATCTATAAAATATAATCTTCATACTATAAATTTAGGTCGCTTTTCTTCCCTTTGTATATCCGCCAACTCCTAAACTACGCAACCGATTTTGATGCAGTTTTTACAGATAGTTTATCTGAATGGAAAACATTACTTACCATTTTATTTTTTTATAAAAAAATATCTGATTTCTCTATAGGTTACAAATATCAACTGCAATACTAAAACTACTTTTATTTATAACATTTTCAGAATGCAATCAAAAGCCGCGAAAGCAAATTTTGTCTTGAATATTCCCTCCCCTAAATCCTAACTCGAGTTTTGTAAATAAATATAAAATAGATAAGACAAGATCTCTCCCCACACAGTCATGACAGGCCACGTTATCAGCTAACGTTTACGTGACGATAGAGCCTCGTTTAGTACACGGCAAGTTGGTGAGCTAGCAGAGCTACGAGGAAACTACCTAGAATAGAGAGATAAATTGTAAAGTAGAGTTTGTTACCCCTTTCTTCTCTACGCTGTAAAATCATTGCGAAATGGAGTAGAATGATTTGACAGAGGAGGACTCGTTTGCTCGTCCGTCTTCAGGCGACCATTGTCGTAAGGCAAGGCAAACATTTGTTTGCCTGAGCCAATTGGTGGGCACCCTGAACTACCTCGCCTCTCGCAGTATAGGATACTTTACCAAATAAGGTATCAATAACAATTACATTAGATTTAGTCTAATTGACTTTCAATAAGTGATATAAAGAAAGGTGAAGGTTGTAAAGAATTTTCGATTCATTAGTTCACAAAAATTATACTGCGCTCCTTTTCTATTCCTATTCCAGCAATATCTCAAACATACCCATACCTATTCGTATAAAATAAACAGATTAACATTAACAATGCTTTAGAAGATCAAAATAAAACAAAAGAAGCAAAATTGCGAAAATATCGTGTAAAACACAAACGTTCCTTTCGAAACACATTTCAAGTACTGACATCGACTAAATAAACACTTGAGTCGAGTGTCCGTTTTTACAATTGCTGTCAAAACAAACATCACAAGTAGACAAACCCTTTGAAGCTCTCAGAGCCGCATGGTATGCGTAAACGGCAAGGTCGGTAGGGAGGGGTATAGCTATGTCTATGTATCTCTAGTTGGTCTGTGATGTCTATGTCGTAGGAAGATTTGATAATTATGTACATTTTATTTTGGAAAAAACTAGGTTCTCTGGAGCCTCAAAGGTATTTTAACGAACCAATCAGAATAAGAGGTGACCTGCAAGCAATAATCTAGCCAATCAGAGTTAAGGAAGGTTTCAAATTTTTATACTCATTCTTTTTTTTGAGCAGAACTACAGACGGTAAGCACTTAATTACCTAACTAGCCTATCTAAGTAAGCATTTATTTATGAGACGTCACTCTCTCAGCGACTATCCAAAAGTAAACACTCCTTCACTAAATAGGTCACATAAATATCACTAGGGCAAGTTAGGCAGCTTACGGAACGAGGAAATGAGCTTTATTATGTGCTTGATAGAGTTGAAATTAGATCGAGCGGAGTACGTTAGAGTGGGGTAAATAGAGAACGGCGGTAGGCTTCAACTCGTAAAGGTTTGATTCTGCGGCGCCGTAAATACGTTTTGATGATATCCTTCATACTTTATTATGTTGTAGATACATTTATAGACATGAATGTTCTTTATTTTTACGCAGACAAATAGAAAAATTTAACTTTACAAACAATTTTATAAGATAGATAAAATCTTCCAATGTCGGAAAAACTTTTGTTTTCTTGTATAATAAATAAGGAAGCGGGTGTATTTAATTATCAGGTCTAATCTCTTTTTTACCGCCTTTAAAAAAGGAGGTTCTCATTTTGATCTATATGTATCTATGTAATGTATGTTGGTCCGCGATTATCTCTAGTTTGGCAGAAGCGTTTTTGATGCGGTTTTCAGAAAAGTATTTGTTACATTCAGGAGAAGGGTTTAGTAAGTAGGTAAGTACAATTTTAACTTACTTCGTAAAGGATTAAGTTCTCAGTTTATGTATGTGCCAGTCTTCGAACAATTATATACTTAGTCTAAGGTGCCAGTAAATAAAAATATTTATTTTACAAAATACGATAACACAAAAACCGGTAAACAAAATTTGTTTACTTTTTGAACCACGATTTTATTCACACAACGCCACAATGAAGTTTTCTGAATTGCATTTTTATGCAAAAACGACTGCAGGAATGACTTAGTTATTTGTCCGTGTTTTTCATTCCATTCATTAAGCTACTAATAGGATGATAAAAGTTAACGATCCCATTTGAATAATGCATTTTTCTGTTTACTCTTTAAATGAAAATAAAAACCGCATCATAATAACGTAATTTGCTGTTTTACATAGTTTTTCTCTTTTTTTCTTGTTTAACTTTGTTATTGTATTAATTCGCCTATTCTGGTCAGGCAAAGGAACATAGTCCATACAGAAAAGTCTTCAGTAACATTTATTTTTCTAATTTATTACATTGAAAGCAAGTAGGGTGTTTCTGACAAGGCGGTAATAAATCAAAGGAGGGATTCTGCTCACCATACCAAACAACTTTCCCGAAGCAAACATGGGTCGAAATCTCAAAACAGAAATCAGCCGTCCCGTACATTACCGGTGTGAAGTTGGCGGCCAAAAGTAGCGGCCGAACTATAACCCTACAATTTAAGAATGTCATCGATAAATTTTGTTTATTTTTACAAAATAAAGCCAATACGCATACAATTATATATTTAAACATTAAAAAAGGGTTATAAGAAAGAATCGGCAACAAATCGAAGTCAATATAACAAAAAATAAAAAATAAAAAAATTTGCAATTAATTAAAAAATACTAGCTTTCCAAATCCAGGCCGCGTACCACTCCAGGCTTTTCAGCATATCTAGAGTATGTCATAAGGCTCATTTTAAGACCAATTCGAAAGACCTAGCCTGGGGAACAGTTACCCAAAAAAGCCAGCAGCCGTTTATAAAAATTGATGAAGCTATGAAAAAAAAATATTTTTTAGAAACTGGGCCGCGTACCACTCCAAGTGTTTCAGCATATCTAGACTATGTCATAAGACTCATTGTAAGACCAATTTGAAAGACCTAGCCTGGGGAACAGTTACCCAAAAAAGCCAGCAGCCGTTTATAAAAATTGAATGAAATTTGTGAAGGTATGGTAAAAAAAATATTTTTTAGAAACGGGGCCGCGTACCACTCCAGGTGTTTCAGCATATCTAGAGTATGTCAAAAGGCATATTTTAAGACCAATTCGAAAGACCTAGCCTGGGGAACAGTTTCCCAAAAAAGCCAGCAGCCGTTTATAAAATTGAATGAAATTTTTGAAGGTATGGTAAAAAAAATATTTTTCAGAAACGGGGCCGCGTACCACTCCAGGCTTTTCAGCATATCTAGACTTTGTAATAAGGCTTATTTTAAGACCAATTCGAAAGACCTAGCCTGGGGAACAGTTTCCCAAAAAAGCCAGCAGCCGTTTATAAAAATTGAATGAAATTTTTGAAGGTATGGTAAAAAATTTTTTTTTCAGAAACGGGGCCGCGAACCACTCCAGGCTTTACAGAATATCTAGACTATGTTATAAGGCTTATTTTGAGACCAATTTGAAAGACCTAGCATGGGGAACAGTAACCAATAAAAGCCAGCAGCCGAATTTAAAAACTTAATAAAATTTGTGGAGCTATGGTAAAAAAAATATTTTTCAGAAACGGGGCCGCGTACCACTCCAGACTTTTCAGCATATCTAGAGTATGTCATAAGGCTCATTTTAAGACCAATTTGAAAGACCTAGCCTGGGGAACAGTTACCCAAAAAAGCCAGCAGCCGAATTTAAAAACTTAATAAAATTTGTGGAGCTATGGTAAAAAAAATATTTTTCAGAAACGGGGCAGCGTACCACTCCAGACTTTTCAGCATATCTAGAGTATGTCATAAGGCTCATTTTAAGACCAATTTGAAAGACCTAGCCTGGGGAACAGTTACCCAAAAAAGCCAGCAGCCGTTTATAAAAATTGATGAAGCTATGAAAAAAAATATTTTTTTGAAACTGGGCCGCGTACCACTCCAGGTGTTTCAGCATATCTAGACTATGTCATGAGACTCATTTTAAGACCAATTTGAAAGACCTAGCATGGGGAACAGTAACCCAAAAAAGCCAGCAGCCGTTTATAAAAATTGAATGAAATTTATGAAGCTATGGTAAAAAAAAATATTCTTTAGAAACGGGGCCGCGTACCACTCCAGGCTTTTCAGCATATCTAGACTATGTTATAAGGCTTATTTTAAGACCAATTTGAAAGACCTAGCCTGGGGAACAGTTACCCAAAAAAGCCAGCAGCCGTTTATAAAAATTGAATGAAATTTATGAAGCTATGGTAAAAAAAAATATTCTTCAGAAACGGGGCCGCGTACCACTCCAGGCTTTTCAGAATATCTAGACTATGTTATAAGGCATATTTTAAGACCAATTCGAAAGACCTAGCCTGGGGAACAGTTACCCAAAAAAGCCAGCAGCCGTTTATAAAAATTGATGAAGCTATGAAAAAAAAATATTTTTTAGAAACTGGGCCGCGTACCACTCCAGGTGTTTCAGCATATCTAGACTATGTCATAAGACTCATTTTAAGACCAATTTGAAAGACCTAGCATGGGGAACAGTAACCCAAAAAAGCCAGCAGCCGATTTTAAAAATTTAATAAAATTTGTGGAGCTATGGTTAAAAAAATATTTTTCAGAAACGGGGCCGCGTACCACTCCAGGCTTTTCAGCATATCTAGACTATGTCATAAGACTCATTGTAAGACCAATTTGAAAGACCTAGCCTGGGGAACAGTTTCCCAAAAAAGCCAGCAGCCGTTTATAAAAATTGAATGAAATTTATGAAGCTATGGTAAAAAAAAATATTCTTTAGAAACGGGGCCGCGTACCACTCCAGGTGTTTCAGCATATCTAGAGTATGTCAAAAGGCATATTTTAAGACCAATTCGAAAGACCTAGCCTGGGGAACAGTTACCCAAAAAAGCCAGCAGCCGTTTATAAAAATTGAATGAAATTTTTGAAGGTATGGTAAAAAAATTTTTTTTCAGAAACGGGGCCGCGAACCACTCCAGGCTTTACAGAATATCTAGACTATGTTATAAGGCTTATTTTGAGACCAATTTGAAAGACCTAGCATGGGGAACAGTAACCAATAAAAGCCAGCAGCCGAATTTAAAAACTTAATAAAATTTGTGGAGCTATGGTAAAAAAAATATTTTTCAGAAACGGGGCCGCGTACCACTCCAGACTTTTCAGCATATCTAGAGTATGTCATAAGGCTCATTTTAAGACCAATTTGAAAGACCTAGCCTGGGGAACAGTAACCAATAAAAGCCAGCAGCCGAATTTAAAAACTTAATAAAATTTGTGGAGCTATGGTAAAAAAAATATTTTTCAGAAACGGGGCAGCGTACCACTCCAGACTTTTCAGCATATCTAGAGTATGTCATAAGGCTCATTTTAAGACCAATTTGAAAGACCTAGCCTGGGGAACAGTTACCCAAAAAAGCCAGCAGCCGTTTATAAAAATTGATGAAGCTATGAAAAAAAATATTTTTTTGAAACTGGGCCGCGTACCACTCCAGGTGTTTCAGCATATCTAGACTATGTCATGAGACTCATTTTAAGACCAATTTGAAAGACCTAGCATGGGGAACAGTAACCCAAAAAAGCCAGCAGCCGATTTTAAAAATTTAATAAAATTTGTGGAGCTATGGTTAAAAAAATATTTTTCAGAAACGGGGCCGCGTACCACTCCAGGCTTTTCAGCATATCTAGACTATGTCATAAGACTCATTGTAAGACCAATTTGAAAGACCTAGCCTGGGGAACAGTTTCCCAAAAAAGCCAGCAGCCGTTTATAAAAATTGAATGAAATTTATGAAGCTATGGTAAAAAAAAATATTCTTTAGAAACGGGGCCGCGTACCACTCCAGGCTTTTCAGCATATCTAGACTATGTTATAAGGCTTATTTTAAGACCAATTTGAAAGACCTAGCCTGGGGAACAGTTACCCAAAAAAGCCAGCAGCCGTTTATAAAAATTGAATGAAATTTATGAAGCTATGGTAAAAAAAAATATTCTTCAGAAACGGGGCCGCGTACCACTCCAGGCTTTTCAGAATATCTAGACTATGTTATAAGGCATATTTTAAGACCAATTCGAAAGACCTAGCCTGGGGAACAGTTACCCAAAAAAGCCAGCAGCCGTTTATAAAAATTGATGAAGCTATGAAAAAAAAATATTTTTTAGAAACTGGGCCGCGTACCACTCCAGGTGTTTCAGCATATCTAGACTATGTCATAAGACTCATTTTAAGACCAATTTGAAAGACCTAGCATGGGGAACAGTAACCCAAAAAAGCCAGCAGCCGATTTTAAAAATTTAATAAAATTTGTGGAGCTATGGTTAAAAAAATATTTTTCAGAAACGGGGCCGCGTACCACTCCAGGTGTTTCAGCATATCTAGAGTATGTCAAAAGGCATATTTTAAGACCAATTCGAAAGACCTAGCCTGGGGAACAGTTACCCAAAAAAGCCAGCAGCCGTTTATAAAAATTGAATGAAATTTTTGAAGGTATGGTAAAAAAATTTTTTTTCAGAAACGGGGCCGCGAACCACTCCAGGCTTTACAGAATATCTAGACTATGTTATAAGGCTTATTTTGAGACCAATTTGAAAGACCTAGCATGGGGAACAGTAACCAATAAAAGCCAGCAGCCGAATTTAAAAACTTAATAAAATTTGTGGAGCTATGGTAAAAAAAATATTTTTCAGAAACGGGGCCGCGTACCACTCCAGACTTTTCAGCATATCTAGAGTATGTCATAAGGCTCATTTTAAGACCAATTTGAAAGACCTAGCCTGGGGAACAGTAACCAATAAAAGCCAGCAGCCGAATTTAAAAACTTAATAAAATTTGTGGAGCTATGGTAAAAAAAATATTTTTCAGAAACGGGGCAGCGTACCACTCCAGACTTTTCAGCATATCTAGAGTATGTCATAAGGCTCATTTTAAGACCAATTTGAAAGACCTAGCATGGGGAACAGTAACCCAAAAAAGCCAGCAGCCGTTTATAAAAATTGAATGAAATTTGTGAAGGTATGGTAAAAAAAATATTTTTTAGAAACGGGGCCGCGTACCACTCCAGGTGTTTCAGCATATCTAGACTATGTCATGAGACTCATTTTAAGACCAATTTGAAAGACCTAGCATGGGGAACAGTAACCCAAAAAAGCCAGCAGCCGTTTATAAAAATTGAATGAAATTTGTGAAGGTATGGTAAAAAAAATATTTTTTAGAAACGGGGCCGCGTACCACTCCAGGCTTTTCAGCATATCTAGACTATGTTATAAGGCTTATTTTAAGACCGATTTGAAAGACCTAGCCTGGGGAACAGTTTCCCAAAAAAGCCAGCAGCCGTTTATAAAAATTGAATGAAATTTTTGAAGGTATGGTAAAAAAAATATTTTTCAGAAACGGGGCCGCGTACCACTCCACACTTTTCAGCGTATCTAGAGTATGTCATAAGGCTCATTTTAAGACCAATTTGAAAGACCTAGCCTGGGGAACAGTTTCCCAAAAAAGCCAGCAGCCGATTATAAAAATTGATGAAGCTATGAAAAAAAATATTTTTTAGAAACTGGGCCGCGTACCACTCCAGGTGTTTCAGCATATCTAGACTTTGTAATAAGGCTTATTTTAAGACCAATTCGAAAGACCTAGCCTGGGGAACAGTTTCCCAAAAAAGCCAGCAGCCGTTTATAAAAATTGAATGAAATTTTTGAAGGTATGGTAAAAAAAAAAAATTTCAGAAACGGGGCCGCGTACCACTCCAGGCTTTTCAGAATATCTAGACTATGTTATAAGGCTTATTTTGAGACCAATTTGAAAGACCTAGCATGAGGAACAGTAACCAATAAAAGCCAGCAGCCGAATTTAAAAACTTAATAAAATTTGTGGAGCTATGGTAAAAAAAATATTTTTCAGAAACGGGGCCGCGTACCACTCCAGACTTTTCAGCATATCTAGAGTATGTCATAAGGCTCGTTTTAAGACCAATTTAAAAGACCTAGCCTGGGGAACAGTAACCCAAAAAAGCCAGCAGCCGAATTTAAAAACTTAATAAAATTTGTGGAGCTATGGTAAAAAAAATATTTTTCAGAAACGGGGCCGCGTACCACTCCAGACTTTTCAGCATATCTAGAGTATGTCAACCGGCATATTTTAAGACTAATTCGAAAGACCTAGCCTGGGGAACAGTCACCCAAAAAAGCCAGCAGCCAGCAGAGTGGTACGCGGCCCCGTTTCTGAAAAATATTTTTTTTACCATAGCTCCACAAATTTTATTCAGTTTTTAAATTCGGCTGCTGGCTTTTATTGGTTACTGTTCCCCATGCTAGGTCTTTCAAATTGGTTTCAAAATAAGCCTTATAACATAGTCTAGATATTCTGAAAAGCCTGGAGTGGTACGCGGCCCCGTTTCTGAAAATTTTTTTTTTTACCATACCTTCCAAAATTTCATTCAATTTTTATAAACGGCTGCTGGCTTTTTTGGGAAACTGTTCCCCAGGCTAGGTCTTTCAAATTGGTCTTAAAATAAGCCTTATTACAAAGTCTAGATATGCTGAAAAGCCTGGAGTGGTACGTGGCCCCGTTTCTGAAAAAATTTTTTTTTACCATACCTTCAAAAATTTCATTCAATTTTTATAAACGGCTGATGGATTTTTTAAGTAACTGTTTCCTAGGCTAGGTCTTTCGAATTGGTCTTAAAATATGCCTTTTGACATACTCTAGATATGCTGAAACACCTGGAGTGGTACGCGGCCCCGTTTCTAAAGAATATTTTTTTTTACCATAGCTTCATAAATTTCATACAATTTTTATAAACGGCTGCTGGCTTTTTTGGGTTACTGTGCCCCATGCTAGGTCTTTCAAATTGGTCTTAAAATGAGCCTTATGACATAGTCTAGATATGCTGAAACACCTGGAGTGGTACGCGGCCCCGTTTCTGAAAAATATTTTTTTAACCATAGCTCCACGAATTTTATTAAATTTTTAAAATCGGCTGCTGGCTTTTTTGGGTTACTGTTCCTCATGCTAGGTCTTTCAAATTGGTCTTACAATGAGTCTTATGACATAGTCTAGATATGCTGAAAAGCCTGGAGTGGTACGCGGCCCCGTTTCTGAAAAATATTTTTTTAACCATAGCTCCACAAATTATATTAAATTTTTAAAATCGGCTGCTGGCTTTTTTGGGTTACTGTTCCCCAGGCTAGGTCTTTCGAATTGGTCTTAAAATATGCCTTATGACATACTCTAGATATGCTGAAACACCTGGAGTGGTACGCGGCCCCGTTTCTAAAAAATATTTTTTTTACCATACCTTCACAAATTTCATTCAATTTTTATAAACGGCTGCTGGCTTTTTTGGGTTACTGTTCCCCAGGCTAGGTCTTTCAAATTGGTCTTACAATGAGTCTTATGACATAGTCTAGATATGCTGGAAAGCCTGGAGTGGTACGCGGCCCCGTTTCTGAAAAATATTTTTTTAACCATAGCTCCACGAATTTTATTAAATTTTTAAAATCGGCTGCTGGCTTTTTTGGGTTACTGTTCCTCATGCTAGGTCTTTCAAATTGGTCTTACAATGAGTCTTATGACATAGTCTAGATATGCTGAAAAGCCTGGAGTGGTACGCGGCCCCGTTTCTGAAAAATATTTTTTTAACCATAGCTCCACAAATTATATTAAATTTTTAAAATCGGCTGCTGGCTTTTTTGGGTAACTGTTCCCCAGGCTAGGTCTTTCGAATTAGTCCTAAAATATGCCGTATGACATACTCTAGATATGCTGAAACACCTGGAGTGGTACGCGGCCCCGTTTCTAAAGAATATTTTTTTTTACCATAGCTTCATAAATTTTATTAAATTTTTAAAATCGGCTGCTGGCTTTTTTGGGTTACTGTTCCCCATGCTAGGTCTTTCAAATTGGTCTTAAAATGAGTCTTATGACATAGTCTAGATATGCTGAAACACCTGGAGTGGTACGCGGCCCTGTTTCTAAAGAATATTTTTTTTTACCATAGCTTCATAAATTTCATTAAATTTTTAAAATCGGCTGCTGGCTTTTTTGGGTTACTGTTCCCCATGCTAGGTCTTTCAAATTGGTCTTAAAATGAGTCTTATGACATAGTCTAGATATGCTGAAACACCTGGAGTGGTACGCGGCCCAGTTTCTAAAAAATATTTTTTTTTCATAACTTCATCAATTTTTATAAACGGCTGCTGGCTTTTTTGGGTAACTGTTCCCCAGGCTAGGTCTTTCAAATTGGTCTTACAATGAGTCTTATGACATAGTCTAGATTTGCTGAAAAGCCTGGAGTGGTACGCGGCCCCGTATCTGAAAAATATTTTTTTAACCATAGCTCCACAAATTTTATTAAATTTTTAAAATCGGCTGCTGGCTTTTTTGGGTTACTGTTCCCCATGCTAGGTCTTTCAAATTGGTCTTAAAATGAGTCTTATGACATAGTCTAGATATGCTGAAACACCTGGAGTGGTACGCGGCCCAGTTTCTAAAAAATATTTTTTTTTCATAGCTTCATCAATTTTTATAAACGGCTGCTGGCTTTTTTGGGTTACTGTTCCCCATGCTAGGTCTTTCAAATTGGTCTTAAAATGAGTCTTATGACATAGTCTAGATATGCTGAAACACCTGGAGTGGTACGCGGCCCAGTTTCTAAAAAATATTTTTTTTACCATACCTTCACAAATTTCATTCAATTTTTATAAACGGCTGCTGGCTTTTTTGGGTAACTGTTCCCCAGGCTAGGTCTTTCAAATTGGTCTTACAATGAGTCTTATGACATAGTCTAGATTTGCTGAAAAGCCTGGAGTGGTACGCGGCCCCGTATCTGAAAAATATTTTTTTAACCATAGCTCCACAAATTTTATTAAATTTTTAAAATCGGCTGCTGGCTTTTTTGGGTTACTGTTCCCCATGCTAGGTCTTTCAAATTGGTCTTAAAATGAGTCTTATGACATAGTCTAGATATGCTGAAACACCTGGAGTGGTACGCGGCCCAGTTTCTAAAAAATATTTTTTTTTCATAGCTTCATCAATTTTTATAAACGGCTGCTGGCTTTTTTGGGTAACTGTTCCCCAGGCTAGGTCTTTCGAATTGGTCTTAAAATATGCCTTATAACATAGTCTAGATATTCTGAAACACCTGGAGTGGTACGCGGCCCCGTTTCTAAAGAATATTTTTTTTTACCATAGCTTCATAAATTTCATTCAATTTTTAAAATCGGCTGCTGGCTTTTTTGGGTTACTGTTCCCCATGCTAGGTCTTTCAAATTGGTCTTAAAATGAGTCTTATGACATAGTCTAGATATGCTGAAACACCTGGAGTGGTACGCGGCCCAGTTTCTAAAAAATATTTTTTTTTCATAGCTTCATCAATTTTTATAAACGGCTGCTGGCTTTTTTGGGAAACTGTTCCCCAGGCTAGGTCTTTCAAATCGGTCTTAAAATAAGCCTTATAACATAGTCTAGATATTCTGAAAAGCCTGGAGTGGTACGCGGCCCCGTTTCTGAAAATTATTTTTTTTACCATACCTTCAAAAATTTCATTCAATTTTTATAAACGGCTGCTGGCTTTTTTGGGAAACTGTTCCCCAGGCTAGGTCTTTCGAATTGGTCTTAAAATAAGCCTTATTACAAAGTCTAGATATGCTGAAAAGCCTGGAGTGGTACGCGGCCCCGTTTCTGAAAAATATTTTTTTTACCATACCTTCAAAAATTTCATTCAATTTTTATAAACGGCTGCTGGCTTTTTTGGGTAACTGTTCCCCAGGCTAGGTCTTTCGAATTGGTCTTAAAATATACCTTTTGACATACTCTAGATATGCTGAAACACCTGGAGTGGTACGCGGCCCCGTTTCTAAAGAATATTTTTTTTTACCATAGCTTCATAAATTTCATTCAATTTTTAAAATCGGCTGCTGGCTTTTTTGGGTTACTGTTCCCCATGCTAGGTCTTTCAAATTGGTCTTAAAATGAGTCTTATGACATAGTCTAGATATGCTGAAACACCTGGAGTGGTACGCGGCCCAGTTTCTAAAAAATATTTTTTTTTCATAGCTTCATCAATTTTTATAAACGGCTGCTGGCTTTTTTGGGAAACTGTTCCCCAGGCTAGGTCTTTCAAATCGGTCTTAAAATAAGCCTTATAACATAGTCTAGATATTCTGAAAAGCCTGGAGTGGTACGCGGCCCCGTTTCTGAAAATTATTTTTTTTACCATACCTTCAAAAATTTCATTCAATTTTTATAAACGGCTGCTGGCTTTTTTGGGAAACTGTTCCCCAGGCTAGGTCTTTCAAATTGGTCTTACAATGAGTCTTATGACATAGTCTAGATATGCTGAAACACTTGGAGTGGTACGCGGCCCAGTTTCTAAAAAATATTTTTTTTTCATAGCTTCATCAATTTTTATAAACGGCTGCTGGCTTGTTTGGGTAACTGTTCCCCAGGCTAGGTCTTTCGAATTGGTCTTAAAATGAGCCTTATGACATACTCTAGATATGCTGAAAAGCCTGGAGTGGTACGCGGCCTGGATTTGGAAAGCTAGTATTTTTTAATTAATTGCAAATTTTTTTATTTTTTATTTTTTGTTATATTGACTTCGATTTGTTGCCGATTCTTTCTTATAACCCTTTTTTAATGTTTAAATATATAATTGTATGCGTATGGGCTTTATTTTGTAAAAATAAACAAAATTTATCGATGACATTCTTAAATTGTAGGGTTATAGTTCGGCCGCTACTTTTGGCCGCCAACTTCACACCGGTCCGTACATTGACCCCGTCAGCTGATCGAACCAATGTATGGAACAGCTGTTATTTTTTTGAGATTTTGACCCATGTTGCTTTGAGAAAGTTGTTAGTTATGGTGAGCAGAATCCCTCTTTTGATTTATTACCGCCTTGTCAGAAACACCCACTATACCTACTTCAGTTTTACATAAATGGCACTAATTCCACAACATTTGCACGATACCAATCACCAGGCACTGAAAATAATTTATAAATTAAAAAACAAAAGTCCCACAGTTTCTTCTCGATTGGCGCCAAAAATCTCTCTGTTTCTTGAAAATATTAAATCAAATTATTTTCCCACGAAGTTTTTTACAATTTACAAATTAATCACGAAGGTTTCGCATCTCAAAGTATCCTTTCTCTCGGAAACTTACCAGAGATGGGTAAGAGTAATTGAAATTAATTTAAATTACAACTCAAATTTCACAATGCAAAAACCTCGCTTTTTCGCCGCCATCTTTGTCCCCCCGCCCCCTCCTCAAGGATCTTGATTACCTTTCTCCTAGATTTATAGAGTAAGGTATACCTCCCACTTATTGGAAAACCCCGCAAGAACCTAATCTAGTATTCAGCTTAAGTTTGCACGTTTGAATTACACATTGGCGCCACTAGTTGGACCATTACGTTGGCCGACGTTGTAGCGATAAAGAAATAAAATAATATATATTTTATGCGAACTGAACCTGTGAGACAATGTCGCGTGAAATAGAATAGTGACTTTTACAAATTTTCTTACCTTTTAAACCTTCTCTGGACTGCGACAAACATTTAAAAATCAACATAAGTCAAAATTTCCCAGCCGTTTTAGAGTTATAGCGAGACAACGAACAGGTATGTATGAGATTGTATGTGTTGTAGATTTACTTTTGACTGAGAATATCTAAGTTTTTCGAGTTTCCGTAACAATTTCTAAGAATTCCATATATGGATTCGACCAACATTGGTCCCAGTGTGTATGGGAGAGTCATTACGTAATAAGCTAAGATTCGGGCTATCCTATCCGTTAGGAGAAAGTAGTCAGCGCATCGACCTACCCATTTGTATTCAACATTAGTCTTAGTGTAGTACGCATTAAGATTGTAAGTTGTATAGTTTTATAGTCCAGCTACTGTACTTAGCTTGTTAACGTAACCACGAACTCTTCCCGATCAAATTGAAGTTAGTAGTAAACTTGATTAATAAAATACTTACGAAGATGAAAATAGAATACAAAGACATAATGATTTGTTAATTTTTTTTGCCGTGGGTAACACATTAGTTTAATTTCTCCACTTTTAGCAGACTTCCGTTGTCTATTTATTTGTGAAAAAAATCCAAATTTTATCAGAAAACGAAAACATCTAAATAGTCTTCTTATCCTGAATTCGATTTCTCCGTCAAGATGTCAAAAAAAAAATCGCACTTTTTATAAAAGTACAAGTATTATGTGTGTATTTAAAAAAAAGTGAAGGTTACCCAAATTTGATTCTTTCATCAACCTATTTTCGATTCTACCTTTGAAAATTTATATAATGAAAGCATTGTTAACGCAAGAAAAGAACATTATCTTTTTAAAAATCGATTTCTTTTAACAAAAGGCTTCCTTGAAAAATGGTTTCAGTTGTTTGTTTATCTCAACAACAAAACAAGTTAACGACTATTCCCTATTTATAGTAGCTATCCAAATAAAGATTTACTCTCTAACATGGAGAGAGCAACCTATGGATGAGAAATGAAAGACAACAATTAAGGCTTTGTGCAATAATTTCTTTTTTTTTTACAAAAAAGGAGGTTCGTTACCCCTTCTTCTCTACGCTGTAAAGTCATTGCAAAAGGGAGTAGAATCATTTGTCAGAGGGCTCGTTTGGGGGCCTCTCCAGGCGACCATTGTCGTAAGGCAAGGTAAACATTTGTTTGCCTGAGCCAATTGGTGGGCACCCTGAACTACCTCGCCTCTAGCAGTATAGGATACTTCACCAAAGAAGGTATCAATATTAATTAGATTAGTCTAATTGACTTTCAATAAGCGATATCTTGTATCATATATTGAATAAATCATTTTTTACTTTTACTTTACTTTTCTTTACTTATCGTCGCCGTTGTCGAATAGGACATACAATTTAAAGATAAATTTATTTATGGTCTTATTTAGGTAAAGTTCTCAAGCAAGACGGGTCATTGTGGACATCTGTGGGGTGGCCTTTGTCCAACAGTGGACGTCTCTCAGCTGAGATGATCATCTTAATGTTGTAAACCTCAATAAGCCACAACTCTCCAGTAGTTTCATGGTCCCTGGATGTCACCGTGATCTAATTTAGTAGAATCATTTGTTTTTATTTGCCGCACGATCGGCTTTTGGGTTTGTTACAATTAGGTTAGGTTACTGTTTTTTATTTTTTGTTTTCTATTTCACCCCGTTTCACCTAACCAACTAAGTGGAGGTCACAACTTCGGACTTAAAATGAGTTTTAATTCTTTTTAATTCATTTTGTTATTTTAGGTACCTACTGAGAATAATAAACTATGATATGAATGACTGTGTCGACATGTCATGAAATTCGATCGACTCTTGCAAAATGTGCCCATTTTGCAAGTACCAAGCAAAGTGAGCTAAAAGCAAACAATATTAGACATTATATTAGACAGATTTGACTGCTCCGTAGCTCAGTTGGCAGTGATGTGGACTGAGTAAACGTGTTCGATTCCCGGGCGGGGCGAATATTGATATGACGAATAGCGATGTTTGTTTCCGGTCTGGGTTTGATTTTCGTCTCTGTGAGTGTTTCGGGTACCCTAGATACAGGTTCTTCCTAGTTATGGGCTCTGAGTGTGATGTGTTATTATAAAGACACGTTTTAATTATCAATTACCAATAGAAAAAAAATGTCTCCGTTTTTAATGAAATGATTTTTTCTACCGCCATTTTATGTACTTACAAACACTTTACCCAAATCAAAACTCTTAGTTGCTACCTCATTTTCATCTTTTACCTCAACCTCAGACTAAACAAAATGATCAAATAAAATATAATAACAAAAAAAATATGTCCTACCTAAGCCTCTGTAGTCCCCTTGGTAATTGGCAACATTAAAAACTCATTTACTAGCTGGTGAAGAGTCGCCTTTTTAATTCCACCTCGTAAGTAATTCAAACGTTGAGGGAAATAAATCTGTCGAGAGGAGTCTAGGACGGGTGTACACTTACGTCACAGGGCTACGCGTGAGTCGCGAGGATTTCATATATACGAGGATACTTATAACAATTAGAAAAGGTCTCTAACTTAAGAGCCAGTTCACAGCGATGCTAGCGCCATTCTCGAAAAAAAAAAAATTTTCTAAACCTTGGCATAATTATATAAAAAATGTGGCACAGTATGACTCTAGATAATGTAGCCTAGTATTTTTAGGGCACTTCTGTATTGCTTTTAGGTTGAAGACCAAAAAAAGCTAGAAAGTGTTGCTAAAAACGGCCACTTTTGAAAACAATCAGTAGCTTTCTTTGATCTTTAACCTAAAAGCTATACAAAAATGCCCTAAGAATACTGAGCTGCATCATCTAGTGGTATTTTTGATATTAGCCTTAGTTTAAAAGATATAAATTTTTTTCTAGAATGGCGCTAGCATCGCTGTAAACTGGCTCTTAACACACGCACTACTATGGTTCTGGCAGAATCATCAGCGTTGCATCAATGCAAATGCATTCATTGCAACTAAAGCCGAGTCGGGGCCATTTTGCGCCGACAACAGTTCTTTTTTTTACCTAGTTGTTACATAATATTGTAAGTATCTTTTATGTGCGCAAATAAAGATCTGTCTTTGTCTATGTCTAAATGGTACAGAGTTGGGGACCAATAGCATGCCGTTTCTTAGGATACCCACAGAATACTTTAAAGTTTATAACAATATCGATTAAAAACCAGTGTTAAACCCCTTTTTCTATAACGGGGGGAACTGCCTATTGCATTCCATGACGCTCGGGGGCGCGACGGGGGTATGTGAGGGGCTTGCACTAAAACCCCCCGGTGGCTGGCTGTCTAGTCGTTTTTGGGAAAGACCCCGGAAATCAATGATGATCGACGGTCTGTGTCTTTTCTACCAGTTATTGTAAGGTATACTCGGTATCTTTGATATGCCAAATTTGTGCTGATTCATCTCTATAGGCATAATAAATACAGTATTTTTTCCTTTAAAGGCATAGCACAGCAAAAGTAGCGCCACCTGCGATCAAAAATGTGCAACCGTATTCTACTAGATGATAATGTATAGGTTTTAGGCATTGTTGTGTAGGTTTTAGGTTATAAACCAAAGAAAGCTGCATACGGCCACTTTTTTTTTGTAGTTGTAGCTACTTTAGCTGTGCCTCTTAACCAACTTTAGCATTTCACCCGATTTTGCAACTTTACGTTGCGTTTTAATAAAATTAATCACAAAGTGAGAACCTGCCTTTAGACTCCGCAATTTCCTTTGATGCTTTCTAAGAAAAGAAAAAAAAAGAGAGAATAAAAAATCAAAGTAAAAAACTGTCTTGTAATGCTGAAACGTTAATAGGCTGTAAAAGATGTTTGAAAACAAAGAAAACCTAGAAACCCTTTGAATAAGTATTTGAAGAAAATAAATACATAAATCAATCGACTTTAGTTGAGGTGCGAAATGATACAGAACTAACACAAGACACATTCTATTATTGAACCTTTGAGTATCATCATCATCATCATAAATACATAGTATAAAATAAAGTCGCTTCCCGTGTCTGCCCCTATGTAAGTATGCTTGAATCTTACGCAACGGACTTTGGTGCGGTTTTTTTTATATAATAATAATAATAACAATAATAACACATCACACTCAGAGCCCCTAACTAGGAAGAACCTGTATCTAGGGCGCCCGAAACACACACAGAGACGAACATCACACCCAGACCGGAAACAAACATCGATATTCATCATATCAATATTCGCCCCGCCCAGGAATCGAACCCGGGTGCTCACGCTTACTCAGTCCACATCACTGCCAACTGAGCTACGGAGCAGTATATAGATAGAATGATTCAAGAGGAAGGTTTATAAGTATAATACATGCACAAAATAGTAATATGTTAGGCGGTACGAAGTTCGCCGGGTCGACTAGCATAAAATAAAGTCGCTTCCCGTGTCTGTCCCTATGTATGATTAAATCTTTAAAACTAGGTTTATAAGTATAATACATGCACAAAATACTAATAGATTAGACGCTGGGTCGACTAGTACCTTTATAATATCAACAACTATCTGACACGGTGAACTTCATACCGCCTTGTTTTCTGAATTTTTAAGAATATTATAATATAGCCTATTACATCCGGGGATAGTGTAGCTTCCCAACAGTGAAATCATTCTTCAAATCGGCTCAGTACTTTCGAAGCCTAATGCAAACAAACAAACAACCAAATCTTTCCCTCTTTAACATATTAGTAATAGATAAGGCCGATTTATTTGATTTTGGCTTTAAAATGTTTGTCGTGGTCCAGGGAAAGTTTAAACGGTGAGAAAATATGAAAAAAATGCGAGGAAGATAGTAAAAACTACAATAACATTTTTCTATATACAATTGTAGAACGATAAGGAGTTCGCCAGGACAGCTGGTAATATTATGATATAAAGTAACTAGTCGACCCGGCGAACTTAGTACTGCCTAACCGATTACTATGTTGTGCATGTATGATACTTATAAACCTTCCACTTGAATCACTTTATCTAATAAAAAAAATCTCATAAAAATCCGTTGTATAGTTTTAAAGGTTTAAGCATACCATACATAGGGATATGCGGGAAGTGACTTCATTTTATACTATGTACTAGAGGCTGCCCCGCGGTTTTTCCCGCGCAGATTTCTCATAAATACAAAAATCCCGTCTTTTCCCGTTCCCGTGGAAATTTCGGGAAATCCATTCTTAGTGCTCACCTACACTTCCCAAGCAACCTACGTGCCAATTTTCAGCTTTCTACGCCCAGTAGTTTCGGCTCTGCGTTGTCTGTCAGTCAGTCAGTCAGTCAGTCAGTCAGTCAGTAACGGAAGAGTTTTATATATTATATTGATTATTTATGATATTGAAGAGTATAGTTTAATAACAAAGCAGGCAAACAATGTGGGTGGTATACACTTATACATCAAGTTATGCGAAATGCTCAAAGTTATCTCCGCCCGGCATGATTAATAGCAATATTTGATGCTAAAATTACTCTTGCATTTTCTTCACAGAGAAATTCTAAGGGAACTTTCAGTCGAACGCACACTATTAAATTTTTGTTTAGTTTAATTTTGATGATGAAAAAAAGTCACGGACTTAGCGTAACGTTCTTGTTACCAGAGAACAAGCCCTTTTTAACCGACTTCAAAAAAGGAGGTTATCAGTTTGACCTGTATGTATGTGTATTTGTCCGCGATTATCTCGCGTTTGGCTGAACCGAATTTGATGCGAATACGAATTTTCAGAAATGTATTTGTTACATTCAGGAGAAGGTTTTATTTAGTACCTATTTTAACCGAATTCAAAAAAGAGGAAGTTCTCAGTTTATGTATGTGTCAGTTTGTTAAAGGCGGGTCTCTTTTTGTAAAAAAAAATATTGCAATACAGAAAAACCGTGAGTGATACTCTGAAAGAGTCCATGACTGTACTTTTCACTGCAAGAATAAACCAAAAATCAAGAGTATTTGAAAGAATTTGAAAATTTGTAAAGAACTTATTTCTTACATTCAGCATCCAAATTTTTTTTGTTGTAAAGTATTAGTAATCAATTTGTTAAGTACTTATTTATTTTCTTAGATACATCTTTTAAATATTGGGCTTATTTATAGTTTTTATTTTTATTTAACACTAACAACAACTGCTAGCAACAGTTTTTTGTTTTGTGAATATTAAATTCAATGAAATCATAACTTTCTACTAGATGCTATTACTAATATATCAATTTATGGTGATAAACTATTGGAAAAAAGCAAATAAAATTTATTGCATTTATCTCCGAGCCTCCTTCTAACAGAACTGTTAATATATCTTGATGCTGAAAACGCTCCCACGGCTACTACGCTAGCAGGCTAAACCATCGAGATATATTCATAGACGAACGACATGTACAGTGGCGGACTAGGAGGCCGTAACAAATTTGTCTATGGTTTCGTGAGCCCTAGACTGTATTACCAAAGAACAAGAGCTATTTTGCAATACAGAAAAACCGGAAGTGTTACGCCGACCACTGTACTACCTACACTGATACCATCGGACTCTAAAGAACCTAAGTTTTAGCGCTGAATTTGGAATTTGCGGGATCCGCGGATGCGCGTTTTGAAGGTGAAAAAAAAATGCGGGATCCCGCAGAATTGCAATCCCTACCTACTATAATCAGTAATAAACGTGTTTCGGCTCAGTCCATTTAACTTTCTTTTTTCTAATAAGAAGTAGGTAACAGAATTTAATCAACTTCCTTTATAAATTTTAAGTTGTCTGTGCGTCTGTAAATGTACTTAGGGAGGCGTAACTCGATATGCGACGCGAGTGGGTAGAGCGAGCGTCCCACGGCCGTTGCCTAGCAACCATGAAAGCTTCACGAGTGCTTTGAGCTTAAGTTAGGATAAGAATACACTGAGGACAGGAAAAGCCCTGTAGGTCCGGGCGTAAGAATAGGCCAACAACGTAACAATAGGTTGCCTTTTGTCTACTTACGAATGTCACAGTATAATAAATAGTACGTACACTATGGGCACTCCCTGCCTCCCTCAGCAAGTGCGGCTCCCGCGCTCTCGGTTATCTCTGGGTTACCGCTCAGTACAAATAAAACAGCGTCGCACGTCTTATCTCACTCACACAAGCATGACACGTGTGCACGGCACGAGTTACGGCTGTGCGCGAAGTAACGAGATTTTTTCTATGAAGTGTCCGAGGTGTGCTAATGTAAAGTATGTTTCCTGATTTTGTGTTTTCTGCACAGGTCTTATTACGGCCACATTTGCAATATTGCTTTTCGTCCTCCGAGTGTCAAAGTCAATTCAAAAAAAACGCAAAGAGGACGCAAAGCAATATTGCAAAAGCTCTGTACAATAAAGAGATCTATCTATCAACGGTAACTGCTTAGGAAAGTGCCGTTCCCGGCAATTATCCAACATACGGGAGGTGTTCTCTTAAATTGCGTATAAAAATTACTGTGACCTTTTTTTTAAAGATAAAATGCATCTATTTATTTTGAGTTTATCCCTTTCTGTACTCAAAGTTGTGAAAAATCATATACTAACAGGAATTTTCTTCTACCCAGGGCATTCCCCGTGGAAATATTTGAACTGCAAATTAAAAAAGCTAATTTAAAAAGTAAAATTATGTTACATTATTTTGATCTACCTACTTATTTGTCGTGCCCTGTATATCACACGCTTTATTTTAATACTGTTGTAGTCTATATAGACGCACCCTTAGATATTATTATTATTAGCATGAAAGCTTCATAATTTAATCCGATTATATCGAGGTTCTAGTGTTTTACTAACAACTATTTCTAGCCTAGGAAAATCTAAGTTAAAATTATCTCGAAATTTATTGAAAAATACCTAACCCACTATAAAATTTTCGATTTATTTAACGAAATGTGATGCTTTTTACACGCTATTGGGTAAAGTACCAATTTTGGCACTTGCAAGCAAATTGTTCAAGTGAAAACCTAAAAAAAAACGTTTTTCCACTACTTATAATTTTCCAATAGCCATGAAATTTCAGTATGTAAAAAACTAAGTTTGCTCGTTCGCAATAGATTCAGACTTTTAGGCCCCTGAATTACAGAGATTTTGTGATAAAAAAATTGTCGGACATGGTTGTTCGTTTTACGAAACCAATGCATATTAAAAAAAAAAAAAAGTACAAACTTAGCTTATTTAATGCTGAAGATGTCATGATCATGATGTTGATGTCCATCATCAACATCATTGTGATTTGCTAAGATTTAGGTAGTGAAAAACGTTTTTCACCGAAACGTATTTTTTTTTTAAATTAGCTCTTTCTCTGTCGCATGTTTGCTGTTAGGGAGGATAGCATGAGTTTTTCTTAGTATTTTTGCGTTGCTATACTCTGTCTTCTTAAGACGATTTACGACAAATAAATGGAACGAGCTAATGAACAGAGTCTATCTCTTTGATATAGCATACTGAGGGCAAGGGACAGTCATATATCAGTCGCCCACATCGGTTACTACATTTCATTGGAAAAAGTAGTAAATAATTAATATCTTTTTAATTATTACTTTTAAATCAAATCTGAATTACCAGAATTTAATTTTGTTTATTATCGTTATTCCTAGGTAGTTTTAACAAAAACTAGTAAGTAATTTCGAAAAATTAGCTATTCCCGTTTTTTGGAAAGGTTATCTTTGACGAAATAATGTATCGAGGTTTTTTGATTCCACTAGTGATTCTCAATTATAAAAAACTTTGTTATATCCTCAAAAAGGTTATATTAAAATTCCAGATCTTTACCTTCTATAGATTAAGAGAATGTATTGTTCTAAAAAACCTTAAAAACTCATATAGCGTCTTAATAAAGTCACACAAATTCCCTGACCCGGAAAACAAAAGACTTATTTACTTACTACGTTTCAGGAGTACTTAAAAAGGGTTCTTTCTTGTTCCAGGACATTGACTATGAAGGGTTCCGTTGGTTCCTGGACACATTCCTCGAAGTCAACACGCCTGATGAACTGTTACGGTCAGTGCCATGCAAATTCATCATTACAACCGATAGACTTTATAGTAAGTAAGTAGAATAAGTTGGTTTGACGATTGCAGTATAGCTGTTGTATGAATCCTACAGCAGCTATACTACAGTAGGATCATTGAAGAACGCTGCTGCCTGTCCTTCGGCGTTTTCTTAGTTTCATTTTACGACACCCAGGAGAAGATGGGGTAGGGTATCCTACGCCACCACCGCAGACGACATTAATTTAAATAATTTTTTAACTCGGCCAAACGTGGGTTCAGCTCGATGAGCTGGTGCCTCTGCCTGACCCTTCGGGAGATATAGGCGTAAGATAATGTTATGTTTGTCTGTTGTAGCCACCTGTATCTGTCGTTCGTGCGGCGCGACCGTCGGCCGGCGCTGCGGCAGATGGCCGCGGCGAGCTCAGCCGCCGCCTGCGCAGCCGTCACCGCTCATGCAGACCATGTTAGTTCATCATCATCAATATCATCATCATTACAAACGATAACGTTAACTGCTGAACTATCTCCCCCACAAATTTCTACAAAGACAGGTGAGAGTTTGCGTTAATCGCCACGCTTGGCAGGCGAGTTGGCGATAGCAGCAAAGATGCTGCTGCTTACGACATCGACAGAAGGGCATAGGGTGTTGGTATTTTGTGTCGCCAGCAAACGGCAACATTTTACTTATATGTCACTAACACCAAAGACGGGAATGAGACTTCAAATCCCCGTTTTTCCCCACGAGCAAGAAAAAAGTCGCCACCAATGAGGCAATTTTTTGCCGTGGGATTGCTTTCCTTCTCATGCACTAACTAACTACTAACAGTCACAGTGAGTGTTTGGAGGCTACTCGGTCGAGTATAGCATGTTACTGGGACAAGTAGTTCCGGAGCACGATTATCTTGGTGATTATCCGAAATGTCTTATACTTCCTCGAGCATTATTTTTCACTGTCACAAAGTCGGAACTCGACTATGTATTATCAATTTAGAGCGGAAAACGTTTCAAGTTACATTGACACTTTGGAGTGCGAGTTCGAGCTGCGACTCGACTAATTGTTAGCCTAACTATAAACAAAAAAATATTTAAGAGCCAGTTTACAGCGATGCTAGCGCTATTCGCGAAAAAAATTATTATCTTCTAAACTAAGGCAAATATCAAATATTTGGCACAGTATGACACTAGATAATGTAGCCTAGCATTTTTAGGGCACTGTTGTATAGCTTTTAGATTAAAGACCAAAGAAAGCTACAAAGTGTTGCTAAAAGTGGCCACTTTTAGTTACAATCTGTGTATAAATTTGTTCTTTTTAGTTAGGACTACTTTACTGTGCTAAAAAAATACTAAGCAAGATTATCTAGTGGCATACTGTGCCACATTTTTGATATTTGCCTTAGTTTAGAAGATATAATTTTTTTTCGAGAATGGCGCTAGCATCGCGGTAAACTGGCTCTTAAGTCTTCCTACTTTAATATGGTTCTCAATACTCCCAGGGCAAGATAAGCTTGGCGTCCAAGATCCAGGGTTTGGCGGAGAGGCTGCAGCAGTTGGGGCGAAGTTCTGGAGACTCCCTCGATGGCAGCGACAAAGGTTCCAGGAGTAGAACTGGTAAGAACTGATGATTAAGATATTTGTGGCGTTTACTCTATTAAACTGTAGTTGGTAAATTAAACATCATCATCACAACCTAAAGACGTCTACTGCTGGTCATAGGCCTGCTGCACAAGCCGCCATTACGACTGGTCTTGATCAAGCCCCATTCAGTGTACTCCCGTAACCTGCACCAGGGCCCCATTTAATATAACTTACAAGTCCACAATTGTGAAAAAAAGCTACATATTTGTAAGGTTATTTTACAAGTGCTGTTTAATAAAACTTACAAATAGTAAAAATGTTACAGGTAAAAACCTCACAATTGTACCAATTACAAGTGCTGTTTAATAATACAAGTGCTGTTTAATAAACCTTACAATTTTACTATTTTACAGGTTACAATCTTACTATTACCTATTCCAATTACAAGTGCCGTTTAATAAAAGTATTCATGTTTAGAAAAACCTGCAGATTTGTATGACAATTGTAGCTACAAGTTTGTACAAAAATAAAAATTGAGAAACTTGTTAAGAGTCCTTTAACGCAAACAGTAACGCCACTCTAAAATTAAGTCATATTAAAGTAGGGCTTTTTATCAAAAAAAAGGGCTCCCCAGTGCGTTAGATATTAATAATAAATAATAAAATTATAAGAACAAATCACACTCAGAGCCCCTAACTAGGAAGAACCTGTATCTAGGGTGCCCGAAACACACACAGAGACGAACTTTACACCCAGACCGGAAACATCAATATTTATCATATCAATAATCGCCCGCCCGGGAATCGAACCCAGGTGCACACGATTAGGTACTCAGTCCACATCACTGCCAACTGAGCCACGGAGCAGTCAAATGTTGGTCAAACCAGATATTGGTCCTTAGTAATTTTTAGGTATTTCAAATACTATTCTAAAAACAAACAGTACAGTTGTAAACCTATAACTACTGCTTTACCCACTACTCATACGTTTTTTTTTGCAAAAAAAATCACCTACAGACTGATGCACTAAATTGTAAATATCTGACACATGACAGTCCACCTGTAGAAATTTTACTACAATTTACAAATATGTAAACTTTTTATTACAATTGTGCGTTCAATAAAACTGTTTTCTCTACAAATATGTATGTTTTCACCTGTAAGAAGAAAACCTTTATTAAACAGAGAATTGTATAATTGTAGCTACAATTCTACAATTTGTAAATTTTCTACAATTGTAAACTTGTAACTCGATTTTTTTATTAAACAGAAACTTGTAAATTGTAGCCTGTAAATTACAATTACAATTCTACAATTTGTAAGTTATATTAAATAGGCCCCAGGTCGTCTTACTACCTTGTGTACCTACTTTGCGTATAATTTTATTATTTATTTCATCATTAGCATCATAATTTTAGCCGGAAAACGTCCACAACTGGGCATAAGCCTACTCCTTAGACAGTTTGTCTTGTTGTTTGTTTGCAGTCTCTACAAGAGAAAAAAAGGGGTAGCAAACATTTTTCAATTAAATTTTCTCTCTCAATTTTTTTCTTAGTTATCAAAATAAGACATAAATTCGTCCCCATAAGCCTACGTGCGACGGGAATAAGTCTAAATTGTTACAGGCAGCGTCCACCCAATGTTTACAGTCACGACGCACCCATCCTACTCGTCGCACGAGCTCTGCCTGGACCGGAGGACGGAGACCAGCCCCAGTCACAGTCAAGTCAGCCGGAACAGCAGCCGCAAGTCCAGCAACTCTCTGCGCGTCAATCAGTCCACTAAGATTGAAGGTACGTAGGTCTACTAAGACTGAAGTCGGTAGCTAGCTATCGACATTACTTACCTTAGTCTCACTAAGTAGGTGTGGCTAAAACCATGGCAGAACAGCAAAATCAAGTTTATTTTGCAAAACAAAAACAGCAAAACTTTATTTTGAGCTGAGACTTTAAGAGCCAGTTTACCGCGATGCTAGCGCCATTCTCGAAAAAAAATGATATCTTCTAAACTAAGGCAAATATCAAAAATATAGCACAGTAGGTATGCACACTAGATAATCTTGCTTAGTATTTTTTGAGAACAGTAAAGTAGACCTAACTTTAAATAACAAAATTAAACACAGATTGTTGCTAAAAGTGGCCACTTTGAAGCTTTCTTTGGTCTTTAATACAACAGTGCCCTAAAAATACTAGGCTACATTATCTAGTGTCATACTGTGCCAAGTTTTCATTACTTAAACAAGCTCTGTTGCGAGTTTGTTTGCTTTTTCGCAATTTATGATTTGGGAAAAAGTTATCAGTATGCTTTAACTTTCGCAAAGCCTTCGATAAAGTCAAATATCTATTTATGAGAAGTTTCTAACTATAAATACATAAAGGAATTATAGTTACGCCTAAGTATACGTGAGAAAAGCGTGTTCGGGCTCGACGGTGAGGTATCTAAGTTTTGAAAATATATGAGAGAGGGAAATATCTTCTAACGTTCCATCGGAACTAGATAAATTACTCTTTCAAGTTATATCTCTGTCTATGAGAAAAAAAAAAGTGCGTTAACTCTGGTTATGATAGTATACATAGATGCACTTGACTTAGTTTTTTTAAAATGATCAATGGCACGACACATTGTAAAGCTCGTTGACCTGTATGTAGATGTAGCGCAAATAAAGCTAAAAAGATTTAATTTTGTCTTTTGTTTAAGATTTCAAACATCTGATGCGGCGGCCGTCGACGTTAGAAGTCCATACAGTGAGGGTGTCTCTGAAGGATATCGTCTGCTACCTCTCGCTGCTCGAAGCTGGGAGACCTGAAGACAAGCTTGAGTGTAAGATAAATTGAGATCATTATCATTATCGCTGCCGCAGCCGAGGGACGTTCACTGTGGGACATAGATTTCCCCTACAAATCGCTTAAGGACATATATTTTGGAGGGTGTTTAGGTTGACCGCAATCGCCCACTTCACAAGCGGGACTGGTGTTCCTTTTGTCGCCTTTTACGACACACATGCGAGGGCAGGGTTGAACCATAAGATTTATTGAGAAATAATCTGCATTACTTTTCCTTTTTTTTAATTAAATTTCTTTGTTTGAGTTACTCAGTTTTATCTCACATTTGAATTATCAGCCAGAATTCCATCCGAATTGTTTGTACTGTAACATCTACTAACTTTGCGTTACTTTATTATATATCCTTTACATGGGCTGCCTGGAACAAATGGCAGTTCCATTGCAATGAAGGTTGTTTGATTACAAAAAAGTCTATCTATCTAAGTACTTGCATATCTGTTAATCCTAATTTATGTTACTAGTGTTTTCAAAAGTCTTCAATCGCTATTCACGAGCATTGTTTCATATCATTCCCAGTTATGTTCCGTCTCTACGACACCGACGGCAACGGGGTCCTAGACACCAACGAGATGGACTGCATCATCAACCAGATGATGACAGTCGCAGAGTATTTAGGATGGGAGACCTCCGAGTTACGACCTGTGAGTATCTCTCCTCCGTGGTTCATTACGCAGAGATGTGGACTGAGACGCGGGTTCACCATTATTAAGATGAATATCGATGTTTGTTTCCCGTTCTGGGTGTGTATTTGGTTTCGGGCACTCCTCGATACAGGTCTTCCTAGTAAGGGGCTCTGAGTGTGATGTGTTATTATTATTTCATCATTATAACCGATAGACGTCCATTGCTGGACATAGGGCTCCCCCACAAGTCGTTACAAAGACCGGTCTTGATTGACCCTCATCCCGCAGCATTCATCAGTTCGTCTGACTACCTTGTGTGGAGTCAGCCTACTTTTCTTCTGTGAGTATCTAAACTAAAGCTATTCAGCTTTTGTGAGAAAACATTTTAGGAAACGACTATTATAAAGTTAGATACTGGTGATCGAATCAGAAATGATGAAATCATCGTCTTAGTCCAAAGAACTATTATTGCTAAACTTAAGTGGTAGTGGGCAGGGCACATAGCTCGAAGAACAGGACTTTCGCTGAGGCCGAAAGGTTCTCGAGTGGCGACCGCGAACCGGAAGACGCAGAGTAGGCTGACCCACCACAAGGTGGTTTAAACGACCTGGTGAAGTTTGCGGGAATACACTGGATGGGCATCGTTTATTTATATTTATCCTTTATCAAGATACATATTTATTTAATCGTTTGGTTTTATAGGCATCGTTTTGCCTTTTTATTTATCATATTTATGTCTAATGTCAAATGGTAATAATTTCAGATTTTACAAGACATGATGGTAGAGATAGACTACGATGCTGATGGCACTGTATCACTGGACGAATGGAAAAGAGGAGGGTAAGTAAGTTTTATTTTACACACGTTTAAAAAAAACTTCTTTTACTAAGAATTACTTTGATTTTTTTTGACAATTTTCACTCATTTGGCAATAAGTCAACAGTTAAATAGAATGGCAAATCATAATGCAAAAGAATATAAGAATAATCATCATTTTAATATAGAATACATCAAACACAATATAGGACCTAATTTGGCTCCCTGAAGTACCACGTACCACAAAACCGACCCAAATTTTTCGAATCCTATCTCCCACCGTTTTCACATTTACCCAAGTCGAGTTTTTCTTCCAGAATGACGACAATACCTTTACTAGTTCTTCTCGGGCTAGACACAAACGTGAAAGAAGATGGCGAGCACGCTTGGAGGCTGAAGCATTTTAGCAGACCTGCCTACTGCAACCTGTGCTTGAACATGCTCGTTGGATTGGGGAAGAAGGGACTTTGTTGCATCTGTAAGTATTTATTATCTACTAGCTCTCCCGGCGAACTTTGTATCGCTCCTTACAATTTTAACGTCCCCTACATTTTTCCATATTTTCTCACCTTTTAAACCTTTAAGACTTTAAGTATTGGTTTTTAATTTAAATAATTTAAAAACTACTGATCGAAACTTTTATGAAACTTTGCCAGTTTATACTTAAAAGTACATCAAAAAATATGTGAATAAGGATATCACATTTATATATTTTTTTTTACTGTAAAGCAGTTTGAACATCTCAGGTGTACTAGTTTCTTCTTAATTATAATTTTAGACTAGGTAATATACCTGTGAGTCGTATACTTCAAATGGCCGTGCATAGAATATGTACGAAATATACCATCTCCAACATACTCCCGCCTGCCAAGTGTGGCGATTACGGCAAACTTACATACATACATAATCTCACGCCTTTTATTCCCCGGAGGGTTAGGCAGAGGTACCAGCTCAAGAGCCGGACCCACATTTAGCCGAGTTTATGCTTTTATTACCAACGTGACAAGGGGCCAGCTTGTCGGCAAACTTCCTCCACAATATTTGTCCTTCTGGGGGTCAAGTTTCTTAACTAAATCGATCGTTTTAAGTAAAGAAACTTGATCCTCTATAGGACAGACCTATATCCAGCAGTGGACGTCTATCGGTGTAGGTAATAATAATAATGATGACTTTATTTGATTCTCCCAGTCTGCAAGTTCACAGTGCACGAGCGATGCGTACAACGAGCCCCAGCGTCCTGTATAGCTACATACTCCAAGTCGAAACGTACTTCGATGACGATGGTCCATCATTGGGTTGAAGGTATATATACTACTCAAACTATATAACACTAGTCGACCCGGCGAACATCGTACCGCCTACCCTGTTAGTATTTTGCGCATGTATTATACTTATAAACCTTCCTATTGAAACACTCTATCTATTAAAAAAAGGCGTATCAAAATGTGTTGCATAGTTTTAAAGATATAAGCATACATAGGGACAGACGCGGGGATCGACTTTGTTTTATACTATGTATTGATACTTAGTATACTAAGCGAATCATTACCATATCGTAAGTTTTTAAAAAACCAAAGCTGTAGAAACAATAAATGAGTATAAGGCCTCCTTTACGTAGACGCGGCGCGTTGTGCGGGCACCGCGGCGGGAGCCGACGCGTTTCCTTATACGATATATCGAACATAAGCCTATGTTTTTATCTTGAAGCGTTGCCCGCGGCAGTGCACGCGTTGGCATCTCCGTAAACGATCTCATACATTTGCTATACGTTTTATTAAATCGCAGCACGCCCCGCACGACGCCCCGCGTGATCCTAAATGCGGCCTTAGGAAGTTATACAGGGTGTTACTGACTAGACGGTAATACATCAAGGAGGAAGCACGCACAGACTATTACCGCCTTGTTAGAAAAAATTGAAAATGTATCTAAAGATATATCAGAAATCAAAGTACCTTCTTACACATAAAGCTTTAAGCCCCGTACGCACAGCCGGTTGTTTTTTTTCCGCGCAGATTTTATAACATATCGAATCTTATGGAAGTGTCCGCACCAGCGAACAAAAAACTGCGCGGATAGAAATCCATTGTTGCGGTTTTATTTCCGCGCAGATAAAAATCGGCCCGTACGTTCGGAGCCTTATAGGTAGCTTATGAACGCAAACTATTTATCGACTCCTTCCGAAACGTCTCTGATTATGTATTTTTCCAGGAAACTGCCACGGGAAATGCGCGCGCTGTCGGAAAAAAATAAAAGGATACAACGGGATCACGGGACTGCATTGCCGATGGTGCCATATTACTGTAAGTACATGGATGATCTATTTTAATTCTGTAATTACTTATCATCTCAACCGAAAGATGTGGCGAAAATCACACCCCGGTGAACCAGTGTCTCTGCATCACTGAAGCTAAAACTGATTTACGGTAGGTCGTTTTTTTCAACTAACTGAAGAAGGTACTTACTTACTATGTTTTTGTTTTCGTGGTTTTTTTATAAAACAAAAAAATATTGCCATAGCTCCACAATTTAATAAATATCTTTTTTAATTCCCATAGCTGCACAACAGATGCGTGGGCAGCGCGGGCGGTGCGTGCACCCTCGGGCGGCACGCCAAGCACATCCTGCCGCCCACCGCCATCCGCCCGCTCGTGCTCGGCCGGCAGAGGTCGCTGCCGCACCGACCCTTGAACGATCAGGTAAATACAGCTAGCATGTTAAGTCCATATTATCACACATTAGAGAATAGTTATTATGGCCTGTATTTACTTTGATGTGTGCAAGTGCGAGTGATTAGTATACTCTTGTTGTATAAAAAAAAAACTATTACAATGCGTAGGTATTAACAGTGACCTCCACACTTGGTTTTATTTGGTAAACTAGTTGACCCGGCGAACTTGGTTGTTATCCTATAAACGAATCTGGAGCCTGCCTAAAGCTACGGGTAGTTCTGAGTTAAAAATGTCTTGATTTTGACAGATTGAAATTTTACCCATGTAAAATGTAAAATTGTTAGGTTTGGTGATGTGAATGTGAATCATCTTTTACTTAATTTTCGCCTTATCATTATCATAAACACCCTATATGTTATTATAGATTTACAATTTTTAATCCACAGTCAACCCTACCAAGCTCCATATCTCTGCCAATATCAATAGCAGCTAACGCTGAAGAAAAAAAGGAGGACGCACACAGAGCGCCGCCGATATCGTTTCAAATCACCCCACCGGAAGACACACTGCCGTTATTGGTGTTTATAAACCCTAAATCTGGGGGTAGGCAAGGGTCAAGGGTTTTGAGGAAGCTCCAGTATATATTGAACCCGCGACAGGTGCACGATATTGGGAAAGGAGGGCCTATGCAAGGTTTGTTTTTTTGTTGTTTTTTTTTGTGTATTTGATTTACTCAGGCAAAGGACGTAGTTCATACATTTAAGTTTTTCTTTTTAACCCCGAAGAATAACAGAGGGGTGTTTTAAGTTTAACGTGTGTATCTGTCTGTCTGTCTCTGTATCTGTCTGCGGCATCGTAGTAGAGTCCAAAATGATGAACCGATTTTCGTGTGTGTGTAATTTAAAATCGATTCTTCTCAGACATGTTTCATGAAAATCTTATCAGCCGTTTGAAGATCATCAGCTCGTTTCTAAATGATGAGAGGATCTAACTAACTTCCTTATGTCCGATCGATTCGAAATTTGGTACCGAGTTACATCTATGATATTGAAAGTATATGGTAAGGTAACCATGACCTGATCAGCCGTTTGAAGATGATCAGCTCTTAGAAAGTGGATGAGGGGATCTAACTACCGTCCATATATCTTAGTAATCTTCATCATCTCAGCTGAAAGACATCCACTGTTGGACACAGGCCTCCCCTACACAGTAATCGCCACGCTTGGCAGGCGGATCCGCGTTTGCATTATTGCTCTTCAATTTGTTAAACGAAGCATACTGTTATGTACCCATTTTTTGGTTGTTTCCTTGTCGCCTTTTCCGACACCCATCGGAGGAGTTGGATAGGTATTTCATCACCACAAGGCGGTTACTTACTTACTTACTTTTGCCCAATCTCCGCTGGGGAGCAAAGGGCCGAAACAAATCGCCGCCACACTCGACGGTCTTGAGCAATATCGCAGATTTCCTCCCAGGTGCTCTGCGTGTGCTCCCGGTTAAAAACATATATTTGCAATGAATTCAATGTTTTTTTTTTTGTTTTTCAGGCCTGCAAATGTTCAAAGATGTTACCAACTATAGGGTGATCTGTTGCGGCGGCGACGGCACGGTCGGATGGGTTCTCGAGACAATGGGTATGTTACTCTTATCTGCACATACTAAGGCCTTATTTGGAGGCACGCGGGGCGTTGCGCGGGGTGTCGTGCGGGGCGTATAGCAATGTATGAGACCTTTTATGGAGATGCGTTGGCACAGTCGATACGGGCGCCGACGCGTGCACTGCCGCGGGCCTCTGTTTTGATCTTGAAGCGTTGAACGACGCGGGTACTCTCAAAATCAAAAAATCTTTATTCAATATAGGATACAAGATATCACTTATTGAAAGTCAATTAGACTACATCTAATCTAATCGCTATTGATACCTTATTTGGTAAAGTGTCCTATACTGTGACAGGCGAGGTAGTCGGTCTCATACGTTTGATTTAATCGCAGCACGCCCCGCACGACGCCCCGCGCAACGCCGGCTTGTCCCTAAATGAGGCTATTGTCATATTGAAAACATTCAATGTTTAAGTTTAGTTATAGAAAAATTCTTCGTTCTCAGATAAAGTTCAAATGGAGACGCAACCGGCGGTCGGAGTCATACCGCTGGGGACTGGAAACGATCTGGCCAGGTGTCTGCGGTGGGGCGGCGGGTGAGTTGCATTCATACATACATAGCGTCACGCACGCCTGTTTCCCAGCGGGGTAGGCAGAGACAATTGATTTCCACTTGCTATGATCCTGATATTTGTTTCGATTTATTTGAAATGCCTTCCTTTCTTTTCCA
This sequence comes from Euspilapteryx auroguttella, assembly GCA_951802225.1. NCBI lineage: Eukaryota > Metazoa > Arthropoda > Insecta > Lepidoptera > Gracillariidae > Euspilapteryx > Euspilapteryx auroguttella. The sequence continues at coordinate 3,857,581 of OX637667.1, forward strand.
TATTATTTAACTTATTCCACCATACAAGCACAATAACAGGCTACGGAAAATTAAAAATAAAAAATCTGTTATTTTCTCTAGTTTTTTTAACGATCCTTTCTCTATATTTTTTTTACAAGCTGTCACGGCGCATTCTGAATTTTTTTAAAGTATTATATTGCCTTTGTTGATTGATTATAATGGTGGATTATAATTCTGCTGGTGAAAGAATCTTTTAAATCGGTCCAGTAGTTTCGGAGCTATAAGAACTAAACAAATCTTAAGCGTAGAAAAAAATCTTTATCTTTATTAATTACAGTTACGAAGGTGAATCGGTGCACAAGATACTCGACAAGATATCCCGCGCGACCACTGTGATGATGGACCGATGGCATATCCACGTGGAAAATACTCACGAAGATGTAAGTACTTAGATAATGCTGACTGCTCCGTGGCTCAGTTGGCAGTGATGTGGACTGAGAAGCGAGTGCACCCGGGTTCGATTTCCGGGCATGGCGAATATTAATATGATGAATATCGATGTTTGTTTCCGGTCTGGGTGTGATGTTTGTCTCTGTATGTGTTTCGGGCACCCTAGATACAGGTTCTTCCTAGTTAGGTGCTCTGAGTGTGATGTGTTATTATTATAATGTAGTAAAATAAGTATGGCGCGAAATTCAATTTTTTTCGCGTTTTTTAATTATTCTGGCATTTTTAATAAAGTTTTATTGAATTCGCGTATGTAAAAAACCATCTCCCACATTGTGATACAACGTTTTTTGAAGACAGACCTACTGATTTTATTACAACACGAGCTTTCCCGGCTTACTTCGTTACGCCATAGAATATAAGATACTACAAAAGACTTGGCTGTAAAGACTATGTTCTTTTGACTGCCCAGAATGGCCGAATAAAAAACAAACAACAACAACAAACCACCTGTCAAAATATGTAAAAAACGGAAAAAATATTGCACCTTGGGTTAAATTATTTGAGTTTAGGTAAGGATCCCTAATTTTTTTGAAAATCTAATATAGCCTATGACACTCGGGGTTAATGTAGCTTCCTACCAGTGAAAGAATTTTTCAAATCGGTTCAGTATTTCCGGAGCCTATTCATTACAAACAAACAAACAAATTTTTCCTCTTTATAATATTGGTATAGATTACAGTTCAAAGGACTGAAACGCAATTCGCTAAATATTCAATATCGTGAATGTAAGGCACAAGAACGAAAGAAAAGGTTTTATACTTAGTTACATTTATAGAGGTATTCACAGTGTGTTTCAAATTCAGACAAGGCACATATAAATCAAAGAAGGTATTCATCTCATCATATAGACTTTCCCTAAGCAACATGGGTCGAAATCCCATAACAAACATCAGCTGTTAGTATTAGTAACTTTGAGAAAGTTGTAAGGTATGGAAAACTAGATCCATCCTTCGATTTATTGTCGCCTTGTAGGACACCTGGTAGATACAGTTTGCAAACATTTTTATTCCCTGTAGGGTTAGGCAGAGGCTCCACCAGCTCAAGAGCGGACCCACGTTTAGCCGAGTTTATGTATTTTTTAATACGAAAATAAAGTACAGTTTTTTTATACAGTTTCAAGTGATTTTTTGATAGTAATGTATTAGAATTTCCAGTCCGCAGAGTTCGAGCACGAGCCGCCCCACGAGCTGCCGGACTCAGCCCCGCACCCCACCACAGTCCCCTACAACATCATCAACAACTACTTTTCTATCGGAGTGGTGAGTCAGTTACAGTCACGGACTCATCAGCGTAACATTTCTGTCTTCGATCATGTGCGCACAAGACTGTAATACCAGAGAACAAGGATTAGTTTGCAATACAGAAAAATCTGAACAACGGAAAACTGAACATGCAGTCCCGAAGCCTAGTGCTGGTTACGGTATCCCACGTGAAAGGCTGGACCTATTTTACTTTATTTCTTTTTTGTTGTCGTCAGGAGAAGGTTCATAATTAAGAAAATTAAGCTGAACATAAAGAAAACATAACGAAATTAATGTTTCCTCAAATTTTCTAATGATTCGCTGTTTCTCTCAACTTTCTTAATTTTTTTCTTTAGTAAAAACCGTCTATTGGTATCATATAAGAACCAGAGTATAATTATATCATTATAATGTTTTTACCACGTGTTTAGTTAGCGGGCTTTAAAACAATAATCCAATAAACTTATAATAACTGTACAACGTTGCCGGGCTTTAAGCCCACCCTGTTAACCTAATTTGTGAACTTGACATTGGTAAAATACTCCACTGAAGTGGAGACAAGTCCATTAAATAAAAATAATAAATGTTTTTAATACCAGGACGCAGCAATCTGCGTCAAGTTCCACACGGAGCGCGAGCGGAACCCCGACAAGTTCAGTTCCCGCATGAAGAACAAGCTGTGGTACTTCGAGTTCGCCACCTCCGAGCAGTTCGCCGCCAGCTGCAAGAACCTGCACGACAACATCGATATTGTTGTGAGTATTAGGAGTAGTTATGATTATGAATAACTAGTCGACCAGGCGAACTTCGTACCGCCTAACCTATTACTATTTTGTGATGTATTAAACTTAGAAACCTTCCTCTTAAATCACTCTATCTATTAAAAACAAACGCATCAAAATCCGTTGCGTGATTTCTAAGATTTAGGGATACAATACCCTATGTACCCGCGTCCCCTACGCGGGAAGCGATTTTATTTTATACTATGTATTGATAAGGAAGACGCAGAGTAGGTATGTAGACCCTCCACATGATGGTCAGACGACCTGGTGAAAGCTGCGGGAGTGCACTGGACGAGGGTCGCTCAAGACCGGTCAGTGTGGCGATGTTTTGGGGAGGCCTATGTCCAGCAGAAGACGTCTTTCGGCTGAAATGATGATGATGAATAAAGACAAGATTATCCTTGAATGTTTGCAGCTTGTAGCTCAAGTGGTGGCGAGCAATGAATTCTACTTACTTACTTTAAGTTCTATTGTAAATTTATAAATTTTCCAATAAAAAATTATTTGTCTATTATTTACTAAGGGTACCTTCAAAATAATGCACATCGGCTTTTGGAAAGAGACAATCCTCTATTTGCGCGTTATCCATGTTGCAAGCAACTTAAATGACGTTTCAAAAAGGTTTAAAGTTTTTTTATTATTATTTAGGTCTCGAGATGCGTTTTGCACCAACAGAGCTAATGCTCATTCTGTTCCATTCTATCATCTATTAAATCAGAGTAATCAGACGTAGAGAATGCTTTCGTTGTTCAGAGTGTACTAAAATATTTAAAAAAAAAAGAATGCTAATGTAGCTCTCTCTCTCTAGCTCTAGCTCTACATACTTTTGATGTAAAAGCAGCCTCAAGACAGCCTAAGAAAGTATATTTTTGTGAACAGTGTGACGGAGCATCCCTGGAGCTGAGTAAAGGTCCTTCGCTACAAGGCATCGCTCTGCTGAACATCCCTTACGCCCACGGGGGCTCCAACCTGTGGGGCTCCAGCGGCGGCCGACGGTTCCCTACTGCACAACAAGGTAGACAATTAATTATAGTGCCACACAAAAATCTAGAAATTAAAAAGTGGCAATACTGTATGGTAATTTTTGAATATCCGTCTAATTTCCATACAGTATTGTCACTTTTTTTTAACCAACTGGTAACGCACTGTTATACACGGCTACTGTAGGCTATAATGCTAACCCCATAGGCTACGAACGCACAGGCGGTTTTTTGCCGCGCGGATTTTATGTAACATACTGAATCCTATGAAAGTGTGCGCACCAGCGGATAAAAAACCGCGCGGTTAAAAATCCGCTGTCGCGGTTTTATTTCCGCGCGGCTAAAAATTCGCCTGTACCTTCGTGGCCTATGAATAAGGTTGAAAATGAAATAACAACCTTTCCAACCGCGCGGAAATAAAACCGCAACAGCGGATTTTTATCTGCGCGGTTTGTTGCCGCGCGGATAAAAATCCGCCTGTGCGTTCGAAGCCATACAATGACCAATAAGCAGTCTCAGCATTTTGACATCCTATATAGGACTGTCGTGCCCCTCGCCCGCCAGTCCTTGGTCCACCTTCATCCATAGCAGTAAGGCTGCTCGAAGATTCCGTTTCCGTGTAAAGTCCTTAAAGATTCTAATATAATCCTTTCCAAGTTTAAAAGTATTTTTTTTAAAAAGGGAAACCTAGGGCTCCGCGTAACATTTTGGTGGCAGCGGTGGGATTGCCGAAATCCGTGCCCATTTAAACGCCTTCCGAAAACTCTACGTGTATAGTTTAAGTGTGAAACAAAAATTCAAAAATCCAGTGTAATCCTTAAAATATTAATCCAGTGTAAAAAGTTTAAATCCAGTGAAAAATCCAGTGAAAAATCCAGCGAATTGTTAGTTACTAGCGTTGTAAGCGCTTAGCCCCATAGTGAAGAGTTGTGTAAATCGCGGCGCACTGTCGTATACCAGAAGCACCAGCCTTCAGCGACCCGCTGCGTCCACCTTCACCTTCGTCCTACAAAATCAAGACCTCCTACTTTGTTATCCAGTCAACGGGTGGTCCGCTGACACGTAAATTCCTGTCGCCAGACGGCGAATTTCTCCGAACTCCGCCCGCCAGACACGCGTGGGTGTTATCGCAGTTCTCCGTACAATGAAATTAGTGTTCTACATAGCATTGTTCGTCGGACTGTAAGTCATTTTATTCTAATCACTGCTTAAATTTTATTTTGTTCATCCGTTTCAAAAGAAGAAAAATGTCAACTGATAAAGGGAAAGCACCGAAAATACAAATCGATCCGCCGATGCCGATCGCTGATTATGAAACTGACGACGAGTCGGTAGCAATTATGTCTGCCGAAAAGGCGAAGCCACAAAAAGCTTCTACATCCAGATCCAAAACGCATCCTGAACCCGCAATCGAGTTAGATCTTAATGTTTTACTCAAATTTATAAATACATATGACGGGTCCCGTGAAACCCTAAACTCTTTTATAATCAACTGTAATAACGCATTTGAACTAGCAACCACGAGACAGGAGCCTATCCTATTTAAATACATCCTGTGCCAATTAAGGGGCAGAGCAGAAACGGCCTGCTCCATTAAAGAGTTTCCCAATTGGAACCAATTAAAAGATTTCCTAAAAAACCAATTTGCAGACCGGAAACATTACACCCACCTTCTTATGGAGTTGCAAGAATCGCGGCAACTCAAGGATGAGACAGTGAGCAAATTCGCTCTCCGTATTGAAGCTATCCTTTCCCAATTACTAACAGAAATTTCGTTAAACCATAGTAAAGTTAAAGAATTGCCCGGACGCACCGCGGCTATGGAAGACCTAGCTTTACATCATTTTTTAATGGGTCTTTATCCCCGGCTCTCCAATATTGTAAGGTGCCATGCACCTAAGTCGCTTAACGAAGCCATCAACTTTGCTATTTCGGAAGAGAAAGTCCAACATAGTCTCTATCAAAATCGAGCCGATAATGAGTCCAGAACAAATTCATTTAATAATAATAACAATCGTCAATTCCCTCGACGTAACAATTTCCAAAACTCGCCTCGTCCCTTCCAGTCCTCAAGATTCCCGGGTCCTGCAGGGTTCACACCGAACAGATCCTTCCCTTCTATTCAAAATCGATTTAATTCTCCACAAAATCCAATTAATAACGATAAATTCTGTCGCTATTGTAAAACCAATGGCCATGAACTCTTTGATTGCAAATTGAGAGAGCACAATAATGCTCGTCGAAACCCAAATCCGAATTTTTCCTCCCGTTATCCGGCTAAGTTTAATGTCATCGACGCCGATGAAAGTCGCGATGAAGTCGACAACACTCCATTCACTCCAGAAAACAATTTAAATGCTTAAGCGCCTCACATGGGTGTCGTGTGAGGTCCATTCCTAAAAATGACACCATCAATCCTTATCCTTATAAACAAATACAATCCAAATCCTATTTAAATCCCAACGGAACCATACAGCAGGGTAACCAGCCCCAAATCGGAGGTTCCATGAAATCTAATAAAATCCCAAGAGTCATACAACAGGGTAACCAGCCCCAAAACGGAGACTCTTCTTGTTCGGAAGAACATAAATATAAAAAATCTATCCAAAGGGTCACACAGCAGGGTAACCAGCCCCAAACCGGAGACTCCTATTATCCTAATAAAATCCAAAGAGTCATACAACAGGGTAACCAGCCCCAAAGCGGAGACTCTCCTTGTTCGGAAGAACAAATATATGAAGTTAAAATCCTAGAAATCTCAGAACTTCCTCATATCCTACTAAAAACCCAAGTATCTAATGCTCCACTATCCTTCCTAGTAGACTCCGGAGCAGCTGTAAGCATTATAAAAAATAAATCCATGACTAAAAAACAACCTCTTATCAATAATAAGATTAAAATAAAAGGAATAGAAATCAATGATGAAGTTATATCCTCACTAGGGCATCTAGAAATGTCAATCACCCTTAGTAATTCAAGGATAATAAAACATAAGTTCCATGTGATTGAAGATATTAATATTACCTACGACGGTATTATAGGCTCCGATCTATTAAATCAATATAAATGCATAATCGACTTTGAAACAGATATCCTTCATATTAACTCATCCCAAGAAAAACTTATTTTTAAAGAACCTGCTTATATAATCCCTCCTCGTTCTGAAAAGGTGATAGAAATCCCCATCTCCAACACGAACCTCAAGGAAGGTCTTATTTTAGATAAACATATTTCTGAAACATTATTAGTAGCAAATTGTATAGTAACCGTCAAATCCAATAAAAGGGCAAACATTACAGTGATAAATACTTCCAATGATATTGCCAAAATCTATCGAAACTTTAAAATTACAATTGATCCTTTTGAAAATGACGAAACAAAGTATCTTCCAGTAAATTATTCCAATGTATCCGCTACCGAAAGAACAAACAAAGTTTTAGAACAATTACGTACTAATCACCTTAACATTGAAGAAAAGAATTCACTCTTAGAAGTTTGTAGTCAGTATTCAGATATATTTTACCTTCCAGAAGAACCTCTCTCCTACACTGACGCACTACAACACAATATTAAAACGACAACTGATATTCCTATCCAAACAAAAGCATATCGATTTCCAGAATGCCACAAAAAAGAAGTAGAAAACCAGATGAACAAAATGTTAGATCAAAATATTATTGAACCATCCACATCTCCTTGGTCCTCACCCATCTGGGTCGTACCTAAAAAACTCGACGCGTCAGGACAAAGAAAATGGCGCGTTGTAATCGATTATCGTAAACTAAACGATGTCACGATAGGAGAAATTTATCCAATCCCTCAGATCACCGAAATCCTTGACCAGTTAGGTAAGAGTCAATACTTTACTACGCTTGATTTAACTTCCGGTTTCCACCAAATTAAAGTCTGTCCTGACGACGCTCCCAAAACTGCCTTCTCCGTTCCTCAAGGGCATTTCCAATTCACAAGGATGCCTTTCGGACTCAAAAATGCTCCTGCAACCTTCCAAAAACTTATGAATACATGTCTATCAGGACTACAAGGTTCGCGCTGCTTTGTGTACCTTGACGATATAGTGGTCTATTCCCCAGATCTTCCATCTCACATCCAGAATTTATCCTCTGTCTTTGATCGTCTTAGAAATTTCAACCTAAAATTACAGCCTGATAAGTGCGAATTTTTGTGCAAAGAAGTTGCATATCTTGGTCATGTGATCAATGTCGAAGGGGTCAAACCAAACCCTGAGAAAACTAAAGCTGTAACGAATTTCCCTGTTCCAAAGTGTCAAAAAGACATAAAATCCTTTCTTGGTCTCGTCTCATATTATAGACGATTCATTCCATCCTTCTCGAAACTAGCCAAACCTCTATCGTCTCTCTTGAAAAAAGACGTCCCGTTCCAATGGGCAAATGAGCAACAGCTCGCATTCGAATCCCTAAAAGAAAAACTAGTAAATGCCCCAATCTTAATTTATCCTGATTTCTCTAAACCTTTCGTCCTTACTTGTGATGCATCCAATTACGCCATTTCGGCCATCCTTTCCCAAGGTCCTATCGGAAAAGACCAACCAATTGCATTCGCCTCCAGAACATTAAATAAAGCAGAATGTAATTACAGTGTAACTGAAAAAGAATGTCTCGCTATAGTATTTGGAACTAAAGCTTTCCGCCCTTACCTTTATGGTCATCCATTCACCATTGTAACCGATCATAAACCTCTCCAATGGCTCTTTAATTGTAAAGATCCTGGTTCCCGATTAATCCGTTGGAGACTAAAACTTGAAGAATTCGAATATCAAATTACTTACAAAAAAGGTGCAATGAATACAAATGCAGATGCACTCTCCAGATTTCCAGTCAACCCCGTTATACCTGAAAAAGAACAAAATCAATCAGTTAACCCTAACGAAAACGTAGATAATAATAATTTAGAAAACTTACCTGCACTCCCTGATGATCTTGTAGACGTCGAACCCCTTAATCTCAGCCCACAAAGTGGCTTACTTGATCTTGACCTCGATCTTGATTCCTTGAATCTTCCATCTCCACCTAATGTTAATGATAACTTACCTCCATCCTCTGATCCAACTCCAGTCCCTTCTCCCACTGTAAGTAATACCAGCTACTCCAAGTTCCTGAAAGATATGAATGATAAAAATACTGTATTTAACACATTGAATTTTATTTTATTTATTGAATTTTATTAACTCTTCCGACTACTTTACCTGCTTTAACTGCGATCATTAATCAAAGCATATTGACGCAAACCTTTCCGACTGAGTGGAAGATTGCAAAGGTTACGCCACTTCCCAAAAAACCTAATCCTGTTCTTGTATCCGAACTTCGTCCAATAAGTATTCTGCCTTGCATGTCAAAGATAATAGAAGGGGTAGTGTGTGATCAGCTTTCGAAATATCTGGAGAAAAATGGCTTATTACCGGAGTTGCAATCTGGCTTCCGAAAAGGACGTGGAACTGGCACTGCGTTACTAGATGTTGTGGACAACGTGCTCTCAGCGCTTGACTGTGGTCAGAGCACGATTCTGGTACTGTTAGATTTCTCCAGAGCTTTCGATTGCATTAGCATTCCCCTTCTATTGTCTAAGATGTCGTATTATGGATTTGATAGTACCACAGTCAAGTGGTTTGCTAACTATTTGTCAGGACGTTCGCAAGTAGTCGGGTTGCGAAAAACAAATGGGACGACGCAGTTCTCTGCATGTAAAATTATAACGAGTGGGGTTCCACAGGGGTCTATTCTAGGTCCTCTCTTGTTTATACTTTATACTGCGGATATAACAAACACCATAACAGAATGTAAGTACCATCTGTATGCAGATGACGTGCAACTCTATTCATCTGGGGTACCAAATGATGCTATTGCAGTTGCGAAATCTATAAGCAGAGACCTAGATGAAATTGCGTCGTGGTCTTCACGTAATTGTCTGGTGCTGAATCCTAACAAATCGAAGTATCTGGTGCTTGGCTCGAAACTTCAAATCCATAATACGGTGCAGGCCCTTTCCGCCAATGATATAGCCATTATGGGTGAACCAGTGGAACGGGTGGTAGAGGCTAGGAACCTCGGATTGCTGATGGACGGTGAACTGCATTTTGAGAACCACATCGCCAGCATTATAGGTAACTGTTTCTACCGCCTGAAGATTCTTTACAGTATACGTGATTACCTTAGCACTGATTTGCGTGTCATGCTTTGTGAATCGCTTATACTGTCGAGATTGAACTATTGTGATGTTGTTTATGGTGGCTGTATACTTGACCGGACAAAAAGGTTAATACAGCGTGTGCAAAACGCATGTGCACGTTTTTGTTTCAAAGTTCCTCCTAGATCCCACATTACTCCGTACTTGAACGCCGCAAAGCTTCTGAACATGGAGGCTCGTCGAAGACTCCATCTTGCTTTGCTGCTTTTTGGAGTTATTCAAACAAAAATTCCCACCTATCTATATTGCAAGCTAAACTGGTCGTCGAGACTTCGGCAGGTCCACAGGATAACGTTGCGAATTCCTAAACACCGAACGATGGCCTTCCGAGGAAGTTTTAGGTACGCGGCGACCAAGTGCTGGAATAATATCCCTCCCCCCGTCCGTGAAGCTTCAAGTAGGTGCACCTTTGTGCGTAAGCTCAGGGTGCATTTGTTTGATCAGCAGAGACTCTTAACTCCTTCCTAAGCCCATACCTTACCACCGCTCCCGCTCCGCTTACCTCTGCTATACCTATGCCACTACCACGCTGACTAAAACGTGACAACCCGTATCGCATCAAAGTAATATTTTTATTATATATAATTATTTATTTATCATCCATTATGTAAGTATTTTATTACCGGGTACACTATTTGGTAAGTAAGTATAACCATAAGTATGATATATATATTTTTCAATTATATGTATGTATATGTAGTATATAATGTTATTTCACTGCTTTGCGTGTAGGGCACTCGTAGAACGCTTGTGGGTCACTTGCTGGCATTGGCTGAAAATCAGCGCTGTCGGTGAAAACCGTCAGCATATGCTGAGTCGGTGCCATTTTACGGCAACTGCAACACATACAACATGTTTAGTTTTATTTTTTATTTGAGTTATATTTACTGTTTTAATTTTTGTTTTGTAAATGTATTTTCTAATGTATTTTTTATGTATGTGTGTGTTGCTGTAAATAAACATTTTCTATTCTATTCTATTCTATTCTAATAGAATAAAAGAACAATACTATTGGAAAGGCATGCGTAGTGACATCGAAAATTATGTAAAAAAACTGTACCTCATGCCAACAGAATAAAGCCCTCAGGCGAACCAATCGATCTCCAATGCAAATTACCAGCACATCCACAGCTCCTTTCCAACGCGTAGCCCTAGATATAGTAGGTCCTCTTCCCGAATCAGGTTCAGCCAAATTAAAATACATCCTTACGTTACAAGACGATTTAACCAAATATTCTGTAGCCTATCCTATAAGAAGCACAACTGCTGAAGAGACAAGTGATTGTCTAATCCATTTCATTTCCTTATTTGGTATCCCTAAATTAATCCTTACAGATCAAGGCACAAATTTTACATCTGAACTATTTAAAAGCACCTGTAACTTCCTTAAGATTAAACAACTATGGGCATCTCCTTATCATCCCCAAACTCAAGGGGCTCTCGAAAGAAGTCATTCAACTTTAAAGGAATATTTAAAATCCTTTGTAGACTCCAATGAAAATAATTGGCCAAAATATGTTTATACAGCTATGTTAACTTATAACACCACTGTGCACTGCACTACAAAGTTCACCCCTTATGAGTTGGTGTTCGGACACCAAGCATACCTTCCTAATTCCTTATTTGATATTTCCCCAACTGAAGGAACTTATTCAGATTATGTAAAAATGCTCCAACATAGATTAAAATTCTCCCGAGACAAAGCTTTAGAAAATATTCAAGCTTCAAAAGAAAAGTCAAAAGCCTATTATGATCAACGCACTAGACCAGTTTCGTATAAAATTGGTGACTTTGTTTATTTGAAAAACCATCTTCGATTAGGTAAAGCCCTTTCACCCCTCTGGAAAGGTCCATATAAAGTTGTTCAAATACATGGTAATAACACTCTTTCCCTCCTTATAAACAGAAAACACGTAAAGCATCATTATGATGAAGTGAAGCTTGCTGAAACAAACAGCAATTAATGTTAGTTAGTTTTAATGTTTTAATACATTTCAATTTTCATATTTTTACATTTTATTTTTGATTATACACCTAATCTTAAGATATTATCATAGTTTTACTTTTATTTCCAGACCGGCGAACATGCTGGCAGATTATGTTCATCCAATTACATCCAGTCCAGGAATTTATTTTGACTACTTAGGAAAAATTAGAATTAAGAATAACAATTTAAATTTAATAGTCCCCATGGACATTTCCCATATCCCTTCTCATCTCGATAATATTAATTCGGCTTTAGGTACTCTTAAATTTTTATGTAAACAAACCTCCTTAGATATATTAGAATGTTACGATATGATTGAACCTTTATCCCTTCGTTATCATAGTATGGTCGAGCAATATGCCTCCCTGTCTCATCTCATCGATATCCGATCAAAACGCTCCGCTTGGTTTGGTGGGGTAGGCACTGTCTTCCGGCACATTTTTGGCACTCTTAATGAGGATGATGCTGTAAAATATGATTCTTTAATTACTGACTTGCAAAATGATGAAAAGAAAATTGTATCCTTAGTAAAACAAAATATTTTAGTAACCACATCTGTTATAGCTAAGTATAATCAAACATTACATCAGTTAAAACTAAACGATGGAAAACTTAACCAAGCCATTATTAACCTGTCTTCCGAGTTTAAGAATATATCCACTACATTAGATCACATGTTAACTAAATCTAAGCTTAATTCTGTACTAAATAATTTAGAAACTGCAATTATTACTCTGTCTTTCCAATTAGAAGACATAACGAATTCCATGTTATTCAGTAGTCAGAATGTTTTACATCCTTCAATCATAACTCCCAGAGAAATGTTTAATGAAATTGTTAATAATAAAAAATATCTACCTATCGGCTTAGATTTACCCTTTAATATAGAATTAAGTAATATACATATTTTTATTAATCTCGTGGATATTTCGAGCTATTTTATGAATAATAAATTAATATTCGTAATTAAGATTCCTTTGGTAATGCAGGCAGAATATAGCCTATTTCATAATATTGCTCTTCCTACACCCCATAATAGTTCTAATCCAAATTCTTTTAGTTTTATAATTCCAACTACTAAGTATATAGGTTTAAATAGAGATAAGTCGCAATATTGTAAATTAGAATCACTCAGCCAATGTAAGAATATTGTAACCAATAATTTTATATGTGATGTTACTGACATTTTCCCAATTAATGCAAACCCGTGCTGTGAAGCCGAACTATTAACTAAAGTAGTTGATAATTTACCAGAAAAATGTAAATCTAAATTTATAAATGGGAAAATGGATATTTGGAAACCAATTTCAAATAATAGGTGGTTGTTTGTACAATCTGAACCTACCAAATTAGTCATTGAATGTTTTTCACCTGATTTTGTAAATGATGTTAACCTGTTAGGAACTGGATTGGTTACCATTCCAAATCATTGTACAGGTCATTGTAAGGCCACAAAATTAATACCATCTTCTATTTCACCTAATGTTTCAGTTCCTATTAAAAATATAAATTTTAATCTAATTAAAGATACTTGTTGCGATTTAGATAAGTTTAAGAATACTTTTAGTGATGCGTCCCCTATCCATATAGAAAACATAGACTTAGATGAATTTAATTCAGAATCAAAGATCAAACTCAAATCTTTACTCGAAAGTTCAGAAAACTTAGAAAAACAATTACGGGAGCCGCACATTGTTCGATATGGGACTCATTACTCTATTTTAACATTAATTATTATAAGTTCAATTTCTTTTATGTTATTTTATAAATGTATTTTGTTTTGTAAATCTAAGAGCAGCCTTAAAAAAGTTATCTTACCCAAACCTACCTTTGAATCTCCGCTCGCGCATCCCGCTACCGTAGAAGTTATAAACATGAAGAACTTACCTGACTTACCTGACGAACCTGATGAATCTGAAGATCATGAAATTTCCATTCCCTTACCGACTATCCGTAGAAACCTGTAAGAAAGCTTAAAACTACCCTAAACTTCGTTTTCATCCCCGAAGTTTAGTCTTAACCGGGGGGCTGTTATACACGGCTACTGTAGGCTATAATGCTAACCCCATACAATGACCAATAAGCAGTCTCAGCATTTTGACATCCTATATAGGACTGTCGTGCCCCTCGCCCGCCAGTCCTTGGTCCACCTTCATCCATAGCAGTAAGGCTGCTCGAAGATTCCGTTTCCGTGTAAAGTCCTTAAAGATTCTAATATAATCCTTTCCAAGTTTAAAAGTATTTTTTTTAAAAAGGGAAACCTAGGGCTCCGCGTAACAGCACCATCTATGAAGCAGCAGAGGCGAACAGCGATCGACGCAGCACCTACATGAACAACGTGAGATGCGCGCGCAGCCCGCTCCCGATTGGTCCGCGAAAACGTCTGCGCATGCGCCGGCCATCACCGGTCAAGCCTATTCGACGCAACTACACACACTTAATATATTCAAATACAATTACGAATCATACGTGTTACTTTGTAAAAAACTAAATTATACGATTTTCTTATAAACGTTTAATAACAGTCTTCATTGAAGAAACTCCCGAATCCCTCCAACTAGGCTACGTCTCCACCACCAAATTTAAAAAAGGAGGTTATCAGTTTGACCTGTATGTATGTTTGGCCGCGATTATCTCGCGTTTAGCTGATCAGATTCAGATAAGTATTTGTTACATTGAGGAGAAGGTTTTAGTACCTATTTTAACCGACTTCGAAAAAGCGGAAGTGCTCAGATGATGTAGGTAGGTATGTGTCAGTTTATTGAAGGCGGTTTCCTTTTTTGTAAAATGTTTGTGTCGCACCAAAGGTAAAAAGAATCGTTATCTAAAATTAATAGGTACACTCACGGACTAGTTCTGCGTGTTCTTTGGTTCCTACAGTCTAGTAGTGCGCACTAGACCATAGAATAATTTCGTTTTTTTTTAAAATAGACCCGCCTTCAAAATTGTCACATACTTACATAAAACTGAGAACTCCCTCTTTTATAAAGTCGGTTAAATTAGGTACTAAAACCTTCTCCTAAATGTAACAAGACAAGGTTTCTTGAAGTTGAAAGAGCGCAACGGTTACTCATTAAGGTGATGTACTTTTTCCCGTATATGCACTCGACAACTAAAGTGTATGACTCATGCAATCTTTTGTCAGTAAGAAAACTCTATGTACTAAATAGTTTGATTAGAATACACAAAACATTACCATACATTCATAGTACTGTCGAAAAACGACGTAATTATACAGTTGCTCCAATTAGTACCACAAAAACCTATTTCGCAATGAGACAATACTGTGCACAAATTGGACGCCTATACAATAAATCGAATCGCCTATTAAATATTTATCCTCTAACAACTGGCAAGGTAAAGAAGTCTCTTTTACACTGGCTTGCAACTCTCAACTACGAAGAAGTAGAAGCACTCTTAAAGTGATTTTAATCTAAACATTTTGAATTTTGATTAGAAATACGACTGAACAAACAGACTGACAAACATAAAACTATTAATTTGTAACATTGCAGTTAGACCAGTAATAGCCAAAAATAGACCAGTAATATATGTATCTTTATACTTTATACTTATTTGCTAAATTAAACTTATTATTTTTTATTCTTACTTTTGCATGCTAATATTATGTATGGTTACTATGTATTTATTGTCACTGTGGAAGAGTGGAGTCTCCTGCCACAGGTATTTATACTTAAAAGGAGATTCCTTACTGTGAAACCTGTACTTTGATACTAAATAAATATATTATTATTATGTTTCTCAATACTCTTCGGTATCACGGGATGGAGCCCGGTCCTTTGAGAGGCGTGCGAGGGGACGAATCCAACTCGTAGAGGCCCTTTCAAGAGTTTTGCTATATTGTATATGGATCACCAACCAGACACCGCCACTAAATGCACAAATAGATCATGCACCCAGAGGCGGCACCCAGAAGGTGATAGGAACTATTGTAAAATGGATGACAAGAAATGGTTTATGGGGGTGAACTGTTTAATGGACCGGTTAACTGGTGCTATGGAGTGAAATACCGGTACGCCTGCCTTTAATGCAACATTTCACTAATTATCATGGCAGGCGGTGACTCGCTGTCCACTGGGTGGGCTTCCACTAAGTCGCCGATATATTGGCAACGGGTCGCAACACTGGGCGTGGACAGCTAAGGTTGTCGAGAGGTGAGACTGCGGGCAGCATAAGATGCACCCGGCGTTATGACATTTTACACTTCCAACCTGGAGCATAGGCTTCGCTCTTGCTACTCCACTCTGGCCGGCTGGTGAAGGCAAGCTCAGAGGCGGGGGTGTGTGTGTGTGATGACTGCATGTGAGTGTGCGTGTGATGACTGCGTGTGTCCCCCTGGAGGTATAGGGTCCGTGGTGTCGCCACTCACCATCGACTCGCCACAAGCCGTCCCTGCGGTGACTAATTGCAATGGAAGTTCCAGACCGAAAGTACTGGAATTTCCACTGGGCGATGGGGTCGTCACATCCCTACGCCATTATTATTATTATTATTAACAAATACTTTTGTGAAAACCGCATCAAAATCGGTTCAGCCAAACTCGAGATAATCGCGGACAAACATACATACATACTTACATACATACATACAGGTCAAACTGATTACCTGCTTTTTTTGAAGTCGGTTAAAAAGTGTTGCACTGAATAACATCGCCACTGTACTTTGATTGTGATGGGCGATGTAGATTCTTGATTCTACAGGCTGTTTATGATTAACTTTCATGACTGGATCAGCATTTCTTTGCCTCTAACTAATAAAAACACTTTTTATTTTTGCAGATATAGGAGATAAGCTGATAGAAGTGATCGGACTAGACAACTGCTTGCACATGGGCCAAGTGAGAACAGGTACATTTAAAAACTTACTCTACACTGCTGGGCATAGGCCTCCCCTACAGTACGCCACAACGAACAGTCTTTTGAAAGACCAGTGTACTCCCGCAACCTTGTCATCTGACACATTTTGGGGGGGTCTACCTACTCTGCATCTTCCGGAACGTGGTCGTCTCTCACCAATCTCTCTATCCGAGTTTGAATAATAAAAAATAACGTAACATTTTTTAAAATAATAATAATAACACGTCACACTCAGAGCCCCTAACTAGGAAGAACCTGTATCTAGGGCGCCCGAAACACACACAGAGACGAACATCACATCCAGACCGGAAACAAACATCGATATTCATCATATCAATATTCGCCCCGCCCAGGAATCGAACCCGGGTGCTCACGCTTACTCAGTCCACATCACTGCCAACTGAGCTACGGAGCAGCTCCATTGATTGAACCTTATTGAACATATTATTTTAGTGGCAGGGCAGGGCTATAATGATTGGTAACTCGTCGACCCGGCGAACTTCGTACCGCCTAACCTATTACTATATTGTGCATGTATTATACTTAAAAACCTTCCTCTTTAATCACTCTATCTACTAAAAAAAACCTCATCATTTAAATTTTTCAACATGTTACTTCAATTATATTAAAAGTTAATGATAAGGTAACCATGACCTTTTGAAAATGATCAGCTCCAGTTCTAGTTTAGTTGATGAGGGTATCTGGCTCGGTCGGGAGGTTTTTTTAATTTTTAATTTTGTTTATTCAAAGCTTGTGTTAACATTTACCTCTGTTGCATGGTAATTATGCATAATTACCGGTCAATGTGAATAATTTATCACATTTACCGCTTGCGTTGGTAATTATGCATAATTACCAGGAATTATGCATAATTACCGATTATTCACATTTACCTTAACATACATAGGGACAGACGCGGGAAGTGACTTTATTTTATACTATGTATATATTGATATTGATGATCCCTACTGTCACCTCCTGAAATGCTCCGGTTCACTTACAAGTAACCCGGTATAAAAATCAATTGCTGTTCGTTTGTCTCGCTAAACTCGATAACGGTTGGACCGATTTAACTGATTTTGATATTGAATTGTTGGTCGTAGTTGAAAGGCTTAAATGGTGAGAAAATACGGAAAATTGCGAGGATGATAGTAGGTAGAAACAACAACTAAATTTTCCCATAAAAAAACTGTAAGGCGATACGGAGTTCGCCGGGTCAGCTGGTAATTTATAAATGATAATAAATCCCAGGTCTTCGAGCGTCAGGTCGGCGGTTGGCCCAGTGCAGCTCGGTGACGATCATCACCAAACGTACATTCCCGATGCAGATAGATGGAGAGCCCTGGATGCAGCCGCCTTGCAAGGTATGATGAGCTAATACACTTTCTTTTGCATTGAGTACCTGAAACTTAACTTATAAAAGAAAGCAAACTCAAAATCGTCCACGGAAAATACATAGAAAATCGAGAAATAAAAATCAGTAATTTTCTTATACCAAATACCAATATAATGAAGACCAAAGATTTTATTGTTTGTGTTTGTTTGCATTAAATAGGATCCGAAAGTACTAAACCGATTTGAAATATATTTCACTGTTGTCAATGTGAAGATACACTATCCCCGGGTGATATAGGCTATAGAAAGTTCACAAAAAAAAAAAAAACAGGGCGGTACAAAGTTTGCCGCGTCAGCTGGTCAATATGGCCAAGTGGCCCCAAAAATTGTCGTAGTGGCGGTTTTCAAAATCATCTATGATCTGATATGACTGCTCCGTGGCTCAGTTGGCAGTGATGTGGACTGAGTAAGCGTGTGCACCCGGGTTCGATTGCCGGGCGGGGCGAATGTTGATATGATGAATATCGATGTTTGTTTCCGGTATGGGTGTAATATCACAGAGAGCCAGCGAGCGTGCCATGCTCGGAATCAAACTCATAGACCGTATACCGAACACCGAAATCCGACGACGAACCAAAGTTACTGATGTCGGAAAAAGAATAACGGGTATGAGGTGGAGGTGGGCGGGACACTTGGCCAGGCGTAAAGACGGCAGGTGGACGACAGCGGTCACAGAGTGGTGGCCTAGAGACGGACGACGTGGAGTAGGCAGACCACCAGCCCGATGGTCTGACGACATAGTGAAGGTCGCCGGTAGGCAGTGGATCAGACTGGCGCAGGACCGTGGTGCGTGGCGTGCGAGAGAAGAGGCCTATGTCCAGCAGTGGGCTCTTACAGGCTGATGATGATGATGATGATGATGGGTGTAATGTTCGTCTTGTGTGTGTTTCGGGTACCCTAGATACATGTTTCTCCTAGTTAGGGGCTCTGAGTGTGATGTGTTATTATTATTATCTTAATTTGATATTTCGTCTACAGGTAGTGATAACCCACAAGAACCAGGTTCCCATGCTAATGGCGCCAGCTCCAGAGAAAAGTCGCAGCTTTTTCAAATTGTTTACACATTGTTAGAATTTACATTTACAGGTAGGTACAGTGGCGGCCTAGGAGGCTGTAACAGATTTGTCTATGGTTTCGTCAGCCCTAGACTGTATTACCAAAGAACAAGAGCTATTTTGCAATACAGAAAAACCGGAAGTGTTATGCTGTCCTAAGTAAGGGCAACGGTTTATTCTGATCTATGTTTTAATTTAATAGAAATAAAGGCTATAATGGTATTAAATTGGATTAAATTGATGTTGCAATTAGTATTATCGGGATCGGGTACCCTCTTCATAACTGGAATAAGAAGTTTTATGGAAATTTATTTAAGAGGAATAGCACAGCTAAAGTAGAGCCACCCGCGAAAAAAAGGCTATTACAACAGAGTTGCATAACACAGGATACAAAAATGTGAAACAGTATTCCACTAGATAATGCAGCCTTATATTTTTAAGGCATTGTTGTATAACTTTTTGGTAAAAGACCAAAGAAAGCTACTGATTTTTGCCAAAAGTGGCCGTTTTTAGCAACACTTCGTAGCTTTCTTTGGTCTCTCACCTAAAAGCTATACAACAGTGCCCTTAAAATACAAGGCTGCATAATCTAGTGGAAATACTGTTTCACATTTTTATATTTGCCTTAGTTTAGAAGATTTTTTTTTTTTTTCTCGGGTGGCGCTACTTTAGCTGTGCTATGCCTCTTAAGTAAGTACAATCATGGACTGTTCATTATAATTATAACTAACTAGTCGACCCGGCGAACTTTGTACCGCCTAACCTATGGCTGTTTTGCTCATGTATTATACTTATAAACCTTTCTCTTGAATCACTCTATCGATTACAAAAAACCGCATCAAAATCCGTTAGATAGTTTTAAAGATTTAAGCATACATAGGGACAGACGCGGGACGCGACTTTGTTTTATACTATGTATTGATGATGATTCATTCAAACTTTTGTCCAGTACCTAAACCTATAGCCTAGCACTTCAACTCATCTTTGGTATTTTCATGGTTTTAAAAGAGACTGTCATCGCAACTAATAATATTATTTTAAGGTTAAAGACTAAAGCTATGTTATAATTTACGAAAGATATATGTACTTTACCTAGCAAAAATACGTTTCTTATTATTCAATGAAAATCTAAGTAAGTATGTTAATCTATTATTATTTACTTTTGTTAGACTTAATAATAGGCAGAAGTAGCTTAATAATTTTAGTCTTTTTGTAGATTATCGGATGGAAAATCAATATATATAAAACTCCTCCGTTACTGACTGACTGACTGACTGACTGACAGACAACGCAGAGCCGAAACTACTGGGCGTATAACGCTGAAAATTGGCACTAAGAAGGGATTTCCCGAAAGTCCCACGGGATCGGGAAAAAACGGGATTTTTGTGTTTATGAGAAATCTGCGCGGGAAAAACCGCGGGGCAGCCTCTAGTCAATATATATAAAACTCTTCCGTTACTGACTGACAGACAACGCAGAGCCGAAACTACTGTGCGTACAAAGCTGAAATTTGGCATGTAGGTTCCTTAGGGAGTGTAGGTGAGCACTAAGAAAGGATTTCCTGAAATTCTCACGGGAACGGGAACAAAACGGGATTTTTGTGTTTATGAGAAATCTGCGCGGGAAATACCGCGGGAAAGCCTCTAGTATAATATAAAATGAAAATTTTATTGTTAGAATATGATGTTAAACTTACTTATACCTAATAATAAATGCAAATTTAAAAGACTTCTGAAAAACTTGATAACGGTGGATATTGTTCCTAGTTATTTTAATATTTTATTTATGCAATTATACCCATACATTTTATTATTACCCATGTACAGATTTTTAAGCAGTTTTAAATTGGTATCTAAGAAATTACCATTGCTAAAGTACACTTACAAACACGTAAATTAAATATTACATTTTAGTGTTATATCAGCTTTATAGGTAAAAAGTAAATTAGGTAAGGAATGCTAGTCAATATTATATCAATTTAATAGCATTAAACTATATTTATTGCTATACAACTTATATTTTGTGCCAAATTTCTAAAAAAACGTCCTGAAATCCAAATGCCAGCCATTTTTCAAAATATATATAGTTATTTATAGTGCTATTATGGATTTTTATTATCGATTTTATTATATATAATATATTTAGTATAGTATATGTAGCTCGCTGAAAATAAACGCTACACGTTGAGGACCATTGCTTCTTAAAATTTTGGATTTATATAAAAGTTTATTTATAATTATATTACTTAGTATAAAATAATGCACCGATAAAAAAATATTTTAAAACTATATGCACTGACTTTTTCCTTGTAAAACTACGTATAATTTATTAATAACTTAATTATTATTGTTATTCTAGGCATTACTGACATGTGTAAATAAAAGAAATAATA
The DNA here is from genome assembly GCA_951802225.1 of Euspilapteryx auroguttella. Classification (NCBI taxonomy): domain Eukaryota; kingdom Metazoa; phylum Arthropoda; class Insecta; order Lepidoptera; family Gracillariidae; genus Euspilapteryx; species Euspilapteryx auroguttella. The sequence goes on from OX637667.1 coordinate 3,878,983, forward strand.
AGTAATTTAGCTCACCATAACTTTGCACTTTCCATTTATGGTTCCGACCATTTTTACGACTCAGACTTAGTTGCTTGGATGAAGCTGTATGGTATGGTAAGTTTAATTACTCTTTTAATTTATTAACGACTTTTTTTTTGTTATACTGGATGTTTCTGACAAGGCGGTAATAAATCAAAGGAGGGATTCTGCTCACCATAACTAACAACTTTCCCAAAGCAACATTGGTCGAAATCTCAAAAAAAATAACAGCTGTTCCATACATTGGTTCAATCAGCTGATGGGGTTAATGTACGGGACAGCTGATTTTCGTTTTGAGATTTCGACCCATGTTGCTTTGGGAAATTTGTTAGGTATGGTAAGCTGAACCTCTCCTTTGATTTAATACCGCCTTGTCAGAAACACCCTGTATATCTTTATTGTTTTTACCGTAGATTAGTAATGATCTCTTGTGAATTGTGAATATTTTAAGTGAAAAATATCACACGTTTACTACTCCTTCTTAAATTTGATGTTACTTAATTAGTACAAGCTTAGTGGCTAAATATCCTTATTGTGAATGTTATCTATATACAATGATTTTATCTTCTATACGTGTTACGGGCTAAGTGAAATACAAAGAACTAAACTAAGTATAAAGTATATTAGAATATTTTGAAATTTATAGAATATAGGAGCTATAGTTTTTTTTTTTGGTGCATTTGACCATGCGCTACGATTTATTAAGTTTTAAGTTTGGTTTTGTCTAAATAATTTATTTATTTAAATAAGTTATTAATAATATTTTGAGCAGAAACCGAGCCGCTAAATTAATAATTAAACAAAAGATAAGTACTTAATATTTAAAATAGTTTGTTGAAAATTAATTTATTTGTAAACAGTACAAGAACGTTCGCGGTAAAAACATTGTGGCAGCTTTAATAGTTGTTAAGAATATTATTAAATTATTGTTCTTATTAAATAAAATTGTAACCAATATACATTTATGTGCATTTATATTTTTGTTTTATTTGTATACATAACCATTACTTACCATGACACTAATAAGAGTTCTTAATTATTTGAATAGCAATGAATAAAGTGCAATATGATTTATAAAGAATTTAATACTTAAGTATTTGTTTTCATAATTAAAAGTGATTTTAAAACTTAAAAACTATTTTTTTAATCATCCAAAAATACTCATAATAAAGTTAAAAAATTATGTTTTTGAGTTTATATTTAGTATTTACTCCTAAGGTTTAAATGCAGTAAACGGTAAGTGTACCTTTTTGTGTTTGGATCAATGGACAAATAAACTTGAAAATTTTGTGAAAGACAATTTCAAAAACTATGATTTTCATTGTTTTGTTTAACTTACGTGTTAGTATCATACAGTTAATTTGAGTTAGACTTCGGTAAACAACCGAAACCTGACTACAAATTAAATCCACGTGAAGCAACGTGCTTAGGTTATGTTCGGTGTTTACCTGCGTGATCGAATCAGAAATGATAAGATCCGCAGAAGACCTTAAAGTCACTGACATAGCCCAAACAAGCATGGCTTTTTAGTGATAAGGCCGCATATTGCATTGTTGGATGTAATTTACTTGTTTGATTTGGAAGTAATGCCGCACGTATAGGGCTTGGACACCGGTTTTCGGTAGTACCAAAAAACCGGGATACCGGACCAATATTACCGTATTTTAAAACCGGTTTTCGATGGACAAAATACCGGTTTTTCGGTAAAATTTCTTTCTTTTTTATTTTATTATTTTCTTGCTTAGCTTAGTACTGAGAGTCTTATTAAATGTGTTTTTTTTTCCTTATAATATAAGCACATTTATAAAATGTATTAAAACTTTTCTTGAGTGACTTTGAGCTTTGCATAAGGTCTATAGATAGCGACAATGTCACAGTCCGGTAAGTAAGTTGCCTCTGGCAACAGACATGGCTTGTTGACTTACGTCGTCAACTTGGACGCGAAGATTTAGTGAAGCATCCCGAACGCAGGCAATCCAATTTTGACTCGACGATCGACCTATTTTTCGAAGATTGACCGACCTAGGTGGACAGTTTGTCCCAGGTATATGTTTTCGTCAACAATACAACAACCGAGCGTAAAGTATCAGATCTTGACTGAAGTCGGTTTAGCATGGGCGTTCAACATGATTTTCAATTGGTCCATCACATGTTCATTCTATTTATCGAGCATTGCACTGAAATCCTTTGCAGTCTGTGCCATAACTACAACAATGTTAAGTGATATACTCGCCGTTTATGCCTAGGCCTAGTTCTCTTTACAGTCCAGAAACTTGAAGACATTCTCGGTAAACAGTTTTAGGGATATAACAACCCTGTATAACTTCCTGCTACCAGTTGAATAACCTTCGATTTCTGATCTACTGATTCGACTTCAGAGTCCAACAGACATAGTGGTGTTTTTAAACAAACACAAATTCATCGCTAGTCCACTTGGCACCGCTCTGGAGAGATTTTAGCACTGCCCAGGTCTCAACTCAACCTCAAACCAAGGTTTTATTATAGTCCACAAATAATCGTCTAAGTGGCAGGGTATACTCATCAGTATTTGTATTACATGTAGCATGATGATAAGATCTGCAGAAGAACTTAAGTCACCGACATAGCCCAAATAATTGTGCATTGGGCAAGGCACATAGTTCGAGGACCAGATGGTCTCTGGGGCTGAAAAGTTCTCGATTGGCGACTGCGCACAGGAAGAGCAGAGTAGGCAGATCCCCAACAGGGTGGTCATACGACTTGGTAAACGTTGCGTGCGGGAGTACACTGGATAAGATTTCTAATCTTTCAACACCGATCGATAAGGCAATCTGTGGGGGAGTCCTATGACCAGCCAAACTAAGTTTAATTTAAAAACTTTTTTTTATATAAATTTGAGTTAAAAAAAAAGTTATTTTTAAAGTAAAATATAAAATCAAGATAACCTACTTCTACGTTGAGTGTTTTAATTTGAACTTTTCTTCAAAAACAAACATTTTTTCAAAGAAAAAGTAAAATACCGAAAAATTACCGAAATACCGGTTTTAAAATTTTCACTACCGAAAAAAAAACGGTTTTCAAAAATATATCGGTAGTCCAAGCCCTACGCACGTAGTTATACATAGATTGGCAAAAAGCTCTGTCAGAGTTATTTTCACCTCCCTGCTGCAGCGCGCGAACCTTCGAGCCATCATATCATCCTATAATTACTTGTTGGATGTTAATGTTTACATCAAAATCTGCGATTACGTCATAGTTTAAAAAAAAACAATGATTGCACTAATTTACTTAAACATACTTAGGTAGACTTCAGTTTAGTCACGCAAACGAGGTAGCTAAGTGGCTGCACAAATCCTTGTTGAAACATAAAACGATTGCAACATACGAGAAAAAAACAGTTTATTTCGGAATTTCAAATGAAAAATACTGTAAAACTTTGCATTTTACATAAAAATGTGAAATATTGCTAAACAAAATCTAATGACACTATTTTGCGCGGTAAAATAGTTTTTGTTTAAAAAAATAAAATAATGCAAAGATCTCTTGACCATTCGGCCTAGTTTTTTTTTCTAAAAATGGACTCCAACTGGACGTTCCTCCCGCATACGGGACTGCGGTCTCCTAATCTGACGAATACGACTGTAAATCTTCAAGACAACTTCGAGATTGACTTGGAAGATACAAATTGGATTTTAACATCGTCTTTTATCATTTTTACTATGCAAACAGGTATGTATAGTACTAACTTTTACCTTTGGCACCCTTTTTAAATCGCGTAGAACATCGAGCAAGGTCTCAGTAAAAAAGCACATAAAAAAATTAAGTACTAGACTTTAAGAAAGTCTATACTTACCTACCTTTTACATTACTTTCTTTGTTTTTAACCTAAGGCTTCGAACGCACAGGCGGATTTTTATCCGCGCGGCAACAAACCGCGCGGATAAAAATTCGCTGTTGCGGTTTTATTTCCGCGCGGTTGGAAAGGTTGTTATTTCATTTTCAACCTTATTCATAGGACACGAAGGTACAGGCGAATTTTTAGCCGCGCGGAAATAAAACCGCGACAGCGGATTTTAACCGCGCGGTTTTTTATCCGCTGGTGCGCACACTTCCATAGGATTCAGTATGTTACATAAAATCCGCGCGGCAAAAAACCGCCTGTGCGTTCGTAGCCTAAAACCGCCCTTTTAAGCACTGAAAGTATCTTTACTATTTTAAAGCACCGATTTTTGCTAAGCAATTTTTGCAATTGTCTTTGAAAGTATCTTAGACATTTTTTTTTTCCCACACATTTTTTGCAACTTCTTTTAGGTAATTTAAGTAGACATATTTACCTAAGTACTTACTTACCTATTTTTTTTTAACTTTTTACTATACATAAAAGTTTTGACAACACTTTCGCTAGTAGGATCGTTAATTTATTTTTACACTTATATAATAAATGGACCAGGTTTCGGGATGCTGGAGTCCGGCTGTGTCTCCATAAAGAACGAAGCTAACATTATGATGAAGAACTTAGCTGACATTTCATTAGGAGGTAAGTAAAAGTAAGTTAAGTTCCAAAGTGCAAGAGCTTCAACATAACTGACTACTTACCGCCCTAAAGTTTACTTAGTAGTAAATGTCTTAAACAGTAAAATCCGGATATAACGACGTCGCTTTATAAACTTTACTGAAGTTTTTACAATATTTACTGAAGTTAGGTTTCATAGTTATAGTAGAAAATACTACGGTTTCTGTGCGTCATCCGGGTCGCAAATTTAGCAGCCAGCAGATGCATCGTGCACTTGTGTTAGTTTTATTTAAGATTCCCACTGCCCAACATCATTGTGCTTTTCGAAATGTTTTGTGACCATTATTAGTATCAACCACATGGATAAAAATTATTTTTTATTACTAGCCTATGTTATCCCACTGCTGGGCAAAGGCCTCTTTCCCCTCCTTTCACACTTCCCTGTCCTGGGCGGATCGTGTGCTCCCAATTCGTCGCTCCATCGCTTCCTGGGGCGACCACGTCATCTCTTGGCATTCATATATGTCTCATAGATTGATTCCGACTATTCCGAGACATAAAGAAAGTAAACTTTTAAAACTTACTTCACCCATCATTTCCCAGGTCTCACCTACTGGATATTTGGCTACGGCATGTCGTTCGGCCAGGGTCCCTACTCGAATCCCTTCATAGGACTTGGAGACTTCCTGGTGGACCCGCCAGTTGGAGATGCCCTGATGGGACCGGTTTTCGCCTCTTTTCTGTTCCAACTATCATTCGCCACCACTGCTACAACCATCGTGAGTGGCGCTATGGCTGAGCGGTAAGTGACATTATTTTGGACAGAGAGAAATGATAGGTTTTGCATATACATAAACATAAAACATAAAAAATTCTTTATTCAATATAGGATACAAGATATCACTGAATGAAAGTCAATTAGACTACATCTAATCTAATCGCTATTGATACCTTATTCGGTAAAGTATTCTATACTGCGAGGTCTGCGAGAGGCGAGGTAGTTCAGGGTGCCAACCAATTAATTGGCTCAGGCAAACAAATGTTTGGCTTGCCTTGCGACAATGGTCGCCTGGAGAGGCCCCCAAACGAGCATAGCTATATATTATGGACACATGCCAATAAAAGGCAGGGGACCAAGAAAGCCGGGACGTCTACCATAAAAAAAATCCATCCGCTCGAAAAGAGGACTTTTTACTTACTGTTCTCTGGTCCTATAGTTCCTCTTTCTTTTTCCTACCGGTTTATATCCGGTCAATTATGAATTTTAGATAAAAAAAATACATTCTTTACTGTCCTCAGAGCAATTAAGATGCATAATTGTAATAAAGTTACAAAAATAAACAAGCTTGCTGATTAGGTCAGCTGTGGTGATGTGAGTAAACTTTCGAAACTCTCTTTGCGTGGGGTTTTAACAGATCACCCTCATACATAATACATCACTTTACCCCTTGTTACATAATCAATATTCATAGTATAAAACAAAGTCGCTTCCCGCGTCTGTCCCTATGTATGCTTTTATCTTTAAAACTATGCAACGGATTTTGATGCGATCTTTTTTAATAGATAGAGTGACTCAAGAAGAAGGTTTTTAGGTATAATACATGCACAATATAGTTATAGGTTAGGGGTTACGAAGTTCGCCGGGTCCACTAGTCTACTATAAATTCGTCGAGTGCTAGGCTGACATTCACAGTCGAGTGAAATTTTGTAACTTTATATAGCGTAGCGTTCTATTAAGTCTATGCTTTATACTGGGTGTTTCTGACAAGGCGGTAATAAATTAAAGGAGGGATTCAGCTCACCATACCTAACAACTTTCCCAAAGCAGCATAGGTCGAAATCTAAAAAAAAAAAAACAGCTGTTCCATACATTGGTTCGATCAGCTGGCGGGGTCAATGTATGGGACAGCTGTTTTTTTTTTGAGATTTCGACCCATGTTGCTTTGGGAAAGTTGTTAGGCATGGTGAGCTGAATCCCCCCTTTGATTTATTACCGCCTTGTCAGAAACACCCTGTATAGCTCTCCGCTTCAAAAATGATAAAAATAATCGAGTTCAGGCTCAACGGAGTATGAGACTGTTTGAGCCGGGATAACCTGAACTCGAGAACCATTGTTCGACTTGCAACTAGAGCGAGTAGCCTCCACATCACACTGTGAATGTCAGCCTATAAAATAAGAATGCAATAAATGTAAACCTAAATTTAGATTTTTTATTTCCCAGTTGCAACTTTAAAGCCTACTGCCTATTCTCGTTTCTGAACACTGTTGTGTACTGCGTGCCAGCCGGCTGGGTGTGGGGGTCGCACGGCTTCCTTTACCGGCTTGGTGCCGTGGACATTGCTGGCTCTGGACCCGTACATCTTATTGGTAAGAAAAGAGGTGTACTCACTTACTCCTTTTTTATAAACTTTTAATACTGCCTACTGCCTATTCTCGTTTCTGAACACTGTGGTGTACTGCGTGCCAGCCGGCTGGGTGTGGGAGTCGCACGGCTTTCTTTTCCGATCATCTTGTGGTAAGAAATTTGGTGTAAAAAGTTCACAAGATGGTTGGGTGTTTGTGTCGCATCGCTTCCTTTACCGCTCTGGACCCGTGCTGAATAATCTTTAGAAAAGTATTCAAGTTATTAGTACTGTCATTTAAGCCGTTGACGTCAACCTGATAGACTTGTGGCTCGACCACGGAGTGACAGAGTTTGTCGTATAATCGCCACGCTTGGCAGGTGGGTTAGCGAGTCGCGGAGTTGAACATAAAGATCGAAAGATCTCCCGTGACTTCCTTTTTTTAATTTTTAGGCGGGGAAACTCCTAACGAGTACCCTGCGACCCCGGAGTGAGTCGCAGGGTTATGTGGGGTTCGCACCCACTAAAACCCCGCCGGTGTCCATCTCGGCTGTTTGCAAGGGGGTCACGGGAGATCTCTCGAACTTTGTGTTCAGCTCCGCGACCCCCTCCAGCATTGGCTGAGTAGCCTCTTCACGGGGGGACAGGTGGTGGATTCCCCCTGAGCGCGGATGGCTCTTCCTACGCTCGACGACGGAACTGGAGACCGCGTTCCGCCGCCCTTCTCGGGGCCGTTATATGACTACACGAGGCCCCCGCCTCGTGCACCCAACGACCCCGGGGTCCCCTCTTAGTCGCCTCTTACGACAGGCAGGGGATACCTCAGTCCTATTCTTCGGCCCGGTACTGCAGGGCGTTCCCGTGACCCCCTTGCTAACAGCTGAGATGGACATCGGCGGGTTGTAGTGGGTGCGAACCCCACATAACACTGCGGCTCCCCCAGGGCTGCAGGGTACTCGTTAGGAGTTTCCCCTAATAATTACGGCGACTTTTTAAGGTATAGTGGTTTTTAAGATATAATCTTTTGACGATCAATGATTTGAAGAAGCATATTGTCCAACAAAAGACTTATTTCGCTGACCTGAGAAGAAATTAATTACAGAGTGTTATCTATATATATAAAACTCAAAGGTGACTGACTGACTGACTGACTGACTGACTGACATAGTGATCTATCAACGCACAGCCCAAACTACTGGACGGATTAAGCTGAAATTTGGCATGCAGGTAGATGTTACGGCGTAGGCATCCGCTAAGAAAGGATTTCCCAAAATTCCCTCGGGAACGGGAATTACGGGACTTTTTAGTTAGTATGAAAAATCGACATTATTGAGTGTATCGACGTGAAACTTGGTGTACAGGTTCCTCAGTGAATGAAAGAGTGTTGAAAGAAAGGAATTTACAAAATTCCCACAGGAACGGGAATTACAGGACTTTTTAGTGAGAATGAAAAATCGACATCCTTGAGTGTTTCGACGTGAAATTTGGTGTACAAGTTCCTCAGTAAATGTAGGAATGCGGAAAGAAAGTATTTAACAAAATTCCCACGGGAACTGAAATAACGGGACTTTTTTGTGAGAATGAAAACTCGACTTCCTTGAGTGTATCGACGTGAAATTTGTGTACAGGTTCCTCAGTAGATGAAAGGGTGTTGAAGAAAGGAATTCACTAAATTCTCATGGGAATAGGGTCTAATTATTTAGTATGAAAAATCGATTTCCTTGAGTATGCCAACGTTAAATTTGGACTACAAGTGTAAGGATGTTGGAAGGAAGAAATATACTAAATTCCCACGGGAACGTAAAACGGGACTCTTTAGTTAGTATTAAAACAAAGTATATATATTTCTTTATTTCCACGTAAAAATAGGAAAACGAGTTCTTCAGTGGGTGTAATTAGATTCAGAGTTCTAATAAGAAAAAAATTACCAAAATTCACATGGAATGGAACATTCCCAAAAACATAAAGCGCCTAAAAATCTTCAACTTTTTTTTACTCGAGTAGGTACATATATTAGGTATGTAGGTACGTATATCCAACTACTTTTACCCAACCAGCTAATAGAAATGATAGAAGTTTCAGTGTCTAAATGGTGGAGTGTAGAAATGAATTTATGGAGTTGCCACGGGAACTGAAATAAAGATAGATATTTTTAGGGGGTATGGGTGCGATTAGAAATGATGTCACCAAAATCCTGAGTCGTAAATCAACCAGTAACTAACGATTTTAATGAAAAAGTGCGTGCGAAGCTGCGGGCAAAAGCTAGTTCGTTTATATTTTTTTTCTAGGAGGCTCATCAGCATTTGCATCCGCCCTAATGCTGGGCCCTCGTTTGGGCCGCTACGCCCGCGGAACTGCCCCGTTGCCCCTCGGTAGTCCAGTTAACGCGGTGATGGGGACTTTTGTACTCTGGTGGGGTTGGTTGGCTTTCAACTCTGGGAGTACTTATGGGGTAAGTATATCCTAAGTTTCCTACTATGTAAACATTTTTTTTAAATACCACTGATCTATTTACTCACTCGATCATTAGCCAGCCGAAACCGATGAAGATATAAAGATGAAATTTTGACAGTAGTTTCCTTTTGTGACATAGGCACTTATTAAAACAAGATTTTTGGGATATTTCGCTCCTGTAGCGATATAAAACATGTACAGTGGCGGACACGATCGGCGTAACACTTCCGGTTTTTCTGTATTGCGAAATAGCTCTTGTTCTTTGGCATTACAGTCTAGGGCTGACGAAACCATAGACAAATCTGTTACGGCCTCCTAGTCCGTCACTGTACAAGTTTGTATGAAACTAGGAGTTTAAGAACCGATGTGTTTAGAAAGCTTAAACTTAATCATAATAAATGCGAAAGTTTGTTAGAAGGTTTTTTTTTCACCTGATTACTTAAAATAGGTAAATAATTATTCCCAGGAAAAACAGTTCAAACTAACGAATCGTTTCAAATTTTTCAAGATCGAGGTCAGTGGAGGAAAAACAGCAATCAGCAAAACAGCTTAAACTGCATACATAATAGTCAATTAAAGTAAATGATAGTCAATTTAGTTAATTCAGTCAATTTGTCGCTATCACTCCGTAATGCAAGCTTGCATTGTAAATTTTCTATGCGAGTGGTTTAAAAATTCAAAATGGCGGACGTATTTCTGTTACTGTTAGGTACTTACTTTTAATTTATTCTCTCGCTAATTTTAGACATAAGTACTTATTATATTATTGTAATGGCTAATTTGTTAAGTCGTCCTCATCATCTCAAATGAAAGACGTCCAGTACAGTGGCGGTCTAGGACGGCGTAACAGATTTGTCTATGGTCTCGTGCGCCCTAGACCTTAATACCAAATAACAAGAGATATTTTGCAGTACAGAAAAACCGACAATGTTACGCCGTCCTAGACCGTCACTGTACCTACAACATACATAGGTCTCAACCACAGATTGCCAGTTTTTTTTTTTTTTTTAATTCTTTATTCACGTTTTTTCAAATTACATGTACTTAATTAATTAAACATTAAGCTTAAACCTAATAAGGTTTATCCGCTAATGTACACACAGATGACCTGTCTTGTACGAACCTATACAGTGCACTCCCGTAGCCACCTTCACCAGGTCGTATATTGTGGGGATCTGCCTACCCTGCGTCTTCCAGTACGCGGCCGCCACTCGAGGACCTTTCGTCCTAACTTTATAACTATTATAGATACTTACTTACGTATACTTATGCTCTAGTACTTAGAATCATTTGACAGAGGACGGCTCGTTTGGGGGCGTCTCCATGCGACCATTGTCGTTAGGCAAGGCCAACATTTGTTTGGCGCTTGGTGGGCACCCTGAACTACCTCGCCTCTCGCAGTATAGGATACATTACCAAATAGGTATCAATTACCAATTAGATTAAATAGTCTAAGTGATATTTTTGACTAGATTGTCTCTTCTTCATCAGGTAAGTGGCGCCAAGTGGCAGTACGCGGCAAGGGCGGCCGTTATGACAATGATGGCATCCTTTGGCGGCGGATGCTTCGGATTAATGTAAGTTGAGCCGAAAGGTCGTAGCGCACTTACACGACTCTGATCCAACACCGCTTCCACCCAACACCTCCCTAAACTAAGACGACTGCTCGCAGTCCACGCGGCGACAGCGAGCAGGCACTCAGCAGTCCACGCGGCGACAGCTAGCAGGCGCCAGACGTGCGGATTGTATTCTGCGGTTCAGATACTGACTGAGTGACTATAGCGGTGACGGCGCGCGCGGCAACTGCTTGCAGACACCGCGCCGACCGCTCGTCTATAACGTGCGGCCAGCGAGGCATTAACTACCGAGCACGCTGACGGCGGTAAGCTCGCTGATAGCGAGCTATCTGCCAATTTATGATACCAGGGTAAAAGAAGAGCAATATTTTATTAACATTATTTATGTTGGGTGGGAACTGAGTCGTGTAAGTGGGCTACGACCTTTAATATTTGCCGTGTATAGCCCGCATAGAAAAACTCTCTACCCTATCTCCTCTAATGGGTGTCGTAAAAGGCGATTCAGGCCCTGAAGCGTGGTGGATTTCCGGGAATAGCCCTAAAGTACAGGCAGCGTTCTTAGCTGAAATACTTTAAGAGCTACACTAGACTCGGCTCGCTAGAGAGTAAAATTTTACTATGAACCCGCCTGCCAAGAGTGGCGCCCGGCAATTGTGGCAAATTTGCTCCACAATGTTTGTCCTTGTGGCAATCTGTGGGGGAGACCTATGTCAAACAATGGATCGAGGTCTTTCGGTTGTGATAATGAGTCGAAGTGGCTCATTCTCATGTGGCTCTAGGCAAGTCAATGAGAAGAGAAACCAATATTCCACAGGAAAACAGAGCAACCCGATTAGCAGAACACTACGTACGGAGACAGCTGTCATGCCACGCGACCCAGACTGCTCCCTGCCGCGGCGCGCTGCCGATCAGACCCATCCGCAAAGCCAACGATAGATAACCATCTGTAAAAACACTTAGTTCGCAATAAAATTTATCATTTAGATAATATGCCTATTTGTGTTTCAGATACACTCTTATTAAGAATAAAGGGAGAGCAGATGTCATGGAGCTGATAAACAGCGTTTTGGGATCCTTAGTTTCTGTTACTGGTAAGTTTAATTTTTAGTTTTGTCAACTTGGGAAAATAGAGACAATCAAAAACCCACTGAAAGTATTTGAGACGGCTACGAACTTTATAAAACGTATTGGATCGTTTGCGTGGGTGGAGGTTATGTGAGGGCAGGCAAAGACACTTACGTATAGCGTATGGTAAATCTTTCGAGATAAATTGCGAGACAAAATTCTTCACTGAATACTATTCGTTAGTTATTATAGATTAATAGTCCTAATTTGCAGTCTCTAAGTCAATTGATTTAAACTGTAAGGTCAAGGTCAGTCAAACCCAAATGTGGGTTTTGCAGAAGTTTGTTAATTTTGTCTAAATAAATTTTTAATAAATAATTTTGAATTGAATTGAACTGAAATTTTTATTGCATATACTTATTATAAAAAAGGTCCCATTAAGTTTTGAATAAAAGAGAAAGAGGGGTCTTATCGCTAAAAGGGATTTTTATTAAACTACATTATTTTTACAGCTGGATGTTTCCTATACAGAGCATGGGAGGCCCTACTAATAGGGACAATAGGGGCCTTAATAGCGTCCGTAACAGGGCCCCTATTTGATAAGATGCGAATTGACGACCCTGTTGGGGCCTCGGCTGTGCACGGCGCTTGTGGGATTTGGGGTGAGATAATAGGAAACATACATACTACAGGGCTACAGAATAAGTGAACAAATATTTAAATACTGAGATATTAAAATCTATAACAAGTGAAGTTGCTTGTTTTAGAAACAAAAAGCCAATTTCATAAATACCGAAATACACTTGAACATTAACATACCTAATTCCACGAAGATAACTCATTCATACTGTTACAATCTATGACTACACTTATTACACTTCTGATAAAAAATATTAAATCTGTTGTCGTGTAGATAGAAACCAGTTTCAGTAATTTCTGAGAGGCTGAGAGACATAAATATGTAGAGTTCTAGAACACGAACAACACATATGTGTACAACTCCTCAATTAATACCTTTACCACATTGAGATTTTTAAATCTATGACTACACTTGTTGCACAGCTGACACATAATCCTGAAATCGGTGTAACAATACCTATTTATAAAGTTTATTTAAAAAGTACTAAATCCCGATTTTTATTGAACACCTATATTATTGACAATTTATTATTATTTAAAAGTAAAGTATAGAACCAGCAATACATTACCTTTGGTTATGAGTAAATCTATACTCACACTTATTGCACATGTGAAAAGTAGCGTTTTTCCAGGAGTCATAGCTGTGGGTTTGTTCGCTGATAACCCTATACCTATGGACACTACGAATGGACGATCTGGATTATTTAAAGGTAAATAATAATAATTACGATATACTTTCAATAACACTGAAGTAACCTGGGGCTCTATTACGGCTACATTTGCAATATTGCTTTTCGTCCTCTAGAGTGTCAAAGTACTTAAATAAAAAAAGCAAAGAGGACCAAAATCTAAAAGGAGCTAGTACCAAATTTAGAAACGATAGGACAAAAGGAAGTTAGTAACATCCCTAGATAGAGGTGATAACCTCCAATTCAAACGGCTGAACAGATTTCCATGAAACGCTAAAAGGAGTCGGGATAAAATTCCGTTTGGGCGCTACGATGCATGTCATGCCAAATACGTTAAACGCTGTTAAACTTATAAAACCCTTCTTTAATTGCATCAGGGGTTAAAAACGGAGTTTCCCAGTGCTATCGAAAAATTATGAGACAATTAAAAAGAAATAAAAAGATGTTTTTATGTTTTTTCAACTATGTAGGATTTTTTTTAATTATCCAGGTGGTGGTTGGTATCTCCTAGGCATACAATCACTCACAGCTCTATGTCTCGCCACGTGGGGACTCGTGGTCACAATGATACTACTATGGCTTATTGATAAGGTGTTGCCTATAAGAATGGATCCTTATGAGGAACTGTTGGGGGCTGATTTGACAGAGCATCGAATACGGCATGGCCAGGTTAGTGGGTTTGACTGCTCCGTAACTCAGTTGGCAGTGATGTGGACTGAGATGCGTGTGCACCTGGGTTCGATTCCCGGCGGGGCGAACATTGATATGATGATTAACGATGTTTATTTCCAGTCTGGATGTAATGTTCGTCTATGTTTAAGTTTCGGGCACCCTAGATACAGGTTCTTCCTAGTTATGGGGCTCTGAGTGAGTGTGATTTTATTATATGAGTTATTTACCGAGTGAGCGAAGGCACATATGAAATTGTAATCCTGTTGGACACTAGATTACCTTGCTTAATAGTTATTTTGAATATACTCTAACGTAGGCCTATAGAACATAGGCTATTGAATCCACAAAAATATAGAATAGCACAATAGTTATGTACATACTTACTTACCTAATTATATTGTGTAAAGTAAACTTATTTTGACTGCTCCGTGGCTCAGTTGGGAGTGATGTGGACTGAGTAAACGTGTGCACCCGGGTTCGATTACCGGGCGGAGCGAATATTGATATGATAAATATCGATGTTTGTTTCCGGTCTGGGTGTGATGTTCGTCTCTGTGTGTGTTTCGGGCACCCTAGATACAGGTTCTTCCTAGTTAGGGGCTCTGAGTGTGATGTGTTATCATTATGTTATTATTATTATTGTGTAAAGTAAGATTCCGTCCGTCCTTCGGAAGGCACGCTAAGCCGTTGGTCCCGGCCGCAGTTAAGTAGTGGTCGCTATAACCGCGGCGACAAGCTGGCCCCGCCTCACGTCGGTAATAAAAACACAAACTCGGCTAAACGTGGGTCCGGCTCTTGAGCTGGTGCCTCTGCCTAACCCTTCGAGGAATAAAAGGCGTGAGATTATGTTAAACTTAAGTATTGTGTTACACCTTGTAGAGGCCGCATAGAAATCTACCACCCTATATCCTTTTTTTTTTTTTTTAACGGACACTCGGGGGAGCGTCGGGGGTATGTGGGGCTCGCACCCACTAAAACCCCCTGGCGGCCATCTTGGCGCTTTTGGGAAGGACCCCGGGAACCACGCGTTACTGGCGTCCGAAGTTCTTCCCACGCTCAACTGATATCAGCTTCGTGCTCGGGGAGGGCATGTTGTTCCCTCCCCGGCTCGCCTTTGTAGCTGCGGCGGCACAGTGCCACAAGCTGTGCCGCCGCCCATCTTGGGGCCGTTTGATGAGTGTGTCGGGGCCCCGCCATTCACACCCACGACCCCAAACACCCCTTTTAGTCGCCTCTTACGACAGGCAGAGTATACCGTAGACCTATTCTTACGCCCGGACCTACAGGGCTTACCACCCTATATCCTCCCACGGGTGACATAAAAGGCGACTAAGGGTAGAGCACTCGAAGGACGGGCAGCATTGTCCTTTGTTGAAAATCTTTATGAATCACACTGCGATCGCCAACCCGGCTGCCGAGCGTGGCGACTTCGCGAGATATAGTGGCGCCTGACGGTTGGCGATTGGCCAGCGTGAAACTGAATGAAACCAGCCGTACTAAGTTTACCGTGTTATTTGCCCTTAAAGGTTGGCGTATCCCGCGCAGTGTCGGCCCTTCGTCCGTACCACCGCTCCAGCAGTATCGAGGAAGTTGGCGGTATAGGGGTTAACACAGGACACAGCATGGTTGTCGACAAACTGTTTGAGGTAACTAAATAGTAGGCTAATCAAGGTCGCCCATAAAACAATGGAAAGGGCTATGCTCGAGTTTCTCTGCGTGATCGAATCAGAAATGAAGAGATAAGCAGAAGAACTAAAGTCACCGACATAGCCCAAACAATAGCGAAAGTAGCAATGGGCAGCACATAGCTTGAAGAACAGATAGTCGCTGGGGCCGGAAAGTTCTCGAGTGACGACCGCGAACCGGATGAAGCAGAGTAGGCAGACCCTTCACAAGGTGGTCAGAAGACCTGGTGACACTAACTGCGGGAGTACAAGTACACTGGATGAGGGTCGGAAAAATTATAGGGGAGGCCTACGTCCAGCAGTGGACGTCTTTGTGCTGAAATGATATGATGATGATAGAGAACTAGGCTAAGGATAGCAGTGGAAAACAAAAATGGCGAGATATAGCGCCACACATTAAAAAAAACACATCTTAAGGGCTTACACGGTGCGAAACTAGCGCCACTCCCGATAAATAACTAATATCTTCTAAACCATTGCCAAAATCTCGATACTCTTCGCGTCTTTGACTCCCTAGGTAATCTTGCTTAGAATTTTTAAGGCCCTGTTGTGTAGCTTTCAGGTTCAAAATCTAAGAAAAAAAAACCGTTTGTTGCCTAAAATGGCCACTTCAGTTTCATAAAAGAATATTTTTCTAAAATCATTATCCTAAAAGGTACACTACAGAGCCTTAAAAATTCTAAGCAAGATTATCTAGGGAGTCAAAGAAGCATATTTTTAATTTCGGCCATGGTTTAGAAGATATAAATTATTTATCGAAGTGGCGCTAGGCAATTTCTTATTTTTTCTTTCAGGTCCATCTAAACAACAAAAAGAACAAACTTCAAAAGAAAACCGGTCTTCAAATGTTCAACCACGCTTTCGAAGAACCAAAACCTACATTCCCACATAACAACGGTTTCCTAAACAAACGACCCGGAAACCCCGAGAACGAACTACACAGGACCATAGACAGTATGGTCTACGAACTTAATAGTGATTATAAGAAACCTAAAAAACCGAAGAGACAACCTAAAAGTGCTGCTTCAACTAAAGGGAAGAGACTCCAAGAGTTATCGGTTCAGGAGTTGGAAGACTTAGAAGAAATGAATGCGAGCGAAGACAGGTTCCGTCACAGGTTTAACGAGGAACAATATCACGATGATATGAAGAGAGCTAATTTGAGTTGGATCGATTAAGGAGCGAGTTACTAGCGCCACTTCGATAAATCTATACCAATATTATAAAGAGGAAAGATTTGTTAGTTTGTTTGTTTGTAACGAATAGGCTCCGGAAATACTGAACCTATTTGAAAAATTATTTCACTGGTAGGAAGTTTTTTTTTTTTTTTTAAGGCGGGGAAACTCCTAACGAGTACCCTGCAGCCCCGGGGGGAGCCGCAGGGTTATGTGGGGTTCGCACCCACTAAAACCCCGCCGGGTGTCCTTCTCGGCTGATAGCAGGAGGGTCGCGGGTAAGCCTGTGGAATTCTCCGCGACCCCCCCCAGCATTGGCTGTGTAGCCTCTTCACGGGGGGACAGGTGAAGGTAGTCCCCCCTGAGCGCGGGTGGCTCTTCCTACGCTCGACGGCGGAAACGGGACACCGCGTTCCGCCGTCCTTCTCGGGGCCGTTATATGACTACACGAGGCCCCCGCCTCGTGCACCCAACGACCCCGGGGTCCCCTCTTAGTCGCCTCTTACGACAGGCAGGGGATACCTCAGTCCTATTCTTCGGCCCGGTACTGCAGGGCGTACTGGTAGGAAGCTACATTAACCCTGAATATCATAGGCTATATTAGATTTAAAAAAAAAAAAAAAATAGGGATCCTTACCAAAACTCAAATAATATAACCCAAGGTGCAATATTTTTTCCGTTGTTTACATATTTTGACAGGTGGCTTGTTGTTGTTGTTTGTTTTTTATTCGGCCATTCTGGGCAGTCAAAAGAAAATAATGTATAGAGCCAAGTGTTTAGTAGTATCTTAAATTCTGTGGCGTAACGAAGTAAGCCGGGAAAGCTCGTAATTAATATGTTCTCAATGTAAACCATGGCCGAAATCAAAAATATGCGTCTTTGACTCCCTAGATAATCTTGCTTAGTAATTTAAGGCTCTAGAATAATGTAAAAATATTATTTTATGAATCTAAAGTATACTTAGCCACTTTAGGCAACAAACAGTTTATCCTTAGATTTTGTTTTGCACCTGAAAACTACACAACATGGCCTTTAAAACTCTAAGCAAGATTATCTAGGGAGTCAAAGTCGCATAATTGTGATTTCGGCCGTGGTTTAAAATATATCAGTTATTTATAGAAAGTGGCGCTAGTTTCGCACCGTGTAAGCTCTTAAGGGAAAAATAAAGATTAGGCACAGTCTCGGAGTTTAACACTTCCGGTTTTTCTGTATTGCAA
This sequence comes from Euspilapteryx auroguttella, assembly GCA_951802225.1. Lineage (NCBI taxonomy): Eukaryota > Metazoa > Arthropoda > Insecta > Lepidoptera > Gracillariidae > Euspilapteryx > Euspilapteryx auroguttella. The sequence goes on from OX637667.1 coordinate 3,897,012, forward strand.
ACTAGCTCTTGTTCTTTGGTATTACAGTCTAGGGCGCACGAGACCATAGACAAAAAATTTCGCCATCCGTGCCCGCTAATGTACCGAAGAAAATTTAATTTAGTTATTTAAGATTAGTTTTTCATAAGCCGGTAAGTAATAAATAAAAAAAATTACTTGATTTTTAATGTATTATTATATATTCAGTCTTTTTAACTTTACTTTTTACTTCTAATAATTTACTTTTGAACGCAAAGAAAACTAATTGCATTAAGTTTTCCTTGCCAAATGTGACTGCTTATGATACAGACATACATTTGGACAATAACAAGCTTAATCTGGTAAATCAAACTGTATTCCTTGGTATCACTCTAGATTCGAAACTTCAGTGGGGCCCCCATATCTCAAATCTTGCGGCAAGGCTCAGTTCGGCTGCGTACGCAATCTGGAAAATCAGAAAATTAACTGATGTTTCTACCGCGAGACTTGTGTATTTCAGTTACTTTCATAGCTTAATGACCTATGGCTTGCTTCTATGGGGAAGAGCTGCAGATATTAACGTCATTTTTATACTACAAAAACGCGCAATTAGAAACATTTATCAGCTTAAAGCTCGCGAGTCCCTCAGACAAAAATTCAAAGAAATTGATATTTTGACGCTTCCGTCCCAGTACGTCTTTGAAATTATTATGTATACTCGTAAAAACTTACATATGTTTGATAAAAAATGTGATAAAATTAAAGACCTTAGAACGCGTAGCAAAAACAAACTAAGTATTCCACAGAACAGACTAAAACGGACAAACAAATGCTTTATAGGAAACGAAGTAAGATTTTATAACAAGATCCCAGAAGAGATTTTGATCCTGAATGATAATGAGTTTAAAACTCGTATCAAAAAAGGTTTGATTAAGAAAGCTTATTATGAAAACGACAAAGACGCATGGAAGTAGTCTGGCTCTGCACGATATTTTCATTATTTCATGTATGTACTTTAAATCTTATTAATTTATGTTCTTTGTATTGTAAATTGAATTGTAATGTCACATATATAAGAACAAAAAAAAAAAAAAAAAAAAAGAGAGAAATTGTAAAGTAGAGTTTGTTACCCCTTTCTTCTCTACGCTGTAAAATCATTGCGAAAGGGAGTAGAATCATTTGACAGAGGAGGGCTCGTTTGGGGGCGTCTCCAGGCGACCATTGTCGTAAGGCAAGGCAAACATTGTTTGCCTGAGCCAATTAGTGGGCACCCTGAACTACCTCGCCTCTATCAGTATAGGATACTTTACGAAATAAGGTATCAATATTAATTAGATTAGTCTAATTGACTTTCAATAAGCGATACCTTGTATCCTGTATTGAATAAATCATTTTTTACTTTACTTTTTTACTTTTAACATTATTTAAAAACAAAATAAATAACCCGACACACTTTAACCTTACCTAGCAAAAACTTAGTAACTTAAAAACTCATAACTAATTACTCCCATTTTTTTTTTCTCTATATCTTTTGAGACCCAGGCTGATAGTCAGTCAGTGTTTCTGAGTCTACTCGCCCGAGTTTGCACTCGGACAGTCGTTCTTGAGTACAGATTTTCCAGACTTAAACAGTCTCATACTCCGTCAAGCGTAAACTTATAACTTTCTCAAAGTCGTAACTTGAGCCACATACTATAGGGCGCGGCCACCAGCTCCGATTAGTTTGATTTTAAGGCAACTAATGCTACAGAATTACTACTATTTAGTACTTAAAGGAAAAAATAAGTACTAGAGTACTTTTCGAGTTATTAGAGGTTTTTGGTGGCCGCGTTGGGAAGGATGCTTTGCAACGCGGCCACCTTCAGATTGAGCCACAATAGCAGCAAATATAAAATTTATGTATTAGAAATAAATCTACGCAAAAACTACTTCGCAATAAACAAACTTTTGTTTCCCTGAATCTAGGAGAAACCAAAAATTAAGTAAATCCAAGTTTTACCGCGCGCGGCTTTGAGGTTATTTCCAGGAATCTCGTAAATACGCGTCATATGAAGATGAGAATTCTAACGAGTATACAACAGTATGTCTACTATTTAGTACTTAATGGAAAAAAATACTACTAGAGTACTTTTCGAGTTATAAGAGGTTTTTGGTGGCCGCGTTGCAAAGCATCCTTCCCAACGTGGCCACCTTCAGATTGAGCGAAAATAGCAGCAAATATTAAATGTATGAATTAGAAATAAATCTACGAAAATAGTACTTCGCAATAATAACTTTTGTTTCCCTGAATCTTGAAGAAACGGAAAATTAAGTAAATCCAAGTTTTTACTAAGTTAAGGGTTACTCGGCTGTGCATCGTTACCTCCCATCCAAGTTTTGTACGACAGGGTTTTTCATGTCAGTCACTAAAAACTTGGCTGGTAAAAACCATGTCGTGCAAAATCTGTACTGCAAAAACTTCTACATATGAGAATATGTTCACAACACAGTCTTTCGTATTACCTACCACTAAAAACTTGGACAGTAAAAACTATGTCCTGCAAAACCTTCCGGAAATAATATAGACAATAGTCCACACAGAACTAGCAAAATAATTGCATCCAATGATCACATTCACCAGCATATTTGCTATACTTACTGAATTTTCTCCATGCTCATTGTCCACCCACATCACAACCACTTGAGCTTCAGCAGCACGAGTGCGTGGTTACGTGACTATAGGGAACTATAGATGTATTTGTGCACTTTATCTCGCTGGTTGTTAAAGGTTTAATAAACCCGCCTATTTGAAGGGAGTAGTATATACCAATATTATAAAGAGGAAAGATTTGTTTGTTTGTTTGTTTGTAACGAATAGGCTCAGGAAATACTGAAACGATTTGAAAAATTCTTTCACTGGTAGGAAGCTACATTAAGCCTATGACAGCTTTATTAGATTTTCAAAAAAATTAGGGATCCTTACCTAAACTCAAATAATGTAACCCAGGGTGCAATATTTTTTCTGTTGTTTACATATTTTGACAGGTGGTTTGTTGTTGTTGTTTGTTTTTTATTCGGCCAATCTGGGCAGTCAAAAAAACATAGTCTATAGAGCCAAGTATTTTGTAGTATCTTATATTCTATGGCGTAACGAAGTAAGCAGGGGAAAGCTCGTTAGATAAATAAAATTGTTCGTGATATTGAAAAAAAATTGTATCAATTATTCGTGTTTAGAAATATTTGTTATTTTTGTATTAAAATACTAATAATAACTATCTGATGTTACTCCCAGGATACTATTTTCGTAGAGATTATAAAATATGTGAGTTAAAATATGTTAATATAAAAAAATATTAGTTATTCACAAGTTAATAATTAGATATATTTTTTATCTTGGCAAAAAAATAGAAATGCTTTTTTTTTTTTTCGCTCTTGTTGGTAATTTTTTCCTCTATTACGGTGGAGATCTTTTATTAGTAGTAGCACCTACGAAACGTCAAAAATTCCTGAATTCTAAGATAGACTATACGCTCACAAAGTTTGCAAGTAATGTATGGAAATTTCCCATGTTTATGCATGGAATTAATAAGTACTACGTAAAATTGGAATGCTTACTGCATGTTATTAGTCATATCAAAATGAACCATATTAGTATGTGAATAAAGTGTAGTGCTTCTCAATTCCATGGGTTTATGTAAATTATTCCTACTGCAGGGATTCATCAACATAAATTCAGCACCGACCAACCAGAACGATGTATTTTAAATTGAGTCTATACGCATAAAAATTGTCTATGTTATTTGTATTTGTGTATTTGTACTTTTCGAGTTATAAGAGGTATTTGGTGGCCGCATTGCAAAGCATCCTTTCCAACGCGGCCACCTTCAGATAGAGCAAAATAGCAGCAAATATAAAATTTATGAATTAGAAATAAATCTACGAAAATAGTTCTTCGCAATATATAAACTTTTGTTTTCCTGAATCTCGAAGAAACTGAAAATTAAGTTAATCCAAAAGTTTTTACTAAATTATGGGTTACTTTACTCGAGTGTGCATCGTTACCTACCATTCAAGTTTTGTACGACAGGGTTTTTCGTGTCAGTCACTAAAAACTTGGCTGGTAAAAACCATGTCGTGCAAAATCTGTACGGCAAAAACTAAACACCGACACACGACATAAATTAAGCACCGACCAACCAGAACGATGTATTTTAAATTGAGTCTATACGCATAAAAATTGCCTATGTTGAGTCCGGAAGGTTTTGCACGACATGGTTTTTACTGTCCAAGTTTTTAGTTATAACACAAAAAAACCACGTTGTACAAAAATTTGGCTGTGATAACTTGGATGGTAATGATGCACATCCGAGTAACCAAAACCTCTTATAACTCGAAAAGTACTCTAGTAGTATTTTTTTCCATTAAGTACTAAATAGTAGACATACTGTTGTATACTCGTTAGAATTCTCATCTTCATACGACGCGTATTTACGAGATTCCTGGAAATAACCTCAAAGCCGCGCGCGGTAAAACTTGGATTTACTTAATTTTTAGTTTCTCCTAGATTCAGGGAAACAAAAGTTTGTTTATTGCGAAGTAGTTTTTGCGTAGATTTATTTCTAATTCATAAATTTTATATTTGCTGCTATTGTGGCTCAATCTGAAGGTGGCCGCGTTGCAAAGCATCCTTCCCAACGCGGCCACCAAAAACCTCTAATAACTCGAAACGTACTCTAGTACTTATTTTTTCCTTTAAGTACTAAATAGTAGTAATTCTGTAGCATTAGTTGCCTTAAAATCAAACTAATCGGAGCTGGTGGCCGCGCCCTATAGTATTTGGCGTAACTTGATTATCTACTGGGTGTTTCTGACAAGGCGGTAATAAATCAAAGGAGGGATTCTGCTCACCATAACTAACAACTTTCACAAAGCAACATGGGTCAAAATCTACAGCTACAAAAAATACATTGGTTCGATCAGCTGACGGGGTCAATGTACGGGACGGCTGATTTTTGTATTGAGATTTCGACCCATGTTGCTTTGGGAAAGTTGTTAGGTATGGTGAGTAGAATCCCTACTTTGATTTATTACCGCCTTGTCAGAAACACCCTGTATATCAATTTGGAGCAGAGAACTATTTAAAATTACATTTCGACACTCTGGAGTGCAAGTGCGAGCTGCGACTCGACTGAGAATTTCAGCCTTGGAGCTCAGTACTTTAGTACCCTAATCAATAGAGTTGTAACACCACTGCTGTATTTCCGTCGGCAAGGCCTTGTATCTCTTCACGGCTTCATCCACATCTGCTATGGGGGCTGCTAGAGCGAAAAGCTGGAACTCTTTCTGAAAAAACAAAAAAAAAACATTTACCTATCATTAAGTATGGTATATCTGTTATATCTCGGACGGCGCCGCGCTTGCCCCAGACAGTAAAAGATTCCAAAAAAACTTGTATTGTATAAATAAAAGGTAATAAATAAAAAACTTTAATAAACCAAATAATCTTACAAAATTTTATCACTGACAAACAACAAGAATATTTCTTCTTGTCAAAAGATTCAAATCTAGAATCAACCATATTAATACAAAGTATAAAGTTATAAGTTACTTGCATATCTTTAAAAATACGTTCGTTAGTCTCGCTCGCTAAAACTCGAGAACGGCCGGGCCGTTTTAGCTGATTTGGTTTTGAAATGTTCGTAGTAGTCCAACGAAGGTTTAAAAGGTGAGAAAATATAGAAAAATTGCGAGAAACACGAAAAAAACAACAATTTAATTTTCCCATACAAACTGTTCCATTGTAAATTTGTCGCTTTTTGGTGTTTGATATAACTGTAAGTCGTTTCAATCAGTTTTAGTATAGCACAAGGTGATTATTGTTATAACGTTGGTTCTGAAACCACGTGTATTGTTAGCGGGCTTTAAAACAATAATCCAATAAACTTACAATAACCGTACAACGTTGCCGGGCTTTATGCCCACCCTTTTAATCTAATTTGTGAACTTGACATTGGCAAAATACTCCTCTGAAGTGGAGTCAAGTCCATTAAATTATAATAATAATAGCAGAAGGTCTGTCTGGTCAACTGGTATAATCTATATCTATGTCGTAGTAAGATTTGATAATTAGGTTTTTTGCAAAAAAACTACGGATTTTGCGAAAACCCGGATAATTTGATATAAGCATTACTTTTTTTCAATCATCCTGACGTAAAGCAGTTTTTTTGCCAAAAACCTAGTAAAATTGCCTTAACTCTGATTGGCTAGATTTATTGCTTGCTGGTAAACTCTTATTCTGATTGGTTCGTAAAAATATCCTTTGACGCTACAGAGAACCAATCAGAATAAGAGTTTACCAGCAAGCAATAAATCTAGCCAGCAAGCAATAAGCTAGCTTATATCAAATTATCCGGGTTTTCGCAAAATCCGTAGTTTTTTTGCAAAAAACCTAATTATCAAATCTTACTACGACATCTATACCAATAATAAAGAGGAAAATTTTGATTGTTTGTTTGTTTGCATCCATCATGTTTGTAGCGATCCTTACTTAAACTCGAATAAAGTAACCCAAGAGGTGCAGTTTTTTTCTATTGTTTACATATTTTGACAGGTGGTTTGTTGTTGTTGTTTGTTTCTTTATTCGCCCATTCTGGGGAGTCTAAGAAACAAAGTCTATAGAGCCAAGTCTTAAATAGTATCTTATATTCTATGGTGTAACGAAGTTAGCCGGGACAGCTCGTAAGTGATAATAAAAGTTACCTGAACTCGACTAATACTATCGTTGTTAGCATAGATCCCGTCAGTACTGCGGACCGGGGTCACCAGCTGCAGAGCTTGCAAATGCTCGAACGCCTTCAGTATCACGGCTCTTGGGACAGTTTGGGCTGAAGAGTTTGCGTTCGCGAACTTTGTGTACCTGCGAGAGAGATGTGTGAACTGATGAACGGATTTGGGTGAAATTTTATTAAGAACTTATGTTTAGAATTAAATTTTACAAATTATACGGCTTATTAAAAGGTACTAGGGTAAGCCCATAATACCTTCGTACCGATAACCTATTAATATTGCTAATGTATTATACTTATAAACCTTCCTCTTGAATAACTCTATCTATTAAAAAAAAACGCAATAAATCTGTTGTATGATTTTAAAGATTTAAGCATACATACGGACAGACGCAGATTTTGTTTTATACTATGTATATATTGAAGAAAACATCATTACCTATGCAACATCATTTCAAAGTTCATCGGCTGGCCATCGAATATCGCCATTCCGTGCTTCATAGCGATTACCAGAGACAACTCCAGCACCGACAAGGACTGAAGCAATTGAAGCCTTTGCTCGCCGGAAACGGTGTTGTCTATGACGGATGAGACGTCACGCGAGTCTATGTACCGCTTCCGGGGCGAGAGGCGGCAAACTATTTGAAACTAAAATTAAAAAAAAAATAGTTTGAGCGCATCGGAAGACGCAGAGTAGGCAGACCCCCTCAAGGTGGTCGGAGGATCTGGTGAAGGTTATGGGAGTAAAGTTGATGAGAGTCGCTCAAGACCGGTCAGCGTGGCGATGTGTGGGGGAGGCCTATGTCCAGCAGTGGACGTCTTTCGGCTGAAATTATGATGATTATGATGATTTTAGAGCAATAACTGAGTTTGGATATTTGAGGAATATGTCGACAAGGGAAAAGCTCTTGAGATCTTTTTTTTATCTATATCCCTAAAGCGATAAGGTCGCCTTTTGTCACCTCACTTATACTGGGTTTTTCTGACAAGGCGGTAATAAATCAAAGGAGGGATTCTGCTCACCATAACTAACAACTTTCCCAAAGCAACATGGGTCAAAATCTCAAAAAAAAATAACAGCTGTTCCATACATTGGTTCGATCAGCTGACAGGGTCAATGTACGGGACAACTAATTTTTATATTGAGATTTCGACCCATGTTGCTTTGGGAAAGTTGTTAGTTATGGTGAGCAGAATCCCTCCTTTGATTTATTACCGCCTTGTCAGAAACATCCTGTATTTAATGTATCTTGTTTTGTGTTTATTTGAACAATAAAGAGATCATTCATTCATTCATTTATTCCCTGATTAGGGTTAAAATGATAAGAAGAAGCAAATGACGAAAGATACATACCAGCACATCTCTAAATATCTGTTCGTTGACAGTGTAGTAGCAAAGTTTTTCCAAGGCGTCTATTGTTTTCTCGTTCTCGGCCACACTGGTCACGTGACAGTTCCAATCTGATACGAAGCTGGGGTCGAAATCGTCGAAATGCTTTCTGTCTAGATTACATCTGGAATTAAGAGCCAGTTTACAGCAATGCTAGCGCCATTCGCGAAAAGAATAAATATCTTCTAAACTAAGGTAAATATCAAAAATGTGGCACAGATAATGTAGCCTAGTAGTTTGAGGCACTGTTGTATAGCTTTTAGGTTCAAGACCAAAGAAAGCTACAAAGTGTTGCTAAATGTGGCCACTTTTAGCAACAATCTGTGTATAATTTTGTTCTTTTAAGTTAGGACTACTTTACTGTGCTCAAAAGATACTAAGCAAGATTATCTAGTGTCATACTGTGCCACATTTTTGATATTTGCCTTAGTATAGAAGAAATATTTTTTTTCGAGAATGGCGCTAGCATCGCGGTAAACTTGCTCTTAAACAATTTTATATTAATAACTAGAGGCTGCCCCGCGGTTTCTCATAAACACAAAAATCGCGTTTTTTCCCGTTCCCATGGGAATTTCGGAAAATTATTCCTTAGTGCTCCCCTACACTTTCTAAAGAACCCACGTGCAAAATTTCAGCCCGCTACGCTCAGAATTTTCGGATCTGTGTTGTCTGTCAGTCATTAAGTCAGTCAGTCAATCAGTAACGGAAAAGTTATAAATAGGTATTATTGATACTAGTGGGCGCCCCGCGCTTTTTCCAGCGCTTTTTCCTTTGAAACATCAAATTCCCTATCGTCGACTAGACTCACAATAACACAAACCTTGTGAAAACACTAAAGTCCACCTCCCTCTCGACGGTAACTGTTGATTTACTCCTCCCCTTTTTATTTTTCTTATTGAATTCCGGCAACGTTAGCAACTCTTTGAATAGAGTTCTGGAACAAAAAACAATTATTTAACTTAACCAATATTATAAAGAGTAACGATTACGAGCTTCCCAATGAGGGGTTTTCAAAGTGATATTAAAAAAAAAAAGAGTTTCGTTAGACGCCCGTAGATGGCGTTATATGGATTATAGTCAAAGGTAAGTAATTTAAATCAGTTCAAATTAACTAGAAAATTTCGAAACAAAACAATACTCAAATACTATTTGACTGCCGCATGACGAGTTCTAGTTTTATATTGAGCTTTTAATGATTCATTTCAATTTCACCTGTAAATTTTTGCTAGCGCCATCTGATAGCGGCGTGATAAAACTTTTTTTTTTTTCTTCTGAGATTTTAAATTGAAAACCCTTCATTGTGAAAGAGTTTTTAAAATCGATTCTGTACTTTTAGAGACTATTCAATGCAATCAAAAAAAAACACAATCAAATCTTTCCTCTGCATAGATAGATTAAATAAATCTTTAATTACAGATTTATTAAGAGCCATAGCACAGCTAAAGTAGCGCCACTCGAGAAAAATAAATATCTTCTAAACTAAGGCAAATATCAAAAATGTGAAACAGCATTCCCCTAGATAATTCAGCTTAGTATTTTTAGGGCATTGTTGTATAGCTTTTAGGTTAAAGACCACAGAAAAAAAAACTGATTGTTGCCAAAAGTGGCCGTTTTTAGCAACAATCAGTTTCTTTCTGTGGTCGTTAACCTTAAAGCTATACAACAATGTCCTAAAAATACTAGGCTTTTATTTTGGTTTTAAAATGTTCGTAATAGTCCAGGGAAGGTTTAGAAGCTGATAAAATATGAAAAAAAATAAGGGAAGATAGTAAAAGTAACAATATCTTTTTCCCATACAAATTGTAAGGCGCGATACGAAGTTCGCCGGGACAGCTAGTTTAAGATAAAACTATACCTGTAAGTGTCCAGAGGAGATCTCAGCGTGGTCTCGTAGTTGGCGTCCGTGATCTCGTTAGGCAGCAGGAATATGTGTCTGTGCGAGAAGCGAGACCTCACTCGCTTCTCCAAAAGATCCATGAAGTCTAGACGACTTGTCAATCCTGAATACAAAAATCTTTATATAAATTAATGAATGAATGAATGAATATACACTTTATTGTACTCAAATCTAAAAATATGTTGACAATATTAGCATACAGTAAGGTGACAATAGGCAACCTTTAGCTTTTAAAGCGATTTCTTCGAGGCAAACTGTTTTTAAAGGTTAAAACTATAGACAAAATAAATACAGAGGTATGGCAGGAAGTGCAATAATATTAACAAAATGACATACCTAATTAATCGTAATTGTCTCGCTAAAACTCAACATTGGCTTGGCTAATAAGGTTGATTTTAGTTTTGATATGTATTTCGTTGTCCAGGGAAGGTTTAGAAGTCAGTTTGAGGAAGATATTGAAAACAACAATTTCATTTTTCCATACAAAATTCGCCGAGACAGCGAGCACAGTATAATAATATACACAAAACATACAAATATACGAACAACAACGGGAAACAAATATCGATTAATATTACAATGCATGCCGCCGCCGAGAATCGATCCCTACGCTCCCGCGTCTCAGTCAACATTACTGCAAACTACGGAGCCAGTTGTGTGCCTATGTGTCGTTTGTCTCGCTAAAAACTCGAAAACGACTGGGTCAATTGAGCTTTTTCTGGTTTTGAGATTGTGGTAAAAAAGGGAAGAAAAATGTAAAATAAAAACACTAATTATAATTAAGACTAGGGACTAAGTTCGCCGGGTCGACTTATAATAAAACAAAACTTACCAACAACACACAAGGGCGACGTCCCTTCATGCGTCATATCAAACAGATTATAGAGCAACGTCTGCGAGCTTCCAGCAAGCTGCTCACATTCATCTAGTATCAGAATAACCCCCCCAGACGAAACCCCCTTTTCCGAACACCTATCGTCCGAAGACGATACGGTCCGAAGGCAGGTTCGGAGGTAGGCGATGTGGGCGGCTGATGATGTTAGACGCTCTGGCGCTGGGTCTTCCATTTGCAACTGGGTGATGAAATAATACTTTTATGTTTGGAACACACGGGCTAGTTTGAGCTAGGATAGCAATTGTGTAAACAAAACTAGGTATATTCATTTCTAAGTTAGTGCACATAGCTAGAAGTACTGGCATGGTAGATTACTAACACTAGCTTGCTATATCGGCTCAAAGAACTAGCCTCATGTCGTACAACTGACTGATTCTGCAAGATTTTTCTTAAACAAAATAATAATAAAAATTCATTAAGAGCCATTTTACCGCGAAGCTAGCGCCATTCGCGAAAAAAATTAATATCTTCTAAACTAAGGCAAATATCAAAAATGTGGCACAGTATGATAATATAGCCTAGTATTTTAAGGGCACTGTTGTATAGCTTTTAAGTTAAAGACCAAAGAAAGCTACAAAGTATTGCTAAAAGTGGTCACTTTTAGCAACAATCTGTGTATAATTTTGTTCTTTTAAGTTAGGACTACTTTACTGTGATCAAAAAATACTAGGATACATTATCCAGTGTCATACTGTGCCACATTTTTGATATTTGCCTTAGTTTAGAAGATATTAATTTTTTAGTCAGCTAGAACTCAGGCTGGCGGTGGTGGCATATAATACCACCTCTCATCTCCTCGCATGGGTAACGTAAAAGGCGACTAATGGTACAGTGTAGCCGAATCACGGGCAGCAGCATCCTTCTTTTGTTGAAACACTTTACTGCAATAACCAACCCTCCTGGCAAATGTAGCTAAAATCTTGCATGTGAAATCATCACACTCAGATCCTATATACAGGAATAACCAGCGGCGGTAACATGACGGACAATTTGTCAAATCTTTCTGTCACTTTTAACATTTCAATGTGGGAAACTGTATGGAAATGATTGTCAAAAGTGATTTAAAGATATGACAAATTGGACTAATTGTCCGTCATGCTACCGCCGCTGTATTATAGGTGGCTTTTGATATTCATTGTGACAATGTGCGCCTACTCTGGGAATCAAACTTCTAAATGGGAATCATTACATTAACAGAAAATTAAAAAATTTACCTGTGCAGTAATAGCTTTTATAGCAACTTTCTCTTCATTATGAACTAGTCCGTTTAGCTGCACAACTTTAGTGTTATATTCTGTATCTAATTCCTTAGATAACTGATGAAGAACTGAATTTATAAGCTGCAAACAAATAAAAAAAAAAGTTACTAAACTAATAATAACTCACAACTTTCTAGCCCCTAAATAGACAGATCTAGGGTACCTTGAACATAAGAAGATATACTATGCCACCCAGGCCCGAAAAATAACCATAACAACGTTCGCCCCCGACGGGAATCAAAACTGGAGCCTGGCTGGACTGGGGTTGTTTTACAGTTCAGTTCTAAAATATATATATAGATTGGGTAGTTATAGTACTCACAGTAGTTTTACCAGCTCCCCTTGGTCCGATGATGAGGGCTGAATGAGATTCACCCTGAGTAATTGTCTTTTTCATGAGATCGTATACATGACTCCTTTCGAGGTTATGTCCACGAAATGTAACTGTATCTTCGAGAATCTTTAGTTTCAAATACTTCCTAGTAAGTTTTATTTGTAAAGATGTTGGATCATCCATGATTTTCACAACAATTTTATAGAATTAGCTATAATATACCAAACGAGCGACACCAATTTGTTTGCCGTTGGCCGTTGCCGCTTATTTTTTGTTTTGATTGATAGATACGATTGAATTTAATTGAAATATTGATTGAGGACTGAGCATGAATGAATGAGTGAAGAGGAGTGAATGGAATATTTATTCGTAGTGATGTGATCTAGTGAGGTGGGGAAACGCTACGCTAATGTCATTGTGATCATGGTATCTGCTTTCTAATATTTTTAGGTCGGATAGAGATCTACTATGTCTATGGGTTGGATTTTTTTTTTTTAAGTTCTTTATTCAAGTTTTTTCAAATTACATGTATGTACTTAATTACTTAAACATTAAGCTTAAACCTAATGAGGTTTATCCGCTAATGTACAGCAAGTCTCTTATCACTAGATGCGCGTAAAGGTAGGTAAGTTATTATTATTAGTCTCTATACAAATCAATAAAGTGTTTTTTGAGGTAGGGTCTACACTTCTCTTTGTTTATATTCAAAAGGCTATTTAAAGTTGTGTCTGACAAGGTATTTAAAATAGAAGGTAACAAGCATTTCCAATGCCGTTTTCCGTATATATTAAAGTAATGTGGTATTACATATATTGGCTTAATAGGTAGCTTTCTCAATTTATTTGATCTTTTCTTAGTTTCTAAGTTATTTATTTTATCTAAGTATTGAAACAGTATGGCAATTTTAATTTTATCAAAAACATTTACAATGTGGCAATATTTAAACAATCAACCTTTTCGTTATCAGAGTATTTTAACTTTGTTTTATAAGGTACAATTAGTTTTAACATTCTTAGCTGTAGGGTATATATTTTATTAATATTTGTTGTACAAGTTCTGCCGAAGCAGCATAAACCGTAGTTGATTATAGAATCAGCGAGAGATAGGTACCTATCTCTCGCTGATTCTATCGCAGTATTCTTAATGTTTTGTATGGTAATTTGTACTTCAATATACTTAGGTTGGCCAATATAGCTCTAAGTTTTTTGCATAGGTGCTCAACGTGCGGCTGCCAATTAAATTTACTATCTATTACTAGTCCCAGATAAGTATGTTGATGCACTAGATCTGTAGTAGTACACTTGCAGTTATTGATTTTATCGTGCATACACTGATGCTCGTGCGGATGGATGTCGGATCATGATCGGAACGTCGGATCCATAGAAAAATTTTACTCTCTCCTCGTCGGATCGGAGATGGTGTGGTGGCTGGCTGACTGAAAGAGTCTTACACTCAGTTACACCATTTTTCAAAGGAAAGGAGGAGGACTGACTGACTGACTGACTGACTGACTGACTGACTGACTGACTGACTGACTGACTGACTGACTGACTGACTGACTGACTGACTGACTGACTGACTGACTGACTGACTGACTGACTGACTGACTGACTGACAGACAACGCAGAGCCGAAACCACTGGGCGTAGCGGGCTGAAATTTTTCATGTAGGTTCCTTAGGGAGTGTAGATGAGCACTAAGAGAGGATTTCCCGAAATTCCCATGGGAACGGGAAAAACGGGATTTTTGTGTTTATGAGAAATCTGCACGGGAAATGCCGAGGGGCAGCCTCTAGTATAAATATATATTTCGTGATTGTTACTTGTTAGACAGTAGCCAAACTACCATAACGCATTTTGAAAATTATTAATAGGGTAGAGGTAAAGGTAGATTCACTGTTTTAAATTCGTATATTCACTTTACAATTTTTTTATACAGTATTTGAATCTAAATTTAGATTTTACCCTACTCTGTTTGCGCATGTGTCATTTCTGCGCAATGCGCGAAAATTATCGTTCAATAGTTTACAGGAAATATTTTTTTATGCTAAGAATAAAATAGTAAAACTTTGTAAATGGACACAAATTTATTACTTCTTACTATTCCTGATTTTTTTCTCTTGTGACGATACGTTTGTGGATAACATTGGACCTGAGGATCATGCTCATATTTGTCTCGTTCTCTCACATCTACTAATATTTGTTGCTATTCCATTCGTTTGACCTTAAACTTCTGCAAAAAATAGGTAACCTTGCACGGTAGCAAAAAGGCAGTCTCCACAACCACCTTTTTTTGAAAAAGTGAATAATGAATTAATCATTAAAAAAGAACATAAAGTGTTAAATTGTTTTGAAAAGACCTTTAATATAAGGTAAATACCAAAATCTGTCTTGATGCAGAGGTTCTTCCACTTCATAATCAAAGCAATGATCGTCTTCCGTTTTACCGGTACGCCTATGAGGATTTAAATTCCCGTGTTATTCGTGATATAATCTAAGACAGTTTGCAATCAATAAAAAGAGTAGGGATATAGTGAAAAGTGTACTCCACAATGAGTGCTAAGTAACAGGTTTTGAACATTAATTATTAAATTTGCACAAAAAAGTGATATTGACTCACCAATGATCACAATGTGATTTTACATGAAATTAAAATTCAAAAATTTCACTACGCTTTGAGCTTTTTTCTAACACTTAATGCTGCTTAGCTTTAAACTGTAAGTAATTTATCATTACATATTACTTTTCTATTTGGGTTACAGTAACTAAGTAGTTTGATTTTGCTTAACACTATACACTACACCGTACCGGTAGTCCTTCACATAACTTTATAGATTTATTTATTTCATTAGCAACTTTAAAACCAACAATTTTTTTGAAATAAATGTACCTATAGGTACTTAATCTAAAAAAACTGTCATGCCAAGCCGTTCACGTTTGAGACTTTTTTTTATAATTTCCGGAATAATTCCTTTTCAAAATTGTAAACATTGATTAAATAACATATTTGAGAATATTTCCAAGGAAAGGGTCAAACAAATCAACAAGATATAAAACTAAACTAAGTCTGTGGCAATTGTATACTTTGGTCTATGGTCAATCAATTTTTTTTCTGTTTTTGTTTTCGAGATCTAGCCACGGCCGTTTAACCCTACTATCGAAACGCTAGCCATAGGCGCCATCTTGAAACTGGTCATGTATGACAGGCACGTTGCTTGTGATTGGCTGGTTTGAAAAGCCGGCCATCGGCCATTTTGGCTTGTTATAAGAGTCTATTACACCTTTCCTAAATCAGTCTCTGATTTCAGTCAGTCCTGATTCAGGACAGTGTAATTGCATTTAGAGAGCTATCATCCGATTTAGCTACCGATTTAGAACAAAGACGCCCTAGCTCCAGTGTTGCCAACTGGATGAAATAGTAATCCGCCAGATAAGGTTCCTCAAGTGAAGACTTACTCCCTCATTTGAGGGGGCTCGTTACAGAAAGGTGAGTGAGTACACCTGTGTACCTCGTATAAAACTCGTAAGCGGGCTCGTGAGGAGTGAGGCGTCGTGAGGAGTAAGGCGTCGTGAGGAGTGAGGAGGCGTGAGGTGTGAGGCGTCGTGAGGCATTAGGATTGTGTTTTAACGACGCCTCACACCCTCACTCCCTTGAAAAAATAAACAACGCAACGTAGGCCTCAGGTCCCACGCCTACCTCATTCCTCACGCGCGAGTAAACGAAATGAACCCAAGTAAATGAGGACTAGGTGAGGTGAGGGAGGTATAGCGATCTACTGATCTAAGTAGGTAATGGTTTTTTTCATACGAGAATTAATTTAAGCTTTATTAAAAATAAAATAGAAATTAACCCCGTCGAAAAAAAAATATAGATTTGTATTTTGAAAGTAAAAAATATTGTTAAATAGTCGTTTTTTTTTTCTATTTTAAGATAATTCTCATAATCCGCTTAAAAAACCAATAGCCACTAAATACAAAAAAAAAATGCCACTAAATGGGGGTTCCAATCCAACCAAACCACCAGATGTTGTGGAAAATCCACTAAAGTGGCAACACTAAGCTTAGATCGCGACTGACTAAGGAAAGGTGTGATTGCAAACTACGCTGGCTAAGTTTCCTAAAAAGAAACCTACCTAATTAGGTTGCTAATTCAGAGACTTATTCAGGAGAAATGTAATAGGCCCTTTATCCTTCTTCTTTGTCTTTGTTTTATTTCATCTTTGTTTTGCTTTGCAGAAGTTTTGTTTGATTTGAAAAGCTTTTTCTGCTTGTAATCTCGACTTTTAACTGTATTAACTTCTGAAAAATGCTTCTGAATATGACTACGTAGTGCTGTGATTGCAAAAAAAGCGTCAGGACGCTATTTTGTACCATTTAACGTGCGGTGATAAAAGACAAAAAGTGTACCTAGTTACTGTGGCTAAATCGTGATGAACTAAAGTATCAACTGAACAGTTTTCCACCTAAAACGACCCACTGACCGCTTTCCAAGCTTGTTGATAGTGAAAGACACTTCAAAAGGGTTTTTCACTTCGAAATACTACCTCGTGGGTCGTCGTTCCGTCTTTCCTACACTGTTACCCATAAGGTAAGATATCTTGGGAATAATTTACTGTTTGGTAGATAATACATGTTGTAATAGGTACCAGAGTAGAAAAATATCCCTGCTCCAGGTTTCAATCTACCTCCCAAAGCCATAATATCTGTTCACACGTTCTTGAGTTATGAATAGTGTAACTAACACGGTTCTTTTATATACTTGTATGTTGAATTTATTTTTAAAAGGTTTGTCGTAGTCCAGGGAAGGTTTAAAACCTGAGAAAAGATTGAAAAATGCAATGAAGATAAAAACAATTACATTTTTTTAATAAAATTGTAAAGCGATTGAAGTTCACCAGGACAGCTAGTTTATATTATAAACGAAGTATTTTAACATGTTTTATTAAGATCATTAATAGTTTAAGTGCTATTTGTACAACTTTAATTTGAAAATAAAAAAAGGTTTTTAGAAGCTTCCGCTAACAATTTTGATATACTTTTTTTAAAACCTTTAACTATAATATTAAATGTCATAATACTGGTCTATACTTTGTGTAGAAGCTTTTGTTAGGGCTAATAATTGAATAAGTATTTAATTTTTATTTTGTTTTTCATTTTTATGTAAACTTTTTTCTTTAAACTTGTTTTGTTTACTAGTGACTTAGTAACCTAGTATACTATGAGTGGATTGTTGTTGTATTTCTATATGAACTCTTTAATGTCACTACTAAAATAAATTAGTTTTAAAATTTATAATTATAGTTAAATTTTTCCCATAGTTGCAATAGCTTCGCCACACCTTAGGGAGGTATGGATTTAAGGGGTAATTTACCATTGGCAGCGATTTGACTTATTTTAATTATGTTAATTTTATTTTTACAGACAGGAAAGGGCTACCAGCCCAAAGGAGCCAATTATAGAGAACATCTCTAAACAATTAAATTAGGTATGTTTTTTTTTTCTATTTGAATTTAATATATTCAAACAAATTATTGAGAAAATATAATATTAAGAAAATATAAATTATTTTTTGTTTATATTTTCAGATATTCCAAGTCCCTCAACCTTTGAGTTTGCTGCGTTGCCACGGCTCACCACAAGAAACAATAAAGACTTGGATTCGTAATAGGTATTTATTATTTATATATCATTTGTGACATGACAGCTATTTTGCAGTTTTGCCTATGTTCAGTATGTTGTATGGGGGGATCAGCTAAGGGTATGGGGTCCCCTTTTTGCTTATAACTCGGACATCTTAAGGAATAGCTTTATGATTACTTACTACGTTTTCCCCGGAAACTGGTCACTTTAGGGAATAACCGATAGGGACAAAAAGTGCTTGTATTAAACTCCTCTACAAGATCCCATCATAAAAAAGTACTCTTATGGGGACAATTTTTTTTTCATATGGATCGATAATTTTCTAAGTCAGATAAAAATTAAGTTGAAAATCCTTTAACGGGGTTCGATAGTGTGGCTGACGCTGACCAATATCGCCCAGAGAACCCTGCCACTCCGTGGCCTTATTTCGGAGTTAGAGGTCGTCAAAATATATCCGGACGTTTTCCCCGGAAACTGGTCACTTTAGGAAATACCCGATAGGGACAAAAAGTGCTTGTATTAAACGCCTCTGCAAGATCCCATCATAAAAAAGTACTCTTATGGGGACTTTTTTTTTTCATATGGATCGATAATTTTCTAAGTCAGATAAAAATTAAGTTGAAAATCGTTTAACGGGGTTTGATAGTGTGTCTGATTCTCATCAATAACGTCCAAAGAACTCTGCTACCCCTTCGCCCCATTTCGGAGTTAGAGGTCGTCAAAATATATCCGGACGTTTTTCCCGGAAACTGGTCACTTTAGGAAATACCCGATAGGGACAAAAAGTGCTTGTATTAAACTCCTCTGCAAGATCCCATCATAAAAAAGTACTCTTATGGGGACAATTTTTTTTTCATATGGATCGATAATTTTCTAAGTCAGATAAAAATTAAGTTGAAAATCCTTTAACGGGGTTCGATAGTGTGGCTGACGCTGACCAATATCGCCCAGAGAACCCTGCCACTCCGTGGCCTTATTTCGGAGTTAGAGGTCGTCAAAATATATCCGGACGTTTTCCCCGGAAACTGGTCACTTTAGGAAATACCCGATAGGGACAAAAAGTGCTTGTATTAAACTCCTCTACAAGATCCTATCATAAAAAAGTACTCTTATGGGGAAAATTTTTTTTTCATATGGATCGATAATTTTCTAAGTCAGATAAAAATTAAGTTGAAAATCCTTTAACGGGGTTCGATAGTGTGGCTGACGCTGACCAATATCGCCCAGAGAACCCTGCCACTCCGTGGCCTTATTTCGGAGTTAGAGGTCGTCAAAATATATCCGGACGTTTTCCCCGGAAACTGGTCACTTTAGGAAATACCCGATAGGGACAAAAAGTGCTTGTATTAAACTCCTCTGCAAGATCCCATCATAAAAAAGTACTCTTATGGGGACATTTTTTTTTTCATATGGATCGATAATTTTCTAAGTCAGATAAAAATTAAGTTGAAAATCCTTTAACGGGGTTCGATAGTGTGGCTGACGCTGACCAATATCGCCCAGAGAACCCTGCCACTCCGTGGCCTTATTTCGGAGTTAGAGGTCGTCAAAATATATCCGGACGTTTTCCCCGGAAACTGGTCACTTTAGGAAATACCCGATAGGGACAAAAAGTGCTTGTATTAAACTCCTCTGCAAGATCCCATCATAAAAAAGTACTCTTATGGGGACAATTTTTTTTTCATATGGATCGATAATTTTCTAAGTCAGATAAAAATTAAGTTGAAAATCCTTTAACGGGGTTCGATAGTGTGGCTGACGCTAACCAATATCGCCCAGAGAACCCTGCCACTCCGTGGCCTTATTTCGGAGTTAGAGGTCGTCAAAATATATCCGGACGTTTTCCCCGGAAACTGGTCACTTTAGGAAATACCCGATAGGGACAAAAAGTGCTTGTATTAAACTCCTCTGCAAGATCCCATCATAAAAAAGTACTCTTATGGGGACAATTTTTTTTTCATATGGATCGATAATTTTCTAAGTCAGATAAAAATTAAGTTGAAAATCCTTTAACGGGGTTCGATAGTGTGGCTGACGCTAACCAATATCGCCCAGAGAACCCTGCCACTCCGTGGCCTTATTTCGGAGTTAGAGGTCGTCAAAATATATCCGGACGTTTTCCCCGGAAACTGGTCACTTTAGGAAATACCCGATAGGGACAAAAAGTGCTTGTATTAAACTCCTCTGCAAGATCCCATCATAAAAAAGTACTCTTATGGGGACATTTTTTTTTTCATATGGATCGATAATTTTCTAAGTCCGATAAAAATTAAGTTGAAAATCCTTTAACGGGGTTCGATAGTGTGGCTGACGCTGACCAATATCGCTCAGGGAACCCTGCCACTCCGTGGCCTTATTTCGGAGTTAGAGGTCGTCAAAATATCTCCTAATAATATCTCCTGAAATCTCCTCTAACAATATATTTTTATTATAATTTTTAATGTGAACTTGTCTCACGACCTCATGAAGCAATATAGTAGCTACATTGCACGTCCTTTTGTACTACACTACACTACACTATTAACAAATCCGTCACCGTAATGTCTGTATGTCTGTCTGTCTGTCACTCTGGCACTCATCAAAAAGTCTCTAACACTAGATTTCTGTATTTTTTAGGAAGTATTAATAAAATACATTGTTTGCTCTTCAAATTATGTTTTGATTTTTTTCAGATGTGCCTCCCCAATTAAGAAAATCAAAAAAGACAAGTGCATTCATGAAGCGACTAGTAAAATAATTAAAGATTTGAATACAACTGGGCAAAAATATACAAATTCACAAATGATGCTTTAGTTTCATTTATTTTCAGGACTGTAATAATTCTCGTAGAGAAACTGTTGGTTGTCTGGTAAGTATGCGATGCCACTTTTATGAAGATAGTTAAAAGTCGCATAGCCAGCATATAGTTTCTTTACAAGAATAAAGAATAAATTAATATTATTATTTAAAGAATTTGAAAAATGAAAAATTTAGGTGAGCATGCGAAAAAAAAACAGAAGGCTGAATACGCTGGGGTCCTTTGCCCAATATAAGCTTACAATTAAGAATAAAACAACTGTCATACATCACTAGTCACGGCTTTCACTATGGCAATTTTTTTTATTACTGAGATGGCCGTCTGATACGTAGTATCTCTAGTTGGTCTGTGGATCTAGCGAGGCGAGATTGCGTTGGCTTGGTTGTTTTGTGTTTTTGCATAAATATTTAATTATTTCTTTAAATGAGCCTAGTAATATTTTTTTATTAGAAGAACTATATAAATTATACCTGATTGGATTATATTTCGCCACCGTAAGTAACTGAATCTACATTTAAGAATGCGTGCCTGCCTTTGTTTCTTGGAGCAGGGAAAGGACGCACGCCCTACGATTCTAATTTTTAAAGATTTCGTGTGTTTCGACTCAATTTCTCTTCTCAATCTGTTACCTACTATATATCGAACCTACATTACGCCTTAGTTTTATGTAATTTTTTTGGAAAGATCTTGGGGTGTCTTTTTCTAAAACATCAAGTCAAATAACATCACAATTTACAATCATATTCATTGTGCATGACCACCTTGTTTCTCTGTCATTTAACTAAACAATTAAATGTAAGAAATATTATTGTTGTATTGTACTTTTACCTACATATTATACTATTGACATTGAAAGCTACTTGAGGAAAGATGTAGGTATTGTTAGTATTATTGCACAGCATAGTTCTAAAAAAACCCTAGCTAACCAAGTAAAATCCTAGCTGGATGTATAATAAGGCATTGTACGTATGGTTCCTTTTAACACATATTCATTGATTTAGACTGCTCCGTAACTCAGTTGGCAGTGATGTGGACTGAGTGCACCTGGGTTTGTTTTCTGGGCGGGGCTAATATTGATATGATGAATATTGATGTTTGTTTCCTGTCTGGGTGCAATGTGCGTCTCTGTGTGTGTTTTGTGTACCCTAGATACAGGTTCTTCCTGTCGGAAAAAGCTTGCAAACCCATAAAGATAAATAATAATTCTATGAGAAATCTCATTTGTTCAATTCTATTTATTTATTTATCAATTTACAATGAATGCTGACAGTTAAAAAACCATGATGCACTTATTGCTAGAACATTTTTATAATAAACAATATATATTATTATAAACAGAAAAAAAATAAACATTCAAAAATTACTAACAAGTAAAATTGATTGATCTTCTAATTTAGGCATGCTATCAAAAAAAATATCAACTCCATTAAAAACCTTTATAAGTTTGTTAATAAGTTCTACAGCTTGTGGAGTGGGTGCATTTCTGGCATGCAGAGTTCGAAACTCGGACACCGTGGCCAGAAGCCGCGGCCTGCGGCGGAGCATACGAGATCCCAGCTTGGGAACATAGAGCGCAATGTTTGATAGCACAGTAGGGTTGTTAATCTGACTACGAAGCAAACTTAAATAATGCATAAAAAGTGAAATTTTCCGCCTCAACTCGAGCGTATTCATGCCAACCATACCCGCAACGAATAAGGATGGGAAAAGGAACGGATAATAGCCGTATATTCTTTTGTAGAGATACCTGGCGAATCTACGCTGAACTCGCTCTACAAGGACGGTATATTTGGCCTCACGTGGATCCCAAACAATTGCGTCGAATTCGAGCTTGCTGCGGACAAATGCGTTGTATAAATGTGTTGTTGTTGCTATGTGATTACGCAGTGTGTTTAATGCTTGGTGTAGAATTTTTCTAAGTCTAGCACAAAATTTATCTATTTACTTATTGGTTTTCATTGAAGTCTAGCACAAATATAACTATTAATTGGTTTGGCTTAAAAATGCATTCTATCACTCTTAGCTCAATTCTAATATTTTATTATAATTTTTACAGATGTTTTCATCAAATTTAGCTGTTTGTGTGTTGCACATGCACTATGGAGGAGCAAGCGCGTCTAGTTCAGGCTCGTTCAGAGTCTGAAACTTCATCAAAACTCGGCTTTGGTTCCATCGGCAGTATTGGTGCGCAAAATAACATGGCATACCCCGAAACTGGTGCTGGTATGTGTTGTATTTTAAGTCTACCGCCATAATTGTCAATTCCTTGCACAAAAAAAAATGGAGAACTAGGTCACCCAGGGATAGTGTAGCTTCCACAAACAATCAAATCTTTCCTCTTTATAATATGTATAGACTAACTGTCCCAGCGAAACTTCGTATCGCAACTTACAATTTGTATGTGAAAAAGATATTGTTACTTTTACCATCTTCCTCTTAATTTTTCCATATTTTCTCACCTTTTAAACCTTCCCTGGACTAATCAGCTCAATTGGCCCGGCCGTTCTCGAGTTTTAGCAAGACTAACGAACCAAGATTCATTTTTATATATTTACCGTCTTATTCATAAAGATACAGTACATTTTAAGTAGCTTTACTGGAGGTCTACTTCTCTGGTTTGTTGTATGGTAAATACGTGACATCCAGTCTATATTGACATATGTCAAATAACAAAAATGCTCTTTAACTTTTTATGAATAACAGGGTTAGTAGATAGTAGATTAGTAAAAATAAGAATTGCAAGTGCAAATCATGTGTTTGATCTCAGGTGCAGATGGTGACACGGGAACAACACTGGTGTACGACCACCCACCGGAGAGTAATATTCAGACGGACAACGACAGTGGAGAGTTGATAGACTGTGGCGAGGCTGGAGCGCTGGCTCAGTTTCATGAAGACGCTTTGAGACAGGTATTATAATAATAATAAAGGTTGTTCATAGAAAACACTAAGCAATAAGGTATAAATAAGATAATAAAATAATATCCTATGTTTTCATATCGTATACACAGTGTTATATTCCAGAGTGGCTTATGATATTATACACGGTGTAACACTTCAGTGTGGCTTATATATATTATACTGGGTGTAATATTCCAGAGCGGCTGTGGTCCGGTGCAACTACGTGTGATATTATCGTGCGGTTTGGCGGCGGCGGGCGCTTCTTTAGAATTGGCCGCCGTGCCGTTCGTACTGCCCTCGGCTGAGATAGAGCTATGTATTAGAGAGAGAGAGAAGAATTGGCTTGGTGAGTTTAATTATAATGCAAAACGCTGCTTTATTTGTACTGAGACGTAACCGAGAGCGGGGGAGCCGCACTTGCTGAGCGAGGCAGGGAGTGCCCGTACTGTATGTAGTACTATTTATTATACTGTGATGTAAGTTAACTAAAGGTCTGGTACGTTCAACACATGTACAGTCACGGACTAGGAGGCCGTAACAGATTTGTCTATGGTTTCGTAAGCCCTAGACTGTATTACCAAAGGACAAGAGCTATTTTGCAATACAGAAAAACCGGAAGTGTTACGCCGACCGTGTCCGCCACTGTACTAGTTGCGCTCGTGTAGTGTCTGTGAATAAGCGCGAGCCGTGACGTCTTACTTACTACATGCACAGCGCACCATGAAGTCTGCATCATTCGAAAGAATATCGAAATACATATAGGTACTTACCTAATTGGTGCGTCACGTTGGTACAGTTGCGGACACGGTCGGCGTAACACTTCCGGTTTTTCTGTATTGCAAAATAGCTCTTGTTCTTTGGTGATAAAGTCTAGGGCTGACGAAACCATAGACAATTCTGTTACGGCCTCCTAGTCCGTGACTGTACAACACCAACATTAATATTGTGTATACGGGGGATATTACTGAAATTGCATAGTAATGTTATTTTTGCGTTTTGAAGTCAACATATTACGCATAATATCGATATTCGAATTGTAATTATAATTAATTTAATTTTTTATTTCATTTAAATTTGATCGTATTTTATTACATTTTATTTAAGTAGCTAATCTATAATGTTTTTATTTTATTTTTTACTAATATTTAAATTTATACCCACCTTATTTAATTGAATTAAAATTATTTTACATTATTTCACTTGTACAATTTATTATTTGCATGATTTATAACCGCTTTATTCATTTTCTGCTGATAGCTGAAACACAGGTTTTTACCTAGCTTGGCATCAGCATTAATTTTGTTTATATGTAATTGTTATCCTCATATATTGTAGTTTATATATAATATGTAAAACAGATAGGTATTTGAATAAATTATTATTATTTATCACTTTGTTGCATGTAATTATATAAGTTGCTGTTTAGGGTGATGAGCGATGTTAAGAAGTAGTTTTACTTGACACTTCAAAGGGAGTAATATTACGCGCAACGCGCAGCATCACTTCGTCGGGAACCGCTTTGCGCATGTCTAAGCATGCTTTTAAAAAATTGTTATCACTTTAAATTGTGAATACTGAATCAGTTGTTTTTGTTATTTTGTGACAGGCGAGGAACACAATTTATAAAATATACTATATCCACAAGACAAGCGTGGCGCGATGTAGAATTAACAGCGCCATCTAGTGTTCGCTACTGTAAATCTACTGTAATCTATACCAATATTATAAAGAGTAAAGATTTGTTTGTTTGTAACGAATAGGCTCCGGAAATACTGAACCGATTTGAAAAATTATTTCACTGGTAGGAAGCTACATTAACCCCGAGTGTCATAGGCTATATTAGATTTTCAAAAAAATTAGGAATCCTTACCTAAACTCAAATAATATAACCCAAGGTGCAATATTTTTTCCGTTGTTTACATATTTTGACAGGTGGTTTGTTGTTGTTGTTTGTTTTTTATTCGGCCATTCTGGGCAGTCAAAGAACATAGTCTAAAGTTCTATGGCGTAACGAAGTAAGCCGGGAAAGCTCGTATAGTAGAAATTAGATAATTAGAATTAGATAGTGATTCTAGATAAAATGTAGAAGTAGATATAGATCTACTATCTATCTACTTTTGTATCTTCTATATATCTTTGTACTTGTCTTCTACAATCTACGTTAGACTCTTCTTTCATAAGAGCCATAGCACGGCTAAAGTAGCGCCACTCGAGAAAAAAATAAATATCTTCTAAACTAAGGCAAATATCAAAAATGTGAAACAGCATTCCCCTAGATAATTCAGCCTAGTATTTATAGGGCATTTTTGTATAGCTTTTAGGTTAAAGACCACAGAAAGAAACTGATTGTTGCCAAAAGTGGCCGTTTTCGGCTGTGCGTGGGCGGCGCGGGCTACGGCGCGCTGGCTGTGAACGCGCTCTTTGCGGTTATAGCTGCTTTTTTATGTGTTTTGGTTCTTTCTTCTAGACTCTACTCTGTTGTCGATGTTTTCTATGGTCTTCTTGTATAATTTTGTTCATTCGTTTAAAAATTACACTAATTTTATGTTACGTTTTTTTAGAAACCTGTCTTTATTTAGGTCTACTCTACTGATACTACCTGTTAAGTTTCGTTCACTCATTAAAACTAACCTTATTGTGTACTTATCAATATATATAAAACTCTTCCGTTACTGACTGACTGACTGACTGACTGACTGACTGACAGACAACGCAGAGCCGAAACTTCTGGGCGTAGCGGGCTGAAATTTTGCATGTCGGTTCCTTAGGGAGTGTAGGTAAGCACTAAGAAAGGATTTCCCGAAATTCCCATGAAAACGGGAATAAAATGGATTTTTGTGTTTATGAGAAATCTGCGCGAGTGAAACCGCGAGGCAGCCTCTAGTATGCATATAAAATCAATCGCGGCATGTTTGTTTCGCTAAAACTCGAGAACGGCTCAACCAAATTAGCTGATTTTGCCTTTGAAATGTTCTTAGTAGTTTAAAAAGTGAGAAAATAGGGAAATATGGAGTGTAAGTCAGTTAAAACAACTTTTTTTTTATATAAAATTGTAAGGCGCGATTCAAAGTTCGCTGGAACAGCTAGTCAATATATATAAAACTCTTCCGTTACTGACTGACTGACTGACAGACAACGCAGAGCCGAAACTACTGGGCGTACAAAGCTGAAATTTGGCATGTAGGTTCCTTAGGGAGTGTAGGTGAGCACTAAGAAAGAATTTCCCAAAATTCCCATTGGAACGGGAAAAAACGGGATTTTCAGGTTTATGAGAAATCTGCGCGGGAAATACCGCGGGGCAGCCACTAGTATAAGTATACAGGGTGTTTCTGACAAGGCGGTAATAAATGAAATGGGGGTTTGGCATAGCAAACCTAACAACTTTCCCTAAGCAACATAGGTCGAAACATCAAAACAAAAATCAGCTGTCCCGTACATTGACCCCGTCAGCTGATCGAACAAATGTATGGAACAGCTGATTTTAGTTTTGAGATTTCGACCCATGTTTCTTTGGGAATGTTGTTTGTTATGGTGAGCTGAATCCCTCCTTTCATTTATTACCGCCTTGTCAGAAACACCCAGTATATATAAGTTTGTATACGTTGTTCCAGTAATGATAAGTCTGGTAGGTCTGTGCGTGGGCGGCGCCTTTTAATTCTTTATTCTCGACATTACTCTGTTGTTGATTTTTTTATTATCCTTTTTGCTGTTGTCTGCTGTCTATACTATTTGTTTATTCTCTTTCGGGTTGCCTGGAAGAAATCGCTTTTGATTTCGAAATGTTTTATAATACTCTCTGCTAAAAATTGAGGAAAAGTTATCAAAAGTAACAAATTATTTTTTCCATACAAACCGTTCCATTGTCATCTTAGAGCCTTAAGGCTTTGACAAAACTGTCAGTCGTTTTACTTAGTTTAATAAAGGACAAAGTCTGTAGGGCCAACTATAGTACCATATAAAGATAAGTTTGTATACGTTGTTCCAGTAATGATAAGTCTGGTGGGGCTGTGCGTGGGCGGCGCGGGCTACGGCGCGCTGGCGGCGCGGGCCGGCCGCCGCCGCGCGCTGCTGTCCGCGCTGGCTGTGAACGCGCTCTTCGCCGTTATAGCTGCCTTCATGCCCACTTATGGTACTGCTATGTGTGCTAGGTGAGTTAATAATATATTACATACATAATATCACGCCTTTTATTCCCCGGAGGGTTAGGCAGAGGCACCGGCTTGAGAGCCGAACCCACGTTTAGCCGAGTTTATGCTTTATTACCAACGTGACAAGGGGCCAGCTTGTCGCCGCGGTTATAACGACCACTACTGCGGCCGGGACCAACGGCTTAACGTGCCTTCCGAAGCACGGAATCATCTTACTTTTCGGACAATATATTATAATAATAATAATAATAACACAACACACCCAGAGCCCCTAACTACGAAGAACCTGTATCTAGGGCGCCCGAAACACACACAGAGACGAACATCACACCCAGACCGGAAACAAACATCGATATACATCATATCAATATTCGCCCCGCCCAGGAATCGAACCCGGGTGCTCACGCTTACTCAGTCCACATCACTGCCAACTGAGCTACGGAGCAGTCAACTTCAGTTAGTCAGTTTAAACTCTCACTGTTCTCGAGTTTTAACATGCGCACCCCCATCATAATACCAATTTAAACCCACGTGATATAATCAACTATTACTACTAAAAACCCTTATAAAGTCAATGGTTTTACTTCAGATTCTGCTCAGCTATCGGCTCAGGAGGTATAATACCGACAGCCTACACTTACGTGGCCGAGTTCACACCGCGCAAGCGGCGAACGCTCGCCCTGGCGCCGCTCGCGATCTGTTCGGCGCTCGGCTCGCTGTTCGCGGCGGTGCTCGCGAGCGCTCTGTTACCTGATACCGGAATACGGACCCTTATTGAGGACAAGAGGCATTTTAGTGCTTGGCACCGGTGAGTTTTTGGCTCTTTTGAAAGTGAATTTACTCGGAAAGTTTTAAAGTTATAGGGATAGAATTAGTTTTGCTTGATAGATAATTTTGTTAGCCACAATTCTTGTTAGAGTCTTTTTTGAATTGGTCCAGTACTTTCTGAGATATACATACTTATATATTTTTTATAAATGCAAAATTTTACATGTTTACTCCTCAGGTACCTCCTTCTGTGCACTATTCCGTTGCTCCTAGCTCTTCTAAGCCTCATCTGGACCCAGGAGTCTCCAAGATACTTACTCGAGGTTGGCAGGGAGGCCGACGCCCTTGCCGTTTACAAGGTTTTTTTTTTCTTCTCGGTTCAAACCGGTACTAAAAGTTTATCCGAATTGTAACAAATACTTTTTTTAAAACCATGCGGGTTAGTATTAATATCGGTCCAGCTAAACGCGAGATATTCGCGGATAAACATACATATATGTACAGTGGCGGACACGGTCGGCGTAACACTTCCGGTTTTTCTGTATTGAAAAATAGCTCTTGTTCTTTAGTAATACAGTCTAGGGCTGACGAAACCATAGACAAATCTGTTACGGCCTCCTAGTCCTTGACTGTACATAAAGGCAGCATATAAAACTGATGAGAACCTACTAAAAACTTTATACTTTTAACTAAACGGTGCACTACAAAATACTATTGGAGTAAAAATATATTTAAGTTAGTCATTAGTAGGTTTTTGCTAATAAAATATATATGTATGGCATAATTTTTGTTATATCTTATTAGTTTTTATGCATATTGGCACAACTTAAACGTCGCTAAGTTTATGTAAAATAAAAAGTATTTCAAACAACAACGCGTTTCTATCTCTACAGAACTTGCACTCCAACAACCACGTGTCCATGTGCGGCGGCAAGGCGCCTCCCTGTCCGCCCGGCGCCGACTACCGCCTCGCCGAGCTGGGCCGCCGCGCGCCGCCCGCCCGCAGAGTCGTGCATAGCGTCAAAATGGTACCTTTACACCTTGTATACCTTACCTGCATACACAAATAATGCTCTCTCACACACATAGCGTCACAATGGTACCTTTACACCTTGTATACCTTACCTGCATACACAAATAATGCTCTCTCACACACATAGCGTCAAAATGGTACCTTTACACCTTGTATACCTTACCTGCATACACAAATAATGCTCTCTCACACACATAGCGTCACAATGGTACCTTTACACCTTGTATACCTTACCTGCATACACAAATAATGCTCTCTCACACACATAGCGTCAAAATGGTACCTTTACACCTTGTATACCTTACCTGCATACACAAATAATGCTCTCTCACACACATAGCGTCAAAATGGTACCTTTACACCTTGTATACCTTACCAGCATACACAAATAATGCTCTCTCACACACATAGCGTCAAAATGGTACCTTTACACCTTGTATACCTTACCAGCATACACAAATAATGCTCTCACACACACATCGTCAAAATGGTACCTTTACACATTGTATACCTTACCTGCATACACAAATAATGCTCTCACACACACAGCGTCAAAATGGTACCTTTACACCTTGTATACCTTACCTGCATACACAAATAAGGCTCTCTCACACACATAGCGTCAAAATGGTACTAGCACACATTGCATACCTTACTTACATACACAAATAATGGTCTCACACACACATACTTAGTCACTTTTACGTCATTTACATTTAAAAACACACACTTTATGGTATTTTTAGACATTGTATACATTCAAGAAGACAATGGTTTTTGTGCACATTGTATACCATACAATAAATGGGTGATTATCAGGAACCGAGTTTTAGGTCTGTCCAAGCTAATATCTCTATTAACTGCTGTCTTTTCAGAACTGTTTTTTTTTTTGTACAACAAGTAAGTCAGTAGGCTCTTAGAGCATCACATAATTCAGCACAATATATTACAGGATTTTCACAATGTTTTTTTGAAGATGAAAATTCTAAGTTCTTTGGCGCGTCCATAACTTACTTTTTTATTTCTGATATTTCTAAATGACCGAAATAACAAATTACAAATGCATAACATTATAAATACATCTGAGGAAATTGTGATTTAATTTTGGTTTATTATTAACTACGATTTTTGGCTTACGACCCCAAAAAGTTCAGTCCGTCAAAAAATTCTAATTTCTTTGGCGCGACAAAACCGTTGATCTTACACTGTTTTAACGAGACGCACCTCTGTCTATTGACCACTCCCCGCTCTAGCTAGTCCCCCGCCAACAATACAGGAAGCAGAGTTGCCTCGGGTATTACGGCGACAAATACAAATGTCGGTCATATTCTACACTACAAGAGGCGAGGTGGGTCAATACACCACCTATGCAGCTCACGGCAAGCGCAAGCGTTTCGATTTCGACACAAGTTGCACTCCAACAACCAGGTCTGCATGTGCGGTGGAATAGTCCCTCCGGATACACATTTTATAAATACCCAATGGTGTATGTACAGTGGCAGATACGGTCGGCTTAACACTTCCGGTTTTTCTGTATTGCAAAATAGCTCTTGTTCTTTGGTAATACAGTCTAGGGCTGACGAAACCATAGACAAATCTGTTACGGCCTCCTAGTCCGCCACTGTACTACGAATAATAAATAATACGTACGTTAATAAAATGTTCTGTCAAGGCCCAATTAAAATAGTATGTAGTCGACTCTTACAAAAAAAATTATAATAATGTTTAATATTTTGTCTACAGTTCTACCAAGCGTTCT
This sequence comes from Euspilapteryx auroguttella, assembly GCA_951802225.1. Lineage (NCBI taxonomy): Eukaryota > Metazoa > Arthropoda > Insecta > Lepidoptera > Gracillariidae > Euspilapteryx > Euspilapteryx auroguttella. The sequence goes on from OX637667.1 coordinate 3,928,553, forward strand.
TCCAACTTTTCTCACCTGCCTTCCGAAACACGACCTTATGCCTCGGCGGTACGCTCCTATTTGCAATGACACTGCAGTTCTACCTCTCAGCCTACATACCGACCGTCGTACTCAAGATGGAAAACGAAAGATTCGAAGCCTCAAAACAGATCATAGACAATGTTACTTACGAGAATGAGAACTTTAATAAGACCATAGAGAATATAGAGTATAGAAAAGTGACGTTCCTGAAATGTACCTTCAGAGATATGTTCCTGTCGCACGTTACGTTCAGGAATTGCACTTTCTACAATGTAACGTTTACGAATATCAAAACTAGTTATACTAGTTTTAAGGGGTCGCACTTCGTTAGTTCGGCGTGAGTATTTTTGTTTTTTTTTTATTATTTACTAGCTGTTCCGGCGAACTACGTATCGTCTTACTTTATTATATACTAGAGGCTGCCCCGCGGTTTTTCCCGCGCAGATTTCTAATAAACACAAAATTCCCGTTTTTTTCGTTCCCGTCTGAATTTCGGGAAATCCCTTCTTAGTGCTCACCTACACTCCCCAAGGGACCCACGTGCCAAATTTCAGCTTTCTACGCCCAGTAGTTTCGGCTCTGCGTTGTCTGTTAGTCAGTCAGTCAGTCAGTAATGGAAGAGTTTTATATATATGTCGTAGTAACATTTGATAATTAGGTTTTTTGCAAAAAAACTAGGGATTTCGCGAAAACCCGGATAATTTTATATAAGCATTACCTTTTTTTCAATCATCCTGACATAATGCAGTTTTTTCGCAAAAAAACCTAGTACTTATAATTGAAAACTTTAAAACCTGCCTTAACTCTGATTGGCCAGATTATTGCTTGCTGGTAAACTCTTATTATGATTGGTTCTCTCTAGCGTCATGCTTGCTTATGCAATGCTTATTATATCAAATTATCCGGGTTTTTGCAAAATCCCTATTTTTTTTTTTGCAAAAAACCTAATTAATCAAATGTTACTACGACTCATAATATTGTTTGTCCGCAGTATAATAGACACGGATTTAGAAGTCCGCCGCGACATGGACCCGGCCTGCGTGCTCACCGCGTCCGTGGTGCGCGGCATCCTGGCGCCGTGTGCGCGGGACCTTACCTTCAGGTACACATACAATAATACAGACATACATACAGTACCTTCGGTCTGGAACTTCCATTGCAATGAGTCACCGCAGGGACGGCTCGTGGCGAGTCGATGGTGAGTGGCGACACCACGGACCCTATACCTCCAGGGGGACACACGCAGTCATCACACGCACACTCACATGCAGTCATCACACACACACACCCCCCCGCCTCTGAGCTTGCCTTCACCAGCCGGCCAGAGTGGAGTAGCAAGAGCGAAGCCTATGCTCCAGGTTGGAAGTGTAAAATGTCATGACGCCGGGTGCATCTTATGCTGCCCGCAGTCTCACCTCTCGACAACCTTAGCTGTCTACGACCAGTGTTGCGACCCGTTGCCAATATATAGGCGACTTAGTGGAAGCCCACCCAGTGGACAGCGAGTCACCGCCTGCCATGATAATTAGTGAAATGTTGCATTAAAGGCAGGCGTACCGGTATTTCACTCCATAGCACCAGTTAACCGGTCCATTAAACAGTTCACCCCCATAAACCATTTCCTGTCATCCATTTTACAATAGTTCCTATCACCTTCTGTGTGCCGCCTCTGGGTGCATGATCTATTTGTGCATTTAGTGGCGGTGCCTGGTTGGTGATTCATATACAATATAGCAAAACTCTCGAAAGGGCCTCTACGAGTTGGATTCGTCCCCTCGCACGCCTCTCAAAGGACCGGGCTCCATCCCGCGATACCGAAGAGTATTGAGAAACATAATAATAATAATAACACATCACACTCAGAGCCCCTAACTAGGAAGAACCTGTATCTAGGGTGCCCGAAACACACACAGAGACGTACATCACACCCAGACCGGAAACGAACATCGATATTCATCATATCAATATTCGCCCCGCCCGGGAATCGAACCCGTGTGCACACGTTTACTCAGTCCACATCACTGCCAACTGAGCCACGGAGCAGTCAAACAATAGTACATTGTTATACAAGTAATGCCTCGCCTCGCTCGGGAATAAACCCTTGAAACTCTCACAGCACTCGGGTTCGAACTTGAAACCCTCATACATAGAATAGAATCTTTATTGCAATCAATAGGCTTAATATAGGTGATTACAATTTATAATTACTACATTAATTGCAATGTACGGCGTTAGCACTTAAAGCGACTTCTTCCAGACAACCCATTGTCATGATCAAGACAAATTACATAAATGAAAGGTGGGTCGGTCTAAAGAGAGATATAATCTTTAATTTTAAACAATAATATTATAAACTACAGGAAGGATGATAGTAACTTCAATGATGGGTGAGGATTAATAAAATAGGGAGGTAGCGATCATACATAATACTTTACGCCCTTGAATAACAATTTACTATTATTCAGGACAGAAAAAAACACACATTAAGGGGCGAAACGGTGCGAAACTAGCGCCACTCCGGATAAATAATTAATGTCTTCTAAACTAAGGCAAATATCAAAAATGTGGCACTGTATGACACTAGATAATGTAGCCTAGTATTTTTAGAGGACAGTTGTATGGCTTTTAGGTTAAAGACCAAAGAAATATATAAAGTGTTGCTAAAAGTGACCACTTTTAGCAAAAATCTGTTTATAATTTTGTTCTTTTAAGTTAGGACTACTTTACTGTGCTTAAAAAATACTAAGCAAGAATATCTAGTGTCATACTGTGCCACATTTTTGATATTTGCCTTAGTTTAGAAGATATAATTTTTTTAGAGAATAGCGCTAGCATCGCTGTAAACTGGCTCTTAAGCGGCGAAATGGTGCAAAACTAGCACCATTCTGGATAAATAATTAATATCTTCTAAACTATGGCCGAAATAAAAATATGCGTCTTTGACTCCCTAGATAATCTTGCTTAGAATTTTTAAGGCTCTGTTGTGTAGCTTTTAGGTTTTAAATCAAAGAAAAAAAACCGTTATCAATCTAAAGTGGAGCTTATTCAATGCAAACAAAATAACAATGGAATATTTCCTTTATAAAATTTGTATAGATTATTATCATGCGTACAGTGGCGGTCTAGGACGGCGTAACACTTTCGGTGTTTCTGTATTGCAAAATAGCTCTTATTCTTTGGCAATACAGTCTAGGGCTGACGAAAGCATAGACAAATCTGTTACGGCCTCCTAGTCCGCCACTGTTCTTATATTTATACTAGAGCCTGCCCCGCGGTTTCACTCGCGCAGATTTCTCATAAACACAAATATCCCGTTTTTTCCCGTTCCCGTGTGATATTCGGGAAATCCTTTCTTAGTGCTCACCTACACGCCCTTAGGCACCTACATGCAAAATTTCAGCCCGCTACGCCCAGTAGTTTCGGCTCTGCGTTGTCTGTCAGTCAGTCAGTCAGTCAGTAACGGAAGAGTTTTATATATATTGATTGATTGTCTAATGTTAAAGTTTCGTTGACACTTGTCAGGTTAAGGCCGCTGCACACGGAGCGGCTCGCGACCAGCCTGGCGCAGCTCGCGGTCGCGCCCGCCGCCGCCGCGCCGCGCGCCTACAGACCCTTGTGTGAGTATTAATAATCTACTATCTACTATACAGGGTGTTTCAGACAAGGCGGTAATAAATGAAAGGAGAGGTTCAGCTCACCATACCTCACAACTTTCCCAAAGCAACATGGGTCGAAATCTCAAAAAAAAATAACAGTTGTTCCATACATTGGTGTAAAAAAAACTTGTGTAAAAAAAATTTACATACGCGAATTCATTAAAACTTTATTAAAAATTTATTCTTTCGCCAAAATAAATAAAAAACATGAAAAAATTTGAATTTCGCGCCATAGCGAGAGTTACCACCTTAAACCTAGATATTATTTAAAATACTAGGGACCAAGATTTCAACAATTTGCGTACAGTAAGGTGACAATAGGCGAACTTATCGCTAAAAGCGATAAAAATGATGTCAATTCACATTCTAAAATTGAAAAAACTTTAAATTTTCATATACAGGATGTAAATTTATAACTTTAAAAATTTAACTTCATTAATTTTTTCTAGTTGTACTAAGCGCAGTATGCACTCTGCTTTCGCCGTTCGTGTACGCGGCCGAGACAGAGACGGCGCTATACGCCCTCGAGGCTATATACGCTATGTTCTTCTCGCTCATATTCTACGGAGCCACGGTTATGATCGTGGAGGCGTACCCTGCTGGTTTGAGGTGAGTTTTTTTGTGTTTTTTTGCTATTTAGATTTAGATTTTTCTATCAAATTTTAAAGTAATTGAAGAAATTCGTATGTCTCGTAAAAACTCGAGATCGGCTGGTCTGTTAGGCTATTGCCGTTCAAAAAAATTACTATTACATCGAGTTTTTTTATCCCTAAACTAATGGAGCCCACAACAAGACCTGGTGGGAATGTGCCCCGGGTCGGGGAAAGTGGAGAAAGGGGAAGGAGGCCTTTGCCCAGCAGTGGGACACTACAGGCTGCAAATAAAAATAATTTATTGTTTGTTTGTATCTAATAGGCTCCGAAATTACTGTACTGATTTAGAATGATTCTTTCATAATCAGAATCCTATATTGTTCTTGATGAATATAAAATATAAGCTATAGAATATTCTTAAAAATTCAAAATAATGCATTAGCTTTAGTTCATAACTAGTCGACCCGGCGAACTTCGTACCGCCTAACCTTTTACTATGTTGCTCATGTATTATAACTTATAAACCTTCCTCTTGAATCACTCTGTCTATTAAAAAAACCGCATTAAAATCCGTTGTATAGTTTTAAAGATATAAGCATACATAGGGACAGACGCGGGAAGCGACTTTGTTTTATACTATGTATTGATGATGATATTGATATTATATGTAAACTAATATAAATATTGTAAAGTGACACGAAGTACACCCTATCATCTAGTAAATAAACCCTCTCTGTCTATCAGTAACTACTGCCATATCTTCTCAACAGATGTACAGGGCACGGTCTGATAATGTCAGTAGTGTACTTGGGCGCGCTGGCGGGGCGGGCGGGCGGCGCGGCGGGGGCGGGCGCGGCCACCAGCGCCGGCGCCGCGCTGCTGCTGGGCGCCGCCGCCACGCTGCTCGCTAGGAGGTACGAGAGTAGGATTACTAACTGATTTGTGGGAGGAAACTTTGTTGGGCTGATGCCCCGGTAGGTTGATTTAGGTCTAAAAGTGTACTAATGTAAAATTCCTAACTGAAATGTTCTTGGAAACTTCACTGGGCTTGTGCCCCGAAGTTTCATTAAGGCCTAGAAGTGTAGAGATACGAAAGTAAGATTTCTAACAGATCTTGAAAACTGTGGCCCCATAAGTTTGATTCAGGTCTTGAAGTGTATAGAAAGAAGAGTACGATCACTTACTGATATGCTGTTGGAAACTTTACTGTAAATAGAGGTACAGTCATAGACTCTTTTAGCGTAACAGTATTTTCTATAGTATTGTGCAAACTCTAGACTAATACTATTGATCAAAAGCTTTTTTGGAATACAGAGGAACCGAAAGTGTTACGCTGAGCGAGTCCGTCACTGTGCGAAAGTAACGGAAATATTCTTGGAAACTTTACGGGGTTGGTGCCCCGTTTGATTTATGACTACGATTTTATGATTAGATTCAGTTAGGGGCGAAAATGTATGTATGGAATTTTGAAAGTTACTTCTCCTTTGCCTGGCCCTTTCCCATTTTATTTGGGGTCGGCCCTCCGTATCATGCGTCTCCAGGAAGCTCTGTCCTGGGTCGTCTCTTTATTGATTTGGGCTTCTTTGAGGTTCTTATTTACTACGGACATCCATGGAATTTTGAAAGTTACTGTACAAAAAAAGTAACATTACTAACTGAAATGCTTTGGAGAACTTTGTGGGGCTTATGCCCCTCAATGTTTATTTTGGCCTAGAAGTGTACAATACATTACAATCTCGATTTTTTTCCAAGAGAAGTTAAAATAAGTTAAAATCCTATAAATGCAAAAAAGGTAATCTTAAAATGATTGTGGCAAAAGCCTATTGAATTTTATCCTGGGGGATTTTTGAAAATGGTAGTTTGAGTAATTAGTTTTGTTTGATTGTCATTTTTTTTTGTTTCTAATTTATGGTACTCGTTTATCGATGTATAAAAATTAATTTAATATTATATTTAATTGTGTTTGTATCAGCATAAGCCCCGATTGTTTCTTGAGTTTTGTATAGAAATTCTTGCCACTTTATATAGACATGAAAATATTGCTTTAAGAGGAATAGCACAGCTAAAGTAGCGCCACCCGCGAAAAAATAATATCTTCTAAACTAAGGCAAATATCAAAAATGCGTAACAGTACATATTCCAGAGAAAGCTACTGATTGTTGCTAAAAACGGCCACTTTTGGCAACAATCAGTAGCTTTCTTTGACCTTTAACCTAAAAGCTATACAACAGTGCCCTAAAAATACCAGGCTGCATTATCTAGTGTCATACTATTTCGCATTTTTGATATTTGTCTTAGTTTAGAAAATATTCACTTTTTTCGCGGGTGGCGCTACTTTAGCTGTGCTATGCCTCTTACTTTCGATAATTTAAACGAAACAAGCAATAAGACAACATATTGTAATGTGAAAGGACGTATCTGAATGAATTAGTAGGTACTTGTATTTTTAACATGAAGTGCTAAAATAAATAATGCTGGTATTACCAGATTCGGTTCTCGACCTAGGCAAACATTTTCGTGTTTAGTTTAATGGTCTCCAAATTTTTAGTGCGTAAAGTAAAATTGTAAATATTATATTATTATACTCATTTTTTTATTATTAAAACATAACATCTGTAAAAATAGGAAAATAAAATGTAAAATGTATATTAGCATTCCTATGTTTCAGTGACTGATATTTAGATTTTCCTCAATATTATGATATGTGTTTCTGACAAGACGGTTATAAATCAAAGGAGCTATTCAGCTCACCATACCGAACAAATTTCCTCTATTAATATAGGCCGAAACCACAAAAAAAACAACATCTGTTCCATGTATTCGATCATCGATCAGCTGTTTTTTTTTTTCGAACTATGTTGCTTTAGGAAAGTAAAATTATTAAGTATGGTGAGCTAAATCGCTCCTTTAATTTATTACCGCCTTGTCAGAAACATCCTGTACTGTATAATCTTAGCCATGTATAACTAGTCAATATTTAATTTTAAATTGTATAATTTTTATTAGTTTTAGTTTTCAATAAAAAAAAAATGAAATGCAATAAAAAAGACACATCTTTAGAATTTAAATTTTAGTAGGAATTATTATTGTTATATGAATTGTATGATACGAAGCGGATAAAAATTTAAACTAGCCCCTAAATTCTATGGCACAGGGTTCAAAATAGGTTTCTATTTGTAAACTATTCGAAGCTTCCATAAAAAACGTCATGCCATCGCCCCTCAACCCTGTGCCGTTGAAGTTATGTAGACCTTCTATGACGTATGATTTACTACATTAGAGTAAAGTTTGGTTTTTTAAGGTGGTAACTCTCGCTATGGCGCGAAATTCAAATTTTTTCGTGTTTTTTATTTATTCTGGCGAAAGTATACATATTTTTAAAAGTTTCAATGAATTCGCGTATGTAAAAAACTATTTGCCACATTGTAATACAACGTTTTTAAAAGACAGACCTACTGATTTTGTGCCTAAGCACATAAAGGCCAAAAATCAAGTTAGGTCCTTAGACACAAAATTAGTAGGTCTGTCTTCGAAAAACGTTGTATTACAATGTGAGAAATGGTTTTTTACATACGCGAATTCATTAAAACTTTATTAAAAATGAATACTTTCGCCAGAATAATTAAAAAACGCGAAAAATTTTGAATTTCGCGCCATACCGTGACTTACCGCCTTAATTTAAGCGATTGTCAAACAGCTACGCTATGGCGTCGCCCTAGAGCGCTGCCTGACGCGGCGCTAGAGCGTCGACTTCTAAAGTACTATGACAGTATTAAGGTAGTAGCCCACTTACACGAATCTGCTCGCAACTGGCAAAAATTATGCTTTAAATATTGCTCTTTAGATCTATTTTACATTTGCATTATAAATTAGCAGGCAACTCGAAAAAAAAACAAAAAGAAAATCACAAAAACCTTTATTCAATATAGGATACAAGATAACACTTATTGAAAGTCAATTAGACTACATCTAATCTAATCACTATTGATACCTTATTTGGTAAAGTATCCTATACTGTGAGAGGCGAGGTAGTTCAGGGTGCCCACCAATTGGCTCAGGTAAACACATGTTTGCCTTACGACAATAGTCGCCTGGAGACGCCCCCAAACGAGCCCTCCTCTGTCAAATGATTCTACTTACTCCCTTTCGCAATGATTTTACAGCGTAGAGAAGAAAGGGGTAACAAACTCTACTTTACAATTTATCTCTCATTTTTTTTTCTTTTTGTTTTGTGATATTACAATAGTCGCTGTCAGTGAACTTACCGCCGTCAGACTGCTCGGTAGTTGACGCCTCGCTGGCCGCACGTTATAGACGAGAGGTCGGCGCGGTGTCTGCTAGCAGTCGCAGAACGCGTCGCAGCTCAGTCAGTCAGTATCTACCAACAATTCGCACGTCTGGCCGCCTGCTAGCGGCGACCCGCGTGGACTGCTGGCTGTCTGCTAGCTGTCTCCGCGTGGACTGCTGGCTGTCTGCTAGTTGTCGCCGCGTGAACTGCGAGCAGTCGTCTTAGTTTAGGGAGGTGTCGGGTGGGAGCGGTGTTCGAGCAGAAGCGTTTCAGTGGGATACGACCTTTACCGTCACAGAACTCGGCGCCAGAGCGTTCTAGCGCTCTAGGGCAACGCTATAGCGCCGTCTGCTTAACACAGCCTGTATTATACATTTAAAAATGTTTTTAAGAAATGAAACTAGAGAGGAAAAGTATTTTGGAATGTGAATCTTGAAATATATGTATTTAGAAACCTATATTTGCTGTAAGAAAATTAAATAACGTATTTCATACATATCCCAAAGATAATTATTAATTTTATTTCTTGCGTAGACTGATTTTTTGTGTATTTAGTAGCGAAATTATATTGACGTTGTAAATTTTTATTCGAAAACTACTTCAGTTGAGTTCTGTCAAAATTAGTTCGCATCTCAAGTTTGATTCCCGGTCTGGGCAACATTTTACAATATATCCTTATGCTTTAAAAATCATCACACAATTTATTTAGTTTGCCTTTTTTTATTTGAAAAATGTGACATACTTTTTTAATTTAATATGTTACTTGTAGATATAAAAAAGCGTTTTCCAATTTTTACTTCGATTATAAATTAGTAAGTAGGTTTTTTTCTACCATTATACTGAATTATGAAAAAAAAAAACTCATGTAAATAGTAGTTTAAAAATCATGAAATAAAAAGAAGTCGTTTTTTGATAAAAATATAACGTAGTTTTATTGTAAAGACGTGGTTTTTGCATTTTATTGCAATAATCGCCATGCTTGGGCAGGCGGGTTGGCGATCGCAGTATCGGGTGTTCCCAATCCCCTTCTTCGACACCCATGAAATGAGTTGTGGTTTTATCGCCACCACACTGCCAGTTGGTTGGAGGGAGGGAGGGAGGTGGGGTGGTGGTGGTAGTGGTAGGTACCACACAACATTCTGCTATCTTATCATATTATTAAATGATATATCTACCGTAAGTTTCAAGGGTTTTTTTTTATCTGAATTTATTAAATATTAAACAGTTGTCTATACCAATATTATAAAGAGGAAAGATTTGTTTGTTTGTTTGTTTGTTTGTAACGAATAGGCTCCGGAAATACTGAACCGATTTCAAAAATTCTTTCACTGGTAGGAAGCTACATTAACCCCGAGTGTCATAGGCTATATTAGATTTTCAAAAAAATTAGGGATCCTTACCTAAACTCAAATAATGTAACCCAAGGTGCAACATTTTTTTCGTTGTTTACATATTTTGACAGGTGGTTTGTTGTTGTTGTTTGTTTTTTATTCGGCCATTCTGGGCGGGCAAAAGAACATAGTCTATAGAGCCAAGTCTTTTGTAGTATCTTATATTCTATGGCGTAACGAAGTAAGCCGGGAAAGCTCGTACTGTATATATCGGTTTTACGTGCACTGGCGCCACGCACAAAAAAAAAAACTTCTCAAAATAATAAACGCATCGCACTCAGAGCCTGAGTGCCCGAATCATATACAGACATACACGCATATACCCAGAATAAGGAAACTAACACCGATATCCATCCGGTCGCCCGTATATGTATATCGGGCACCCTATATACCGGGTGTTTCTGACAAGGCGGTAATAAATCAAAGGAGGGATTCAGCTCACTATAACTAACAACTTTCTCAAAGCAACATGGGTCAAAATCGCAAAAAAAAATAACAGCTGTTCCATACATTGGTTCAATCAGCTGACGGGGTCAATGTACGGGACGGCTGATTTTCGTTTTGAGATTTCGACCCATGTTGCTTTGGGAAAGTTGTTAGGTATGGTGAGCTGAATCCCCCCTTTGATTTATTACCCCCTTGTCAGAAACACCCTGTATATGAACAATGGTGGCGGACACGGACGGCGTTACACTTCCGATTTTACTTTACTATTTCTCTTTTGGTATTACCCCGGTTGATATTCCCGGGCGGGGCGAATATTGATATGATGGATATCGATGTTTGTTTCCGGTCTGGGTGTGATGTTCGTCTCTGTGTGTGTTTCGGGCTCCCTAGATACAGGTTCTTCCTAGTTAGGGGCTCTGAGTGTGATGTGTTATTATTATATATAAAAATACCTACATATAAAAATACTTTGAAACTATCTTACCTGTTTGTATCTCTAAATATTACTATGTGTCTGTATTGTGTGTGCAAATAAATCTATGTCTATTATTATTATTTGGTATTTATTACCACACCTCGGACACTTCATAGAAAATCGCGCGTTGCTTCGCCCCTATACAAGTAAAAGTTTCTGTGCTTTTTTTACGTTCGTGGCGCTCTGGTGATGGGTAATAGGTACTTTGCTAAAATTAATTAAGTAGGTACCGAAAGTAGTCAGAAACACCCATTGATTAAGAGATAATATCATAATTTAAGTAAAGGTAGGTATTTCATTAATTTAATTTGGTCAGTCTATTAAATGTAGCTGCTCCAACGCAACAAATTTTCGGCGGGAAAAATTTGATAAAATGAAAAGTTTTTCAGCAGCCGATTTACTTGACTATGTAAGTACAAATACCTAAGATCGTTGATCTGTTATTAATATGCCACAGGGATTAATAAAACTCTAATAAAACCAAATTTTTATTCAAAACTGATTTTAGGGGCTTACACGGTGCGCCACTTCGATAAATAATTATTATCTTCTAAACCATGGCCGAAATCAAAAATATGCGCTTTGACTCCCTAGATAATCTTGCTTACTTGTTTTTAAGTCAAAAGGGCATATTTTTGATTTGGCCATGGTTAAGAAGATATCAATTATTTATCGCAGTGGCGCTAGTTTCGCATCGGTCGGTAAGTAAGTAGCTTATCACTATCTTAATAAAAAAAATATGGTTTTCCTAATTATCTGAATGTTTCAGGTAGATGCTCTCATGAAAAATTGCGAATCCACTCAAAATAATCACAATTATAGTTGGCTGAAATCAAGAGACATCGTCTCTCAAAACGATTATTCTCATGATTTAGTGCGTCTGAAGCCAGTTGTCCAAAAGGTTGGTTCTGCTATCCGATACTAGATGGCGCTGTTATTATTTTTTATTTTAGTTTGTTTGAAATGAAATATTTACCAAAAAAATATTTCCCGCCTTTTTCAGCTGTCACCGACAAACCGCGCTTCCATAGCTGTCAAACTTGACAGTTACACGTTGACCACTTCCCGGGAACTTCTTTGCGTCTTCCAGAAACTTATCGAAGAAGAAGAGAATAAGATTTTATTGGAAACTTGTGTAGTAAAAAAGAAATTGAAAATTAACAAGGTACAGCCAGAGTTGTTGAACGGAAATGCTACGGTTTGTTTTGTTTTGGGTGAAAATTATTTCTGATAAGTAAGTACTTTCTTGTGAAGATGATCTACATTTTATAAACTTAGGATTATACCTAGGTATTAAAATACAATTAAATTATATGTAGGATATCTTGCTGCTTTTATTAATTTTATTGAGTTCATCATCATCATCATCATCAGCCTGTAAGAGCCCACTGCTGGACTTTAGCCTTTTCTCTCGCACGTCACGCACCGCGGTCCTGCGCCTGTCTGATCCACTGCCTACCGGCGACCTTCACTTCACTTCGTCAGACCATCGGGCTGGTGGCCTGCCTACTCCACGTCGTCCGTTCCTAGGCCACCACTCTGTGACCGCTGTCGTCCACCTTTTGAGTTACTTAACTTCAATTAGCTGATTTGGAAAACTTGGCATCAACTTAAAGTTTTCAATGGCAAAATTAATTTGTGTTACTTAGGTAATAAATCTTCTTCCCAATTTAAGCTAAATAAAGCGGCTCAGCCTATGCTCAGCCGCTTTAGAGTTTTAGCGAAACAAACGCACTTTAATTTTTTAAGCATGAAAATTAATGCAATCATTTATTACCTTATTACACATCAAATTCCATTAAATTAAAATTCTTAAACAACAAAAAATTTGTGTTAACAAATTAAGTAACAAAGAAATCAGTCACGGTGTATGGGTGATCAAATTATTAAAATGTAGGTACTTTATATACTTACATACTTTTGCTGTAATAATGGCCGTTTCGGGTCGAGTTAGGAAAATACTAATAATATTTTAATCTATAAAAGTATATGATAAACTTTCATAGGATTTTAATTTATCATACGTGGTAATTTTTGCTTTATTCGCTCCTCCAACTTAAAAACATGAGAAAATTAATTATTGTTACATATTAGTATTAGTACCTCTATAAACATTATTATTTTAAGAAGAGTTATATCAATACATAGTATAAAATAAAGTCGCTTCCAGCGTCTGTCCCTACGTATGCTTAAATCTTTAAAGCTACGCAACGGATTTTGATACAGTTTTTTAATAGATAGAGTGATTCAAGAGGAAGGTTTATAAGTATAACTAGAGGCTGCCCCGCGGTATCACCCGCGCAGATTTTTCTTAAACACAAAAATCCCATTTTCTCCTGGACCCATGGGAATTTTAGGAAATCCTTTCTTAGTGCTCACCTACACTCCCTAAGGAACCTACATGTAAAATTTTAGCCCGCTACGCCCAGTATTTTCGGCTCTGCGTTGTCTGTCCAGTCATTCAGTCAGTCAGTCAGTAACGGAAGAGTTTTATATATATTGACTAGAGGCTGCCCCGCGGTTTTTCCCGCGCAGATTTCTCATAAACACAAATTCCCGTTTTTTCCCGTTCCCGTGGGAATTTCGGGAAATCCCTTCTTAGTGCTCACCTACACTCCCTAAGGAACCTACATGCTAAATTTCAGCCCGCTACGCCCAGTAGTTTCGGCTCTGCGTTGTCTGTCAGTCAGTCAGTCAGTCAGTCAGTCAGTCAGTAACGGAAGAGTTTTATATATATTGACTAGAGGCTGTCCCGCGGTTTTTCCCGCGCAGATTTCTCATAAACACAAAATTCCCGTTTTTTTCCCGTTCCCGTGCGAATTTCGGGAAATCCCTTCTTAGTGCTCACCTACACTCCCTAAGGAACCTACATGCCAAATTTCAGCTTTTTACGCCCAGTAGTTTCGGCTCTGCGTTGTCTGTCAGTCAGTCAGTCAGTCAGTCAGTAACGGAAGAGTTTTATATATATTGATTGATAACTGCACAAATAGTAATAGGTTAGGCGGTACGAAGTTCGCCGGGTCGACTAGTAAACTATAATTGAAACAAATCTAGTGACATTGTATTATGTAGGTACCAAATAATCTGAGATACTTAAGTAGTTCAAACACATCGCATGCATCACTATAATATTGCGAAAAGTGGACACCTTGAACTGTATTTGTTTGCTCTTTTCGTATAGATTTGGTTTCAAAGATGTAGGCGTAATGTTCCTATAAAAATAAAACAAAAAATACTACTGCCTAAGAGCCAGGTTTACAGCGCCATTCTGGAAAAAAAAAAAACTAAATTAAGGAAAATATCAAAAATGTGGCACGGTATGACTTATGAGAGTAAAGTAGTCCTAAGTAAAAATAACAAAATAATCCATGGATAATTTTACTGTGCTCAAAAAATACTAAGCAAGATTATCTAGTGTCACTGCTCCGTGGCTCAGTTGGCAGTGACGTGGACTGAGTAAGCGTGTGCACCCGGGTTCGATTCCCGGGCGGAGCGAATATTGATATGATGAATATCAATATTTGTTTCCGGTCTGGGTGTGATGTGCGTCTCTCTGTGTGTGTTTCGGGCACCCTAAATACAGGTTTCTCCTAGCTAGGGGCTCTGAGTGTGATGTGTTTTTATTTTATTTTATTTTATTTTTTTAGGAACAACAAACAATTGTTATATATTTTTTTTCGATAATGGCGTTAGCATAGCTGTAAACTGGCTCTTAATGCAAGTGTTGACATATTTAAAAATCATGTTAATAAAGAATAAAGTGCCCACGTAAAACGACAAAAAAAAATTGAGGAAAAGGATTCCTTTTCTGGTAATGTAAGTACATATATACGATACGAGTTGACCTATTTAAAAATCATCAATAACAAAGCAATAAAATGAAGATAATAAAATGTAAAATGTCAGAAAAACAAACAATAACAAGAGAAAAAAGGCTCATCATTCCTGCTGACGCTGACATTTTTAAATTGATAAAAAGTAAAATAAAATTAAAAACAACAATAAAAAAAAGTTGCCGAACGGGAAGTAAACGCATCCAATACGCGGGAAAATGGATCGCGTGGATGGCTTTATGCATTAATGAACGATTAAAAATCACAAATTTTTTATTTATTCATTTTAACTACGCGGTACGTTAAAGTAGGTAGGTATATATTTTTATTTATGTTAGACAAGTAACTTCATAAATAAATTTAAATTAATATTTGTCTTAACAAAATAAATTTGCAATTTTTTACATACGATCTCAGTCTTTCAGGTACTTGAAATTTCTGTTTTTAGAAAATAAAATTATACTTACCTTAATGTTTATACAGGATTTAATTAACGTACCTACTTACAGTAAACATGCCTAGTGTCCTGTGATAGAATTATGGGTAGTATATACTAGGTAGAAAAGAAAGTATATTTAAATAAGTACTTTGGTCTGTTATTTAATTATATATATAAATTTCCTATACTGCCTCCTTTGAGCTTACACATTTTATACTGCATTTAAAAAAAACTCGTTTTCCCGCCAATGCAATGATCCACTTGGCGGATGTCAAGGCCGCAAGGTTGTTAACCGGACTGTTGTTGGCTGACCACACCTCGGGCCGCATCACGACCACACCGATGTTACCTACATTTTAGTATGAAATCACCTGATTTGTCTGTATGAATTAATATTTTAGGTAAGTAGGTACTTTTAAGTTTATTATTACGAAAGTTTCGGTGAAAATATCGCATTTTTAAAGGTGTTTTACTATGCACGAACAGCAAGGGTAGGTAACTATTATACTTATAGCGACTTATAGCTTTATTTATATATACTTTTATATATATAGAGGTACATTTACCTTAATTTTTTAATAATACTTACATAATAAAGAATTTCTTTTACAAATAAAAAAATATTATTTAAGAAAGCGTAATAATGATACTAAAGTAACTTATTACGAGTTAAGTGAAGTTGTTTTTAAAATTCAAAGGCCTTTGATCAAATATGTCCAAATCGAAGCGAAGTCGCGCGACTAAACTGCTTTATGCAAAGTATTCTTACTGACATTCAGACAATGAATATTCTGATACCCTTTATCTCTTAATGAGGGCATTCAGTTTGACTGACGCGCAAACCACTTAAAAGGGCTTTTCAGGGTTTCGTTCGTATGGTAAATGAATACTTGAGGCGCATATGAGAGCTTAATATATTTACACTTAAGTATTTATCATTATCTTGAGCCAAGAAACATCCTTTGTTTGGGCATAGGCAATTGATCGCCAATTCGCCACAGGGACAAATATTTTTGCCACAATTGCAACGTATGGCAGGCGGGTTGGCAATCGCAGTGTGACTCTTCAGGTTCTTCAACGAAAGACGCTGCTGCTCGTTCTTCTGTTGATGGAGGTTATTATGATGGATATTATTCGTTCCCTGGGCCTTTTTTTAAGGCGAAGAAACTTCTATCGAAGGGGAGCCGCAGGGTTATGTGGGACTCGCACCCACTAAAACCCCGCCGATGTCCATTTCGGCTGTTAGCAAGGGGTAAGGGAGATCTTTCAATCTTTATGTTCAACTCCGCGACCGTTTCCTGGGCTATGGGCCTGTGTATTTTTTTTTGTGTTCCTGGCACCTTATATATACCTATACCGGATCCATCTAGTTGGGAGCTCACAAATTAGACTCACACAAGTTACCCTAAGTCATTCAAAGTCTATGATCACGTTTAGAATATTTAATACCTAATAAGGTATTTTTTTTAGTTGATTATTCCGGACAATGTAGAGCCCATACAAAATTTGCATCGCTACCTTCACGTCAAATCAAATCCCACGCAGCCTTGATCAGAGGCTGAATAAATCAATATTTATTTAGTGCTTTGTACGCGCAAAACAAGGTTTAGTTAGTTAGACATATGAAATTTTATGAGGGCATTGTATTGAAATTGGACTTACCTTTCAATTAAATAGTTGACATACCTATTTGAGATCCCTTGACCATGATAATAATGTTGCATTGCAACAATGGCAATAAAAAATACTAATAAAATTATACTAAGGCTGTAACGAGTACCAGACTTTATAAATCGACTTAAAAAAAGGAGGTTAGGTTTAGTTGGTAAATCAGTTTGACCTGTATGTATGTTTGTCCGCGATTATCTCGCGTTTGGCTGAACCGATCTTGATGCGGTTTTCAGATAAGTATTTGTTACATTCAGGAAAAGTTTAAGTACCTATTTTAACCGACTTCGAAAAAGAGGAAGTGCTCAGTTGATGTATGTGTCAGTTTATTGAAAGCGGGTTGCTTTTTTGTAAAAAAATTAATTATTTCTACATTAACACAAAATTAAAAAATATTGGTGAAAAAGCAAGACATACGATACAATACGACGACACTTTCGTATAAAAAATATCATTTTCGATTCTCGGTACACTCTTGCTTAACGAAGAAAAAAATATGACGCGAAGAAAAAAATGTTGTGCTGTAATTTCATATGTAAATGTAAAAAAAATATGTGATTAATTAGTTTAATCAGAGACGCTATCATTCTTGGTCCGTGCTAATGATCACACTCCAAAATGCCCTTTTATGTATTTTTCCTGCGTCGTTTATGGAGCCAGCCGGTAGGACATGTATTTACAATTACAAGAGAAGAGCCAATTATTATCGGCGGTTACCTTCACAGACAGACAGGCATACATTAAGGCAGGGATCAAAAATCAATGAAATACCTACCTATAATTTTTTTCCTATAGGATATACAAGATAGGGTATCTCTAATTGAAATCTACTAAGACATTATCAAAAATAACATAATTAGTATATCTTAGACTGCATTAGGTAATATATGTTGTTTATGGTCATCGCTCATGCGAAGCTAAGCAAGCTAATGTGTCCACGGGAATACATACTACCTAACCATACAAACATACATAATCTCACGCCTTTCATTCCCTGAAGGGTTAGGCAGAGGCACCAGCTCAAGAACCGGACCCACGTCTAGCCGAGTTTATGCTTTAATACCAACGTAAGGCGGGGCCAGCTTGTCGCCGCGGTTATAACGACCACTACTGCGGCCGGGACCAACGGCTTAACGTGCCTTCCGAAGCACGGAATCATCTTACTTTTCGGACAATCAGGTGATTCAAGCCTGCAGTGTCCTATATCCAACCGAAAACAACCACACTGTGAGTCTTGTAAGAAATCAATATGTGGTGTTTTCTGCGGGGATCGAACCCACAACCTTCCGTGCCCTAATCAAAGTCGCAACGCGCTACGCTACTGAGCTACCGCACAAAATACGGAGACAGCTCTGCCGCGGCATGTTGCCAATCAGACCCGTCGGCAAAGTCAAGTACAGAGTTGCCAGGAGACGCCCCCAATCGACCTCACGTCAGTCACTATGAGTTTCCGGGTTTGATTTCGGGCGGGTGTATATCGATGTTTGTGTGTGGTCTGGGTGTGTTTGGTGACTCTAGCTGTGTTATTCATAAAGATACAGTAGGTTTGAAGTAACTCTACTTCTCTGGTTTGTTGTATGCTAAATACGTGACATCCAGTCTAAATTGACATACGTCAAATAACTAAAATGCTCATTAACTTTTTATGAATAACAGGGTAGATCTCTCTCTAGTTAAGGTTTTTTTCTGCGTGTTAAATGTGTTCAAGAGTTTATCTCTCAGAGTTTTAGTAGGTATCTACACCTACCTACCCTGCATAATTTCCAAAATTTAATAAAAAAAACATGTAATAAATTTGTATTTTTGTTTATTTACAAAATTGTATGTACAATTTACCAAAAAAAGACGATCACAATTTAAATTACAAAATTCACAGTTTCATTTTTATAACAGAGAAAATAATTCCTTAAAAAATATGGCAGTGAAATGAGAAGATGCAATTTTATAAAAACAAAACTGTTGTTTTGGCCGCCATTTTTGACATCCGAACGGTAAAGTCAGTATCAAGAAGGAAATTCTACAAATTGAATTGCATCATTGACTTCCTTGAGGACGACTTTATCAGTCCATTAAGTTTTTAACAGCAAATGTTATGATTTCATTCTTTAAGTCCAAGGTTCCAGGGTCCAATTTTTACCAGCAGTAAGGGTAGTTGGGGCAGAGAGCCGGGTTCAGATCAGCTGGGTACCTTGCTCCTGCTGCCGGGGCACTGGAAAAGAAAATTCAATCTTTTAGAAACATCCAACATATCCATATTTAGTTTAGTGATAACTGACTACGTTCCCACATCTCCTCTGTCGGGTCAATTTTAAATAGGTTATAAATTTAAAATGAAAAAAAATCATCAAAGAAGTGTGAATAGCTAAATATAAAAATGTTCTGCCACTGGAACACCCGATTAAAAATCGGACCCTACAGCCAACAAGTGGGAACGGGAGATTACGTACGATACGAAGCATATATTTGTCATTCGATGACTTCAAAACATTTAGATTTTTTTAGGGGTTGCGTGCTATTGGATACTATTACTCTGAACTGAAGAAATCGTAACTTAACTCTCATCGCATATCGAATTTTTGTTGTTATTTATTTTTGTTGTTATTCAAATATCAGTTAGCTCATTTTTATGATGTATAGGCTTACCATCCCAACCTACCTATTAACTGCTTATAATATTAAACGCAAAAGCTAACTCTAACTCTGTTTGTTGTCCGTGTGTTACACTTTCACGCCTAAACTGCCCAACTAGGATGAAAACTGGTGGACCTTGTAGCTCTGAACTATGAACCAGACATAGGATAGGTATTTCTTAACCTGAAGAGACTACGGTAACGGGTAAAATTGTGTCTTTTTTTGAAAGGAAAATGCTCGAACTAGTATAACTAAAAGTAAATTTAACTATTCAATCCCTGTAATCAAACCGGTAAGTAAGGCCGTTTTGCAATCTCATACTTACAATGAAATGCAATATCGCATTGGTAACCGACCGTTGCATGTTACTAGACTATTTAGAATATTCTGGAGTTCCTACACCTT
The DNA here is from genome assembly GCA_951802225.1 of Euspilapteryx auroguttella. Lineage (NCBI taxonomy): Eukaryota > Metazoa > Arthropoda > Insecta > Lepidoptera > Gracillariidae > Euspilapteryx > Euspilapteryx auroguttella. The sequence continues at coordinate 3,948,400 of OX637667.1, forward strand.
AATACTTGTTTTAGGTTTAGATTTAGGTTTAGTTTGTAAATTAACTGCTAGTTACAGGTTGGTTTCCTGATTTTAATGGAACTAAGCTGATTTATTACTCAATCTGGCGAGGCGCGAAAGATACGAAATTTAACGAGTCACAACTTTAAAACCACAAATCAGATTTACATGCGACTTTCACCAAAATATTTAAATTACCACAACTAATTTAAAAACTACAGTGCTTTTAATGAAAAACAAAAAAAAAACTTACTCAAAATGCACGGGCGCTGCCGCTCTGACTCCGGGGAATCCCCATTGTGGAATAGGGATTCCTTCCGGGGTGTGGCGGGCAAAGGCATCGACGTCGCAGTATGGGTAGTTAGGACATACTGCTGGGTGGAGGCCTGCCGGATACTCGGCGGCTAGTGCCATCGCGGCGGCTGCGAAGATCACCAACTAGAAAAGAGTAAAAGTATCATTACTACCGATTGACGTCCACTGCTGGACACAGGTCTTCTACACAAGGAGTTTGCCGTTATCGCTATGCTTGGCAAGCGATCGCATTGTGGCTCTTCAAGTATTTCAACGAAGGACGCTGCTGCCCGTCCTTCGGCTGTTCCCTTAGTCGCCTTTTACGACACCCGTGGGAGGGGATGGGGCGGTTATAATCTATGCCATCACCACACAGCCACAGAGTTAGGGTAACTTTATGTGCAGAAAACAAAAAACCCGCGTTCTACCTTTTAGGTCCAACATCTGCATCTTTAAATCCTTTGCGAGTTTATACTTTATCGATTTAATTTGATAGTTCTATAATTACGGGTAATTAGTCTCCACTCTCCATAACATCCTATGTTAATATCAATATACTTTGACAACTCACTAGGACTTTTTTTTTTTTTATCTCACTTAACCAAGTGTGTGAAGTGAGCACAAACAATCGTCTAGCCGGGAATTAAACCTTACCCTAATCACCGTCCACTACCACCACATCCGGAAGCAGCCAGAAAGAAGTAATATTGTTTGAGAAACATCTAATTAAACAATATGTAAACAAACAATGCAATTTCACGGTCAAATAATTACGTTTGAACACTGAATACATAATTACTTATTATAAATATGTTACAACATTAAAATATTCAACACCTGTCTTTGTATTGTTATTATTGCAATGCAACCTTGTGCTAGGCCCACAGTTGTCATTCCTTCGGGTGCTTCCCGATCCAAATAGGGCGATTTCAAAGAGCCAGTTTACAGCGATGATTTACGCCATTCTCGAAAAAATATATATATCTTCTAAACTAAGCCAAATTTTAAAAATGTGGCACAGTATGACTAGATAATGTAGCCTAGTATTTTTTGAGCACTGTAAAGTAATCTTAACTTAAAATAACAAAATTATACTCAGATTGTTGCTAAAAGTGGCCACTTTTAGCAACACTTTGTAGCTTTCTTTGGTCTTTAATCCAAAAGCTATACAACAGTGCCTTAAAAATACTAGGCTACATTATCTAGTGTCATACTGTGCCACATTTTTGATATTTCCCTTAGTTTAGAAGATTTTTTTTTTCGCGAATGGCGCTAGCATCGCGGTAAACTGGCTCTTAAGTTCATCTTGCGTTTTCAATTTTCAAATCGCATAATTGAGCTAAGTAGGTATTAGACGCATGCAGTGCAAACTTTTTTGGTCCGTTTTGTTTCAATGTGTTTGAAGAGGGAGGCCTTTGCCTAGCAGTGGTACAGCACATGCTCATAATTATAATTTGTTTCAATTCAAGAATTACCATTTGTTGGGGGTTGAAAGGGTAGAAAGTCCGGGGGTTGAAACAGGAACAACCCAATTTAACTCAACTTAATTTTATGGGAAACCGCTCAGGACAGGAAAGTGTGGAAATGGCTAATATGTACAGTGGCAGTCTAGGACAGTGTAACAGATTAGTCTCTCGTGCGCCCGAGACTGTAATACCAAAGAACAAGAGCTATTTTGCAATACAGAAAAAGCGGAAGTGTTACGGACCTAGACGGCCTCACTATAAAATCGAAAATTCTTAAAAAACTAAGTTTGAAATCTGTTTTAAAATTAAAAGTTGATGATAATTTCAAAAATAGCTCATTCATAATTATGAATATTCGAAAAAAAAAGAAAAATTTAAGGCAATTTTTAAAATACTTAGGTTTCTTACTTGGGAAGATTCGAAACGGGGCGAAGGTAAGTAAGTTAAGTAAGTAATTAAATAAATAAAAAAACTTACCAATTTAGCGTACATGATGCTATGTTATCCTCTCTGCTAGAGACTGATGCTGGATATAGGGCACCGGCGGCTTTTATAGCGACTTGCGAAAACACTGCGAGGGAGGGGCACGCCACTGGACTTCGGTTATCGATATATTATTAAGGAACGTATACTGTAGAGTCTACTACATTTTCTACAGTGTAGACAATACTTTTAGCTAATTTAATTGTGAAACCGTTTTACATGCCACGAATAAGAAACCCCAGTTTTTACAATGCTATAGAAATTTAATAAACAAATAATATGTTATGGTTTTGTATTATTTGACAAACTCTATGTGCGCCGCCTTGTAAAAAACAGCTCATGGGATGGCATGGTTTAATACATAAAGCTTTTTTCTACTATCTATGTATAAAAATGAATCGTGGTTCGTTAGTTTCGCTAAAACTCGAAAACGGCCTGGCCATGCGAGCTAATTTTGGTTTTAAAATGTTCGTTATAGTCCAGGGAAGGTTTAAAAGGGGAAATAAAAATATAGTAAATATAGAAAAATTGAGAGGAATTAAGTATTAAGTAACCATTTCTTTTTCCCATACAAATTGTAAGGCGCGATACAAAGTTCGCCGGGACAGCTAGTATGTGTATAAACTTTTTGTGCCTGTAGCACATCTCGGACACTTCATAGTAAAAAGATCGTTGCTTTGAGCAAAGCTAAAACTCGTGTACGTGCACGTGAAACATGCTTGATTTGTACTGAGCGGTAACTGAAAGTTAAGCGAGAGCGGGAAAGCCGCACTTGCTGAGGGAGGCAGGGAGTGCCCATTCTGTGTGTGGTACTATTTGTTATACTGTGCCTGTAGGTTGATAGAGAAGGTAACTTGGACAAAAAGTACTTCTTAACTTGTTACAGCATTCTTTAGTTAAGCTGTGAAAATTATATTTAAATAAAATCCCACAATTTTTTTTACAAAAAAAAAACGCTTACATATTTAAATCGATATTTACCTGCCAAGTATACACTGATTTAATTTGACGAAACCGTTCTAAAACTTTGCATCATCTATCGATATCCAAAAATCATTGACTTTTCCCATCCTTACGGAATACGCCCTTGCTAAACAGCATTGCATTGTTACAAATAGGTAGATCGTTCTAGAACGGCCTTAATGCAATGGGCATAAGGGTGAAAGTGTATTCAAATATTGTTAACAAGAATTTAAGTTCCGATGTGTTACTTGACTTTTTTGATGTTACTTCAAAAAATTTGTTGGATGATACAAAATATTCGTCAACGGGCCAGGAACTTTTAAGGCTCTACTGTGTAGCTTTAAGAATAATGATCCTAAATTTTTTTTTCGTCCTCATGCATATCGCATTAAAGTGGCCACTTTAGGCAACATACGGTTTATTCCTAAGATTTTGAACCTGAAAGTTACATAACAGGGCCTTAAAATTTTAAGCAAGAAGCTAGGGAGTCAAAGACGCATATATTTTATTACAGCCATGGGTGGGTGGTAAACGGCCACTTTTGGCAACAATTTGTAGCTTTCTTTTGTCATTATCCTAAAAGCTATACAACAGTTCCCTAAAAATACTTGACTACATTATCTAGGGATAATACTGTTTCACATTTTTGATTTTTTTGCCTTAGTTTAGAATTTTTTTTTTTTCGCGGGTGGCGCTACTTTAGCTGTGCTATGGCTTTAACTTGTAACATTCGCTTGTTACAGATTTTTAGATGCTGAATGTATCTTGTCGCCATTACACGAAAGTAAACACTTTATTGTATGTTGACAAAAGGTGACATATTTTTTACACAACACACTCAGAGCCCCTAACTAGGAAGAACCTGTATCTAGGGTACCCGAAACACACACACAGAGACGAACATTACACCCAGACCGGAAACAAACATCGATATTATTTATATCAATATTCGCCCCGCCCAGGAATCGAACCCAGGTGCACACGCTTACTCAGTCCACATCACAGCCAACTGAGCCACGGAGCAGTCACAGTAACAGAGCATTATCGCTAAAAGAAATTTATTCCAGGCAACCGGTAAGCTCGTTGATCGTCTATTGTTTATTTATTTGCGACATAATGTGATTAAGCATTATTTAATGATATGTCGGTAACATTAAAGTAAGAAAATAAATTATATTTTTATAAATTAGATCACATTAGCGAATTTTAATGACACTAAGGTTTGGATCCAGTTTTAATAACTATTTGTAGTTGTGCGGTTTGTGAACCAAAACAATATAAGAAAACACTCGCAAGGACCTCTTCATGTTGGATTATCGTCCCCTCGCACGCCTCTCAAAGGACCGTGCTTTTGATATCCAAGAGATAGAAAAAATAGTAATAAAAAAAAACTTTTTATCAAAAAATTAAACCGCCGAAAAAACTGAAAAGCATTAAATAATTGGGAAACATTTTCTATTAGGACTTAATTTACTCACTTCTTAAAGTAATTTTGGTTAACCAAGAAATTTTAAGTCGGTGCCACACCACACAAGCAAATTCCATAACTACCTATAGCGCGATGCGCGGCGGCACACGTTTTTCGGTTATTTCTTTAAATTTCAGGTAATTTAGTGATCGTTATTCGTTGATTCTGTGGCATCGACTCAAAATTTCTTGGTTAACCAAAATTACTTTAAGAAGTGAGTAAATTAAGTCCTAATAGAAAATGTTTCCCAATTATTTAATGCTTTTCAGTTTTTTCGGCGGTTTAATTTTTTGATAAAAAGTTTTTATTTTTTGCTTTTCAGTTTTTTTTGGGCTAATTTTTTTGACCCCAGCCAATCACCCTCCACAAGATGGTCGCACCCTACAAGGTGGCCACACAACCTGGTGAAGGTTTAGGGACTAACAGAATGAGGTTCGATCACGCACGACCGGTCGGTGAGGCGATTTTTGAGGGAGGCCCTTTTCCAGCAGTGGACGTCTATCGGCTGAGATTATGATTATTAACATTCATATAAAAAAGACTCATAATTATACCTAGCAGTTATCATGTAAATCACAACACGGCAATACAATCTGTGAGTGAACAATAAAGTCACCCCTATTTTCCACCCTTAGGGTTGGAATTTGATTTTCAAATTTTTATGGGACCAACTTCAAGGTATACCCTGTCGATTAAAAAAGGAATTATCAAAATCGGTCCACACAGTAAAAAGTTATGCGTGATCATACATAAAAAAAAAAAAAATATACGCGACGAATTGAGAACCTCCTCCTTTTTGTTTTTTCGTCGGTTAATAATAATGTATCACACAATACAGTCTTTAAATAGGTAGAAACTGTTTCTAAGGTGCCTGAAACGTAGGTTTCGCCAGCGCAATTTCTCTCTCAACTACGAAACGCCAATTCTCCGAGCCCGTTTTCGTCATTTACAAGTACATTGTACTACATATCATTTAAAACTTATGCATTTATTTGAATGATTATGAAAGTAAACAATTAGTCATTTTAAAACTATTATCAACCTTGCATGAGGTGTTTACTCAAAACTTTTGCATAGCGTGGCGTAGCGCGTCGCGCCTTTGATTAGGGCACGGAAGGTTGTGGGTTCGATCCCTGCAGAAAACACCACATATTGATTTCTCACAAAAATCACGTTGTGGTTGTTTTCGGTTGGATAGGACATTGCAGGCTTGAATCACCTGATTGTCTGAAAAGTAAGATGATTCCGTGCTTCGTTGGTCCCGGCCGCAGTAGTGGTCGTTATAACCGCGGCGACAAGCTGGCCCCTTGTCACGTTGGTAGTAAAAGCATAAACTCGGCTAAATTTGGGTCCGGCTCTTGAGCTGGACCTCTGCCTAACCCTCCGGGGAATAAAAAAAAAAGGCGTGAGATTATGTATGTATGTATGTATGTTTTGCATGCAATGGGTGGCCTTATCGCTAAAAGTACTTAAAATTAAAACTTTTTATCAAAAACTAGAAAACAAACTAGCTTAGCTACCCCGCGGTTTCACTCGCGCAGATTTCTAATAAACACAAAAATTCAGTTTTTTCCCCTTCCCATGGGAATTTCGGAAAATCCTCTCTTAGTGCTCACCTACACACCCTAAGGAACCTATATGCAAAATTTCTGCCCGCTACGCCCAGTAGTTTCGGCTCTGCGTTGTCTGTCAGTCAGTCAGTCAGTCAGTCAGTAACGGAAGAGTTTTATATAATACTAGAGGCTGCCCCGCGGTTTTTCCCGCGCAGATTTCTCATAAACACAAAATTCCCGTTTTTTCCCGTTCCCGTGGGAATTTCGGAAAATCCCTTCTTAGTGCTCACCTACACTCCCTAAGGAACCTACATGCAAAATTTCAGCCCGCTACGCCCAGTAGTTTCGGCTCTGCGTTGTCTGTCAGTCAGTCAGTCAGTCAGTCAGTCAGTCAGTCAGTAACGGAAGAGTTTTATATATATTGACTAGAGGCTGCCCCGCGGTTTTTCCCGCGCAGATTTCTCATAAACACAAAATTCCCGTTTTTTTCCGTTCCCGTGGGAATTTCGGGAAATCCCTTCTTAGTGCTCACCTACACTCACTAAGGAACCTACATGCAAAATTTCAGCCCGCTACGCCCAGTACTTTCGGCTCTGCGTTGTCTGTCAGTCAGTCAGTCAGTCAGTCAGTCAGTAACGGAAGAGTTTTATATATATTGATATTGATTGATTAAACCGCTGAAATCCATAAAATAATAGGGAATCATTTTCTATTAAGGGGTGAATATTCAGAACGGCGATATTCAGCTGACTCCTCTACAACTGTAAACAATAAAAAATTTATTATCACCTGAAAAGTACTAAAATACAGGTGATAATAAATTTTTTATTGGTAGATAACCGCCTATAGGTGCCATTTATGCAATAAAACTTAAACCGCAGTAATGGCGATTACTGCGTTTACCGTTACGACGGCAGTCTAGCAGTTTTCAAATTTAGTTTTTTTGAAATATCAGTTAACTTTTATGAAAGTATGCCTCATTAGCTTTAATATTTTTGATTGGGCACCATTTTTGGACCAGGACTTCCTATGAATAATTAAGTTTTTAAGTTTTTGGCCCAGAGCAATCAGAAAAGTGCTTCCAGAGTAATCACAACGATAAATTTATTTGAGTTTTAGTAGTTTAATCTTCCAAAAAAATGCTATTTATCATACATGAACTAGTTCTAGTAGTTTTTTAATGAAAATACCGAAACTTGTTCTTACTAAGAATACTTAGTAATTAGTCATATTTATGCTTACAAACATATCACCAGCATCTGCTTAAAAGTGGTCCATACCAACTGGTATTGTGTCCTGCTCTTGCTCATATTTTTTTGAAATTGCAACCACATTTTGTGGACCATCAATAGCGCAGTGCCAGCAATCAGTTAGGGATTCATTGACATGAACACGCAGGTTAGGTGAGAATTGCCAAAAAAAATTACCGGACAAGTATTCAAATGCAAGATACAAATTTTGGATTCCTATTAGAACTGTGAAGACTTAGATAATTTATTCCACACAGCTTTTGAGGCCATGCTGCCTACTGGAATGGCATGTAATATAGTGGAATAGTAGAATGCCTAAGAGCAGGTTTGTGGTCAGTGCAGCGTCAATTTACGTGACACATAACTATGATCATCACAATAATGTCGATAGACCGCAGGAGTTTTGGAGTCTTCAATTCAAAATCTCCCGTAATAATCTAAACCTATTTGGTAATTCTCATGTAATTCAGTGTGCGTTGTAGCTGGTCTTCAGATCAGCGAAGCTGATATAAATGCTCTAGCTTAAGTTTGGCTGGCTAGGCTGGTCAGTGGTTGTCATTTGCGGTATAATGTTCCTGCCTAAAGCTTTACAAAAAAGCCTTTGAGTTGTATTTGATCTGATTAAGGATAACTCAGTGCTGCAGTATCTCTAGCGAGGCCAAGTGGACTATAGTAGCTATAGCGAAGTGTTAATGTTTTTGTAAATGTAATTTCGACTTTAGACAAAGACCTCGAAGGATATGAGACTGCAGCAGTTAGTCAGACTGGTAAATGTCATAACGCCAAAAATTGTTCATCGCTGTACTCGAGGATGTCTTCAAGGCTCCGGACTGGAAATAACTAGGCTAGGCATCAACATAAACGGTGAATACATCAATCAGACTCGATGTGATATCGATATCATAGTTATGGATCCAGACCGCGCAGGATCAAACTACAATGCTGGATGACTTTAGTTGGATTCTCAACATGGACAAAACCAAAATGATTTTAAACGCCCATTTCAAATGCTACTGTTAATATTGGAGTCTGTACGTACGCTCGAAGAGTAGTCGATGAATACGTAGCCAAACTATCCAACCAGCCTGGTCCAATAGGAAGAGGGCGATGGGCAAGCTTTGCTACATATTTTCCTCCATATTACCATAAGCAAACCCATTACAGTTCGCCATATCAGGCTCAAGACAAGGTCTACGATCAACGTATATTACCTGTGATGACTTACCGGACCGAGACATAGCTCACTACGGGCCTAATCAAAAAGCTTACCAGTCACTCTAAAGGGATAACTTGAAATTTTTCAGCATAACCCAATCAGAAAACTCCCACGTAGCCAAAATAAATTGCATAACTGTATCATAATGGGCAAGTAAAAGTTCTCGATTGGCGCCCGACCGCGCAATGCAAGATGTGATTAGGCCTATTTTGACTAAAATAATAATTATGATGATAACAATAGGTTTGACATCTGATTTTCAGGTTAAAAGTGCTAAACTGCTGAAAATTGCTGATTCCTATGGTAAAAAAACCAGAGATATCAGACCAAAGGAATCATTAAAAAATCATAAAGTGATCCGTCCAGCTTAAACGGGATAGAATAGAAAACTAGGTATTTTATGAGGAACACCCAACTATACATGACATACAATATAGTCTTTAGACATGACATAGCTATTTTATAACATAAGATAAACATTGCAGAGTAATCAGAGTGACCACTGAACCACGATCAGAGCAATCAGATATTTGGCATCATAACTACTAAACGGAGCACCTTAGCTAGCAATCACCTCATACACACTATAGAGCATAGCTTGGGACAGCCCATCCATAAAACTGCTGAGTTCTACGTAGCCTAGTTTAACCATGAAAGTGATTGCTGCACGCGCCAGAGAAATCACACGGTACACGCGGACAAATCTCAAGCCTCGATTTATTTCAAAACCAGCTTCAGTAACCAATCAGGGACAATTTATTTGTAATAAACAACTATCTGACTATGCTTAACTGATCTTAAATTTTATATATGTTTGTTCAAAAAAAAGTTATGGAGTCATTTATAGTAAAAAATGGAGCCCGGACGCCCCACAGGAATCAGAATATTCCGGTTTTTTGGACTTTAGGTAAGATTTTAGCGTACTTAAACTATGTATTTTTTAATAAACTTTGCGGGCCCAAACAGAATGGAAGCTAAAGTTTGAATCTAAATCTTCAAATTAAAAGTTTTCTTTGGAAAGTCACAAAATAAAGCCCCGGACAGAAAAAAATCAGGCTCTGAATATTCACCCTAAGACTTAATTTACTCACTTCTTAAAGTAAATTTTTAATTAATGCTTTTCAGCGGTTTAATTTTTTGATAAAAAGATTTTATTTTTTGATTTCCAGTTTTTTTGGGGCGATTTTTTTTTGACCCAAGCTAATACCCTTCACAGGGTGGTCGCACCCCACAAGGTGGCCACACAACCTGGTGAAGGTTGAGGGACTAACAGGATGAGGGTCGCTCTCAACCGGTCGGTGAGGCGATTTGTGAGGGAGGCCTATGTCCAGCAGTGGACGTCTATCGGCTGACATTATGATTATTTACATTCATATAAAAAAAACACATAATTATACCTAGCAGTTTTCATAATACAAATAACTCAAATTTAAAAACCCCCGACCCAGTCAGACCCTCATCAACTTAACTAGAACTAGAGCTAATTATCTTAAAAATATCATGGTTACCTTAACATATACTTTCAATATCATTGAAGTAGCACTGTACCAAATTTTTAATCGATAGGACAAATGGAAGGTGGTTAGATGCTCTCATCCATTATTCAAGAGCTGATCATCTTCAAACGGCAGATCAGTTAATGGTTACCTTACCATATACTTTCTAATCATAGATGTAACATGGTACCAAATTTCAAATCGATCGGACATAAGGAAGCTAGTTAGATCCTCTCATCTATTATTCAAGAGCTGATCATCTTAAAACGGCAGATCAGGTCATGGTTACCTTAACATATACTTTCAATATCATAGATGTAACATGGTACCAAATTTCAACTCGATCGGACATAAGGAAGCTAGTTAGATCCTCTCATCTATTATTCAAGAGCTGATCATCTTCAAACGGCAGATCAGGTCATGGTAACCTTACCAAATACTTTCTATAACATACATGTAACATGGTACCAAATTTCAAATTGTTCGCACATAAGAAAGCTAGTTAGATCCTCTCATCCATTATTTAAGAGCTGATCATCTTCAAACCGCTGATCAGATCTTCATCAGACATGGCTAAGAACACTCGGCCTGAAATTATCTATGATACAAAAAAAAACTAAACGAAAATCGGTTCAGCCGTTTGGGCTCTACGATGCCAGACAGATACACAGACAGACAGATACACACGTTAAAATTATAACACCCCTCTCTGAATTTTTCGTTCGGGGGTTAATGAGTGAGAAATAAAGTCACCCCTATTTTCCACTCTTAGGGTTGGAATTTTATTTCCAAATTTTTATGGGTCCAACTTCAAGGTATACCCTGTCGATTAAAAAAAGAATTATCAAAATCGGTCTACACATTAAAAAGTTATGCGTGATCATAGATAAAAAAAAAAAATCTATACGCGAAGACTTGGGAACCTCCTTTTTTTCGTCGGTTAAAAAAGTGCAAGTAAGTGCCATTTTTATATAGACTAGTCGACCCGGCGAACTTCGTACCGCCTAACCTATTGCTATGTTGCTCATGTATTATACTTATAAACCTTCCTCTTGAATCACTCTATCGATTACAAAAAACCGCATCAAAATCCGTTGGATAGTTTTAAAGATATAAGCATACATAGGGACAGACGCGGGAAGCGACTTTGTTTTATACTATGTATTGATTTTACGGATCTCCGTGAACATCGTTGTCCTCAAGGCCACGCAGGAAGTAAGAAAGTTTTTTTTTACAAGAAAAATAATATAAATTGACTCGAAACTTGATAATTACGATAAACATTCATCTTACAGAATAGCAATTTAATGATACATAAAATCCAGTACAAAATACCTTTAAAAAAGTCGTTTTTAATTCAGTAATTATAATGATTGAGAGAGCGATCTGCCCGCTTTGGGCTTCCTTGTACAGAATAATATGTTAACGACGTAAAGTTACGCTAGGCACAGGTAATAAGCCCTACAGGGCCTCTAGTCTCTTAAGAGCCATAGCACAGCTAAAGTAGCGCCACCCGAGGAAAAAAAAAACTTCTAAACTAAGGCAAATATCGAAAATGTGGCACAGTATGACAATAGATACTGTAGCCTAGTATTTTTAGGGCATTGTTGTATAGCTTTTAGGTTAAAGACTACAGAAAGCTACTGATTGTTGCCAAAAGTGGCCGTTTTTAGCAACAATCAGTTTCTTTCTGTGGTCTTTAACCTAAAACCTATACAACAATGCCCTAAAAATACTAGGCTGAATTATCTAGGGGAAAACAGTTTCACATTTTTGATATTTGCCTTAGTTTAGAAGATTTTTTTTTCTCGGGTGGCGCTACTTTAGCTGTGCTATGCCTCTTAAGAGGAATAGATTCAATATTATCTATGGGAATAGCACAGCTAAAGTAGCGCCACCCGAGGAAAAAAAAATATCTTCTAAACTAAAGCAATTATTAAAAATGTGAAACAGAATTCCCCTAGATAATGTAGCCTAGTATTTTTAGGGCACTGTTGTATAGATTTTAGGTTAAAGACTAAAGAAAGCTAAAAGTGTTGCTAAAACGGCCACTTTCAGCAACAATCGGTACTGTTGTATAGCTTTTAGGTTAGAGACCAAAGATTGCTACAAAGTGTTGCTAAAAACGGCCAGTTTTGGCAACAATCAGCAGCTTTCTTTTCTTTGGTCTACCAGGCAGCATTATCTAGTGGAATACTGTTTCACATTTTGGATATTTGTAAAAGTTTTTTTTTCTACTTTAGCTGTGCAAAGACGCTGAGTTTTGAAGGTTTATTAAATCAAGTAATTCCATTAATCTTTAGGAGGTAAAGATCTGGAATTTCAATATAACCTTTTTGAGGATAGAACAAAGTTTTTTATAATTGAGAAACACTAGTGGAATCAAAAAACCTCGATACATTATTTCGTCAAAGATTAACCTTTCCAAAAAACGGGAATAGCTAGTTCTTCGAAATTACTTACTAGTTTTTGTTAAAACTACCTAGGAATATTGATAATAAACAAAATTAAATTCTGGTAATTCAGATTTGATTTACTTAAAAGTAATAATTAAAAAGATATTCAATATATACTACTTTTTGCAATAAAATGTTACATTTGCAATAAAATTTTACATGTTACTACAGTAGTAACCGATGTGGGCGACTGACATATGACTGTCCCTTGCCCTCAGTATGCTATATCAAAGAGATAGACTCTGTTCATTCGCTCGTTCCATTTATTTGTCGTATATCTTCTTAAATTCCGCTAAAGAAAGCTCTCTCGGCAACCAACACTGGATCGATCTATGGCTTTAGCTGTAGCGTGATTGAATTAACTCAATAGAACGCTCTTCAAAAACTATTTTTTTAAGAATATAAACGAGGAAACCCACGCTTGATTCTTCATTTCGTTCTTGACGAAAGTAGCGTGCGTGATTGATTATCACATCAGTAGCACGCTTGTCAAAAACTATTTTGAACCAAAATTTAAGTTTAAACGATCCCACTAGGACAAACATTTCGTTTTAATTCGTAGATTTTAAGCTTTATACTGAATCCACAAGACAAGCGTGGTGCGATGTAGAATTAACAGCGCCATCTAGTGATCATATTGTAAATCATTATTTCATATTATAAAACAACTAGTCGATCCGGCGAACTTCGTACCGCCTTACCTATAACTATTTTGTGCACGTTAGCGCTTCACAGGCTACGCAGATACGATAAGATATCTGTATCGGCGCAGATCATCTTCAACATTAATTTCTATGTAATCCTATGGACGACCACACACTAAGCAGAAAATGTAAAATATATCTGAGCCGTGACATATAAATGAAAGATCTGCAGATAACATCTGCCGATACGAGTTTATCTGCAGATAACATCTGCCGATACAATTATGGCATAATATTTTAACTGCAGCTAAATACAGGATGTATGATGAAGTAGCCCTCGGGTTTCGGAAATAGGCTGTGAATTTGTTATCTGATCGATTCTCGAAGACATGAAATTCACCTCGGTCTTTTTAAGCTTTATATATATGCTGTTCTATCCAAATTCTTCGTATTTTTAACCGACTTCAAAAAGGAGGTTATCAGTTTGACCTGTATGTATGTAAGTGTTGGAGAAGTAAAAACGATTGTTTTCTGCAACAAAATTATAATTTATTTTTATGAACAAAGATGGTCGAACGAAAGGTTGGTTGGAAGTGGCGGGCCGGACGGCGCCCGCGTTGATCTCGTCGCACACGCCGAAGGATTGAAGCCGCTGTCAGTGTGATGCACGTCAGTCTATGATTGATCTCTCCGTCAGTGTCCGTGATGCGTTCCGCTATACGCATTTGTAACTATGTAATCTTCTGATCTCGAACAGTAAGTATGTATGTTTGTCCGCGATTTTCTCGCGTTTGGCTGAACCGCTTTTGATGCGGTTTTCAGTAGGTAATGTATTTGTTACATTCAGGAGAAGGTGAGAAGGTTAAGTATCTATTTTAACCGACTTCGACTTTCGAGGAAGTTCTCAGATTATGTTTGTGTCAGTTCGTTGAAGGCGGGTCTCTTTTTGTAAAAAAGAAATTATAGTGCGTGTGTTTAAAGCAAGACGTGACTCATTCATAATCAGGATCATCTTCTAACGAGCTGTCTAATAAATCCAGACGCAGAGTTTTTTCCGTAAACGTGAACTCATTGTAACATCCTATATAAACATTCTTTAGCAAAAAACAAGTCTGCTCAGTCCGAGAGATCTCGAGTGAATGTATAATCTTGTCATATTACCGCATCTGCGTAATGTTTGGTACCTTCAGATAAAAAAGTTTGTATACGCAGATAAAATCTTATCGCATCTGCGTAATGTGTGACTACATAGGGACAGACGCGGAAAGCGACGGGCTTTATTTTATACTATGTATTGAAGTCGCTTTCCGAAACCGATTTTGAAGAGTGATACAAGGAGAAGTTGTACATACATTATAATATGTACAACTTCTCCTTGAATATACAAGTATAATACATTCACAACATACCTACTTGGTACAGTGGCGGTATAGGAGGGCGTAAAAGATTTGTCTATGGTCTCGGCCACATAGACTGTATTACCAAAGAGCAAGAGCAACAGAAAAACCGGAAGTGTTACGCCGACCGTGTCCGCCACTGTTCTAAACTTGTAAGGCGGTACGAAGTTCGCCAGGCCGACTACATGAATAAAAAAACCGTATCAAAATCCGTTGCGTAGTTTTAAAGATTTAAGCATACATAGGGACAGACGCGGGAAGCTAGGCATACATAGGAACAGAGACGGACTTTGTTTTATACTATGTATTGATGATAGTTTAAGTTTAAAGTATGTATGTAAAGCAAACCGTATAAGTTGCTTAGTAATTAATAAACCTGCGGTAAATTAGATATGCAAAGCCTAAGCTGTTATTGAAATCTGCAATTATACTTAAAAACCTATATCGTTAGGAACACTGAATAATCTACAATAACTAGGTAAAGTACGACCTTCCGCGTTCTTGAAATAGGCGTGTCATATGTAATTTTATGTATAGGTGTCATATATATTATGTCGTAGGAAGATTTGATAATAGGTTTTTTGCAAAAAAAAAACTAGGGATTTTGCAAAAACTCGGATAATTTGATTACGATTACTTTTTTTTCAATCATCTTGACATAAAGCAGTTTTTTTTGTAAAAAACCAAGGATAATTGAAAAATGACAAACCAGCCCTAACTCTGATTGGCTAGATTATTGCTGGCTAGTTTACTCTTATTCTGATTGGTTCGATAAAATACCTTTGACGCTACAAACAACCAATCAGAAAAAAAGTTAGACGGGCAAGCAATAATCTAGCCAATCAGAGTTAGGGAAGGTTTCAAATTTTCAATTATACTAGGGTTTTTGCAAAAAAAAACAGCTTGTTGTCAGGATGATTTGATAAAAAATATCCTTACTTGTATTAAATTATCCGGGTTTTCGCAAAATCCCTAGTTTTTTTTTGCAAAAAACCTTATTATCAAATCTTCCTACGACATATACAATCCATACTAATCAAATACATGCAATATTGGATACGTCCGTCTCTTAATAAGTGATGACTGTATAATTTTATAAAAGAGTATTTTCGAGTATATTATGCTAGGGTGGTAGGATATGAATAAATACCGCTAAGAATGAATAAAAATATGGTTTTACGATTACTACTTATCCTAATTCGTAAAGTAAAAGATCGATATCTTGAACGAGAAGCAATAAAAGTAGAATAGAAAGGACAAATCCATATATCATGAAACGCTTATTCAAGAGTGCACTTTTGGTTTACCAGACTTTACCTAATCTAGAAGTTTTTTTTTTCTTTTCATTTTAGGTAACCTGTCTCTGCGTGCATGATCTAGCTAGGTTAGTATTTGTGCATTTAGTCAGTTTTTATCTAGGTAGAATCTGTATCTAGAGTTCCTAAACACATACAATGTCATACAAACACACCGGACACAGAAACAAACATCATCATCAGCCTGTAAGAGCCCACTGCTGGACATAGGCCTTTTCTCTCGCACGCCACGCACCGCGGTCCTGCGCCAGTCTGATCCACTGCCTGCCGGCGACCTTCACTATGTCATCAGACCATCGGGCTGAAGACATAGTGAAGAATAACATAGAAACAAACATGATGTATAATCCTTTAACTCCTCGGGAAGCATAGGGCCTCAACAGTCTACCTCCAGACTTCTCGGTTCTGCGCTCTTTCGTTGGCGTCGGTCCAGGTCATCCCTGCCGCCTTGAGTTCTGTCATGATAGAACGCTTCCAGGTTTCAGCGGGACCACCCTGTCTTCTTCAAAGACAAAAAAACAAACAAACATAGATAAACATAATATCTTTAAACCATTGTAATGTTAGACCCCCCGGCAATCAAATCGACACACAGTCAACACCTCATTCATGACTTGCACCTGTGCCATGGAGGACTTGGAACAACTTTAAATTAAACCTGAATAATAAGTTTAAGAGCCAGTTTACAGCGATGCTAGCGCCATTCACGAAAAAAATTAAAATCTTCTAAACTAAGGCAAATATCAAAAATGTGGCACAGTATGACACTAGATAATGTAGAATGTAGCCTAGTATTTTTTTGGCACTGTTGTATAGCTTTTAAGTTAAAGACCAAACAAAGCTAGTGTTGCGTGTCTACAATCTGTGTATAATTTTGTTCTTTTAAGTGAGGACTACTTTACTGTGCTCAAAAAATATTAGGCTACATTATCTAGTGTCATACAGTGCCACATTTTTGATATTTGGCTTAGTTTAGAAGATATTTTTTTTTCGAGAATGGCGCTAGCATCGCTGTAAACTGGCTCTTAAGTGTAATTTCTTTAGTAACCGCATTCCCGCATCACGGCCTTGGCATTCAATCCTCATCCTCGCCCAATAAGGGTCGCTATTCTCGCAACTTTCGACATTAAAAAATGCGTAGGAAACATTTTAAAAATAATAAGTTCGGTTCATTCATAAAGATAAAGATATTTATTGCGTACTTAGTGTGAATTGTATATATTTAAAAAAAAAAGTGCTTAAAAAGTGTTTACAAACTAAAAATGTATAAATATCATCGTTGTTTAAAAATTCTTCTTTATGTAATCGTATTCTAGGTTGCGTAGTGACGCGATACTAGCACCACTTTCGATAAATAATGATTATCTTCTAAACAATGGCCGAAATCAAAAATAAGTATGCGTGATTGATTCCCTAGATAATTTAAATCTTGCTTAGAATTAAGGCTCTGTTGTGTAGCTTTCAGGATAATGATCTTAGAAATAAGTAGGTACACGGTTTTAAAACTAAAAGTGGCCACTTTAGGCAACATACAGTAATATTTCTTTAGATTTTGAACCTGAAAGCTACACAAAGGAGCCTTAAAAATTCTAAGAAAGATTATCTAGTTCATCATTGACCGCATATTTTTTTATTCGGCCATGGCTTAGAAGATAAATTAGGTATTATTTATCGAAAGTGGCGCTAGTATCGCGTTGACAGACCTACTGATTTTGTTTCTAAGGACATAACTTGATTTTTGGCCTTTATGACCTTAGACACAAAATCAGTAGGACTGTCTTCAAAAAACGTTTTATTACAATGTGGGAGATGTTTTTTTACATACGGGAATTCAATAAAACTTTATTAGAAATGAACACTTTCGCTATAATAAAAAAAAACACGATTTTTTTTTTATTTCGCGCCCTACCGGAGTTACCACCCTAAGGTGGGAAGGTGTTGGTTGATATAGCACTAGCACTGGAAACAGCTGTATACAAAAGTTCACACTTGAATACTTATATAACTAATCTTGATCAATTATTGGATGACAAATGGCTTGATTACATGTAAATGGAGCATGGTAGGCTTGATGTGGAATGCTGTAAATAGTTACCACGCAAATTATTAAAATTACTTATCTTTTAATTAAGTTAGCCGATAAATAATTCGTATTTTATTTATAAGATCCATGCTTGTATCTTGTATAATCTAGGGCTCTGTCATAAATAGAGACCTATTAGGGCAAACGGGCAAACGTAGGTAAGTACAGTGGCGGACACGGTCGGCGTAACACTTCCGGTTTCCCTGTAATTGCATAATAGCTCTTATTCTTTGGCAATACAGTCTAGGGTTGACGAAACCATAGACAAATCTGTTACGGCCTCCTAGTCCGCCACTGTACCTATTTTTAAGGTGGTAACTCTCGCTATGGCGCGAAATTCAAAATTTTTCGTGTTTTTTATTTATTCTGGCGAAAGTATACATATTTTTAAAAGTTTAAATGAATTCGCGTATGTAAAAAACCATTTCCCACATTGTAATACAACGTTTTTAGAACACAGACCTACTGATTTTGTGCCTAAGGACATAAAGGCCAAAAATCAAGATAGGTCCTTAGACACAAAATTAGTAGGTCTGTCATCGAAAAACGTTGTATTACAATGTGGGAAATGGTTTTTTACATACGCGAATTCATTAAAACTTTATTAAAAATGAATACTTTCGCCAGAATAATTAAAAAACGCGAAAAAATTTGAATTTCGCGCCATACCGTGACTTACCGCCTTAAGTTTTGTTGAACATTTTGGCTACCTATAAAATATTTATTTGACTACAATCAAAGAACTACTAGCGCCATCTATGATTAGGACTAGTAACTTATGTTTTGTTTGAATGCTACTCGCTCATAGAGGGCGGCGCGAGTATTTTGGCTTTGC
Source organism: Euspilapteryx auroguttella (assembly GCA_951802225.1). NCBI lineage: Eukaryota > Metazoa > Arthropoda > Insecta > Lepidoptera > Gracillariidae > Euspilapteryx > Euspilapteryx auroguttella. The sequence goes on from OX637667.1 coordinate 3,967,320, forward strand.
TTCTCAGCGCTAGATTGCGCTTTAGTGATTTTTAGGGTTTAATTTTTTACATAAAATGTCTGTGACACTTTCTAACATCTTCTCACATGTAATAATTGTTAAAATAAATACACAAACTAGCGCCACATCAATATATATAAAACTCTTCCGTTACTGACTGACTGACTGACAGAAAACGCAGAGCCGAAACTACTGGGCGTGGAAAGCTGAAAATTGGCACGTGAGTTCCTTGGGGAGTGTAGGTGAGCACTAAGAAGGGATTTTCCGAAATTCCCACGGGAACGGGAAAATACGGGATTTTTGTGTTTATGAGAAATCTGCGCGGGAAAAACCGCGGGGCAGCCTCTAGTCAATATATATAAAACTCTTCCGTTACTGACTGACTGACTGACTGACTGACTGACAGACAACGCAGAGCCTAAACTACTGGGCGTAGAAAGCTGAAAATTAGCACGTGGGTTCCTTGGGGAGTGTAGGTGAGCACTAAGAAGGGATTTCCCGAAATTCCCACGGGAACGGGAAAAAACGGGAATTTTGTGTTTATGAGAAATCTGCGCGGGAAAAACCGCGGGGCACCCTCTAGTAAATAAATAAAAACCATGGCCGAGATCAAAAAACGCATAGTCTTTGACTCCCTAGATAACTTTGCTTAGAATTTTTAAGGCCTTGTTGAGTAGCTTTAAGTAGTAGTCTTAAAAAAAATATTTTACGAAACTAAACAACACCACACGCAACAAATGAATTCTTTCTGAGATTTGGAACATGGAAGCTGCACAACAGGGCCTTAAAAATTCTAAGCAAGATTATTAATAGGGAGTCAAAGACGCATAGATTAGATTAGATTCATTTATTTCACACTATCATATTCATATTACATACAAAGTTGTATTATAAAAATGTCAAAGTATATTGTGATCGTCAAATTTTTTCTTTTTAAAATTTTTATTTCGGCCATGGTTTAGAAGATATTATTAATTAATCGGGAGTCGCGCTAGTTTCGCACCGTGGAAGAAGGTTGATATGTAAAATACATGCACAAAATAGTACCTACCTAATAGTTTAGGCGGTACGAATTTCGCCGAGTCGCCTAGTTGTGTCTCTATAATTACATACTTTTGGGTTGAGTCTTAGGCCTTTGTTACCTACTGTATTTTCTATTGCATTATAAAACCGTCCAACTTACTTTCTCTAATTTCCTGCAACGTTGATCAATCCAGCTCCGGCCAGCTACATAGTTTAAGAGCCAGTTTACAGCGATGCAAGCGCCATTCGCGAATTTTTTTTATATCTTTTAAACTAAGGCAAATATCAAAAATGTGGCACTGTATGACACTAGATAATCTTGCCTAGTATTTTTTGAGCACAGTAAAATAGTCCTAACTTAAAAGAACAAAATAATACACAGATTGTTACTAAAAGTGGCCACTTTTAACAACACTTTGTTGCTCTCTTTGGTCTTTAATTCAAAAGCTATACAACAGTGCCCTAAAAATACTAGGCTACATTATCTAGTGTCATACTGTGCCACATTTTTTATATTTGCTTTAGTTTAGAAGATATTAATTGTTTTCGCGAATGGCGCTAGCATCGCGGTAAAATGGCTCTTAATAATGTCTCTACGACAGACGAAGCTTAATTAGAGCTCACGTTGTCAATAAAAGCTGCCTTTACGAGCTTTAGCTTATTTATTGCGTGTTAATTAACACCATCAGTGTAGGTAGAGGTGGTAAAGAAAACTACAGTTCTCGTGTTAATCTTAAGCTCAGCCTTAGGCTGATATTCACAGTTGAGTAAACGACAAAGACGCATGGAAGTAGTCTAGATATTTTCATTATTTCATGTACTTTCATTTTTATTAATTTGTATAATGTTCATTGTATTTGTGTAATATCACAAAAGAACAAAAAAAAAGAGAGATAAATTGTAAAGTAGAGTTTGCTACCCCTTTCTTATCTACGCTGTAAAATCATTGCGAAAGGGAGTAGAATCATTTGACAGAAGAGGGCTCGTTTGGGGGCCTCTCCAGGCGACTATTGTCGTAAGGCAAGCCAAACATTTGTTTGCCTGAGCCAATTGGTGGGCACCCTGAACTACCTTGCCTCTCACAGTAAAGGATACTTTACCAAATAATGTATCAATAGCGATTTGATTAGATGTAGTCTAATTGACTTTCAATAAGTGATGTCTGGTATCCTATCCATACTTTATTATATTATTATTATGTTTCTCAATACTCTTCGGTATCACGGGATGGAGCCCGGTCCTTTGAGAGGCGTGCGAGGGGACGAATCCAACTCGTAGAGGCCCTTTCGAGAGTTTTGCTATATTGTATATGGATCACCAACCAGGCACCGCCACCAAATGCACAAATAGATCATGCACCCAGAGGCGGCACCCAGAAGGTGATAGGAACTATTGTAAAATGGATGACAAGAAATGGTTTATGGGGGTGAACTGTTTAATGGACCGGTTAACTGGTGCTATGGAGTGAAATACCGGTACGCCTGCCTTTAATGCAACATTTCACTAATTATCATGGCAGGCGGTGACTCGCTGTCCACTGGGTGGGCTTCCACTAAGTCGCCGATATATTGGCAACGGGTCGCAACACTGGGCGTGGACAGCTAAGGTTGTCGAGAGGTGAGACTGCGGGCAGCATAAGATGCAGCCGGCGTTATGACATTTTACACTTCCAACCTGGAGCATAGGCTTCGCTCTTGCTACTCCACTCTGGCCGGCTGGTGAAGGCAAGCTCAGAGGCGGGGGGGTGTGTGTGTGTGATGACTGCATGTGAGTGTGCGTGTGATGACTGCGTGTGTCCCCCTGGAGGTATAGGGTCCGTGGTGTCGCCACTCACCATCGACTCGCCACAAGCCGTCCCTGCGGTGACTCATTGCAATGGAAGTTCCAGACCGAAGGTACTGGAATTTCCACTGGGCGATGGGGTCGTCACATCCCTACGCCGTTATTATTATTATTATTATAATATTATAAATGCGAAAGTAACTCTGTCTGTCTGTCTGTCTGTCTGTCCTGCTTTCCTGAGAAAACTACTGAACCGATTTGGATGAAATTTGGTTTATGGATAGTCTAGAGCCTGAGGAAGGACATAGGCTACTTTTTATCGCGAAATTCCCACGGGAATATTGGGAATTTTATGTTTCAAGGGAAAGTGCGCTAGCGAAGCCGCGGGGGCACGCTATATCTATACAATATATAGTCTAGAGCCTGAGAAACGAGATATGCTTCTTTTTATCCCGGAATTCCCACGGGAACGGGAAAAAACGGGAATTTGTGTTTATGAGAAATTTGCGCGGGAAAAACCGCGGGGCAGCCTCTAGTACCAATATATTATTATATGCGCAGACAAAGTCGCGGGCACCAGCTAGTATTGAATAAAGAATTATTTGATTTGATTTGAGTCAGTGTTTGGAGGCTACTCGGTCGAGTATAATACCCGGCCAAGTCGTTCCCTAGCTTTGTTTATCCTGAATCGAGCCGTTTTAATTTCCGTCGAGCGTATGCTACCCGGTCGTGAAGTCGGTACTCGACAGTGTATATGAATTTTGAGTGGAGAACGATTTCATGTTTTATTTTGACACTTTTGAGTGCGAGTTCCAGCTGCGACTCGACTGTGAATGTCAGCTTTAGGCTTTCGTATCCTGTGTGCGTAGCGTAGCCACTAAGCTAGCTATAAGAAATTGCATCTCAACCCTGTGCCATAGAAGCGAAGAAAGAGGCTTGTTATTTTTTTATTATTTCGGCATCTCCGACTCATACCTCGCTTAATAAGCACTGGGACTTATAATATAATTGTAAAAAAACAATATTTTTTTTATAAATACGTAACTCTGTTTATTATTTAAAACTTTTTACATTACCACCTAGGTACATACATTACTTTTGCATTTTAATTAAGTATTATTAACTAATAATAAGATTTTTAATTATAATACTTACACTTTTAAAGAATCTACATGTCGAATGTTAATGTCAACTTAAAAACTAACATTATTTAAATATTTTACATTTAAATCTATCTTATCGAAACGTAACAAATAAAACAATTAAATTATTATTTAACACAATATTTACAATTATATTTAAAACAATCCCGTTTTATTTCTATTGCACTATAATTTAAATATCTAATTAGGGATTTCATAAAACTTTGGCGATTTAAAAAGAAAGAACGTTGTAGATGTAGATAATGGTAGGTAGTCTAAATCATTCACGTGATGAGATAAAAATTATAAACCCATTACATTATACATTGATTATTATGTTCTACAGTACCTATTGGAATGCAAATCAAAATATTCACAAACAAACAAATTAATTATAATCCTGTTTTTTCTTTCTTGGTAACAAAATGACATATATTTCAAGAAAATCTATTTATTATGTACATAAATAAACTTTCGTTAAATATGTACTCCCGCCAAAATTCTGGAAATTTACGCTTTATAGTATTTGCCTCAAATTCGCTCACACTGAGTAGGCAAATGAACAATACTCCTTACAGCCAAATTTGCACTTTTTCATCGCCGTCTAACTGAGAACTAACCCTCATCGAGCCTCTCCAGAAAAAAAAAAACTTATTTATCAACATTGATATTAAAACTAGGGTAGGGCGCGGGTCGCAAGGACTCGTGCGTCGACGTAACCGGGGAGGGAGGAGTAGGCTGCATATACGGATACCGCGGGTACGGCGGATACGGATACCCGCCGGGCAAGACAGGGTTGTGGAAGGGCATCATGCCGGGCGCCGGATATCCGTAGGGCAATCCGACGGATGAAGCAGCCGCTTGTAGAATGGAAGCGGCAAAAGCTGGATCGCTGTATACGGCTGCGTAGGGCCAGGCTACGGCAATGCGTTGACGTTTGTCTTTCATCCTTCGGTTTTGGAACCATACCTGTTGACAAAAGATTTTTTGTTTGTTAATATAAAATTATTAATCATACATAATTAAGTACATAGTCATTAATTACATAGTCTACAATTATTTACATCTCTATTTGTTTCATACTTATTTGATTTTTTTGATTTTGTAGCTTATTTGCTATCAATATACATATATAAAACTCTTCCGTTACCGACTGACTGACAGACAACGCAGAGCTGAAACTACTAGGCGTAGCGGGCTGAAATTTTGCTTGTGGGTTCCTTGGGGAGTGTAGGGGAGCACTAAGAAAGGATTTCCCGAAATTCCCATGGGAACGGGAAAAACGGGATTTTGGTGTTTATGAGAAATCTGCGCGGGTGAAACCGCGGGGCAGCCTCTAGTTTTAATATAATTTATACTATATAATCGTATAGTTCGTAAGTATCGCTAAAACTCGAGAACTGCCGGTCCGAAGCTTGATGATTTTGGTCTTAAAAGGTTTGTAGTAGTCCAAGGAAGGAATTTCCTTTTCCCATACAAAACGTTACATTGTAAATGTTTGTTTTTGGCATTGCTGTCAGGTTTCAATCAGTTTCATACGGGACAGAACGTCTGTCGGGTCAACTAGCAAGTATTCTATTAATTCTTCTTGCGTGAAAGTGGAACAACCAACAATAAGCCTTACCTAAAAGGTAATAAAGGACACAAATTCAAATGATGAAATATAGGACCAAGGAGATAAAACTATTTGAATAGACAAGTTGTCTCTTGCACAAATACCTGACTAGTAACAAAAAGTTAGTAACTAAGTAAATTGTTAGTATAAACTCAAGAATAATGGCAAAAGCCACAAAGTAACCGAACGTTTTGTAAGTATTTGAACATTTTCCCCCTTTTTTTTTTTAAACGCTTAAAACGTCTTTTGTGTTCGGCCGAATGGTGACGGCAAAATGGCGGCGGTGTTAATTTGCGCGTTGCACACTTTCAAAATCGGAACAAAGGATTTAAAAGTTTAGCGGGGGAATAACTTTGTTGATGCACTTATGCGCTTTTAAAACGTTATTTGCTCTCGCGTTTTAGCCGCGAAAGCATGTGAAAACTTTAACCTAATCGTGATGATGAGGCTGAACGGTCTAGAAACCTTAGCCTTTCTTGAGTAAAAAGATTAAAGCACCAGGCAGGTCTTTTAATTTTCATTGGTTATTCGTAAGAAACAGTTGTGTCAGTGTTTTTTTTTTCACTTATTATAATACTAATACACACAACATAAAATACACATAAAAAGACATATACTTAACAATTTTAGATTTAAAATGTATAGTTCCATATTATTACATTTAAAAATTCTTTCTGCCTAAACTAATTTTACAGTCATCATCGTAAACCATCGTATACAGTGATCATAATTAAATAAACCAACATGTGATATATACTATGACGTCTGCAGTATAACCGTGGTATAAATACTGAGTTTCATTTGAGTGCCAAGTCTTAGTTTTTAATTGGTTTGATCGCGCCTCTATAATAAAACAGATGCCTTAGGTTTTGGCTCTCTATTGACTGTTTTGTAAGCCCGTTAGATATGTTTTAAGTATTTTAAATCCGCAATGGACATTTTTTTAAATAAGTAATTATTTATTTAGAAAAAAATATATAAAAAAATCGGTTTGTGATTTGTGTTTTCTTTTCACTTTTCCAATTCTGCTGTCAGTCAATAGACTAACCTTGTTATTTGTAAAAAGTTAAAAAGCATTTTAGTAAAGTACTTTACGTATGTCAATTTAGTCTGGATGTCACCATTTTAACAACACATAAATGTAACCAGAGAAGTAAACCTCTAGTAAAGCTACCTAAAATCTACTGTATATTTATGAATAACACTGTAAAGTGTATAATAAAGTGTACCCTACAATCGATAAACTTTCTTTACTACTTACTCTACTAGTTGAATACTTTAAAAAAGTCGTTCATTAAAAATACTGGCCACCATAATTTAAACAGACTCTGACTGACCATAGACAAATTGTAAGCAAGCATTTCTTCCTCTTAGCATTAAATGTCAATTAGCGATCCACAGCTACTGAACATTTGGTTTCTCGATGAATTAGCGCCTTAATAAACATTTGAATCCGTGGCAATAAAAATACGTGTTCACCTTTTATTTGTGCATAATGTTGGATGGACCGTTGCGCCTTTCATTTGGGAAACGTGATAATTGAGATTATTGGCTCTTGAGTTTGTTTGCTGTTATATTATGGACTCTTTTGAATTTGTATGGGATTATTTTTTAATGAATTTTGTTTGGAATTTGGTTATTTAGTATTTGGTTTTTGGTTTGGTTATTTATTGTTTATCGTTGCGTCTATTCGATTAAGTAACACACCGATGATAAGCACTTTTTGTCATTATTTGTAATAGGTAACTTTTTCTATAATAAAAAAACATTATGTTGTTTATATTATAACTTTCTTTTACTTTTTGTCCCAAACATTTTTTTTTACAAGTATTATTTTAAAATTGTTGATAAGGTAAGTATACAAAAATAAGTTAAAAGTACAAAATCAGATAATTTGATAAATTTTGACATAAAATATACCTAGACGCTACATAACTTAAAAAATATTGTATGATCAAAAAGTTATGTTATCAAATTATTTATAGCAATAAGTAGGTAACTAATGTTTGTTTAATAAATAAGAATGATACGTAAATGTGCCGCAATGCAAGCAAGACACGCAAATAGTCGTGCTGATCACACTATCCGAAACAAAATGTGCTAATTGAAGCATCATTCGCAGCCATGATTTCAGCTGAGAGTTAAATTGTTTGCCAAATGATTCTGATTGAATTCCAATTTGAACTTAATAAAACAAGTGAGTTGCCCACTTGTTTTTTATTTTCTTTATTTGGATTTTAGGTTGAAGTTTTTAAGGTTTTTCAAATTAATTGTACATTAGTTATAGGCTATTTTGGCGCATTTGTCTCAGTTTTGAAAAATTAATATTTATCACAATACATTTTAGCTTTTTATTGCAGTGGGTTCGTTCATACCATTACAAAAAATAGAAGAGATCTGTATCACTAACTAGAAATAAAAAAGTTCTAGTAGAAAGTACCATTTATAAACACTTTAGCTCTATGAATAATCATCTAACTAATCAATATCAATACATAGTATAAAATAAAGTCGCTTCCCGCGTGTGGCCCCTATGTATGCTTAATTCTTTAAAACTACGTCACGGATTTTGATGCGATTTTCTTTAATAGATTGTGATTTAATAGATTTATTCATTAATGCGAAAAAAACTAATAGTTTGGGCGGGACGTAGTTCCCCGGGTCGACTAGTGACTAATAAAAATAAGTATTTTATAAAACCTTACCTTGATAGTGGATTCTGGCAAGTTGAGTTGGGCAGCTAACTCGCATCTCCTAGGCCTTGAAACGTAGTTCTCTTTGAAGAATTCCTTCTCTAGCCTGGCCAGTTGTTCACGTGTGAACGCCGTTCTATATCTCCTGTTCAAAAAATATATTACGGTAAGTTTTTTAAATAAGAATTTCTGGTGTTTTTATTTATATGGATGATCTATGGGTTAATAGATGACCAATTAAAAACATTGTAATTTTTTTTTATTGTTTTTTATTTTGCCAAATATGTAGGACCTTTAATGAAGTAAACAAATGCTGATTCATAAAGTTCAAAATTGTAGCTCCCATCAGTTGACAAAGTTACCAAAATATCTCTGAGTGTACTTAGTGAAGTTATAGGAACAATAAATATATGAGTACTGAGTAACACGGTTACTGGACAGTAATTAATGAGGATCATCAAAATAATTATTTCGTTGAAAAACTAAAATAATTAATACATTTTAAGTAAGTACCTGATATTAGGATCAGGACCAGCGTTCGAATTTGACATCTGCTCCGATTGCGGGCTAAGTGATTCTGTGAACAAAAAAAAAATCATTATTTTAAATTCATCATCCTTTATTATACAATTTTCGAGAAAAGATAGTTCATAATTTTAGGACATAAGTCCCTAATCTAGTTAAAAACGTTTGCTTTTGTATTACAATTATTGCCTTTCTATCAAAGCCAAATTTAAAGCAGTTTAAAAACCGATCAGCGTTATCAGTCCAAAAAGAGTACCGCAAAGGGTTGTATCACCCTTGGCTTTAAAAACATTATCTTAATTACAATTTTCGTCTAGACACTAGCTACTTGTATCGGCTGCTGTAAACATCAAAGAAGCCGCATTTAACTGTCTTTTTCTGTTGTAAAATCGTGACTAATTATTATTCAGTCGAATCGAGATTGAGCTGTAAAAAACCGAACCGGTAGCCGGGCAGGTGTTAATTGAAAGCGCCCAACTTTTCAAAAGGAATACATTAGCACAGAACAAACACAAATAAGCTATTGTCTAATTAAATATTTTCCCATGCTGTATGCCGGTTGATTAGGACATTTTCCCCCGCCATTGTTGAAGTTACAAACCATAAAGGTGCCGCGTTGTATGCCGCTTGTTTCACAAAGGTTAAAAAAGTAACCGACTTTACTGATCTGATTTAAACTTGAAGTGGTTCTAAATTTAAAGGGATGCGCCAGAGTGCTATTGACACTGGCCGTCAAAGCTCTCAAATTGTCTATGGTCTTAATAAGAGTTGGATGGAAAATGAGATGTTATATATTGTTAGATGTTGTTATATTAGCACCTACCTAGTTGTCTTAAATGTAAATTTCGGTTTATTTAAACTGATAACAAATTAATTATTGATAAATATCATCATCATATCAGCAGAAAGATTTCAACTGCTGGACAAAGCTCACACAGCCCTGTTCCACAGCTATAGCTAATCGACCGGTCTTGAGCAACCTTAATCTAGTGTCGACATACAATTAAGTACTTATATCTTTTTCTTAAAAAAAAAACACAAAAATATTATTTAAATAAGTTATCATTAGAAAAACAAAGACCTCTTTTCGAGTAAAAACAGAAGCAATCATCTGAAATTTATTGCTCATCCAATTTTGAGTTGTCTTTTTTTTTTGATCGCCGTCTCAAACAGCACTTGAGATTTTCCCATACTGGGTGGCGACAGAACACTTTTAAGTCAATTTGCAATCGTCTAGCCATCAGTTTCCTTTCAATGGTACTTATTAAAAAGTTTTTTTTCGGCCAGTAATTTCAGCTGTTTATGGCATGCGTTCTTTTTTTCAAACGCGGAAACGGTCCGGTTTTTAAAAAGCTTCCGATCGTTTAACATGGTTCTATTTCCGCACTTATGTTGTTTTTTTATTGCTACTAATTTAACTGAAACATTTTTTCTTTAAACACAATTTTATTTTAAACTTTAGATTTCAATATTGGTAGTAATTAAGGTGGTAACTCTCGCTATGGCGCGAAATTCAAATTTATTCGTGTTTTTTATTTATTCTGGCGAAAGTATACATTTTTAATAAAGTTTATATGAATTCGCGTATATAAAAAACCATCTCCCATATTGTAATACAACGTTTTTTGAAGACAGACCTACAGATTTTGTGTCTAAGGGGTAAACGGCCAAAAAAACAAGTTCCTTGAATATACACAAAATCGGTAACTCTGTCTTTCAAAAACGATATCACAATGTGGGAAATAGGTTTTTACGTACGCGAATTCATTTTAACTTTATTTAAATTGAATACTTTCGCCAAAATAATTAAAAAACGTGAAAAATTTTGAATTTCGCGCCATACCGTGAGTTACCGCCGTATGATTTTGGAATAAAATAACTTTCCCTTATCTGTAAAAAGAACCTACTCAGTTATATTTCGCATTGACATGACTGACACCCATTATGTTTCAAAGAGATCTTTCAAAACATTTAGACGCTTTGTTTCAAAACACACTAAGTAGTAAACTAAACAAGATGTCGGCATAAAGTAATAAACACAAAATAAAGGAAGCCGCTCACCAAACTTTACCGCTGTTAGCTTGCGTCTTTGTATTTTAAAATGCATTGTTTAAAAGGATATTAGTGTCTGAAGTTGGCAGAAATTGACAGACTTAATTTTTCATTCAATTTAGCATTATATTTTGGTTAAATTGTGGACTAATTCTCAATAATCTCTTTTTATATTACATAATTATTCGATGTTGGTTGATTTTGCTTATTTATAGCGCTTTAGCTCAAGTAAGTGGTATTGCATGGGATAAAATGAAATACCTAAAAGAAATTATGATCGCGAGAAAAATTTCTAGTGGTAAAAATTCTTTTCTCTAGGTACTTAATTAAACAAAATGATTCATATCAATTCCTCAACAAAACCAAAATTATGTGAACAAACCCTAACAAAAACACCGCCTTGAAAACAAGAAACAACTCGATAAGTTCAGAAACTAACAAATGACCAATGCATTATTGAAACGTTATGAAACACCAACCGTGGTGTATCATTTAGCAGGTTTCTGAACGTGTCTTCGTTTGGTGCCTTTATGAGGGCATGTGTTTTTATGGTACTCGGTACTACTAAGTATATAATGAGGAAATCATCTGATTTCGCAAACAATTTTGTTAGCATTATCACTGGTTGGTAGGATTTCCATTTATTTGGCATTGTGGAAGCCCCTAACTAGTTAGAACCTGTATCTACCGAAGTCACGCAGGTGAAGAATGCACATTACATACTTAGATACCATTATTAATTTTCCATTACTTATTTATAATTTAAAAAACTCCTAAGTATAACCAAAAATTTTTATTTTTGGGTAAAAATCAAAAGATTTTTTTTATACTTACATTTTTTCCTTTTTTGAATAAAATAATTGTGAAAAATAGTCACAAAAGGGTATCGCCACATATAACAACCTTAACCACATATAACAACCATAACAACCTTAACCACACTTTAAAACCCACCGATAAAATCCTGACTTTACAAAAACCAATATCGCTAAACGTGACATCTGACCCACAATTAGTATTAAACACATCAAACACAAAAGAACCGCCAAACTACCAATCCATATAACAATTAACCAATTTTAGTTAAACCGAGCTTCCGTAAACCAATAACCAGAATTAAAAGTAGAATTAAATGGTAGGACACACACAGCTACACACCCGGCCCTCGATGTATCCGTAATAGGTATCGGAATTATCAGTCGGTATCGGCAAATTGACTGTCCTCTACCACCCTTCGGCACGTGACCAATCTTAATTGTGTTCGAAATTCGAAATGAATAGGGTCGTTTAGCACGCGTCTATTGTCTATGGTTTACTCGGATGGATGCGCAGTTGACCGATTATTAATCGATTTTTATTAAGAATTCAAGTTAGTATCATATTATTTGTCGATTATATTTGGTATTAATTAACATTATGGTTATTGTATTACTAATTTTGAAGAATTGCATAAAGAAGGTAAAGACCTAACACTTTATGAAGTAAATTGTAAAGCAACTATAGTGATGATAAATACAAGATTTATACTTCTTAAAAAAACAGTAATGTAACAGACTAGCGATGAAGAGAAAAAGACAATTGCATTTACAACCCGTTGAAAAAGTCGCGCCTGTTAATAACACTTCTAATCCCAGACTAATCCTAAACAACTGCATTGTTTATAAGCGTTAACTGAATCACTGTAACCCCAGGGGAATCGAACCCGACACCCATGCAAACAGTCGTCCAATTATCCAATCCGGAGCCAATTACACGGTGTCATACCCTCGCGAGGGGCGCCGCAGTTTTCATAATAAAATCCGTATCTAGTCTGCAACGATCAAATGAAGATAAATATCTCAACAGGGAGCCGGGAGCAATAAAAACAAAATCAGTTTAAGCACAATTTGACAAGACATATTACATTCGCGACCCCTTGTTTCGCAACTATTAGCGGGCATAGAGAATAGAGCGGCGAGCTGTCAGATTGTGGCGGGAACACCCACGCACGCTATTGACGTTACTTTTTTTTTTGTTTGCCAAATTGGCTGAATAGCGCGTTTATCGGTCTATAAAGTCTTAATTGCTTCACACATCTGCAAGTAATTTAATTACTGAGTATTATTTAAAGGAGTGTAAATTGTTATGTCTTTTGGAACTCCAAATAACGGTCTTTCAAGTCAAAAACTTTACTAACCACAATAAAACTATACTGCCGAAGATAAACATTCTAAAGTTACGGGACTTTTTGGACTGTCGGCGAGTCAAAGTGATTGTAAAAATTATTATAATTGTCATTAATAGGTTCTGGAGCTACCTGAGTTCGAGGTAGAGTTTGCATTGTCTGTTGAAATCGGCACTTTTGTAGGTCATAAAACAGTGATTAAAGAATAATGTTGGAAATTGTAGGGCCGCGGTCGTCCGTTAGGATTTTTCATAACAATGTAACGTTAATTTTTGGTTATGGCTTTTGCTTTTTATGACTAGAATGGTCATTTTTATAATAATGACATTAAGTATAGCTAAACTTAAGTCTACATAAATAACTCTAGTAAATAAATTAAGATTAGCTTGGTAATTAATAAGACCTATCCAATATGAAAAAATCCATTAAATCGAACTTTTTGATAATGAAAATGACAACGCAGATAAACAAAAAGAAAATGCAATACCTACCATAAATGGGCATAAAACTGTGACAACAGTAGATCATGAATATGGACAGAATGCCTGCTCCGTGGCTCAGTTGGCAGTGATATCGACTGAGTAAGTGTGTGCACCTGGGTTCGATTCCTGGGCGGGGCGAATTGATATGCTGAATATCGATGTTTGTTTCCGGTCTGGGTGTAATGTTCGTCTCTGTATGTGTTTCGGGCACCCTAGATACAGGTTCTTCCTAGTTATAGGCTCTGAGTGTGATGTGATTATTATTATTATAGAAGTAACTAAGAATGACTTTATTCACAAAGATCACGTAAATTAGGCACATAATAGATGAGAAAAGTAGGTGGAAGAAGAACAAGACGGTCTTAGTCTAAATCTAACAGAAGAAATACTTAGACCTAATTTGGATATGGATGGGAAACAGACCCTAGGACATTAGATAAGGAGGAAATTTTTGTAGGCATTTACGCACTAAGGACAGAATCTTATTAATTTAATAATCATGCACTAAAATGAAACGATTAAAAACATTTTAAAGAATAGTTTTATCATCCTCCGAGCTGATAGACGTTTACTGCTGGACATAGGCCCTCCTGCAGGTATTGTGCGATTAAAAATCTAGATTCATACACAATTTTATTTCAGTATTTACGAAGGATCGTGAACAGTTCAAAAGAAAATTTAAATTTAATTAAATACCTTTGGTCTTAGGCGAAGATGGCGGCGTATCGTCAACATTAATCTCTAGCTCTGTATATTTATGCGGCATCATATCAATCGTTAACGGTTCTCGAATTCGATAAGATTCGAAACTTTTGAACGCTTCCATTTTTAAAATCACACTTCTTTACTTGTTTAGAAATTCAATACACAGCTGATGTCGTCACGAGGCGGGAAAATAAACTAAGTGAGATGTCAGGTTGATTTGACGTGCCCCGGATGGTTCTAAAAATCTTTAATGCGTCAACCAATCAGCGGCTGGCTGTGCTTATCCCCACTGTTGGGGGCGTGGCTTCGATTATTGCGTTTTCTGTTTCGCTCGCACTACGATCAGCTTTGGCCGCGTTCTACTGAAACGTTTTCCTTTTAACGCTTGGGATACTCTAAGAATTTTCAGTACTTGTGCATTTTAATGAAATGGTAGCAAAATTGCTTTTGCTGCTGAAAATTATTTTCTTTCCCTTTTTTTTAAGTTTCTCCATACTAATTTATTTTTAACGCTTTTTTCAAATTCGATGATTCAGCAAACAAGAAGTTAAGAGTTTTCGGATCCTGTAAGTATGGGTTTTGAATACCCAAATTTGCTCATGGTTCCAGAACTTTGCTGAATAATTCGTAAAATGAAGCTACTTCTACAAAACGCTTTTAGTTATTAATGTTTATCTAACTACGAATGTTGTACGAATGGAATGTATTAATATAATATTATTTATTAAATACCAAACAATAAAAAGACAAATTTCTCAACTTACAGTGTAAAATTTTCATAACATTTTCAGACTTACTGTACCATGACCCTAATATTTTCATTACCCTCATTTGGCTACAGCGCCCGGGTATCATGGCGCGTTATTACCCCGGTATTATTTATTAATACCCCGTATTCTGAAGGAAAATTTATATAATAGGGATATCCTGTTTTTGTCTATGGTTTAGCATTTTATGAAAATTCGGATTTACCCCAAGTTACTGATGGTGGTAAAATTGGATCAATACGAAATTTAACGGCTGTACCACGAAAGGAGTTAAACCTGGTTTAATAACTAGACTCGGTTTAAATTTAAATTACTAAATCGTCGAACAAATTGGCAATTTAGACCGGTCTTATTTATTGTAGTAGGATATTGTTTAAGCCTAACAGAGAATAAAAACTTTTTATCAAAAAATTAAACCGCCGAAAAAACTGAAAAGCATTAAATAATTGGAAAACATTTTCTATTAGGACTTAATTTACTCACTTCTTAAAGTAATTTTGGTTAACCAAGAAATTTTAAGTCGGTGCCACACCACACAAGCAAATTCCTTAACTACCATAGCGCGATGCGCGGCGGCACACGTTTTTCGGTTATTTCTTTGAATTTCAGGTAATTTAGTGATCGTTATTCGTTGATTCTGTGGCACCGACTCAAAATTTCTTGGCTAACCAAAATTACTTTAAGAAGTGAGTAAATTAAGTCCTAATAGAAAATGTTTTCCAATTATTTAATGCTTGAAGGTTTAGGGACTAACAGGATGAGGTTCGATCACGACCGGTCGGTGAGGCGATTTTTGAGGGAGGCCTATGTCCAGCAGTGGACGTCTATCGGCTGCGATATGATTATTAACATTCATATAAAAAAGACTAATAATTATACCTAGCAGTTTTCATGTAAATCACAAAACGGCAATACAATCTGTGAGTGAACAATAAAGTCACCCCTATTTTTCCACCCTTAGGGTTGGAATTTTATTTCCAAATTTTTATGGGACCAACTTCAAGGTATACCCTGTCGATTAAAAAAGGAATTATCAAAATCGGTCCACACAGTAAAAAGTTATGCGTGATCATACATAAAAAAAAATAAAAAAAATATATACGCGACGAATTGAGAACCTCCTCCTTTTTGTTTTTTCGTCGGTTAAAAAAAAAAGTATAAGTAAGTCACAGAACAGTCGTTTTATCATTGCGGGTTTGTAACTGGCTGAAATATAGGCTGGAAAAAAATAAGAAAGAAAAAAAAAATTCCGAGTGACCTATTTTTTTAAATTCAGAAATTTTTACGAATCTTACATTAGTAGGTATTTCTTATATAAATACTGGTCGGTAGCATAACAATACAGAAAAAGGTTTAGGTACTTAAAAATAATGTCACAACAAATTATGCATGCCTTCTTTAAGATAATATCCAGAGGCTACGATGGTCAGTAGTAAACCAGATAGTTCCAAAACGACAATACAAAAGCAATAAAACCAATCAGTTCCGTAAGTAACAATCACACAAAAATGTCCCAAACATTTCTAGGGAACGGGAGCAATAAAAGAGAAATTCAGAAAATGTGGCCAAACAATATGACACTCCATAATTGAGCAAAGACAAATAGGCTGTACCCCAACATGCCTTTGTCATGAACAAAAAAAATTGTCCATGAATACCGTACGACGGGATGTCTTTTCTGAATTCGAATCTTTTGTTTCGGCGGCAAAATGACACGGTGCGTCCCGCAGTTTGTTTGGAAATTCGGTAGCCTTTCAAAAACAATTGTTTTTTTTCCTCTATTTGGCTTTTAGCTACTGTTTTTGGTGACAATTTGTCAAAATTAAAGCGTTAAGGTATGGTGAAGTAGAAATGTCAAAATTATTGTAGATTCTATAGATGGGGTGATATTTCAATTGGTTAGTCCTTTTTAATAGCGTTGTCTGATGGCTGCTAAGCTATAAATGTGGGTTTATTGCACTCAAAAGGGGCACCCACCGCGAGCTTCGATTTATACTTAGAAAAAAATTATTTAGAAACCTTAAATATATATTCAAATTCGATTACTTAATAATTTTCTGCGTGCTATAAAGATACCGGGCGTGATACTTGCACTAAATTTTTAATATTTTACCACTGTAATTAAAATTAAAAACAAAATAAGTATGAAAAAAATAAAATTTGCAGCAAAATAAACCCATTGCCAACCTAGCAACCAGTATCAACAAACATACACTTGACTTGACCCTCCCTTTAAAAAAAAACATCTGAGCCCATTCCGTGTTCATATTTTTTCTGCTAATCCTTCGCGATTGTCATAAAACACTTGTCAACAATCAATATTGTCTATGGCTCATTGTAAGGGAGTTAGTTAGATCAAGTGACTAAGGGTGCAGACAAATATTCTCTTTATAATATTAAATAGGGGATTATAAAATGATAAGTAATACTTATAAAGGGATTATGTTTTTTTTGAAGCGTCAGTTAAGTAATTTAATAGCGATGCTTTTAAAGTATAAAAACTACAAATGTTTACTTTTTAACTAATGCGAACAAAGCAAATTAGTTAAAATAGAAAAAAAAACATCAATATAAAGAACCGTGAAACAAAAACAGGATTTATTCGCATCCCTAATGTTTTATTTCTGTAAGTAAAGTAATGATCGTCATTCGATATTTAAAAAGTATGTAATCTGACAAAATAACAAGGACCTTTTATTGTTAGGTATTACCTACATAAATGAGCTGCTCGGGAAATAATTCTTCCAGTTATTTTACCATTATAATAGAGCCTTGAGAATGTTACAGACAAACTCATTGAATATCAAGACTGTCCGTCCGATACGACGATCAGTCGTATTTTTTGATCAAATTTCAGCTTACTTATAGTTATTTCTTTAAATGTTTACGCATCATGAAATTTACTTTTATTGATGTAAGTACTTAACTTACCCAAAAATACTGCTAAGGCCAACAATGCAAGAATTTAACGTGTCATAAAAATCAAGCCAGCCAAGAATTCGGAACTTCATAATATCCGTTTTAACAATAAAACAATTAGGATATTCTATTAGCGGTATCTTCGAAGCAAAATCAAAGAATTCATTATGGCTATGGATTGTAAAATCAGGGTTAGTCGGTTAGTCCCAAATGACTCCAAAACTATTATTCTCTTATACTTATATTTTGAATGGATAAAACAAAAATTAAATCACACAACCTAAGGAGCGTTAAATACTATACTATACTCCATGGACGCAACATATTTAATGTAATTAATTGGAGAAAAAAAAAGGTTAAAAGTAAGTAGTAGAGTATACATTATTATATGAACCCACAATATAAGCTATCCCACTTCTGATTTCAGATAAATCCTTCCTTTAGATTAGAATAAATTTGCCAATATCATCATCACAATTAAAAGACGTCCACTGTTGGACTTAAGTCTCTCCCACGGATTGCCCAAGTCCAAGGAGAAACATTGTGATAGTGACATGGTTTTGGCCAATCGCGATGCTTGGCAGCTAGATAGCCGATTGACACAAGGCTTCAAGCTTTTCATCAACGGATGCTGCTGCCTTACTTTGGGTGTTTGCTTAGTCACCTTTTACTACACCCATGGGAGGGGATGGGATGGTAGTATTCTATGTCCCCAACAGAGCTGGTGGGAATTAAAAGCACGACCTAAAAAGTTATTATTAAAAAAAACTTACCATGAGGTCTGTCGTCAACTCCATCGCTGTCGACTTCACTCCGCACACTTCCAGGGCTAGATCCTCTTTTATCATTCCCTTCCGCACCGGGGTACCGTTTGTCATAGGACATGAAAAAGGGGAAATTCGGTACCCTCCCTTGTTGAAAATAGTATCCTAACTTCCCATCCTTAATCTTCTCATCTTCTTCCGACAATTCGGTTCTGGAATAATCTTCGGACAGATTGTTTTCAATATCGATTTCCGGTGACTTTCTGTGGCTGCTGAAACCAACGATGGACTCGATGGAAAAGTTTTTTGGCGGGATTTTCGTTGGTATCTTGCTGATTTCCGAATCCATTTTGTTTTGTTTTTTTTTTTTACACAACACGCACTGGCCACTAACACGTTGCAACGATAGAAATTAATAAGAGAAAAATTCGATTGTTTTTCGAATTTGTATCGTTCGAATGTCGAATCACAACTGAGATGGCGAAAGAAAGATTCTGGCACTTCGTGTCAGCCCCGCCCAGTTTTTGAGGGGAGTTGTCTATGAAATCGTTCTCAATCCAAACGTTTTTCTATTCTATTGTGTTTTGTTAAGGTAGGTTTCGCCTCGGCTCTTGTTTTGTTAACAAAACATTTCCAAAGGAAACTCGACTGTCACAGGGCGTTCTTAAAGTTGAAATTAGAGAGTAAAATTATTTAAATTGTTATAGAGTTTAGTGAATCGCTAAAGGTCGTTTATTGCGTGGCGATTATATCCCTTTATGATTTTGATTTTGTTTATGGTTCGCTTGAAATTGCGAGCGCTTTTGTTTCATGATTTTATAATTTTTACCTGAAAGTAAGGTAAATAAATTCTATTTAATTGTTTGTGAGAGCGTACTGGAATAAATGTTTGGAAAGAAAGTAAATTATGTAAGTATACGAACATTTGTATATTGAATATATTAACACACATTATTAAATATAATAAGTAATACTTACTTAGACAACCTACACCTACACAAGTGAACAAAGCGATCAATAATGTAAGTTTGAAAACAAAAATGTAGATGATCCTGTATGAACGAGATGACCTTCCACTTTTGTAACTTTCTATAACAGTGTTTTCAAAATACATTTACTAAGCAAGATTACTTAGAATAGAATAGAATAAGTAGAATAGAATAGAATACACTTTAATGCACACAAAGTAGGCAAATTACAAAAGTACATTATTAAATTAAGGGTGCGGACAAATTGAATTTGCATGCAATGGGCGGCCTTCAGACACTTATTAGGTACTTAGTGCCATACAGGATCACATTTCTTATATTGGCAAAGTATATATTATGTTGGTTTTATGGTATTATTTTGTTTGCTATTTGCGCTAATATCGGCGTAGGTTTCTTAAAGCTCATATAAACAACAATATTTACAAAATCGTTAAAATGCAATCAGATGCACCCCTAACCTGTTTAAACCCTTTAATCTACTAATAAACTCCCCCAGGGTTGCCAGCGTAAAACAATAAAGGACAAATTATATTTTCCAACATAAATAAAGCGCAACATTACACCTCATTTATTATTTACAATTTTGCGTCACTATCTGGCAACCCTTGCCTTAAGGGTCGCGAAACGACTTTGGTACCTGCTAGACATTTTGTATTGAATTGAAGCATGTCAAAATAAATGTTGGTTCCTTAGGATTAAAAATAATGCTTAATATTCCATAGTTTATTTGGTCGATCAATGGTATCATTTCACCAATTAGCCGGAAGACGTCTACCGTCCACTCTAGAACCTAGGCCACCCCAAGGTACAGTGGCGAACTAGGAGGCCGTAACAGATTTGTCTATGGTTTCTTCAGCCCTAGACCGTATTACCAAAGAACAAGAGCTATTTTGCAATACAGAAAAACCGGAAGTGTTACGCCGACTGTACTGTACGCCACAAAGACAGGAAACTTATAACTGTAAACTACACTATGGCTTTTACTGTTTTTTTTTATCAATTTCTTGAATTAAATTTAGTATTTCTATTATAATATGTATACCTACGCTATATGTTCTACTTACTCAATAAGCTTTTAAAAAATAACTCGTAAAATGCATATAAGTGTAATTAATAACAAGCTTAAGTATATTATAAATATTTTCATAATTTTTCATCCTTTCCATAAGCTAGGGTATCTGATATCTGTAACACTTTTCCTGTTGAACAGTTGAACCCAATGAAGAAAAAAAGTCATGAAAATAAAATCATGGTCGGAAAGGTTTCGCGCGCAAATTGAATTTAGAATTGGAATCAAACGGCCGTTTTTTTAGTGCGATCGTACACGTGATGGCGGACATCGACGTTCTGTATTACGTTTCAGGTTTTAGTATGAGCAGCCGAAGGTTTTTGGGTTCCATAAAGAAAGATGCTGAAATACTATCTGAATTTAATTAAACTACAAATGTATTTACTAAGTACAGCTGGAAAAACAAATTTACAAAAATTCTTGCATAGCCTTTATGTTACCAGATGAAAATAAAACGGAGAAAAAGCCTGATTTCCATGGAAAAGAACTAAAATTTTAATCAGTTTGTGAATTTTCTCTCAAAATATTAGTTTTTACTTTGCTTTACTTTAAAAAATATAAAAAAAGAATTGTTACCCTGTTTTTTATTAATGTTAAATCCAGAGATTTCGTCGGGCCGAAATCCTGAGAAAAGTCGAAAAATCCGATAATCTCCGGACAAATTTGGAGATGTATGGTAGGTAACCCTAAGCATAGCAAACCTTAAAGAGAGACAATAAAAAATAACGCCAAATCAGTCAATCCCACCGACCAATATATATTTTATCTCCTCCAATGTATGTCATTAGGTAATGTCAGAAAACAGGAAACAAAGTTCTTAGTTTAAAAAAATTAAACAGCCATATTGCGATCGCCAACCCGCCTGCCAAGCGTGGCGATTATGGCAAAAACCTCCCCACAGCACATCCTGTGTGATCTTTGGAGGGAGGCCTATGACCAGCCCAGCAATAGACGTCTTTAAGGTTGACTATGCTATTGAGAACCCTTTTTTTTTTGTAACGGGGGGAAATGCATATCGCATTTCCTGACGCTCGGGGGAGCGTCGGGGGTATGTGGGGCTCGCACCCACTAAAACCCCCCTGCGGCCGTCTTGGCGCTTTTGGGAAGGACCCCGGGAACCACGCATTACTGGCGTCCGAAGTTCTTTCCACGCTCAGCTGCTATCAGCTTCGTGCTCGGGGAGGGCATGTTGTTCCCTCCCCGGCTCGTCTTTATAGCTGCGGCGGCACAGTGTCACAAGCTGTGCGGCGGCACAGTGCCACAAGCTGTGCCGCCGCCCATCTTGGGGCCGTTTGATGAGTGTGTCGGGCCCCCGCCCTTCACACCCACGACCCCAAAGACCCCTTTTAGTCGCCTCTTACGACAGGCAGGATACCGTAGACCTATTCTTACGCCCGGACCTACAGGGCTTGGCTATTGAGAACCCTACGAAATTAAATACAGTTTTCTTACAGTACCACCGTGACCTGATTGCGTTGGATCAAAGGTTACTTTTTTATTCTGCCAGGCTATAACTGGGTTTTACGCGCCCCTGCCTGACGGAGGGTCGTCGGCTTAGTTTAGTACCTCAACCTCATCTCACACACACCACCACACCTCACCACATCACTCACACACACAAAAATATTGAGGAAGTTGAGTTTCGTAAGCACTGTTAGTAAAAACTTAAAGTAATGTAGATTTTAGGTAGGTAGCTTTACTGGAGGTCTACTTCTCTGGTTTGTTGTATGGTAAATACGTGAAATCCAGTCTTAATTGACTTAGGTCAAATAACTAAAATGATTTTTAACTTTTTATGAATAATATATTCGTCTTTAATTATTTAAGGCGAATAGGAAGAAGCCTAAAATGTAATCCCTTGTTTAGTTAACTACTTATACATACTTTTTGTCGCAAACGAGTAGTTATGGCTCTTCGGGCTATGGCTGCTAAAAATGCCAAAGAAAATAAAGTCAAGGTATAAAAACTGTATAAAAACGCTGACTAAAACAAATACATTTGTTTTCCTTACGAATTTTTATTAATATTTAGGCTTTTAAGGCGCCACACGGTGCTGAACTAGCGCCACTTCTATAAATAATTAATAACGTCTATACGAAGGCAGAAATCAAAAATATGTAATCTTAGAAGCTACACAACAGAGCATAAACATTCTAAGCAAGATTATCTAGGTCTTCAAACACACATATTTTTAATTTCGCCCATTGTTTAGAAGATATTAATTATTTATCGAAGTGGCGCTAGTTTCGCACCGTTTGGGCCCTCAAGTGGAATCTACAAACATCAATGAAATATTTTTTATTTAATTAAGGAATTGTAGTTAAAAGAACCCAACTAAGTATAATGGTTTCAAAAATACTTCCTAAAACCTCAAAGAGTGTTTGTTATTGGGAACCATTAATGGGTAATATTTAAACAGTCACATTATGTTCCATTAAGCATTTCACAGATGCCACTCTGAATTAGGGCTCGTTTCATAAACTTTGTTATGTTAAAGTGTAAGCAAAGTCAATTAATAAATAAATAAAAAAAAATATATTTCATAAAAAGTCTACAACAGATTAGATTGGGTTAAACAAATGACTTACGCTTATGGATTACTGTTTGTTGCTAAAAGTAGCCACTTTTAGCTACTTTTAGGAACAAACAGTAATACATGAAACAGTATAAACCTAAAGTGGCCACTTTTAGCAACAAACAGTAAAACATAAACATTTTAAACCTAGATATTATTTTAAATATTAAAAAAATACTAGGGACCAAGATTTTATGCACAAGGGAGTACTTTTTTCTGAAAAAAGCCTTACTTTAGAATTTTTTTTTTTCTAGAGTGGCGCCACTGTTCGCGTAAAAGGACTCTTAATTTAGGTCTTGTACGAAGGCTAAGTAGGTAGGCTACCATAATAACTAACATAAAAATTAAATATTGACTTTATTTTTAATAAAATTGGGTTATACTGAAAACTTAAATTAAAAGGTAAAAGCGAAGCGTCTTTTTGGTAGTTGATAATTTCTGAAGTAATAGACGAAGAGAAATAAATCTAATACCAATTTGGAGAACAACTCAAAAGCTAACAATAAAACACAAAAAATTAAAAAAAGTATCTGCATTTTTTTGTAGAAACTTTGAAAAACCGTAAAAAATGCACAAAAAAAATATTTTTTTTTGGTTTATCATATTTAAAAAGAAAAAAAAACAATACTTGGTTATTTTGTTAGTAACTTAGGTAGCCTAATTCCTTAGCCTTCGATCAAGACCTTAATGAAGATTATTTGAGCCTTAGATCTTTAACTGTGAATTTTAAAGAAGGCGGGGTCGACTTTTGCAAAAAAAAAATTAAAAACATCATACTGAGGGGGGGGGTGAGGCTGCGACCCCCCATATGGGGTGTTTTCATCGATGAAATTGATCATAGAATACACCCTTAAAATTATGTTATAACTTCCCCGGACACACTGTATAGTAGATTGATAGTAGAAGTAGATAAGTTATTTATTTATTTGTTTATTTTATTTTATTTTATTGAATTTGGTACACAAACAGTTGACAGTCAAAACATTAAAAACAAACATTTAACAGTTCCGCTCAAGATTGACAACCAAAAAAGTATACACAGGATGCACAACATTTTGAAGACAATTTAACGCAGTACAGTGGCGGACACGATCGGCGTAACACTTCCGGTTTTTCTGTAGATATACATATAATAGAAATACTAAATTTAATTCAAGAAATTGATAAAAAAAACAGTAAAATCCATAGTGTAGTTTACAGTTATAAGTTTCCTGTCTTTATGGCGTACAGTACAGTCGGCGTAACACTTCCGGTTTTTCTGTATTGCAAAATAGCTCTTGTTCTTTGGTAATACAGTCTAGGGCTGACGAAACCATAGACAAATCTGTTACGGCCTCCTAGTCCGTGACTGTACCTATGCGCTTGTATATTAAATGTATGTAAGTACTTATGTATTTAAACCTAGTCTAGTGATTTAGACTCAAGGTTCACTATTTTTGTGGTAGAGACATCATTGTCAGTTAAATTCAGTTGATGAATCCGGGCCTTAACTATTTTTTAAATGGCGTTAATATGTCAAAGATGAGAGTGAATCACCCTTCATTGGAGCACCAATTAGTTGGTAAAATAGTTTTGTTAATTTAGTACGAAAATAGATTTTAAAACCGACGACGGTGTGTAGGTAATGTGTCTCTTATGGAAAATAGGGGATTTCGTATGTTTGAAAGTGTTTCCATTTGACAGTATTTTTTTACGTTGGCGCAACTTTTTTAATTTTCCAGATTTTACACCCCCTTACACAAAAAAGTTAGACCGGTCTTATATCACCAATTTGTATGATGAACTAGTGATTTAAACCTAGTCTAGTGTTTTAGACCCGGTTTACCTCTTTTTGTGGTAGAGCCGACAGTGGTGGACTAGGACAGCGTAACACTTTTGGCTATAGTTTCGTGCGCCCTAGACTGTAATACCAAAGAAAAAGAGCTATTTTGCAATACAGAAAAACTGGAAGTGACGCCGTCCTAGTCCGCCACTGTACCTATACTTTTTTTTGCGAAAAACAACAACAGAAATTACCACAAAATAATAGAGACAAGTAAAATAACAACTTTCTTAAAATAAAAGTACAGACTAAAAAACGTAACCACGCACAAAAACAAAAAAAAAACAAGACTGTAAAGACGACCGACTCTAATGAAAAGGTAGCCTTTGCGTGCCGCTTGAAAGGACCAAAGAGAAAAGAAAATATTTTGTCATAGAAAACAAAAGATGGCGGACTTTATAATAGCGTGACCGATTTTACCGCCATTTGACTCAAGGTCTGAGAAAGATTGTCCTTCACCACTTTACGGTAGTGTCGAAAATTGCTTTATTGCACCGCAATATAATTAAGGATAGTCACCGCAATATTGCGGGCAGTAAAGTAGAAATGTCTCCTTTATTTTGGATTGAAAGACAAAAGTGCGGTAACTTTGACGTTTCGTTGCGCTTCGCCTCGGTGCAGCCGCCATATTGAATATAGTACCCCCATAATATAATAGTATAAAATTGGTTATTGCTGATTATTGTTTGGTTTTGAATAATATAGAGGTCGTAATATTTGATTTATTTATAATTTTTTGAGGCCATAAACTAACTTACAGTACTTAACCTCTAATAATAACAAAATTGTGGTAAAACGATATAATTATAGTTACTTAAAAACTTTTGAAAAATACTTAGGTACCCTACCTATCTGTTTAAAATTATACCTAAGTACTAAAGTATTATAAATAAATAAAAAAAAATAGACATTTTTATTAAATACGGTTCCTTTCTATTAAAAAAAGTAAAAAAAAAACGAATTTAGTAAGTCTAATGTAGATTCACATTATAAATAGGGGTAGAGTGTACAAAACACACATTCTTATGTTATTTAAGTACATTCCTAAATTCTAAATTAATTAACAAACAAAGTGAATTCGCATCGCTCATTCAAACTGGATAAAACATAAAACAATCAACAAACTAAAGCCACTTAGAACTGGTTACATCCGCCCCTAATCCGGATAAATCCGGATTAATAGTCTGTCAAATTGCCGCGGGGGGCGCTAGCGGCACCTGCTATCTAGTTTTTTTTTTAGGACAGTCAAAATAATGTTTTGTCAAATTGATAAGTGGGGGATGGATGTTATTTAGTTTGTTTTGAAAGGGAGACTACTTTGACCACTCTATCTATATACGCTACGAGCTTTCCCGGCTTACTTCGTTACGCCATAGAATATAATATACTACAAAAGACTTGGCTCTATAGACTATATTCTTTTGACTGCCCAGAATGGCCGAATAAAAAACAAACAACAACAACAAACCAACTCTCAAAATATGTAAACAACGGAAAAATATTGCACCTTGGGTTATATTATTTGAGTTTAGGTAAAGATCCCTAATTTTTTTGAAAATCTTATATAGCCTATGACACTCGGGGTTAATGTAGCTTCCTACCAGTGAAAGGATTATTCAAATCGGTTCAGTATTTCCGGAGCCTATTCGTTACAATACAAACAAACAAACAAAGAAATCTTTCCTCTTTATAATATTGGTATAGATAAATATAGAGCCAGTTTATCGCGATGCTAGAGCCATTCTAAGAAAAAACTTCTAAACTAAGGCAAATAGGTAAAAATATCAAAAATGTGACACAGAATGACACTAGATAATCTTACTTAGTATTTTTTGAGCACAGTTAAGTAGCCCTAAGTAAAGAGAACAAAAGAATCCACAGATTGTTGCCAAAAGTGGCCACTTTTAGCAAAACGTTTTAGCTTCCTTTGGTCTTTAACCTAAAAGCTATACAACAGTGCCCAAAAAATACTAGGCTACAATGACATTATCTAGTAGATAGATTGAAATTTGCCTTAGTTTAGAAGATATTAATTTTTTTCGCGAATGGCTCTAGCATCGATGTAAACTGGCTCTTAAAATTAATTTAATGAAATACCCAGTTCTACATATAATATAATAAATACAATTTTCCATTTAAAAAAAAAAACGCTGTTTTATTAGCCAGAGAAGACAATCCCACCATGCTTCCACTATGTCACCTCATTTACCAGAAAATAAAGCTTACCGCACACTAGTCTCCAATTAGGTCAATCGGCACGGCACGGCACGGTTTACCCTCCTGATTTATTATCCAATGAGATTAGATCAATTTAGATCGTGTCCCGTTAAGGGGCAGTTAATAAAATTGGCGGCAAATTAAGATTTGTGTTTATCTGATATATTTGTTGTAACCTAAACCATGTAGTAACTAGTTTGACTGCTCAGTTGGAAAAGATGTGGACTGAGAAGCGTGTGTACCTGGGTTCGACTCCCGAAGGGGCGAACACTCTGCTATGATAAATATCGATGTTTGTTTCCGGTCTGGGTGTTATCTTTGTTTCTGTATATTTGTCTGTGAGCGGTAGACCTCACGAGTATTATTATATTTACCTATTGTAATCTAAAATAACAGAATAAATTACTAAAACAGAATATTTCAAAACAAAACCCGGCTTCTTATAGCATCAAACCACGTAGCATCACCACTTTTTCACTCATTTTATAACTTCGAGAACGTTTCGCGCATTTTCTACCAAACTTACATTGTAGGTCCCTCTGAATAAAAGCTGCCAAATTACTTTCCTTACTCAATAACACAAAACGGCGTAACTGCCAAAGCCTTGCATCTCTTTCTTTCACAAAGGCATCTAATAAACTTTCTCTTTCCTTCTTACGAAGGAAAATGGGGCGAAAAGAGACTTTTCGCTTTTCAATTGGTTTAAATGGCCCCAGCAAGCCATCATGGCTGATTATACAATGCAATAGGGGCGAGAATTCAGTGCTCGGATTTTCCACCTAACCTCCCTAACGGAAAATTTTCGCGGTACTTTGATATAATGCTGTAAGGAGGACGCTTAAGAATTTGAGAAGAAAAAACCCTAAATTTTGATTAGAAAATTTAACAATCTGAACAAGCAGTTTAAAATCTCAAAGAGGGCTAAGGACTATATGCTCGAAAGTTCCCTGCGAATCGAATCAAAAACCAAAGTTAAAGAACCAATGCCAATCCATTGCTATATGAATGCAAAAGTAACTCTGTCTGTCTGTCTATCTGTCTGTCTCACTTTCCTGAGAAAACTACTGAACCGATTTTAATGAAATTTGGTATACGGATAGTCTATAGCCTGAGACATAGGCTACTTATTATCCCGAAATTCTCACGGGAAAATTAGGAATTTGATGTTTCAAGGGAAAATGCGTTGGCGAAGCCACGGAGCGCCCACTAGTTCTGTTTATATAGTTCAAAAAACAGATAAGTCCATAAAGTTTTCGACTAAGCGACGGCCTAAGAGCATTCGCGACGGCGCATAGGACATCAAAGATGCAGAGTTGATGGATTAGGTATACTAAATTTGGTAATATGGTGGCTTTGGCTTGTCTTTTGGTGGACGCCTATCATCTAGACTAGAGTAGATTATGATGAAGATACAGCGGATGGAAATGCGGGATAAATTTAGAACTACCTACGAGAACAGACAAAGAATACAAAAAAATGCGTTGCAGTATTTTTGTTATAGCAAACATAATTTAAAATTCTACGCAAAAATCTTGAAATTTAATCCCTATATATGTTACTCAAAGGCATACCGGAAACTGGGAGCGAAACGGGCTTTTATCTCTGCTCCACCATTGGTAGTTTCAAAAAAAGAACGCCAGCTGTGATTGGCCAAAACAAATTGCCTGCGCTACATTCTTTATTCAAAACGCCGTAAAAGCCAGTCTCGTTTTCCTACAAAACGTCGTATGTCGAAGGATTTCAGTATGTTTGTAGGACGTTTTGGTTTTGGATTAGAAGGGTTCGAAAATGTTAGGTTCGCTAAGAGTAGGAAATTGCTGTATTAGGACAATTATACGAGTTTTCCCCTGCACGAGGTTAGAGTTGGATTATGTAGAGATAGACTTTATATTAAGGTTTTTAGTGTAGATTTTCTTTTTATGTATGTTTTCATACAAAAAATATTACTAAGTAAGCGTCAATGTAGATTAAAGCAGTACTTACTTAATTTTTAAATACACTAAGTATAATGTTAAAGGCAGAAATCTATGTAAATGTAAAAAAATTGCACGAAATATCGTTGTTGCAGGAATGCAGTTTCTGACATTTGTTAATTTTTTTTACGAGGTGGTAATGTTAACCTTCATCTACAAACTAGCAACTATTACTTACTAGGAATATTTATTATTTAAATAATGAATGATTACATTTTCTGTATATTTTTTTTAAAGGTGAGGTTAACTTTGACCTTTACTATGCTAGCTATTATAATATCACAACTTACAAGAGGTAGGCTATTCAAGTGATGTAAAAAAAAAAAAAAATTAACAAAGATAATTTAAAACGTTGAACGTTACCGAAACTAATCATTTGGCCGGTTTTGCTACCGTAACCCGGTGCGCACAACGGGGCGCATAGTGTGAATGCAGCATTATACAAATTTACTGGCCAGTATTTATATGTATGGACAATAAATTGTTTTTTTTTATTGCATTCAAAAAGAGTGTTGACAAAATAGGATTGAGATACTGGCTGATTTTTTTTTGTTGTGTTGTTTGGGAGATGAGAAAAAAAAACAAAGAGGTTGAAAACCGCCGCTACGCAAAATAACAATCAAGAACACCAAGAAGGTAGCATACTTGCGGTGTGGTGGTGTCATAGAATAACACTCTATCTTCCATGGGTGTCGTAAAAGGCAATCAAAGGAACATTCAACGGACAGAGGCAGCAACGTAAACTTACTTCGTTGCTTCATTTTTAAACTAAAAGAGCCACACTGCGCTGCGATATTCAACCCGTCTAAAAATTATAATATACTTAAGGCGGTAACTCTCGGAATGCCGCGAAATTCAATTTTTTTCAAGTTTTTTAATTATTTTGGCGAAAGTATTTGTCTTTAATAAAGTTTAAATGAATTCGCGTACGTAAAAACCTTTTTCCCACATTGTGATATATCGTTTTTGAAAGACAGAGTTACCGATTTTGTGTATATTCAAGGAAGTTGATTTTTGGCCTTTTACCCCTTAGACACAAAATCTGTAGGTCTGTCTTCAAAAAACGTTGTATTACAATGTGGGATATGGTTGTTAACATACGCGAATTAATTTAAACTTTATTAAAAATGTATACTTTCGCCAGAATAAATAAAAATCACGAAAAAATTTGAATTTCGCGCCATACCATGAGTTACCACCTTAACAAACCTTCTTTTAAAATTTGTCCTCGAGGTCCTAAAGCCTTTGTCCACACTAAACAGTGGAGGTCCCTTAGCCTGAGATGCTGAAATAGTTTTCAGCAAGAAGGTCACCCCAAAACCTCGTAATAATACTTTTGGTGTTTGACATAACTGTCCAGCTGTTGTATGGTTTTGAGTCCAGCTGGACTCAAAAACATACAACAAATACACACATACACATTTGATGACTGCTCGCATTCAGGTTCTTCTGTGTTCCGTCTAAAGGAAGCGCAGCTGCGTTCTACTTTGTCTATGGGACAGCGTCTGTCGGGTCAACTAGTTCTACCACAGGAAAGCCACTTCCACAAGTCGAATCGTAAGGCATACGCCCGTCAGCGTTAAATAATAGAGTTCGTATTAAAACGACTGATATCTATGAGTTTTATTTTTCATCGGCCATGCTCAGTTGGCATGATTGCCTATTCCGATTTAGAGATCCTTACGTAGTAAGTAGGTAACAGTCATTTAAGAGCGCGCCCCGTTTGCAATACTAGAGGCAGTCGCGGAAATATATTATATCTTCTAAACATACATACATAATCTCACGCCTTTTTATTTCCCGAAGGGTTAGGCCGAGGTACCAGCTCAAGAGCCGGACCCACGTTTAGCCGAGTTTATGCTTTTATTACCAACGTGACAAGGGGCCAGCTTGTCGCCGCGGTTATATCGACCACTACTGCGGCCGGGACCGACGGCTTAACGTGCCTTCCGAAGCACGAAATCATCTTACTTTTCGGACAATCAGGTGATTCAAGCCTGCAATGTCCTATCCAACCGAAAACAACCACAGCGTGATTTTTGTGAGAAATCAATATGTGGTGTTTTCTGCGGGGATTGAACCCACAACCTTCCGAGCCCTAATCAAAGGCGCGACGCGCTACGCCACTGAGCTACGGAGGCGGCTAAACATTACAAATATAAATAATTACCTTTTTCAAAAAAAAAAAATGGGACCTGCCTTCAACCAACTGGCATTCCTATATATAAACTGAAATTTTCCTCTGTTATGTCGGTTAAAACACCAAAAACCTTCACCAGAATGTAACAAATACTGTTCTGAAAACCGCATCGAAATCGGTTCAGTCGAACGTGAGATAATCGTGGACAAACATAAACTGAGAACTTTTTTTTATATTTCCGTTAAGATGTTGAAACCTTCTCCTGAATGTCCAAACTCGAGATAATCGCGGACATACATACAGGTCAAAATGATAAACTCCTTTTTTTAAAGTGGGCTATAAATGTGGTTCACTCACACCAGATTTCGGGTGGTTGGTGGTGCTGTGCTCAATGCCGTCACTCACCCATCACAAGCACCTTTTTTAAATGTTCTTAAACTTTTTTTTTTTTTTTAAACCTCGCAATGTTCCCACTGAACTAACCATAATATCAGCCAGTAGCTCAATCCCATTTTGTCAACACTCTCTTTGAGTACTTACAAAAAAAAAAAACAATTTATCTATACGAATATTATAAAGAGGAAAGATTTGTTTGTTTGTTTGTTTGTAACGAATAGGCTCCGGAAATACTGAACCGATTTGAAAAATTATTTCACTGGTAGGAAGCTACATTTACCCCGAGTGTCAAAGGCTACATTAGATTTTCAAAAAAATTAGGGATCCTTACCTAAACTTAAAAAATGTAACCCAAGGTGCAATCTTTTTTCCGTTGTTTACATATTTTGACAGGTGGTTTGGTTGTTGTTGTTGGTTTTTTATTCGGCCATTCTGGGCAGTCAAAATAACATAGTCTACGACGGTAGCCAAAAACTAGACAAATGATTCGATTCGGGCAAATGTTCACCGTTTTCAATAATCTTTTTGTTAAAAATATCTAAGTAAGATGCTAAACTAGTCGACCCGGCGAACTTAGTACCGCAACGAACCTAAGTATTTTGTGCATAGTGTGCATGTATTAAACATATAAACTTTCCTCTTGAATCACTCTAGATCTTTGAAAAAAATCCGCAATAAAATCCGTTCCTTAGTTTTAAAGATAAAGCATACATAGGGAAAGACGCAGGAAGCGACTTTGTTTTATACTATGTATGTACTAGAGGCTGTCCCGCGGTTTTTCCCGCGCAGATTTTTCATAAACACAAAAATCCCGTTTTTTCCCGTTCCCGTGGGAATTTCGGGAAATCCCTTCTTAGTGCTCACCTACACTCCCCAAGGAACCCACGTGCCAATTTTCAGCTTTGTACGCCCATTAGTTTCGGCTCTGCGTTGTCTGTCAGTCAGTCAGTCAGTCAGTCAGTCAGTCAGTCAGTCAGTCAGTCAGTCAGTCAGTCAGTCAGTCAGTCAGTCAGTCAGTCAGTCAGTCAGTCAGTCAGTCAGTCAGTCAGTCAGTCAGTCAGTCAGTCAGTCAGTCAGTCAGTCAGTCAGTCAGTCAGTCAGTCAGTCAGTCAGTCAGTCAGTCAGTCAGTCAGTCAGTCAGTCAGTCAGTCAGTCAGTCAGTCAGTCAGTCAGTCAGTCAGTCAGTCAGTCAGTCAGTCAGTCAGTCAGTCAGTCAGTCAGTCAGTCAGTCAGTCAGTCAGTCAGTCAGTCAGTCAGTCAGTCAGTCAGTCAGTCAGTCAGTCAGTCAGTCAGTCAGTCAGTCAGTCAGTCAGTCAGTCAGTCAGTCAGTCAGTCAGTCAGTCAGTCAGTCAGTCAGTCAGTCAGTCAGTCAGTCAGTCAGTCAGTCAGTCAGTCAGTCAGTCAGTCAGTCAGTCAGTCAGTCAGTCAGTCAGTCAGTCAGTCAGTCAGTCAGTCAGTCAGTCAGTCAGTCAGTCAGTCAGTCAGTCAGTCAGTCAGTCAGTCAGTCAGTCAGTCAGTCAGTCAGTCAGTCAGTCAGTCAGTCAGTCAGTCAGTCAGTCAGTCAGTCAGTCAGTCAGTCAGTCAGTCAGTCAGTCAGTCAGTCAGTCAGTCAGTCAGTCAGTCAGTCAGTCAGTCAGTCAGTCAGTCAGTCAGTCAGTCAGTCAGTCAGTGTGCAGGCACACGAGAGAACCCACGAGTTGCATCAATACTGAATTAATTTATTAATTTACTAGTGGACCTGGCGAACTTCGTACCGCCTTACCTGTTACTATGTTGTGCATGAATTATACTTACAAAAAACCATTCTCCTGAATCACTCTTTACTCTATCCTTTAAAAAAAACGCATCAAAATCCGTTACATAGTTTTAGAGATTTAAAAGCATACATCATAGGGACAGACGCGAAAAGGAACTTTATTTTATGTTATGTATTGATATTAATTTTATTTACAATATACTAGAGGCTGCCCCCCACGGTTACACTAGTGCAGATTTCTGATAAACTAAAAAATACAGTTTTTCCCGTTCCTATGAGAATTTCGGGAATTTTTTCCTTAGTGCTCCCCTACACTCCCCAAGGAACCCACGTGAAATTTTATCCCCGCTACGCCCCGTAGCGGGGATAAAGGAGATTGACCATTCTGGACCAAATGCTGCCCACGCATGTGAATATTTTTTTTCTTCTTCACATGAAGAGATATATATATGAAAAATAAAAAATAAAAATTAAAACCACGGATTTATAATATATACGTAGTACCTTAAAACTTATTTTTTTGGTGATCTTACATTTGATATATAGTTTTTTATCGTTTATGTTAAATAATATTATTATTATCTTACCTATTCTACCTCCCGAGTCCGGTTCCGACCTCACTAGTCTCGTTCGAAGCAACTTTTTTTTGTAGCAAGTTCTATATGAAAAAAAAAAAATCGGCAAAAGTGTATCATTGCTATATTTTAATTGACGAGAACAATCATGGGCTCGATTCTGTTCAACATTATTGCTGCTCATGTTATATCGGGCGAAGAACGATCGGCAGTTGTGCCCACGTTGTTTGCCTAGTTTGGTTTTTGGGATGGGCTAGGCACCAAGACGTTGTGAGGCGCCCTGCTTTATTTTTAGATTCCATAATTATAGACGACGATGATGATGACGATTGATATGGTATTTTAAAATGTTTATCCTTAAATAAATGTTGATATTTTAAATGATACACCGTCTTTTATTTTTAAAATAAGCTGTTGGTTAGGATTTTTCGTCAATGTAAAATAGATTATTTTTCAATATTCCTTGGATAGATTCTTAAGCGCTTTAGGTTACAGACTACTGTTAGTCTAATGAACATTATGCACTATGATTCAATGCTGGGCAGCCTTGGTCCAGCGTCCATACAAAAATGGTCAATCTCCTTTTCACTTGTTGGTTTCACTGTTGGTTGGCTTTGCGTTGTCAGTCAGTCAGTAACGGAAGAGTTTTAAATACCTATATATTGATTATTATTATATTATATTTAGCCTATCTCAGATACTTTAGCGCCATATGCAAAAAAAAACTTCAAATTCATAGAAAATATGATTGTTTGTGCCTAGTACACTAACTTGCTTCTAAAACTGATATATAGAACTGATGTCCTTTTTCAGGATCTAGAGATCTAAACTATTATCTTTATACCAAAATTAATTCAAACAAAATCAGTTGTTTTCTCAGGAAAGCGAGACAGACGGACGGACAGACAAAGTTACTTTTGCATTTATAGCATTATAGTATGGATTTAATATTTATAAGGTACCTACGCATCTTGCCTTGCCCCCTAATGACTTCCCTTACCATAATAATTACCGGAACACACGAGGCTAATTTTTCGAGCTAGGATAGCAAGTTAGTACTTCTGGCTTTGTGTACCTACTAGCTTAGAAATGAAGATATTTTAGTCTACACTAAATCAGAAGTATGTTATTAGCTTGCTTTGCTACCTTACCGTACCTCGCTTGCTATACTAGCTCGAAAAACTAGCCTCGTGTGTTTAGGTTTAAAGATGCCATCATAAAACCTTCTCTAAACCCAACCCAAAACTACTCAACACCTTTCAGTATTTGCGCCAGTGATTCCAAAATTGTGCCATGACAAACTGCAGTAAGGCGTCAATAATTTGTTTTGTGGGTTAAAATTTTACCAGAAAAAGTAAACAAAGAAAAACGCGGGAAACAATTTGACGTTTACAATGTCAATTTATTTATGGCCAGTGTTGTTTTAGGGTTGATTTGCACTAACTGAGCTTAAGCTATGCCTTAGCGATTCAATGCGATAGCGATATAGTTTTGCCTTGAAATAGTACAGTGGCGGACACTGTCGGCGTAACACTTCCGGTTTTTCTGTATTGCAAAATAGCTCTTGTTCTTTGGTAATACAGTTTAGGGCTGACGAAACCATAGAAAAATCTGTTACAGCCTCCTAGACCGTAACAGATTTTTCTATGGTTTCGTCAGCCTGTACTAAGCTACTATTATGTATTATGGCCGCCTCGAAGAGGCAGTAATATTTTTTAATAAGTTTGCTATACTAAGATAAAAATAAAAAGATACTACTTACTACATACTAACTACGAGCACATAATACCTAATAGAAACGAGTTTGTGATCCGATTCGTGATATGAAATGATAAATTGATACGCGGTACATAACGTAAACGGTTAATAAATATATTTACAACTTAAATAAATTTATTGACAGAGTTTTATAAAATTAACTCGAATCTGACATCGAGGTTTTGGAACGTATTTTGGTAAAGTTTTTGATCTATTCCTACTTAAATTTACTAGCTACTAGCTCACAGTATGCTGTCAGCTTTAACTAACAAAAGATTTTGATTGTGAAAAGCTAAAGAAAAGGTAATACTCGGTCTTGTTTTGACCAATAATGTCCGATACCCGCTGCGCTGCCCCCTGTCTGTTGCCTACCAGTAGCCAATGATTAGTTTCGGTCGCCATTGTATTACGTAAATAATCGAGAACTCTATTATTTTAGTTGTAAAAGTTTAGTAAACTCATGTTAGTTATGCGTTTTATTGTTATTTTGTATAGGGTTTCAAAGAAATTTTAAAGTTTCGTCTGAGTTACTCTTATTGCTATGCTTATTGATTGAATAATGCGGAGTTGTGTAAAGTTATATAAAGAACTCGGATTCATTAATTTACATAGCGTTCTCCCATGTCTATCATAATTTATATGACACTAGAGGCTGCCCCGCGGTTTTTCCCGCGCAGATTTCTCATAAACACAAAATTCCCGTTTATTCCCGTTCCCGTGGGAATTTCGGGAAATCCCTTCTTAGTGCTCACCTGCACTCCCTAAGGAACCTACATGCAAAATTTCAGCCCGCTACGCCTAGTAGTTTCGGCTCTGCGTTGTCTGTCAGTCAGTCAGTCAGTAACGGAAGAGTTTTATATATATTGATTTAAGAATGTAGGAAGGTGTAGTGTAGATGTAGTTAAAGGGTCGCGGAGTTGAACGTAAAGATCGAAAGATCTCCCGTGACCCCCTTGCTGACAGCCGAGATGGACACCGGCGGGTTGTAGCGGGTGCGAACCCCACATAACCCTGCGGCTCCCCCCGGGGCAGCAGGGTACTCGTAAGGAGTTTCCCCGCCTTAAAAAAAAGGTGTATACTTAAAGGATAAGACGATCAAATACTTTTACCTAGGTACTCTACCCAATGATCCAGGCACAGATCAGAGAAGAAAAACCTCTATTGATCCCTAGCGTGATCCTATTTCTCTTACTCTACCTCCTACTACCGCTATTCTACCTACCACCTTGGGCAAATTAACACGAGTTAATTGGTACATGATATTAATGAATCACTTGACAGAGGAGGGCTCGTTTGGGGGCCTCTCCAGGCGACAATTGTCGTAAGGCAATCCAAACATTTGTTTGCCTGAGCCAATTGGTGCACCTTGCCTCTCACAGTATAGGATACTTTACTAAATAAGGTATCAATAGCAATTAGATTAGATGTATTCTAATTGACTTTCAATAAGTGATATCTTGTATCCTATATTGAATAAAGAATTTGACTTTGACTTTGACTTTGAATGCTATACAACCTTATACCAACTACTACCGCCGTCTCTAACTTTTTTTTTTTATAACGGGGGTCGCTTGGGGGAGCGGGACTAGCACCCACTAAAATACCCGGGTGGCCGTCTGGGAGTTTTTGGGTAGGACCCCGGGAACCATTGATGATCAGCGTCTGGTGCCCTTCCCACGCCCCACCTACTCTACCTACCTACTCTACCAACCATGTTTTGCTCTAACTACTAATTCTACCAACTTTACCTACCACACTTTCTCTACTCACCTATACTAATTGTATGTACCAACTAATGCTCTACTTACTAATCCTACCTACTCTGCCTACCTACCACATTCTACCGCCTACTCTACCTACCACACTATAAGCTCTACATCGTAATGCTCTACCACCTTTATTTCAGACTAAATAAATAAATAAGTGTAGCTTACACTACATATAATGTAGCGAAACCGCCGCTACGCTTGTACAGTGGCGGACTAGGAGGCCGTAACAGATTTGTCTATGGTTTCATCAGCCCTAGACTGTATTACCAAAGAACAAGAGCTATTTTGCAATAAAGAAAAACCGGAAGTGTTACGCCGACCGTGTCCGCCACTGTACCTACGTTCCTTCTTTTTTTATTTTCAAAATAACACGTAAGGCTACGACACAAACTTGTGGCAACCAAATGTTGGTGCTGCCATCTCTTGGTAAGCGAATAAAACATTTTACTATGGATGTAGCGTCCTCTCGTGACGAGTAGTATTAACAATAATATTTTATAGATGTCGCTACCCAGAAATTAAGAATACCGACGTTTAGTTTGACACTTGACAGCGATTTGTTGTTGTTTGTAGATTGCGGGAAAATTTTATTTTCCACCTTGTTGAAAAACTGAAAATTTTCGTTAAAATGTATTAAAAATACCAGATCAATCATCTAAAATGAATCCGTTTACAATGGAGACGGTATACGCTGCGGGCGTCAGTATCATAGAATTCATACAATAT
This sequence comes from Euspilapteryx auroguttella, assembly GCA_951802225.1. Lineage (NCBI taxonomy): Eukaryota > Metazoa > Arthropoda > Insecta > Lepidoptera > Gracillariidae > Euspilapteryx > Euspilapteryx auroguttella. The sequence goes on from OX637667.1 coordinate 4,005,718, forward strand.
TGGTAAGCTACATAATCTTTTTTTTTATTTCAGTATACCTATTTTCACAGTTTTTTTACCACCAAAACTCGGGTTTTGTTTCTACGATTACGATCGAGTTTACTGATGTATTTTAAAATACATATAACACTTACCTAATAGGCTGTGAAACTTACCTAATCCTAGCCTAAAACGACCCACTGACCCTTGTATTTCCTTTTCCATAGCATCTTAAATTTTGTCAACCACACTATGAAAGTAAAATATCGTCCGAAATATCAGAAAAACACGTACCTGCATAAATTTTTCGTTTGAATGTGAAAGCAAATAAAAATTTGTCTATGTCTATATCTAAGTTGCTGAAGCACTTTACTCATAAAAATAACCTAAAAATATATTTTAAAATTTCAGGTTCAAAGACTATGGAGACTACTTTGCCCTAGTAAATAACCTATCAAACCCGCATTACCAAGTTGAGTATGTATTCCCTGCCGTCTCCATTGTAGACTCTGTATTTGCGACACAGTTTATTCTCTGCATGGCATTTGGAGGATGGCTTAATGCAGTTATGAAATGGTTAGTCCAATAGCTAGCTTCATGTTGGTTCTTTCAGTATATTATGTATCTTTCTTTTGTTGAAGCAATAATATAGATAGAAATATATATATATATATATATATATATATATAGATACTTTATTGCAATCAATGAACCTCACATAAGCGCCACTTCCAATAAATAAGTTTATCTTCTAAACCACGGCCGAAATCAAAAATATGCATCAATGACACCCTAGATAATATTGCTTAGAATTTTTAAGGCTCTATTGTGTAGCTTTTAGGATAATTATGTTAGAAATATTTGTTTGTTGCCTAAAGTGGCCACTTTTAGTTTCACAAACGAATAATCTAAGATAATTTTCCTAAAAGCTACACAACAGAGCCTTAAAAATTCTAACCAAGATTATCTAGGGTGTCATTGACACATATTTTAGTTTCCAGCCTTGTTTTAGAAGATATTAATTATTTATCTAACATAGTGCTAGTATCGCGTCACACACACCCATTTGCCCCTTAAATGAATATCATAAAATATGTATGTAAGTTTTTGTTTTTTTTTTTTGAGCAAAAAAGAGATCTTTTAATAATTATATTGGTATTTCTACTGTTGGTCATGGATGGATACTCTTTAATGGTTCTCCATTCTATCCAATCACTGCCTACACTCATCTTTCCTGGTCGTAGTTACAAGTAGTACTCAAAATAATTTTCATTTGACCTGGTGCATTACAATAAAGAGCCTACAGTTGTAGTTGTAGTTTATCAGAGCCTAAGTTTTCCAGATTATGTACAGTAGTACAGTGGCGGACACGATCGGCGTAACACTTCCGGTTTTTCTGTATTGCAAAATAGTTCTTGTTCTTTGGTAATACAGTCTAGGGCTGACGAAACCATAGACAAATCTGTTACGGCCTCCTAGTCCGTGACTGTACATAGTGATAAATTGTCCTTGCAAAATTCCATTTATAATAATGATAATAACACACTCAGAGCCCCTAACTAGGTAGAACCTGTACCTAGGGTGCCCGAAACACACACAGAGACGAACATTACACCCAGACCGGAAACAAAGCTGAAAAGAAGTATGAGCTTGTTACAAATATGTGTGAATGACCTTAAATGTGATAATTTTGGCTAACACTGTATGTACAGTGGCGGACACGGTCGGCGTAACACTTCCGGTTTTTCTGTATTGCAAAATAGCTCTTGTTCTTTGGTTATATAGTATAGTGCTAACGAAACCATAGACAAATCTGTTACGGCCTCCTAGTCCGCCACTGTACTACTAAATTTATAGTAACACAAGTTGCACTTCTACTTACTACTCGTATTAAGCTTCTCCCATCTTTCATCGAAGGTGGCTCCTCGAAGACAGGCCCTATTGGTGGGTCCAATCGACCTCCTATTACAGTGCGAGTGACAGGCCTCGCCTCCAGCAGACGTCGCAGAGCTGTGAGACCGGCCCTGGCAGCCCGAGCGGTCATAGCACCTCAACTGCTATGACATTGGTTTTGTTTGGGTTCTGGATAGCGCACTTTATGAATGATCGGTGAGGTTTTTTTTTTTACTATGAATTGAAAGGTTTTTAGAGGCGTATTGAATTGATACTAGCGCAAAAAACGAAAAAAAAAACTCAAGATTGCAATATCGCAAATATTTTAAACTAGTCGACCCGGCGAACTTCGTACCGCCTTTTTTTTTTGTAACGGGAGGAAATGCCTATCGCATTTCCCGACGCTCGGGGGAGCGTCGGGGGTATGTGGGGCTCGCACTCACTAAAACCCCCCGGCGGCCGTCTTGGCGCTTTTGGGAAGGACCCCGGGAACCACACATTATAACGTCCGAAGTCTTCCCACGCTCAGCTACTATCAGCTTCATTCTCGGGGAGGGCATATTGTTCCCTCCCCGGCTCGCCTCTGGAGCTGCGGCGGCACAGTGCCACAAGCTGTGCCGCCGCCCATCTTGGGGCCGTTTGATGAGTGTGTCGGGTCCCCGCCCTTCACACCCAAGACCCCAAAGACCCCTTTTAGTCGCCTCTTACGACAGGCAGGGTATACCATAGACCTATTCTCATGTCCGGACCTACAGGGCTTAAACTTCGTACCGCCTAACCTATTACTATGTAGGGCATGTATTATACATATAAACCTTCCTCTTGAATCACTCTATCTATTAAAAAAACCGCATCAAAATCCTTTGCATAGTTTTAAAGATATAAGCATACATAGGGACAGACGCGGAAAGCGACTTTATTTTATACTATTTATTGATATTTCTAGGTCACCGTTTGTAGCTTTGTGACTAAGAAAGCTACTAATTGTTGCTCAATGTGGCCACTTGACACTAAATTTTAGCAATACAGTACTAGTAACTAGGTATTCCATGGTAATACTGGGCCTTAGTTTTCTAGAATTAGTTGTACATACCTACTTAATTGTATCGCTACACAATTTTAGACTATTTTGCAGAGCTAATCGAGTCAAAAAAGTCAAAAATTCTTTATTGAAAGGATACAAGATATCGCTTATTGAAAGTCAACTAGACTACATATCTAATCTAATTGGTATTGACTAATGCGAGAGGCGAGGTAGTTCAGTGTGCCCACCAATAATATTAATAATCTACTGACTGATGTTTGAGCATTTTGCGCCAGTATATCTTTTAGAGTGACTTTAAATTAGTATTCAAAACTATGTCAAATAATTTCCCAGAAAGCTATACGTGTGGTGGTGGAAGTACGCTGTGTATCCGCTTTTCGCTTTCGCCCTGGGATCGGTGATGCTCGCGAGGATGTTTGTGGCGACCCATTTTCCTCATCAGACGATATTTGGGGCTTTAATTGGTAAGCCATACATATACTAGCGGACACGGACGGCGTAACATTTCCGGTTTTTCTTTCTGTCCGTGGCCGCTACTTAGATATATAATTTCACGACGATATTCCCAGAAGAGGTAGGCAGAAGAGTATTAACTCAATCCATTTTAATATCACCACTAAACTATTTAAAAGGCCTTATGTCCTTTCTCAAGCCCTAGAACATCTGTGCATCAAACTTAATTGAAATTGGTTAGAAGTTTTGGCGAGAAAGCGAGACAGACAGACAGAGTTACTTTCGCAATATTATTTGTATGAAGTATTTTTGTAACTTTAGTACAGTAGCGGACCGAGGAGGCTTTAACAGATTTGTCTATGGTTTCGTCAGCCCTAGACTGTATTGCCAAAGAACAAGAGCTATTTTGCAATACAGAAAAACCGGAAGTGTTACGGCGAACTAGACCGCTACTGTACCTATTTATTTTGTCTTTTTTACAGGACTATTTTTAGCACCAGCGTTGTGCATTTACGTGACAGACCCACAAATATGGACGAATGGTTCTAAAACTGTTACAAATCTATTCTGGCGCGTTGTTTCAGCTTTAACTACCATTGCTATAGCATTTTTAACTTATTGGAGTCTCAAACTTTGTGGGGTTGACCCACAGTGGACCGTTCATATGGTAAATTATTTATCATTATTACAACCTATAGATGTCAGTGAACTAGAAAAAACAAAGATACATTTATTTACAACATTTGACTCATGACCGACTGGCCGACTGACTGACTGACAGACAACGCTGAGCCGAAACTACTGGGCGTAGCGGGCTGAAATTTTGCATGTAGTTTCCTTAGGGAGTGTAGGTGAGCACTAAGAAAGGATTTCCCGAAATTCCCATGGGAATTCCATTCTGTAGCCTCTAGTATAAAATAAAACACATTATAGAAAAGAGAAAAAAAAACAGATTTTTTTAAATGGACTTCAAAAAGGAGGTTCTCAGTTTGTCTTGTTTGCATGTTTGGACGTTTGACCGCGATTATCTCGCATTTGGCTGAAGTCTGAACCGATTTTCAAAAAAAGTATTTGACATTCGGAAGATTTGGTTTTTAAGCAGACTTCAAAAAAGAGGTAGTTCTGAGTTTATGTGTGTCTCGGTTTAGTTTGCAGCTCGCTTTTTTTTAAAATAAATTATGTTTTCAGGCTTTTCGTTGGTGTAAGAGTCCAGATTATATTCACGTGTCCACAACGCCGATGTATGCGTTGGTGCAGTCGACAGGAAGTTTGTTGGGATGTGCCCTCTCTATCACTCCACAACTTGCCAGGTGAGACAAACTTATATTGATTGGCCACTAATTTAAGGTAACATATACTCTTTACTATGTATAACGTACAGTACGGAACCGAAATGAATTCACATCGGCCTTTAGAAAGAGATGGGGAATGCAGAACAGTGATCGCTATCCATCAAGAATATTTTTTATTTAATTTATTTTTAACTAGGTGACCCGGCGAACTTCGTATCGCGCCTTACAATTCTTTAAAAATCTTCTCACGCATTTTTCTCACCTTTTAAATTTTATGATGTTCTGAATGATTTTGTGACCATAATTATAATGTAACAAATGATGAAGTTCTCGAATGGAGACCACGGATCGGCAAGCGCAGCGTAGGGCGTCCACCGACCAGATGGACGGATGATCTGCGCAAGGCTGCGGGTCCACGCTGGATGCAGGCCACCTGCGATCGGTACAGATGGAGAGCCTTGAGGGAGGCCTATGTCCAGCAGTGGACGTCTTACGGCTGAAATGATGAAATGATGAAAAAAAAACTATTCTATTATTTCGTTCACTAATTTAAAATAACTTTAAAGATAATATTATTTATGATTCACGAGCTTTCCCGGCTTACTTCGTTACGCCATAGAATATAAGATACTACAAAAGACTTGGCTCTATAGACTAGGTTCATTTGATTGCCCAGAATGGCCGAATAAAAAAACAAACAACAACAACAAACCACCTGTCAAAATATGTAAACAACGGAAAAAATATTGCACCTTGGGTTATATTATTTGAGTTTAGGTAAGGATCCCTAATTTTTTTGGAAATCTAATATAGCCTATGACACTCGGGGTTAATGTAGCTTCCTACCAGTGAAAGAATTTTTCAAATCGGTTCGGTATTTCCGGAGCCTATTCGTTACAAACAAACAAATCTTTCCTCTTTATAATATTGGTATAGATAAAGATTTGTTTATTAAATCTATTCGCGTTAGTACAGTCACGGACTAGGTCAGCCTAACACTTCCGGTTTTTCTGTATTGCGAAAAAGCCCTTGTTCTCTAGCATTACAGTCTAGTGCGCCAGAGACCATAGACAAAAAAGTTACGCTGACCGAGTCCGTGTTTGTACTGTGTATAATTTTAGAATAAATTCAATTAAATACTATTTATTTTCAGTTACCGTCACTACACAAAAAACAGATCCCTACTTATAGCAGGAACGGCCACATTCATCTCTACATATGCTGCATCTCTATTCACAAATACAATGCCCAGAGATAATACTTTATGCTACTATGCCATGCTGTTTTTGACGCATGCTATTAAAACTGTGCTTTTGCTAAGAGTTTCTCCTTGGCTTGCCACGTGGCCGTGGTCCGGTCGGGGTTTAAAAAATAAAGTTGAATAAAAAAAATAGATAAATAATGGAGGGAAAAAAATAGGAATTATTTCTTTTGCAATCAAATTTTTTTAAGATAGCTAATTTTAAACTAATCTTCTCTCATAAAATACAATTTGTATAGAAAGTTTATTTATTTTAACATGACCATAAGGCCCATCGCACATTGGGCAAGGCGCGACGAATATGAGGAGGAAATAACAATTAAAACTGCTCTTCCTTCGAAATAATTCTTAGCCGTTTTAAACCCTGTATGTGGTATAATATTAAGAGGCTACTTACTTAAGAGCCAGTTACAGCGATGCTAGCGCCATTCGCGAAAAAAATTAATATCTTCTAAACTAAGGCAAATATCAAAAATGTGGCACTGTATGACACTAGATAATGTAGCCTAGTATTTTTGAGCACAGCAAAGTAGTCCTAAGTAAAAAAAAAAAAAACATAGATTGTTGCCTAAAGTAGCCACTTTTAGCAACACTTTGTAGCTTTCTTTGGTCTTCAACCTAAAAGCTAAAAATACTAGGCTTTATTATCTAGTGTCATACAGTGCCACATTTTTATATTTGCCTTAGTTTAAAAGATATTACATTTTTTCGCGAATGGCGCTAGCATCGCTGTAAACTGGCTCTTAAAATTGTTATTCTTTTGGTTTCTTGGCCGCGCCTCGTTTGATGTGCGCTGTGCTTTAGAAGCCTTGAACCTTACTTATTGTTTTTTTGACGTGATGAGTGAAATTTATCGCTGTGATAAGTACCTCAAAACCTGAAATGTACAATTTATTTACCTATTTCATTTATAAAGATCTTGTTCGTTTTTATTAAAATACTTCAGCAACTAGATCATAGATGGCGCTGTTTTTTCTTTACCAAAGATTTGTGTTTTGTTTGTTTTGCACTAAATAAATTATTTTATAATAATTTACAGTTTATTATTATTTTAACCACGATCCTGCTATGTCGTAACGACAAATATTCTCCCTATGATTGGTATGGGAAAAAAAAAAGACGATATTTAATCATTCCGTGTACAACAACCTACATGTAACAAGTATACTGGGAGTTTCTGTCAAGGCGGTTTTAAATCAAAGGAGCGCTTCAGCTCACCATACCTAACAAATTTCCCCAAATTAACACGAGTCAAAATCTGAAAAAAAAAACTGCTGTTCCATACATTGGATCGATATCGATCTTTGATAGATCAACGGGGTCAATGTACGGGACAGCTGATTTTTGTTTGACATTTCGACCTTTGTTGCTTTAAGTCTTCTGTGCCAAAATCCCTCTTTGATTTATTACCACCTTATCAGAAACATTTTGTAAATAAAAAAAAATACAATTTCATATTGATAAACATAATTTATTTACAGGTAAACTACTCTCATAAAATTGCTTTTATTCAATATCGATATAGAAAGCAGAATAATATCAAAGAAACCATACACTTATAACTACATACTTTTTGATTTATTATACTTAATAAAACAGATAAGTCTGCGCGGACTGGTGGCGCCACTGTATACGTACTTTACGTACCATTCCAAACAAATCGCTGATTGCTAATAGAAATAGAAATAGAAAACTTTATTTGTTAACACAGGTAAAAGTTACAGGTGATAGAGTAATAATTATTTAGAATCACTGTGTTAGGCCATTTTCAGCCATACAAATTTTTAGAAAACTTAAAAATATTAACATTTTAAAATATTTATGTAGTAACTGTAGGAACCGAAATATATTTAGTGGTAATTACTTAATAAATTAATTGGTTTGGGACGCAGACTTATCTGGCACGCAGTTTGGTAGAGATGTTGTAAAACATCTCTATTCTGTCATCCAGTAAAGGCGGGAACCGAACCGGGCCGGTTTCTTCTCCTCGTTTTCCGGAAGTCCGGGTGTTGCGTCCGGGTATACCGCCTTCGGTTCCGGTAGTGGCTTGGGCCTTCAAAAAAAAAAGTGTATTATATTAGGTATATTGCGATAAAAAAATCTAGAAATTAAAAAGTGGCGACACTGTTTGGAAATTTGACAGATATTTAAAAAAATCCATATAGTATTGCCGTTATTTATGTCGATATCGACATTTTACAAGGGTAATGTACAATTTTTTAAAGCACAAGTATGTTAAAATAGTTTTAACATCACCATTTCACTATCCATGTTAAACAAATAAACAATTTTTTTTTTTTAAAAAGGATCCTGCTTTCAATAAACTGACACATACGTTAACTGAGACAACTTCCTCTTTTTCCAAGTCGGTTAAAAAGGTACTAAAGCCTCCTGAATTTAATAAATACTTATCTGAAAACCGCATCAAAATCGGTTCAGCCAAACGCGAGATAATCGCGGACAAAAACATACATACATACATACAGGTAAAACTTATAACCTCCTTTTATGAAGTCGGTTAATAATTGGGATTTTGCTGTTGAGCCATAGCACAGCTAAAGTAGCGCCGCCCGAGAAATAAATAAATTATCAAACTGATAATCTCCTTTTTTGAAGTCGGTTTAAAAAAATCGATATTTCTAAGAATATTGATGATTTCATCATCTCGATAAAATTTTCGATCTTGTAGTCAATAATAAATCGAGTATTACCTGTTAGTAGCATGGACCCTCGCCTCCGTGAAGTATCCAAAGTCAGGTCTGGGGATGTTCAGCTTCTCCAGCATACACTGGTCGTACACACCCTGAGTCTTGCGGCAGCTGCAAAAAAAAACATTATCATCATAAGTCACAGTATTATAGACTGCTCCGTAGCTCACCCGCACCCGGGTTCGATTCCTGGGCGGGGCGAATATTGATATTATGAATATCGATGTTTGTTTCCGGTCTGGGTGTGATGTTCGTCTCTGTGTGTGTTTCGGGCGCCCTAGATACAGATTCTTCCTAGTTAGGGGCTCTGAGTGTGATGTGTTATTATTATGTATTATAAATAGTACTACATACAGTACGGGCACTCCCTGCCTCCCTCAGCAAGTGCGGCCCGCGCTCGGCAACACTCGGCCCCACTCGGGCACGCTCGGTTACCTCTCAATGACGCTCAGTACAAATAAAGCAGCGTCGCTCGTCTCACCTCACTCACACAAGCATGACGCGTGCACGTACACGAGTTGCGGCTGTGCTTTCTATGAAGTGTCTGAGGTGTGTCACCGACAATAGCCCAAACAATTGCGAAACTGAAGTGGCATGGGCAGGGCACATAGCATTAAGAACAGATGGTCGCTGGGGCCGAAAAGTTCTCGAGTGGCGACCGCAACTGGAAGACGTAGAGTAGGCAGACTCCCACAAGGTGGTCAGACGACCTGGTGCAAGTTGCGGGATTACACTGGATGAGAGTCATCTGTCATCAAGACATGTTGGTGTGGCAATGTACGGCGGAAGCCTATGTCCAGCAGTGGACGTCTTTCGGCTGTTACAACATCATCGTCATAGGTCATAGGTTTCCCAAACAAATTGTCACAAGGATAGATTGATATTGCGAAGCTAGTTTGTCATAAACACCAAGCTTGAGAGGCTGTTTAGAGATTGAATTCTCGAAAAAAAATTATATCTTCTAAACTAAGGCAAATATCAAAAATTGGCACAGTATGACACTAGATAATCTTGCTTAGTATTTTTTGAACACAGTAAAGTAGCCCTAACTTAAAAAAAAAAAAAAGACAAATAAATTTACTTTTACTTTTACAGATTGTTACTAAAAGTGGCCACTTTTATCAACACTATAGCTTTCTTTTCTCTTTCATTTAAAAGCTATACAACAGTGCCCTAAAAATACTAGGCTACATTATCTAGTGTCATACTGTGCCACATGTTTTATATTTGCCTTAGTTTAAAAGATATCAATTTCTTTCGCGAATGGCGCTAGCATCGCTGTAAACTGACTTAAAGTATTTCAAAAGACACCGCTGCTTGTTATTTGGCTGTTCTTTTGATCTTCTTTTACGGTTCTCATGGGATGATAATATGTTGGTATTCTATGCAGTCATAAAATACCTTCATATCCTATATACCTCCATATACACACTGCTATAAATAATAAAAAATTAACTCACTGCTTCAGTCCGAAATCGCCGCTGCTCTTGTCAATACAGTTTGAGTACTGATTGAACTCATTGAGGCAGCTTTTCTTTACCTATAAATAAAAATCAATACATAGTATGAAATAAAGTCACTTCCAGCGTCTCCCTATGTATGCTTAAATCTTTAAAACTATGCACCGGATTTAATGAGGTTTTTTTAATAGATAGAGTGATTCAAGAGTAAGGTTTATAAGTATAACACATGCACAATATAGTAATAGGTTAGGCGGTACGAAGTTCGCCGGGTCGACTAGTACATTATAATTTGGAGATTTTTCATTGTTTGTTTGTTTGAAACCAAAAGGCTCAGAAACTACTGGACGGATTTGAAAAATTATTTCAAAATTAGAATACAAATTTTTTGATGAACATAGGGCCTATGTCATAGGCTATACAATATTGTCAAAAAAAAACAGCTTAAAGCACATAGGCTATAATTAATATTTGTGTGTAAACTTTTATTGTTACATGGAATGAAGTTGGCAGTGTAAGCTAGTGCTAGTACTTCTTCTTCCTTTCCTCTTATCCCTAATCAGGGACATAGGGCTCAATTTATAGCTTTCCAGCTTGACCGGTCTTTCACCTTCTGCTCCAGTGTATTCTAGTTCATATTGTTAATCGTTATTAATTCATACCTTACGGAAGAATTCCAGGGTACAGGCTGTCACCACCTTGCCTTCAGCGATACACTTGCGTGGGTCATTCTCTTCCATGCGGCATAACATGAACTCCTGGAAATTTTATGACCCAAATAGAGATTGTTGCAAATTGTGTGTTACTTTTGTTGGTATGGTTGGGTTCGGGCATCATAATATAAAATTCTGGATAAAGTTTAAACTAGTCTTATTGGCTTTTTCACATAATCTTACATTATTTGTCGCTTTATCTAGCTGTAGGGCGTCTTATTTTTTTTTCATAAAAACAACAAAAACATAACCTCAAACTAACTTTGGTTATGCAATCACTGCTTCATGGAAAAGCCAGCTAGGTCTTTGTAACGATCACGAACATGAAAAGTATTCTCTAAAGTATGTTTTTTAGAAGGAATCAATTAACTTACATTATTGGCTTGCTCACAATATTTTCCTAAATGGAAAGAACCAGCGCGCAAAGCTGGGGCAGACAAATTGACCTCTTGCACGGTCAGTTCCGACTCTTCAGGTAGCCACACTTCATTGGTTAGCACCATGGTGCAATATTTTTAAGTTTCACTTATAATTTTGATGATTTTTCCAAAAAATAACTAATTTTCTTTCACTGAAATTCGTGAAAGAGAAAGAATGAACAAAATTATTTAACCTTTTAACCGCCAAGCACTTGATATGAAGTAGTCACAAAGTTCTCCCACCACGCCAAGCACTTCTCTGGAAGTAGCTTACATTTTTACATTTTATGACCCAACTATATGTTCTAAAGAGAAAAATCCAATTGGATACTGTTCTTGAAGCTTCTATGAAGTAATTCATGTTAACAGATTTTGTGAAAAGTTAATTAACTTAGAATAATAAGACGATAAACTTTAAGAAACTTTCAAATGAAAAATAGTGTGCTCTCCCACGCCAAGTACTTTACTGGAAGTGGTCTAGTGTTGTGACATTACTCGGAATTTTCGATGATTCCTAACAAATATATTTTTTAAATTATTATAACTATACACTTTTTCAACCATCTCATAACGTGTACGCATAGTGCGGACTGGAATAATATAATCTCTATTAGAATTTACTATTGATTCCTTTATTGTACACATTACAAATCCTCGCCTTTGAAAATGTCAACAACAATTAATAAGGTAGGCGGGCGGCTCTAGCGAAGCAACCCGTTCATCAGTTGTTTGATATATCCCGTACGCCAAGCACTTGAGGTGAAGTGCTGCTGTGACGTCACATACGCAAGACAAGTTTTTTAGTGCTGTGCTAAAGAGTGGACATTTTGGTACATTGTGTCTAGACTGTTGGTACGCTCAGCGTAATAAATAGTGAAAGTACATCTACAGATGAATTGCGCTGCGCATTTTCCAATGGTTCTAATTAGAAACTAATAAAATATTGTTGAATTGAATTAAGTCAGTTTGGATTTGGTCGTAAAAGTACCTACCTACTAATACTACGTTTACTTCGAAACGTGTACACTTAGATCTACAAATGGTCATCACAGATTTTTTACAAACATACATACATAGCTGGGTAAACGCTTTAATAGACACCATAGAATTGAATATTATAGTATACTATAGAACAAAATCACGTCTTTTAAAAAAAGCTTTCAACATTTTAAACGGTATTCACAAAGTAATAGGAAATACCCAGCAAAACTAAAAAAAAAATATTGGCAATTAATTCCATAAATGGGTTTGATTTGTTTGCTAAAGCTTTAGGTAGCAGTACTCAGAGACAAATAGATGTCGCATTATGTTGTCTTTGTGTGTAAGGTATGTTGGATAGGCACCCCGCCTATGCGTTTATGCTAAAACAAAAGCGTCGATTCCAGGTAAGAATACTCTGCAAAAAACCCTTTACAAAAATGTGATTTATGACTTTGTTTACCTTAAAAATTATTCTTTCCCACGGCTTCTACTACTGGAATACAGATTTGCAGAGAACTATTGGGACCTTACCTCATAAGTTGTTTTTTTTGAACTAGTTAAAAGTTCATTAAAAAAAACTCTACAACATATATTTGTTTACGTATGTAAATTGAGATACTTAAGAAAATTCCTGATGAAAATTAAAAAATCTCTTTGATGAAGTGTAGAGGTTGTAAAAAGAGACTTTATAGTATTTTACAATTATTTGTAATTTTTAATTTAAATGTTATTTATGTCCTCAAAATTAAAACAACCTTTGATTTTACATAGTTCTTTAAAATGACGTTTTGGATACGATGTTATCTATGATTGATTTTTGGCAATGGTCGAGGGACGAACAGCTATACAAACATAAATTAAATTAATTTTTAGATTTTAAATTTATAGAAAGTATAGTTTTAATTTTGTACATATTTGTATTTGAGGACGAAAGAGAATAATTAAAAAAAAAAATTGCCAAAAGAAAACTAAGTATAGGTACTATATATTTTTTATCCAGAATTAATTACGTATTTATACAAAAATAAAAATAACGCGCGTGCGGTCGGTGCGAAGCCTAGATCCCTCTGGAGGGGCACGATAAGGACCGATGCGCTCGCGACACTATAGGCTCCGTCCGCCCCATTTATATTGTCTTCATAATGTAAGGCCCCTGCAAACGCAAAAGCGGAGCATTTTTTAATGGTGGCGAAAACACCAAGGGAACATTATTTTGTTGTTACGAGTGTTAGACAAATTTACCCAACAACTTTCATGTCCCAATACAACTCAATTTAATAAAGCTTGACGGCTATTGGTTTTTTCAAATTATAAGCTTTATAACACTAATACTATACGTTTTTTTAACTAACAACTATTTTTTTTGGAGTATAAATTGAGGTGTGTTTCCATGCCCATTGTCCAGGTATGATTCAATGAAATATCCCGCCACGCTCATGACAAAAATGGTGCCTTAAACTGTAACGAGAAATGCATCACATGACATGTGACTCATGAACTTAAAATTATTAAGTTACTTGAGTGATATTATTTTGATTGGTACATAAATGGTTTTATTAAAAACTAGTCCACCCGGCGAACTTCGCACCGCCTAACCTATAACTATCTTGTGCACGTATTAAACTTATAAACCTTCCTCCTGAATCACTCTATCTATTTAAAAAAAAAACGCATCGAAATCCGTTGCATAATTTTAAAGATTTAAATACGATTAAATGATTAAATAAAAGATAAAAAAATATAGTACAAAAAAACTATCGACTCTGTGATTAACAACCCTTTAACGAGATCGAACTTCGCAGTTTTTGTGTCTCTCCAGCGCCGAGTACTTGATATGAAGTAGTTAGTGACGTGCCACCGCTTCAGTTTGTTATATAATTCAGTTGAAAGTAATCAGACAAAACTCCATAAAAGCAAATTCTAATTGGGTTCTAGCATTACAAAAGTTTAAAAAACGGGAAAATGTTTAGCTTTTCGTATATTAATCACTCCATTGTTTATTTATCTCACATAAAAATTTTGGTTGATTTTGTGTGTCGATTGAATTTTGCAATCACTAATGTTTTTGAAGGTAAAATGCCTTGGCGTGGGGGAGCAACCTTCGTTTATTTCCAGTGGCGCCGAAAAGGTTAAATAACGCCACGAAAATACGCAGGTGTTGATTTTTACAGCGAGTGAGTGAAATAGCAGTATGCGATTCTGTACAAGAGCAAGAGAAGAGGCATGACTTTTTACGTACTGTCATATTTAGTTGGCTTATAAATTATACTTTGACGTTTGACAATCAATACGCTTCATTACACGCATAACATTTTAAAATTAGAGTTTTTAAACAAAAATTAAAATAAATTTAGTTAGTGGTTAAAAAAACTACGAAATAAAAACAGAAATGCATGCAAAAACATTTATTTAATAAGTAAACACATATCTTATTTAAACTAATAATTCAGCGGATAAGTAATCGTTGGAACGTTATTAGAGATGGGTTTACTTCATATTACTCATTGGGGTTCCGTAGTAGGACTCTATTTGCTCTTGATTGTAACTATTTTGATCGGAATCTGTAAAAAATACCAATTTTTATTCCATCAAATTAGAATTATACCTATAACAATAAGAACTCTGGGTACCAGTAACTCTGGGCTCGGCCACAGAATACCCGGCCCTAAGTAAACAGCCACATCGACTTGAAACAAAGGCGGAATGGATAGGTTTCAAAATGAATAAACTATATCAAGTAATTAAAGATATTCATAATATTTGAATATCAATTATAAATACCTTCAAAATTTTCCATGTTTTCTTGAGGCAGTTGGTAGTATTTCGGGATATCGTAATGATTTTCCTGTAAAATCAATAAATTAAATTAAAAATAACCGGCCGTTAATAATATGTATTTTATTTAAGTAGATATATTCGTATATTCTCCTATACCTCTATCCTCCCTATTATTTTTTTAATGATGAAGGTCGCACTCACTTATTATAGTAAAGTTATACCTACCGATATTTATTGATATGATAACACTGCGTGATATGAAGAAATCACATGAAAACTCATTGTTTTTTGCGATTTCTGTACTAAAAACTCACCGAATCGTAGTTTCGTCTGCCCATCCTCGGAATATTCTTGCTTGGGATAGTTTTAATTACATATCCCATAGAATTACCAAATGGGCCATCCGCCTCGTTGCTCCGCCCAACTCTTGGCACATTTTTACCTTTTATAAACGACCCCTGGCTTTCTGTTACAAAATAAAATAGGCAGAATAGGGCAAATACCAAACCTAACTTTGACATTTTAAAAAAGTTTTTGAAAAAAGATGGCGTGTTTTCTTCGTGGCGGGAAAAAAGTTTGTGTAGAGTTTGAAAATTTGTTGTCGTATTTATTTTGCAATCGTTTCGATCTATCCCGCATTTTAGGGAGATTTGATTTGATAAGGTGATGTTGTGGTTAGCATGCTAAATAAGGTGATACGAATCTGGAAGTAAGTAGGGTTTGATACGGGCTAACATTAGGTATGGTGGTCGAAAAGGTATGTAGATGAACCCCTCTGTCCCATTACCTAGTAGTTCCCAATGTCCGTGTCACGTAACAATGATGACTCTACTCTCTCTCCATCTCCGTGTGGTGCCAGTGCCAGATTAGACATGACTTTGGGTAGCCCTAGAGTGCGCGCCAGATAAACTTCTGCGCACGACTGATGGCACTACTGTATACGTATTTAACTCGCCATGCGGAACAAAATAGCTGATTATTAATTGGTTCATATCAGAGACATGGTAAAACGCTACGCTAGTTCGAGGCTTGTTCATACTTTGGCCGCGCCGCGCGCACGCTTATCTTGCGCGTACTCTGTATATTGGAACGATTTTGAGGAAGTACCGGTACAACTCGTTTCCTCACCTCACTGGTACAGTGGCGGACACGATCGGCGTAACACTTCCGGCTTTTCTGTATTGCAAAATAGTTCTTTTTCTTTGGTAATACAGTCTAGGGCTGACGAAACCATAGACAAATCTGTTACGGCCTCCTAGTCCGTGACTGTACAACTAGAGTGCTTGCCATGCTATGCTTAGGTACTTTGCGCGCGGTCAAAATATGAACCAAATAACAATCTGTCGGTCAAGTACAGTGGCGGACTAGGAAACCGTAACAGATTTGTCTATGGTTTCGTCAGCCCTAGACTGTATTACCAAAGAACAAGAGCTATTTTGCAATACAGAAAAACCGGAAGTGTTACGCCGGCCGTGTCCGCCACTGTACATATATGTACAGTGCCGAGTATAAGTGTAAGCTGAGTAAGCAAAGTAAGCTGGCGTGGACTCTACAAAACGAAGCAATACCTAGATTTTGACACGTTTGATTTATTTTCACTAAACCTACTATAAGTAAACTAAATAAAACGAAATAATATTTGATTTTAATTTATTAAATCTGTAGGTCTTATCAAAAATGAGCTATTTTTAAACCTAATTTTCATTTATTAATCAAATTCTTCATCTAAGTAGAGTAGTTGGTATCAAAACTTGGTGTTTTTCCGTCTCTCCCCCCTGAGCGACGAGATCCAGGACCAATCTGAAAGGATCTTTCCTCTGCTTGCTCACCACAAGGAATCTGAAACAAACAAGTCGAGTTTGCCTTGATCATAAAATTAAATCTGCTACGGTCGCTTATAAAGACCAATAATACCAGGCCGTAACTGAGTCTAACTTAACTTATACAGGATGTTTCTGACAAGGCGGTAATAAATCAAAAGAGGGATTCAGCTCATCCATACCTTTTTTTTTTTTTAGGCGGGGAAACTCCTAACGAGTACCCTGCGACCCCGGGGGGAGTCGCCCCCGCCGGTGTCCATCTCGGCTGTTGGCAAAGGGGTCACGGGTGATCTTTCGATCGTTATGTTCAACTCCGCGACCCCCGCCAGCATTGGCTGTTTAGCCTCTTCACGGGGGGACAAGTGGTGGTAGTCCCCCCTGAGCGCGGATGGCTCTTTCTACGCTCGACGGCGGAATCGGGACACCGCGTTCCGCCGTCCTTCTCGGGACCGTTATATGACTACACGAGGGCCCCGCCTCGTGCACCCAACGACCCCGGGGTCCCCTCTTAGTCGCCTCTTACGACAGGCAGGGGATACCTCAGTCCTATTCTTCGGCCCGGTACTGCAGGGCGTGCTCATCCATACCTAACAAATTTACTGTCCTTTTCAACTGAGCGAACCAACAATGTATGGAACATGGAACAGCAGATGCAGCAATTTTTTCAATTTTGAGCTATGTTACATGCGGAAAGTTGTAGGTATGGTGAGCTGAAACGCCCCTTTATTTTATTTAAGACATGTCAGTAATAACCATTATACAGGATACTCAATACTTTATTGATGTCAATATATACCTTCTTATTCATAAAAAGTTAAAGAGCATTTTAGTTATTTGACGTATGTCAATTTAGACTGGATGTCACGTATTTACCATACAACAAACCAGAGAAGTAGACCTCCAGTAACGCTGCTTAAAATCTACTGTATCTTTATGAATAACACGGATAGTTTAAAACAAAGTCACTAGCAGTCTGTCTGTCGCTTTGTTTATGCTTATATCTTTAAAAATACACAACAGATTTTGATGCAGTTTTTTTAAATTGGATAGAGTGATTTAAGATTAGTTAGAGGAAGATTTATCAATACATAGTATAAAATAAAGTCGCTTTCCGCGTCTGTCCGAATATATACTTAAACCTTAAAAACTACGCAATGGATTTTGATGCGCTTTTTTAATAGATAGAGTGATACAAGAGGAAGGTTTATGTGTATAATACATGCACGTTACGCGGTACGAAGTTCGCCGGGTCGACTAGTATTGTATAAAACATGCACAGCATAGAATAATGTTGGGCGGTGCAAAGTTCGCCGGGTTCACTAAGTACCTATATAAAGTTTAGTGACTAACCTATCTTGATCCTTCCCATAGCTCTTAGTATTCAACCTAAGGGTCCGAGACACCTGGTGTACGGCTGCTCTTTCTTCCCTACTAAATTCAGCACTAAAAACCAGCTCGGCGTCGTCCGGGTCAGCTTGGTATCGACGCAGAAGGGCGCGGACCGACTGCTCTAGGGCTTGAAGGTCGGTCGATGAACCTAGGCCGGCACGATCTACCTATAATAAACAAATTATTTTATAAACATCACAGCGTCCTGCGCACATAAACATTTCATAGTTTGTATGCGTTTGAGGGTAGTTAAACATTCGACTATTCATTGATTTGATTAAGAGCCAGTTTACAGCGATATTAGCGCCATTCTCGAAAAAAAAAATCTAAACTAAGGCGAATATAAAAAATGTGGCACAGTATGACACTAGATAATGTAGCCAAGTATTTTTAGGGCACTGTTGAACCTAAAAAGAGTATGTATTATGTAACGGCTGTTTTTTTTTTTGAGCTACGACCTATGTTGCATGGAAAACTATCTCTCACACTTTTATTTATAACCGATTGAAAAAAACTAGGATATAGTCTAGCTGACCAGGCGCCCTTCGTATCGTGTATCAATGCCGTTTTTTGATCAACCACAAACTTTTTTGTAGGATATGGTAACTATTCTGTAATCTGTGATATGGTGTGGTGACCGAATTTTTCAAATTGGGCAACTTCCGGACCTTATTTGATTCAAAATAAATAGTTAAAAATTAAATATTTCCTCTTTATCATATTAGTGTAGATTAAGCTTGTGAGTATTCTTTCTTACCATTTGTAAATGTGGCTTTATTGGTTCCTCTATACCCTGGGCTTCAGCCCCGAGTCCACCGCCCTTCCAGCCCATCAGCTTCATCATTCTGTAACAAAATAACACAAATTGATGATATGCCAAAAAAAGCACATTGGCTCCAGGATCCAAGTAACAGTATCTTATACAGGATTTTTCTGAAAGACGGTAATGAATCAAAAGAGCGATTCAGCTCACCATACCTAACAAAATTTCCTAAAAAAACAATCAGCTCTTCCAAACATTGATTCTATCAGCTGACGGGATCAATGTACGGGACAGCATATTTTTTGACCCATGTTGCTTTGGGAAAGTTGTTAGGTGTAGTGAGCTGAATCCCTCTTTTGATTTATTAGCGCCTTGTCCGTACCACCCTGTATAAGTAGAGCTTATTACAAACAACCACAGCATTATATTATATGTCTAGAGAGATAACTATATCGGGCAGAAAGTACCAGGGCAGCATAAGTAACCAGAAATGGTTACTTATGCTGCATTGTCTGTAACACCCTGTATAATTAGAGCTTATTACAAACAACCACAGCGTTATATTATATGTCTAGAGAACTAACTATATCGGGCAGAAAGTACCAGGGTACTAGTACCGGGTAGAAATGGTAACCTGCAAATATTCTGCAAACAACTCACTAGTCAGTCCCTGCTCCGCACGGGCTTACTGAACTGTCTTCACTTCGAGAACAAAAGTTACTAGGCAATATAAGAGCAGAAAGTACCAGGACAGCATAAGTAGGCAGCAACTCACTTGTCAGCCACACTGCTCTGCACGGGCGCGCCGAACTGTTCGCCGGGCGCGGCGGCGCCCAGGTCGTCGCCGGTCACGCGCGCCCCGCGGGACACCCACTGCTGCTTCACTAGTATTATTACACTGCAGGACTTGAGTCTCTGTTGGGAAAATACTTCATCAATACATAGTATAAAACAAAGTCGCTTACCGCGTCTGTCCCTATGTATGCTTATATCTTTAAAATTATGCAACGGATTTTGATGCGGTTTTCTGTGATAAATAGAGTAATTCAACAGGATGGTTTATAAGTATCATACGGTGGTACGAAGTTCACCGGGTCAACTAGTTTTATCAATAAAATCAATAGCATGTACTGTACACTATGTTCATAATAATGAAAATAATACGGAGGAAAGTAACCAATTTCCTTGAGTTAAAACTGTCTAAAGTTGTATGGAATTTTATTAAAGACGAGTTTTTTGAATTTCAAACTTAAAACATGACAGTAATGTATAATGTATAGGATGAGGGTTGGCACAGCACCCGAAGTGCAATAGTTTACGCCCACGTTGTATGCTCTACATTTCATATAAAAAAAGGAAAGTTTCCAAACTAACTATGTAATAATAGTTATAGCCAATATATGTAATACCACATTACTTTAATATATACGGAAAACGGCATTGGAAATGTTTGTTACCTTCTATTTTAAATACCTTGTCAGACACAACTATAAATAGCCTTTTGAATATAGACAAAGAGAAGTGTAGACCCTACCTCAAAAAACACTTTATTGATTTGTATAGAGACTAATAATAATAACTTACTTACCTTTACGCGCATCTAGTGATAAGAGACTTGCTGTACATTAGCGGATAAACCTCATTAGATTTAAGCTTAATGTTTAAGTAATTAAGTACATGTAATTTGAAAAAACTTGAATAAAGAACTTAAAAAAAAAAAAAAACTAACATTCCAAAATAACTACCTAACTCCATATATAAATAGTAACATGTTATTTCTGTTTTGACATTATAGAGTTACATCAATCAGAAACAGACTCAAATAAAAGCAAAAATGTCGCCGTATAATAATAATAATAATAACGCATCACATTCAGATCCCTTAATAAACTGAAAATCAGCGCTGTTGGTGAAAGCCTCCAGCAAATGCTGAGCCAGTGCCATTTTGCAGCAACTGCGACACACCATAATCAACAGTTTCTCTTTGTTTATTATTTTTATTTAGATCTGTTTTTGTTTATTTTATGTTTAGTCAAAATTTTTCTTGTTGATTTTACTTTTTATTGAGTTTATTTTTCTTTGTACTTAAGATTTTGTTTACACTTTATTATTTTTGTATTTAATGTTTTATTATGTTTTCTTGTGTGTGTCAATGGTTGTTGTGAATAAATAAAAATGTATTTCTTTCTTTCTTTCTATTTTCTAATTAGAACCCGAAGACTTATCTATAGTGCCCAAAAAGATATACAGAGACGAACAATACAGCCAGACTGGGAAACAAACATCAATATAAATCATAACAATGTCCGCCCCGCCGAGAATCGAACCCGGCGCACCCGCTTATCCACATCACTGCGAACTGAGCCATGGAGCAGTCTTAAGTAAGGCAGTTTGAGGAAGTTTTTCCTTATTATATTGTACTTACATTCCAAGCCAACTGTTCAACATTGCTTCTGGCTTCAGCTTTACTGAACCCACTTGCCTCTGCCACAACCATGTTGTTTATATATAATCTGTATGTGCTATTCTCAAACGTACTTGTAGTCTGGAGTCTGCAGATAGCACAGCTTGCTGGAAGAAAATATAAAGAAAAAATCTCGAGAAAACTCGTGGGAGGAAATGAGAAGTAGAGTTACAACGCTGGCGTAAAGCTTTTCCGCTTCAGGTTCTGTTACAACCCTCGCTTAACTTTCAACTTTCCTCCTCAACCTGATCATAGTAAATCACTTACACCCTTGATATATTTATTGTTACATTTTTTTTTATTCTAGATGGAAAGGATTAAAAAAAAACATTAGTTAAAAATTATTAATCATCACTATTATTATTTCAATCATTATATAACCCTTAGTACTTGACATTGGCAAAATAGTCCACTAAAATAGAGTCAATTTCATTTAATAAAATAAAACTTATTATTTTCTTGTAACAGGCTTACCATTAATATTCTCAAATTTTCGACTCCAAGGCCTGACCATAAGGACGAACCGTCCAAACGGTGTTAAAAACATACTTTCTCTGAATCTCCTTACATCTGCTACGGACAACTGGGACATTTCTTCAAAGTAGTTATCTATGTCTTTTGTGTTTGATCTAAGACTTTCAGATTCTGTTGGTTGGTTGTTGTGTGCAAGTTCTGAAATCAGAAAATATATTATTCAGGTAAAAAAAGCACTCAAAGGGCAATTGAAAGGGTCGGAGTTTCCCCATGTGCAGTATTGTCCACATAATCATCAAGCACCTTATCAGGCACCCCACCCAGCAGTCCACGCGGCGACAGCTAGCAGGCGGCCAGACGTGCGAATTGTTGGTAGATACTGACTGACTGAGCGGCGACGGCGCGCGCGGCGTCTGATAGCTGTCACCGCGCCGACCTCTCGTCTATAACGTGCGGCCAGCGAGGCGTTAACTACCGAGCAGTCTGACGGCGGTAAGTTTGCTGACAGCGAGCTGTCTGCTAATTTATGATGCCAATGTGAAATAGATCTAAAGAACAATATTCAAAGTGAACATTTTAATAAGAACATATTTTTTGCCAGGTGGGAGCAGTAGTGTAAGTGGGCAACAACCTTTGATGTGACAGCTTTCCATAGGATGCAGAAGGCGTCACCTTAACTAGGAGGAGTTACCTGCTGTTGCTCAAGACCACAACCTAGATAAGGATAAAAGGATAGGATAAAGAAGAAGAATTTTTTTTTTTAATTGGTTCAGTAGTCTGGGAGCCTATTTAAATTTAATGCAAGCACACAATCAAATATTTCCTTTTATAATATTACTATAAATAGATGAAGGTAACTCGAAGTCTGGCAACCATGCATAAACTACTAAACAGATTACAAGTTACTTAGTAAAAAAATATGTCTTTAATTAAATAATATTTAGAAATCTACTTACTTACCTTTACTAGCATTCACTTTTTCATATTTTGTTTTAATTTTTTCTTTAGTTTTTTCATTATGATCTGGTTCATCCGCTTCTGTGGTTGAAGCCCTAAACCCTTGAGGTACAAATGCTATTCTAGCAGATTTGTTTGGTGTTTCGTCCAAAACTACACCACCTTGGCGTTTCACACCTCTTGCTCTATCCTCAGCTGCATCAGAGGCAGAGACAAAAGTTCTTTGAAGTGCTCCTTTCCTCTTTTGACGATATGATTTGGCAATCTGAAAAATATCTTTTGCCAATCAATACATAGTATAAAATAAAGTTGCTTCCCGCGTCTGCCCCTATGTATGTTTAAATCTTTAAAACTATGCAACAGAATTTGATGAGGTTTTTTTAATAGATAGAGTACAATATATAGGTAATAAGTAGGCGGTACGAAGTTATCCGGGTCGACTAGTTGAATAATAAACAAAACCTGTACATTTAAAGAATAGCATGAAAAAGAAAAAAATGGTCTTTGGGTAGTTTACTTACAAGAAATAACAGTCAATATACAGCCCAGTTCTCACTCATCTACGGAGTAGAATACAATATGCAACTGCAAAAACATCCGATTACTCGAAACGAAAATACAAAAACAAAAAAAAGTTTACCTCCTCAGATCGAATAGCGACTTCTTTCATGACTTCAGGAGGGTACCGGCATCCCATCAGCTCGATGTTGGCAAAGACCCTGGCTAAGCAGACAAGTCTTTCCTCATCATAGTCGTCTTTCCATTTTACCATGAAGGCTTTCCTTAACTCCCAGTGTTCGTCACTTTCATACTCCTCCCGATAACGCTCCACGTCCCAGGTAGTATCGTTGGACATTTGAAGGCTTCTCAATAAGTTACAATTGGTTAGAATTGCCGCATTTTGTTATGTAGGCATTGAACTATTATGTTGGTACAAGTTTTGTTTGATTATAAAAGCATCAAACATCGAAAAGAAAACTCCCGAAATCTCGCATGTTTGTTTGTTTTTGGTTTTGTTGTTTGTTGACTTTGTTGTTGTTGTTGTTGTCTTTTTTTGATTGATTGAATTTTACCAGGCTTGAAGCTTGGCTTGGCTTCTCATTCTTTCCGACTTCTTTCCGAGTTCTTTCCAGTTGCTTTTTAATCAATCAATCATTCAGTCATTATTGCAACTTGCGTGCTTTGCTCTTTTTTGCTTCTTGTTTTTTGTAAAAATCCTGAAAAACCTGAAAAACACATGTTAAAAAGTGATAACCGGTCAATATAATTAGGTTTATTATGTACCTATCATAAATTCATCACAAAACCATTGGGAAAATGGATTTCTAATTGCCAAGGATACTATTTTTTTTATTTAAATTTTCGGCACTTATTAATCGTTAAAAAACAATGAATTATCGACTAACCGGTAGCCAATACCAAGAAACCAGTCGAAACAGGAGAAGCGTCACTTATTCCATCAACCAAGATGAGGTTTACAACAGAAACATGCCACAAAACACGCGGGAAACTCGAAATCCAGAAAACTGGCGTATCCGCCATGTGTCGGTTGAAAACCCTAGAAATATCCATCAGGACCCTAAAACGATGGATTTCAAACGGCTAGTAGAGGCAGTAAATCCAGATTTTCTAGCCGAGTACCTGGAACGTATATTTAAATTTCTACAAGGGCCTGACAGTGAGATTTCATTCCGGAACCTGACTCCGTTCCAAGAAGAGTTTCTAGTTCGTCTGGTTGATAAAAAAAACTTGGATCCTTCTTCATTCGAAAGTGTCTGTATGTACACTGTTCTTGATATTATAGATCTTTTGGACGGATGTGCGGATGAATTTTCGTGGAACAGTGTTTTCAGAAATGTTGGAAATGATAGGTTAGTATTGATATTCTTGTTTGAATTTAATTTGAAAGTGAAGAGCTTAAATTAGTAGTACTAGAGGTTGTAATGGATTGGATTATATGTATAAACTAGAGGCTGCCCCGCGGTATCACCCGCGCAGATTTCTCCTAAACACAAAAATCCCGTTTTTTCCCGTTCCCGTGGGAATTTCGGGAAATCCTTTCTTAGTGCTCACCTACACTCCCTAAGGAACCTACATGCAAAATTTCAGCCCGCTATGCCCAGTAGTTTCGGCTCTGCGTTGTCAGTCAGTCAGTCAGTAACGGAAGAGTTTTATATATATTGATTGTCTTTAATTTTAATTATTTTGCCTTCCAGAGTGCTAATCTATCAGAAGATATATTTGAACAGAGGGAGTTCAAATAATAGTGATTACTTAAAAATGCCCCAGTGAGTATTATTATAAGTTTTAGAGCTCACATTGAGCCCTAAATGGAATAACTAAAATGCTTAATTTACACAAAGTTTGTGGCCACAACAATATTATAATATTTTAAGGACTCTTTGTGAAATACTCCCCTGAAGCACAGCATAATAAATAGTACTACATACAGTATGGGCACTCCCTGCCTCCCTCAGAAAGTGAGGCCCCGTGCTCGGTTACCTCTCAGTTACTGCCCAGTACAAGTAGCATGTCTCATCTCACTCACACAAACATGATACGCGTGCACGAACACGACATTCGGCTGTGCGCAAAGCAATGCGATTTTTTTCTATGAAGTGTCGAGGTGTGCCTGAAGTGTAGTCAAGTCTATGAGAGGTTTTCAATTTGACATCTCAGAAGAAAAAAAAACATGTTTTATCTCGCCGCTATCAGATTGCGCTAGCAAAAATCTACAAGGTGAAGTTCAAATGAATCATTGAAAGCTCAAAATAAAACTGGAACTCGTGATGGGCCAATCATATAGCTTTTGTTTTGTTTTGAAATTTTCAAGCTAATTTGAATTACTTATACTTACCTATGTCTATAACGCCATCTACGGGCGTATTACGAAGCTTTTTTTTTTTAAATGAGACTTTGAAAACTCCTCAAAATAAAATTTCCAGTGCACAAAGCGATGCAGGCCAGTCAGACTCAGATGACTATGATAATGAACAGCCAATGAACACAAGTTCACAGTCGAACAAATCACTGTCTAAAAAACAGCGGATCTTCAAGCTTCTGTGCGACTCTGTGGGGGAGCCATTCATGGTGTCTTCCATGCAGGCTGCTATAGACCTTATTGATGATGATACAAGGTTCGTTTTGCATTATTTAAGTAACACTAGCGGCAAAATTATTTATGCAAAATTTTTGATATTTGCCTTAGTTTAGAAGTTTTTTTTTTTTGAGAATGGCGCTAGTTTCGCACCGGCCACACGGTGCTTGGTTGGGGCTTTAGTTAAATATTAATTAATTTCTTACCACAGACAAAACATGGTATTCAAAGATCAACAAGTAGATAATGCAAGGTTTCTTAAAGCCATCACTACGCTCACAAAAAAGACAAAACTAATAGATTTACTTCCGGAATCCTGCTACAAATTGTTTTTGAGATTAAAACAGGAGAAGGCTAGAGGGATGAGTCTATTGGCTAGAGAGGGACGGCCTACTGGCAGGCACAGGTTGAGGTAAGTAGGTTTTTTTGTACATGCTTTATTATTTTCACCAGTATGTTTATTTGATTATTATTATATTTCGTGGTTTCATTTTCGATATAAATCATTTCACTAGGTAGTCCTTTCACCTACAAGGCAACATTCGCACGTTCTTACAAATAACTATTAGTCGATCGATTTAATCGATATCGATTACTCGATTAATTTGAAATTTACCCATGCTCCCATCCCTACCACTCTACGCGCCCATCACTAGCAGCGTCCGCCAAGCCTGTCATTCTTTTTCCGTGCGAGGCAACGAAAGCACGCGTTCGGATCTTGTTCGCAAAAAATTAATTTTTCAAGATACCGAAAAGATCCTACGAATATTTAACAAAAAATTAAGTGAGTTACTTAAACTTTGATGGATTTCATTATCCTCATACTATAAATCGAGAGACAATGTCTAATGTTACGGTAAGTTCATCTGCTTACCTACCTTCAAAAAAAAAAAAAAAAATATTTAGACAGAAATTTCGAATTGAAATTCTGCTTAAACTTACATTTAAAAAGTGTAAAAGAAATATTTTTGCAAAGCCATAGATTCGAACAAGAACCAGGCTGCCATACTGCCATAGATTCCAATAGGAACGCGGCAAAATTTAAAACTGTACATCAGTTTTTATCATTAAATTAATTTTTTTTGCAAAGCCATAGATTCAAATATGAACCAGGCTACCATACTGCCATAGATTCCAATAGGAACGCGGCAAAATGCAAAAATAATCATAATTTTTTATGTAAGTATAAAAATATAAAAAGCATAATTTTCTTTTTTCTTCTTATTCCAGTAGGCGAAACGCCTTTACAATTTAAGGAATGTGCCCAGAGCAAATATCATTCGAATATGAGGATATATTTCTAGCCGAAACTATTCCCTACAACCCATGATCAGGTCTAAATGAGACTGAATCACCAAAAATCATGATGGCGACATACCAAGTGCCAATTGCCACCACTGCCCCAACAGTGATCACTTTCAATACCGTCACCAAAAACAGGTCCAAGCACCAGCAATAACTTCCTTATTGGAACTAGTAGCGGTTACACCAACCAATTGAACTCGGACCCTGAGGCAAAGTTTAAATTTCCGGAACTGGACCCATAAATTTTATTAACCCTGGGCGAAGCCCTGGATGATGAACTAAAGTTTTGTGATTGAATCTACGATAATCTCTCTCAAATGGCTAGAGAAGTCAAGGAAAAAATCCTTCAGCAATATACTATACCTAGCAACTACATATTGGTTCAAGCTTCAAAGCTAAATACTAAAATACTCTCACCTCAACTTGGACTGACTTCACATCACATCGGGGAGTAGGGCCATGGCCATTCTCCTAACTCAAGATATAAAATAGAGGCAATCAAGATTCTAAGCGAGGGCTCCCGTAGTTCATGCAACCTTTATAGCTCGGAGACAAGCTCGCATTTAAAAGACCGCACCAGGTCTACCAAGACGTTTTTGAATATCTTTCAGTACAGAAAACGAGATAAAGCACTGTTCGGTGCCAAATTTTAGAGAAAATTAAATTAAGCTTCAAAATTGAATAGAAATGCCTTCAAATCAGGAAGACAGTAGTCTTCCCAGAAATACTGTTGCTTACACAACACAGCCGTCTCTACGAGCTCCACGGGCACAGCTTGGCCGCAGTTTCAGGAAAACTCAGGCCCTCCTCGCTTTGCGAAAAACAAGGGGGGGGGCGTGCCAGGGCCAGAGTACGAAGATACCACTCGTCAAGTTCCAAATTACAACGACCCAATACCGACGCAGTCGCACGTTTAGAGAACGACCCATCAGGCCACGTGCTCAACCACCATTCTGGCAGAATTCAGTACAATATTTTTAAAATGTGTTAATAATAAATAAATAAATAAAGGTATATAAATAAAGGTATCCTTAATTGGATTTGTAACAGAATAATTAAATCTTTTTCTAATTTTCCACTTGAGCAATAATATGTTCCTGTTGTAACATGGTTAGCACAGTAACAACAAGAAATGTCAATCGCAACTAATAATTTGCTAGAAATCGTATCTAAAACCTTTTTGACACCAATTCAAATGGAGGTAAGAGATTTCATTTAAATCCTAAAACTGTAATAAATTTGTAAGTAACTAAACTTCATTTCGAAATGGCAGAACAGCATGCAAGCTATTATTACATGGCATCTATTGACCTAAAATGTCTCGTAACTTTTTATTTCTGTCGCTTAAAACTATCGTAAGTACTTACCCACGTTTCCTGTTTAAGGATGTGAACACACAGAATCTTGTTATCCACCTATGACTTCAACCCAATGCCTTATCTTATTGGCTCACGATAGCGCCTAGAACTTTTACTAAGATTAAAGAAGGGGTCGTAGGTCACTTGCGTTCATTTGGTCAAAAATTTGTAAATTTTTGTATGTGACGATATCCTTTACATAGACCGTAGTTACATGGAATATTTAAATAAAGTTAGGTTTACACTCTAATCACTCGAGTGCTTGGGCTTTATTAAAAACTATGAAAATAGTAGCATAAAGCCACAAAATAATTACAAATTTTCAGGATTTAAGTAAGTAGATGACTTAAATATGACTTTATCACTTACAAGCCATAAACGTAATAAAATAATAGAATTGGTTCTGAAGTGTTCTCAACTACCACCTGTTACAATCAGATAATTTTCACAAATGATTGGCATCCTAATGTCCGCTAGCGCAGCATTTTACAAAAGGCTGGTTGAAACCAAAAATACTTGAAAGGCAAAGGTACAGGTACCTTCTACCTACCTTCTATTCAGAGAATACTATGATAATTATTTTACAGGACCTGAATTGATGAGATAATAATTTAAAAGCTTTTAAAATTTCATTTAAACACAAAAATATGATTCATAAGTTAACACGGACTCGAGTCGTAAAGTCGTACCTAACTCAAACTTACTATAGTAATTATATGTCGTATTATTAGCAATATACTAAGCCTTAGATGCCCCGAAACTTAAACAATTTGTTAATTTTTATTATGGGTAGATAACATATTAGCATTAGCTATCAGCTACATTACGACACGAAGTTGCATACAATTTCCTAATTTCAATTAACTTACCAGATATATTTGGCCTTGGTTCGAGAAGCGAAAAATCTAGCTATTAGCATCCTATATTACACGAAATATAATTTAGAGGCAGATCGAAGATTTAATTTAAAGATGCTTTTCAAACATTCTAGCGCAAAACTTAAGAAATACTTTTCTTTGAAACAAGACCCAGATGCTACAAAGGCGCAGATGCATATTTTTTCTATGCCGATCCTTCATTTTTCGTTTTTCTTAACGGCCTACAAAAAATTACTGAGGACGAAACGACCAGTATTCTAGTATTCCCTTCTAGTACTTCTAGACCTGCCTGTTATCCTCCATTGATTGATATAGTTATTTCGTAATAATCACTTGAGGGCGTGACGAAAACCTATGTTGTCTACTAACGGGGACCGTCACCCTCTCCTACTCACGCTTACCCTGAGTGCCGCAGTATGCTCGAGCAGGCAATGCCAGGTCTCATTATCCCCTCAACAGCATCTCATCAGCATCTTATACTAGCCTCACTTTCTAATATTACTATTCAACAATATCAATATAATGTTATTCAATACTATGATTAAATTAGATTCTTTCGAATGTTCTGTTTTTAGTGTAATTACTTTTCCCTCCGACGTCTTCGAAAAAGACGCATCACAGGATTCACAGGGCATCATCATAAGAGCCACCGCTTTATCTCTGCTTTTAGGCAGAAATATTTCTTCGGATGATTGCATCAGCGCCTTCCTTAAAGATGTTATAAACTAATACCCAATCCACCAAAGTACACAGGTACTTGGTAAGTATCCACAATTGGTTCTCAAAAATCTCTAAAAATGTATACCAAACAAGAATGAACTTATCCTAGACAAAAGTAGCTTTATACTAACATTATCTACAGCCTACAGCACACATGGTTGAAAGTCTTTCTCTAAATAACAGATTATTATAAATAAAAATAGCAATGGCATTAGAATCATAAAGTAAATGAAAATTTTATCAAAACTATAGGCGCTAAATGCAATCAAAAGCTATCAACTATTGTTAGTTTTACTTTATCTTACGGTGAATCCGTCTATATATAAGACGGTTATATAACCTTAACTAAATAAATCAGACCTAAATAAGCCAATCACCTCTTAATAACTGTGAAGCGTAACGTCCTCACAGGAACACAACAGCATAGTCAATAAGCATGTGGATCAGGCAGATCCTTGCGGTGTACGGCACACACAGCAGCACGCGACACGCCGCCGCCACATCGGCTGCTCATGCTACCGGCGTCAATCTTGATCAGATCAAAAGACGGCCGCCTGGACCTCTACCTCTAACAAGTTTGCTAAACTTATCAATGTCCTATGATGATTGATTATCAATTTTTTATCAAATCTCTGACCAAATTAGTTCATTAAAAAATATACAATAACCGTCTTATTCATAAAGATACAGTCGATTTTAAGTAGCGTTACTGGAGGTCTACTTCGCTGGTTTGTTGTATGGTAAATACGTGACATCCAGTTTAAATTGACATACGTCAAATAACTAAAATGCTCTTTAACTTTTTATGAATAACAGGGTAAGTATATAAGTATGTTATAAATAATGTAGCTGAGTACCTACCTACCAAGTACTTACCTAAGTAACTACGCAATGTTAAACTTTGAAGTACTCTATAAACTAACTATAATGATTACTTTTATATGTTAAAATATAGTGTTTTTAACTAATAAGATGAGTAATATTATTTAATAATTGTAGGTACCTATACTAAGAGTTCAAATAAAACTATCCAAAATTACATCTTTTTAATTAATATTGTTTCATTATCATGAAAAAATATAGACAAAACAATGTCTCTAAACATCTACCTAGTGAAATGATTTATATCGAAAATGAAACCACGAAATATAATATATGATCAAACGAACTTCTCAAGTGAAGTTCGATCAATATTATATGAGTGGTTTCATTTGAAGATATAAATCACCCTCCCTACCCAAATCCCGAGTTTTGTCAAAAAAGTCAATAAACGACGTAATTTATGCCAGAAAACTATCTCTAAAAAGAATGACAGGCTTGGCGGACGCTGCTAGTGATGGGCGCGTAGAGTGGTAGGGATGGGAGCATGGGTAAATTTCAAATTAATCGAGTAATCGATATCGATTAAATCGATCGACTAATAGTTATTTGTAAGAACGTGCGAATGTTGCCTTGTAGGTGAAAGGACTACCTAGTGAAATGATTTATATCTTCAAATGAAACCACTCATATAATATTGATCGAACTTCACTTGAGAAGTTCGTTTGATCATATATTATAAACAATCCTATTTAATTTAATCTTTCTACATGTATGATAAGTTATAGAAAAGCAGCTTTAAGTTTTTTAAACTAAATATTATATAACTTTTAGGTGAGCTAGAACTTTGTTTCTCCTAACAAGACCATATTGGGAAAGTTATTTTACTTATTTCTGACTTTTTTGTTTTCAACCCCCGACGAAAACCTCAGAGGGGTGTTATAATTTTCTGTCTGTGTATGTCTCTGTGGCATCGTAGAGCCCAAACGGATGAGCGAATTTTCGTTAAGTTTTTTTTTTTTGTCATAGATAATTTTTGACCAAGTGGTCTTAGCCATGTTTCATGAAATCTGTTCAGCTGTTTGAAGATCATCAGCTCACCAGCCCTTATGCTTGATCAATTCAAAATTTGGTACCATGTTACATCAATGATATTGAAAGTACAGTAGGGTAACCATGACCTGATCAGCCGTTTGAAGATGATCAGCTCTAGTTCTAGTTTAGTTGACGAGGGGTCTGACTTGGTTGGGGATCCTTTTTTATTTTTTTTGGTAATTATATTAGTAGCTGAACCGCGAACTTCATTTCTCCTAACGCCATCTAGTGCTAAAAGCTATTAAACTTCGGGCGCTGTTCCAACCCTCGCTTGTTCAAGTTTCAAGCCAATAAGGTGGTAACTCTCGCTATGGCGCGAAATTCAAATTTTTTCGTGTTTTTTATTTATTCTGGCGAAAGTATACATTTTTAATAAAGTTTAAATGAATTCGCGTATGTAAAAAACCATCTCCCACATTGCAATACAACGTTTTTGGAAGACAGACCTACAGATTTTGTGTCTAAGGGGTAAAAGGCCAAAAAACAAGTTCCTTGAATATACACAAAATCGCAACTCTGTCTTTCAAAAACGATATATCACAATGTGGGAAATAGGTTTTTACGTACGCGAATTCATTTACCGTCTTATTCATAAAGATACACTACATTTTAAGTAGCGTTACTGGAGGTCTACTTCTCTGGTTTGTTGTATGGTAAATACGTGACATCCAGTCTAAATTGACATACGTCAAATAACTAAAATGCTCTTTAACTTTTTATGAATAAGAGGGTTAAACTTTATTAAAAATGAATACTTTCGCCAAAATAATTAAAAACGTGAAAAAATTTGAATTTCGCGCCATACCGTGACTTACCGCCTTATTCTCTAATAGTCGGGAATAATCCCTTGAAACGAACGAACTTGTTAGAAAACTTTCGCGCCCTTATAATAATAAATCGTTTTATGTTCATGTTATATAATGTACTATTTGTGTTTCAGAGATGTCACAATGAGAAAACTTTACCAGCCAAATAAAAAACAACTGAGGCAGGCTCTGAATGGAAAGTAAGTATTTATTAAGTAATTTTAGCCTAGCATATTCCCGTGGGAATAAATGGGAATGCATTGAAAACTGTCCTGTGTTGTATTGACATTGACAAGCTTGTACTTAATAATAATAATAATATTTTTTTTTTTGGGAATTTTAGGAATTCCCTTCTTATAGTGCTCTCCTAGAACTTGAACTTTTAAATCAAGCAGTTTGGCCTATAGGTTGTCTGTCAGCCAGTACATTAAGAAAAGACAGTTTTTTTTTTTTTTTTGCAGGAGTTCAAACTATGATCCAACGCAGCTGTTCTTAGATTCATTAAGTTCGTAAGTATTATATTATATTTATAGTTAACAATAAAGGAGCGATTCGGCTCGCCATACCTTGCAAGTTTTCTTTTCATGACTATTCAAAGTTCCTGAAATGAAAAAAAAAAAAAACATCAATCATCGGGTCATATCAATGTAAATTCACAGCTAGCGCCATCTAGTGAGTTCTTCTGGGACTAAAAAACTAAATTGATTTCTTCCAGTGGTAACAAGCGGGATGTTAGAAGCAATCAACCAATCAACGAGTCTGCAAACAAATCGTCTTTGCTAAAGGATAAACCAAATTCGGAGAGAGTGTAAGTTTATAAAACTACTAGTTGACACGGCGAACTTCGTCACGCCACAGAATTTTTAAGATACTACTAAACACTTGGCTCTATAGACTATGTTCTTTTGACTGTCCAGAATGGGCTTATAAAAAAAAACAAACAACAACAACAAACCACCTGTCAAAATATGTAAACAACGGAAAAAAAATGCACCTTGGGCTACATTATTCGAGTTTAAGTGAGGATTCCTAATTTTTTTGAAAATCTAATTTGGCCTATGACACTCGGGGTTAATGTAGCTTCCTACCAGTGAAAGAATTTTTCAAATCGGTTCAGTATTTACGGAGCCTATTCGTTACAAACAAACAGAAATTAGCTGTGACCAGTGTAGCCAGGCGACCATTGTCGTAAGGCAAGCCAAACATGTTTACCTGAGCCAATTGGTGGGCACCCTGAACTACCTCGCCTCTCACAGTATAGGATACTTTACCAAATAAGGTATCAATAGCAATTAGATTAGATGTAGTCTAATTGACTTTCAATAAGTGATATCTTGTATCATATCTATACCAATATTATAAAGAGGAAAGATCTGTTTGTTTGTTTGTAACGAATAGGCTCCAGAAATACTGAACAGATTTAAAAAAATCTTTCACTGGTAGGAAGCTACACTATCCCCGAGTGACATAGGCTATATTAGATTTTTTTTTTAATTAGGGATCCTTACCTAAACTCAATAATGTAACCCAAGGTGCAATATTTTTTCCGTTGTTTACATATTTTGACAGTTGGTTTGTTGTTGTTGTTTATTTTTTATTCGCCCATTCTGGGCAGTCAAAAGAACATAGTCTATAGAGCCAAGTCTATAGTAGTATGTTATATTCTACGGCGTAACGAAGTAAGCCGGGACAGCTCGTATTGAATAAAGAATTATTTGATTTGATTTTTATTTGATTTGTTATCTGTGGGGGCGGCCTTTGTTCAGCGGTGGACTAGACAATAGACATCTCTCACTCAACTGAGTTGTTTCATTACAGTTACAATTCAAAAAAGGGCATAGACTGGTGTCGCGGAGGGCTCAATTCTGAGGCCAACGCTAATGAGGCGTCGGTGGGCGAGGTCAGTGCCGGGAGGGGCGTCCGGCCGCCGCCGCGCAGCAAGCTTTACGAGGCTCTGTCACAGCCCATCGAGCTTGATAAGGCTAAAGGGTGAGCTTTTTCTAGGTATTCTGTTACTAGTCGACCCGGCGAACTTCGTACCGCCTAACCTTTTAGTATATTGTGCATGTATTATACTTATAAACCTTCCTCTTGAATCACTCTATCTATTGAAAAAAACCGCATCAAAATCCGATGCATAGTTTTAAAGATATAAGCATACATAGGGACAGACGTGGAAAGCGACTTCATTTTATACCATGTATTGATTGATGTTCAAATGGGTGATATAGCCTTGATAAGAACACCCTGTAGATATGGCGTAGTAAGATTTGATAATTAGGTTTTTTGCAAAAAATCTAGGGATTTTGCTAAAACACGGATAATTTTGATATAAGCATTACTTTTCTTTCAATCATCCTGACATAAAGCAGTTTTTTTTTTTTGCAAAAAACCTAGTAAGTTTAATTGAAAACTATGAAACCTTCCTTTACTCTTATTGGCTAGATTATTGCTTGCTGGTAAACTCTTATTCTGATTGGTTCTCTGTAGCGTCAAAGGATATTTTAGGCTTCAAACGCACAGGCGGATTTTTATCCTCGCGGTAACAGACCGCGTGGATAAAAATCCGCTGTTGCGGTTTTATTTCCGCGCGGTTGGAAAGGTTGTTATTTCATTTTCAACCTTATTCATAGGCCACGAAGGTACAGGCGAATTTTAGCCGCGCGGAAATAAAACCGCGACAGCGGATTT
Source organism: Euspilapteryx auroguttella (assembly GCA_951802225.1). Lineage (NCBI taxonomy): Eukaryota > Metazoa > Arthropoda > Insecta > Lepidoptera > Gracillariidae > Euspilapteryx > Euspilapteryx auroguttella. The sequence goes on from OX637667.1 coordinate 4,041,336, forward strand.
TTAACCGCGCGGTTTTTTATCCGCTGGTGCGCACACTTCCATAGGATTCAGTATGTTACAATAAAATCCGCGCGGCAAAAAACCGCCTGTGCGTTCGTAGCCTTAACGAACCAATCAGAATAAAAGTTTACCAGCAAGCAATAATCTAGCCAATCAGAGTAAAGGAAGGTGTCATAGTTTTCAATTATACTAGGTTTTTTGCAAAAAAAACTGCTTCATGTCAGGATAATTAAAAAATAATAATGCTTATATCAAATTATCCGTGTTTTCGCAAAATCCCTAGTTTTTTTTTGCAAAAAACCTAATTATCAAATCTTACCACGACAGATATATTTTTATTGAATGGTTCCAGAATGATGGAGAAAATGGGCTGGCGGGGGGGCGCCCTGGGCGCGCGCGGGGAGGGGATCACCGAGCCCATCATGCCGGCGCTCGACCTGGTGAGCGCGTCTCTCACACACTGTCTTACATGGAATTAATGATTGTACAGTCACGGACTAGGAGGCCGTAACAGATTTGTCCATGGTCGCGTCAGCCCTAGACTGTATTGCCAAAGAACAAGAGCCATTTTGCAATACAGAAAGACCGGAAGTGTTACGCCGACCGTGTCCGCCACTGTACAACTGGAATGCTCACTGTATGGTCATGTCAAAATTAACCTTATGACTATGTGAATAAAGTGCTTTTAAAAATAAATAGACACCGACCGAAGGTTCGGTTTCGTATTCGGTTTCGGCCAGATTCGGCCAAAAAGTCAAGTTTCGGCCATAGTTTCGGTTTCGGCTAAATACGGCCGTAGCTTTTGCTAAAACCGAAACTCGATGTTCGGGCGTCGCTCGGCTACTCTCGGAAGAATTCAGCGATCGCTCGCACGAGCTGCCCCGAGCTTCCAATTTTTACAAGGCCGCGTAAGTTTCGGTTTCAAAAAAAAAAAAGAAAATCATCTTTCGGTCGGCCTCTCCTTAGTATTTAGTGCATCATCAATACATAGTATAAAACAAACTAGATATTTTGGCCGAATCTGGCCGAAACCGAAACCGAACCTTGGTTGGTCTCTAGATACGCTTGCTTAGAATTGGCCAAATTAGTAGGCCGCTATGGCCTCTTACACTAAGCATGGAACAATTATCACGAGAGGACTGCTCTCCACTACCTGCGCCTGCGGCGCCACTGTTTATGCGAATAAATAAATGCGCCTTCTTGTCTATTGTCTATTTGAAAAATATTTTTGCTCTCGGCGACTAGGTGGCGCACGTACAGGGGTCATCACTAGATGGCGCTTTTATTTCTACTTCGCGCCCCGCTTGTCTTGCGGATTTAGTATAAAATTTGATTGTGGGTTTCATTTTTACATCTAATCTAATTGGTACTTTTTTGAGGTGCGTGTTATTGATGAGATATTCAATTTTTCAACGCACGTGTTTGAGCCAGTTCAAGTTTACAGCGATGCTAGCGTCAATCGCGAAAAAAATTAATATCTTCTAAACTAAGCCACTAGATAATGTAGCCTAGTATTTTTAGGGCACTTCTGTACAGCTTTTAGGTTGAAGACCAAAGAAAGCTACAAAGTGTTGCTAAAAGTGGCCACTTTTGTCAAAAATCTATGTTTTTTTTGTTCTTTTTACTTAGGGACTACTTTGCTGTGCTCAAAAAATACTAGGCTACATTATCTAGTGTCATACAGTGCCACATTTTTGATATTTGCCTTCGTTTAGAAGATATTAATTTTTTTCGCGAATGGCGCTAGCATCGCTCTAAATAATATTAATAAGATATTAATAGACTTAATATTAATAGAGAGAGAGAGATGGTTGCGATGAGGTTGCGATTGAGATGAGAATGAGAAGACGAATAAAATTAATAGATAAAATCAATCGATATAATTAAAATAATTATATCGATTGATTTTATCTATAGCACACCTAGGAGGCAGGAGGACACTACATAGAAAAACATTGTCGTGCGCTCTAGACTGTAATACCAAAAAACAAGAGCTATTTTGCAATACAGAAATCACGGCAGTGTTAGTCCGCCACTGTACGACGTTATAGTTTTTTTTATAATTAACTCAAGATGGCCACCACAAGATGGCGCTTTTATTTTTATACCGCGCCATTTTAGTCTTGCGGATTAAGTATAAATTTTAAGATCGACTCTTGAAATTTTAATGTTTGTCCTTGTGGGATTTGTATAGATTTTTATAAATCTAAAGAAACATTTTTGAAGTGCGTGAAATTGACGAGATATTCAATAACGCACGTATATTATACGATAGGCTGCCCTGCGGTTTCACTCGCGCTCATTTTTCATAAACACAGAAATCCCGTGAACCGTCAACAACTTTATTGAATACAAGCTTTCCCGGCTTACTTTGTTACGCCATAGAACATAAGATACTACAAAAGACTTGGCTCTATAGACTATATTCTTTTGACCGCCCAGAATGGCCGAATAAAAAACAACAACAACAAACCACCTGTCAAAATATGTAAACAACGGAAAAAATATTACACCTTGTGTTACATTAGTTGAGTTTAGGTAAGGATCCCAATTTTTTTTGAAAATCTAATATAGCCTATGACACTCAGGGGGTTAATGTAGCTTCCTACCAGTGAAAGAATTTTTGAAATCGGTTCAGTACTTCCGGAGCCTATTCGTTACAAACAAATAAACAAACAAACAAATCTTTCCTCTTTATAATATTGGTATAGATGAAATAGAGTAATTTATTTATTTAAGGTGGTAGCTCTCGGTATGGCGCGAAATTCAATTTTTTTCGTGTTTTTTATTTATTCTGGCGAAAGTACACATCTATAAGTACCAATATTATAAAGAAGAAAGATTTGTTTGTTTGTTTGTTTGTTTGTAACGAATAGGCTCCGGAAATACTGAACCGATTTAAAAAATTCTTTCACTTGTAGGAAGCTACACTATCCCCGAATGTCATGGGATATATTAGATTTTAAAAAAAATTTGGGATCCTTAGTAAACTCAACTAATGTAACCCAAGGTGCAATATTTTTTTCGTTGTTTACATATTTTGACAGGTGGTTTGTTGTTGTTGTTTGATTTTTTATACGCCCATTCTGGGCAATCAAAAGAACAGTCTATAGAGCCAAGTCTTTAGTAGTATATTATATTCTATGGCGTAACGAAGTAAGCCGGGACAGCTCTTTTTTAATAAAGTTTAAATGAATTCGCGTATGTAAAAAAACATCTCCCACATTGTAATACAACGTTTTTGGAAGACAGACCTACAGATTTTGTGTCTAAAGGGTAAAAGGCCAAAAATCAAGTTCCTTGAATATACACAAAATCGGTAACTCTGTCTGTCAAAAACGATATATCACAATGTGGGAGATAGGTTTTTACGTACGCGAATTCATTTCAACTTTATTATAGATGAATACTTTCGCCAAAATAATTAAAAAACGCGATAAAATTTGAATTTCGCGCCCTACCGAGAGTTACCGCCTTAAGACGATATACGACAAATAAATGGAACGAGCAAATGAACAGAGTATCTCTTTGATATAGCATACTGAGGGAAAGGGACAGTCATATATCAGTTGCCCACATCGGTTGCTACATTTCATTGGAAAAAGTAGTAAATATTGAATATCTTTTTAATTATTACTTTTAAATCAAATCTGTATTACCAGAATTTAATTTTGTTTATTATCATTATTCCTAGGTAGTTTTTACAAAAACTAGTAAGTCATTTCGAAGAACTAGCTATTCCCGTTTTTTGGAAAGGTTATCTTTGACGAAATAATGTATCGAGGTTTTTTGATTCCACTAGTGTTTCTCAATTATAAAAAACTTTGTTATATCCTCAAAAAGGTTATATTGAAATTCCAGATCTTTACCTCTTAGAGATTAAGAGAATTACTTGATTTAAAAAACCTTTAAAACTCATATAGCGTCTTAAGGCGGTAAGTCACGGTATGGCGCGAAATTCAAATTTTTGGCGTTTTTTAATTATTCTGGCGAAAGTATTCATTTTTAATAAAGTTTTAATGAATTCGCGTATGTAAAAAACCATTTCCCACATTGTAATACAACGTTTTTCGAAGACAGACCTACTAATTTTGTGTCTAAGGACCTAACTTGATTTTTGGCCTTTATGTCCTTAGGCACAAAATCAGTAGGTCTGTCTTCTAAAAACGTTTTATTACAATGTGGGAAATGGTTTTTTACATACGCGAATTCATTTAAACTTTTAATAATATGTATATTTTCGCCAAAATAAATAAAAAACACGAAAAAATTTGAATTTCGCGCCATAGCGAGAGTTACCACCTTAAGGGCTTACACGGTGCGAAACTAGTGCCACTCCTGATAAATAATTAATATCTTCTAAACCATGGCCGAAATAAAAAATATGCGTCTTTGACTCCCTAGATAATCTTGCTTAGAAATTTTGAGACCTCGTTGTGTAGCCGACGCATGAAACAATTTTATGATAGGGATAATCGAGATAGGTCACCATTATGCATACTGGACCTAGGACTCACCCATAAATTCGACTTTGACTGCACCGTTGCTCAGTTGGCAGTGATGTGGACTTTGTGTGTGTTTCGGGCACCCTAGATACAGGTTCTTCCTAGTTAGGGGCTCTGAGTGTGATGTGTTATTGTTATAATTATAATTATAAATCGCCACAACGACCGATCCCAGTAACCAGTGCAGTGACCCTCATCCCGTGTTGATATAGAGATAGGCTACGAATGACAATACTCAAGAACCATAACTGGCCCAATAAAATGCTCACACGGAATAGAAGCCGCGGTGGGCGGGGCTTAGGTTGCGGACACCATGCCGCGTCAGTTCCTAGTGGCACCTTGAGTCGTTTGGCTGCAGCGTCAGGAGCATATAACTGTGTTTTTGGGTAATTCTTACCGTGTTTTATCTTTACAAATATGCCTTCGTGCATTATAAAGTTTTGTAGAAGCCATACATATAAAAACGTATACTTATATCACCTTTATTAAGTAAGTTAATAAATATTTTGTAAAATAACGCTTGACCGCCATCTAGTAGCGATAATATGTGCCAGCCAAGAGCGAGGGAGCTAGCTCGCTGCTTTGTCGACAGACGCGAGCGAAGCGGCCAATAGCGTGCAAGCTTTGTCTATGAGAATGTGTGAGTGCTTCGTTGCAATTGCAGTTTATTTGTGTGCGTAAGTGGAACCAAAATTAAAGCGGTAAGACGCGGGCAGTGCACGCGTCGGCGCCCGCCAACGCGTCTCCGTAAACGGTCTCATACATTGCTATACGTTTGATTTTACTGCTGCTCGCCCTGCTCGACGCCCCGCGCACCGCCCCGAGTGATCCTAAATGCGGCCTTACGTTTCCTGAGTATTGTTATTTGTTATTCGTAGGAGATAGGTAATCGAAGTAAATTTAATTTATTTAATTTACAGTGGCATATACTAGATGGCGCTGTTATTTCTACATCGCGCCACGCTTGTCTTACGGATATAATATATTTTATAAATTGTGATCTTCTCACAGCGTTGCCAATGTGCGGGGAATTCCCCAAACTGCGGGGAATCCCAAACTGATTGGGGAATTTGTGGGGAGAGCAGCGGGTGTCGACTTAAGCTGTCGAATCTGCGACAAAAAAGTGCACAGACTTGGAATGTTTCTGAGATTAGATACCCATAGGCTTTCAGGGATTTGTTTGTATACCAATAATGTTTTTAAAGCTAAGAAAGTTGCAATTTTGTTCTCTCTGCTGGCAGCACATTGTTTTTCATAGATAGTGTGTAAAGTAGAGCATGAAGTTATGTGTAGAGTGTAGAGTAGTGCCTAACTTCTCTTTGGATTTTATGAAATTCAGAGAGAAGGTAAATCCCTACATGAAAATGTCAAAGTTACTCTATGGATAATGTTTTTGAAATTTTCAATTTTAATGGCCGTTATTTTTAATTTTTTGTTTCCTTGATTAATTATTGTGCAATGAAAGAAAACCAAAGAAGGTGTTATACATGTCGGAATTCTGTAAAAAGTGATTCTACAATAAAACTAAACGGTTTTCAGAACCCGGAATCCGAAATAATACAAAGGTAACATCATTGAACTATTATTACTACTAATTGAGGTTATTTTTAGACATAAGGACCGTTTTTTAGTTCGTATGTTCTAGTAAATTTGAGTTTTAACCTTTGAAAGAATAACGAAGTGAATATTATTATGTGATAATCCTGATTAAAAAAAAAATTAAATAAGATCTAGCGCACACTAGGGGCGACACGCGACAGCGACGTGTCGGCGGCTAGACGCGACGTCAAGCTGCGAGGCACGCTCGCTTGCTACTTGTCGCACAAAGCAAGCGACAGCTCTGCGTCTAGTCGAGACGACACGACTCTAAATATAAACGACAATGCCTCGATAATACGCGTCTAAAAGTCGCTTAGTTTCATATCAATCTATATATCACTATCCATTTTCAAAATTCCATTTAAATTGGTTCATTAGTTTTTTTCTGGAAAGCGAGACAAACAGAATAACATTCTCATTTATAATTTTAGTAAATATTGTCGCCCGCAGCCTGTCGTCACGTATATAGTCCTCGAGATCTCGCTTATAGAATAGCTTGCACATTAACGTCACTGCCTTCGTGGCTTAGTTGGCAGTGATGGCGACTGTTACTTTGATGGTTTGGGTTAGAATAATTATAATATTTTTTTTATCAAATTTAAGGTACAAACTTTGGGCAAATATGACACAAACCTGGTGGATTTTAACTTCCTGGTGGACAAGAAACTACTGTGGATGAAATTCAAGATGTGGTTAGCTTTGCTGTTATTATTTTACTATCTGACGCGATGTAATGACTAATCATTTCTCCAAACGCCTTCTAGTGGTGGAATGCAAGACCAACTGTTTCTGTTCAAGGGGCCATACGGTGCGAAACTAGCGCCACTTCCGATAAATAGTTATATCTTCTAAACTATGGCCGAAATCAAAAACATGCGTCAATGACGCCCTATATAACCTTGCTTTGAATTTTTATGGCTCTGTTGTGTAGTTTTTAGGATAATGATCTAAAAATATTTGTTTGTGAAATCAAAAGTGGTCACTTTAGGCAACAAAAGCATATTTCTAAGATCAGGTTTACTTTGGAAGATATAATTATTTATCGGAAGTGGCGCTAGTTTTGCAACGTGTGGCCACTTAACTTTGCTAATTTTTCTTTTCGTACAAACCAACTCCAAATTTTAAAGAAAATAACAAAAAAATAATTAATGTAATCGGTTTAGCTATTCTTCAGTTAGGGCCTATCCTGGAAAATATTTAAGTTTCTATTTTTTTTAATCCGTTAAAATCTTCTCGATCCTAACAATTATCTTAAAAATAACCTTTTTAAGTTCTAGTTTCATATTATTACGATTCTGCATGAAGTTTATTTCGATTATCGGGTTACCAGGAAGCCAAACAAAACAATGTCTAACAGAAATTAAAATATACCTAATAAAAATAGAGCACCTACAACAGCACTCGGGACTGCAATTTTATATACAGGGTTACTGGTAAGTAGACCCGACCATTTTAGGAGGTGATAGTAGGGGACATTCATTGACTGCTGCTCCGTGGCTCAGTTGGCAGTGATGTCGACTGAGTAAGCGTCTGCACCTGGGTTCGATTCCCGGGCGGGGTGAATGTTTATATGATGAATATCAATGTTTGTTTCCGGTCTGGGTGTAATGTTCGTCTCTGTGTGTGTTTTGGGTACCCTAGATACAGGTTCTTCCTAGTTAGGGGCTCTAAGTGTAATGTGTTATTATTATTATTCAATACCAACAATTTTAGGACATATAGATGTTTTTTAGATAATATTCCGATTAAATTTCTAGTTGAATTTCTTCACAAAATGCAACTGAAAAATTTACCTTTGCTAAAATTTAATTAAAATTATAGTTGAGCGGGCTGCAAAACTCATATTATCATTATCATTTTTGCAATTTGAGTATTTTTTATTTAAACAATTTATTAAGGATAAAAATTGCATTTAAAAGAAACATCCTAATGCTTGAAAATTCAAATTAAATTAAAAAAAAATTTCTCAAGGTGACAATATTATAAAAAAAAACTAAAAAGGTTAATAACTTGGAAACGGTTGGGTTTGACCAGGGTTAAAATTATTGGCAATGACCCTGTTTGTCACCTCCTGAAATGGTCTGTTTTGCTTACCAGTAACCCTGTTTATACCTATGTAGATAACTATTCAGGTTTTACAGTTTTCACGTAGTGGGCTACGAGCTAAGATTTAATTTTATTTTTAGATTAAAGACTCAGCAGACGAGGAAAAATACACACCTGCCTGTGACTTCTACCAGCAGACAATAAACTACTGTGAAATAAATTCAAGATTTGAATATGTGAACGAACAGAGAAAATATCACCGCTCTACAGATCTTCAAAAGTTCGACTACTTCTGATAAGGTAGCTTAGAATAATTTAAAATTTTCAATAAGTCTTTTTAAAATTTGCCATATAATTTAAAGAACAGTTTATCAAACGTCGCTGGGCTTAATATTCCAGAATTATGTATTATTAAATGAAATGTAATATCTACTTATTAAATTTTTAGTTAAACAAAATGCACTTATAATATTGTTGCAGTTGCATTAAGTTTCTTGTTTTTTGTTCATTCGTTAGTTTTATTGTGTCTAGTATTTTGTCATTAATAAGATTAAGTTTTAACAATACTTTTGTATACCTGGTCGCTTTTCCAATTGATTGAATCGATGCTTAAGATAAGTTATACTTACTAAACAAACGGTTAAACGAATTCTGATGATTATTCTTATTCTACTACTACAACTACTACTTACTATATTGCTCAAATTATTCTTATTCGCTAAAACTTGATCATGCATGGCTAAGCCGATTTAGCTGAATTTTTTTCAAAATGTTTGTCGTAGGTGGGTAGACACTTTATTATAATCAATCAACTTATCATAAATTTACTTTTTTATGATCATATAAACAACAATTTAATTTTTGTTTTACACAAAACTAGTCGACCTGGCGTACTTCGTACCGCCTAACCTATTATTATGTTGCTCATGTATAACTTGAATCACTCTATATTTAAAAAAAAAACGCAAAAAAATCCAGAATCAGATTCAGAATCTTTATTTGTTACCATTGCATTGTTTAAAAGATTTAGGCATACATATGGACAGACGCGGGAAGCGACTTTGTTTTATACTATGTATTGATATAATTTTCAGCAGTGTAGGTTCTTCGGCCGAAATTATGTTGATCATGAAATTTGCCATAAAAACTGTTCTGTAACTTTAAACTTTTAATATTGACCCAATAGTGCTGTTTAGACCAAAGATTCTTAGATTAACCCACTTCAAAAAAGGAGGTTATCAGTATGACCTGTATGTTTGTATGTTTGTCCGCGATTATCTCGCTTTTGGCTAAACCGTTTTTGATGCGGTTTTCAGAAAAATAATTGTTACGTTCAGGGAAAGGTTTTTGTACCTATTTTAACCGACTTCTTGTTTATGTATGTATCTTTTTGTAAAAAAGAAATTATATATTTTATTTTTTGTTCTTTTCTAAATCATTGCACTTTTGTAAACATATTGATAATTAAAAAGGTGTTTTTGAACTTTGTTTTTTTAATTTTTAGGTCTCGGTGGATGCTGGGTTTAGTAACCAAACTAACAAACTAAATTATAATTCAATGTGCATCAGGTTATATTAATTTCCCGCGTATTTCTAGCCCCTCGCAGCGCCGCGCCCTCTCTGGGCCTCCCTATCCAAACTTGCGATTTTTGTCTACCTATAATTTGTTTGTAGTTATCATTCTTCTCGACTAGAGAGTAAAATTTTTCTATGGGGGAGAGGCACTGTGTGGGGAATATGCGGGGAATTTAGCATTTGACCAATTGAAAAAAACTTTCAACCAAAACATCCATTGATCAAATATAAAATACGGCCTATAATTATTTTAATTTTTAAAAAGGCTCAAACTTATCTTTAGGGAAGTGATTATTTATCTTATTCGTTTAAATTACTGAATAATAGCGAAATACAATAGTGAAAATGTATCACCCCACCCTAAATCATTTAGTTGGATATCCTTAGTACAGTATCCTTAGTAGTCTTTTGCTAGTATAGTCTTTGCTAATGACCTAGTTGATAGTCTTTGCTATGTAATTGTATACCTAAGTATAAATATTTGTTTTTTTTTTTTTAAGTAAATTAGAAAAGTTTTGTTTTTTTTTTTTTTTTTTGGTTTTTGCTCGAGCAAGTTAAATTTACACTTTATTAGTTTTTACATGTATTAAGCCTGAACATAAGAGAAAACCGATGGAGGATTATAATATACTTACCGGATGATTTTTTTTAAAGGAAAAAGCGATTTTTTAAGTGTTCGTCATTAATAAATGGTTGATTTTTTGTGTGGGGATTTTTGTGGGGAATCAGGATATTTTTCTCCCCAAATTTGGGGAATTTGACCAGTGATCTTGGGGAATCTTGTAAATAGCCATTGGCAACACTGTCTTCTCATAACATCTTTGAAAGTGTTGCCAACGCTTAAAAAATGTAGTTTTTGAAGAGTGTGCCATTGGTGAGATAATTTTATCATAATTTGGGTTCGCTTTAAGGTTGTCTAAGGGGTATTAAATTAAAAGGCCAAAAATCAAGTATCCTTGGACACAAAATCAGTAGGTCTGTCTTCCAAAAACGTTGTATTAAAATGTGGAAGATGTTTTTTTACATACGCGAATTCATTAAAACTTTACTAAAAATTAATACTTACGCCAGAATAATTAAAAAAAGGGACCACCTTAACTCATCTATATCTCTATCGGTGTAGTTGTATTGAGTACGCACTAGTGTTGCCAAAAAATCGATAGTTTTGCTATCGATTGTTGAACGTCAAAATCATGCACCCGCTCGATAGGACAATAGATACGATAATATCGATTGCCCTTTAAACGCCAATAGATGTCATTGAAATGGCCTGCGTACTTTTTACAAGATTCAATATGTTATATTGTTTTTTTTTTTGGGGAGATGATGATGAAGGATGTAAGCTAGGAAACCCCTTAGAAAAAACGACAGAAGACTTGATTACTGCGAAATAAACTACCGAAGACTAACCCTGTTATTCATAAAAAGTTAAAGAGCATTTAAGTTATTTGACATAGGTCAATTTAGACTGGATGTCACGTATTTAGCATACAACAAACCAGAGAAGTAGACCTCCAGTAAAGCAACTTAAAATGGACTGTATCTTTATAATAATAATATAATAATAATATGAACAAGACGGTTAGTGTTTGGACTATGTTCCTTTGCCTGCCTATAATGGCTAAATATAAAAACATAAATACCAAAAAAAAAAACCGATTGATTGATATTGTAAAAAGCACGCACTCCATTTTAACGACATCAGTTATCATTTAAATTTAAAGGAACCTTTGCTATCGATCGTGAAAAACCATATTTGGGGTGGAACGCTTAGCAACGGCCCTGTCCTTTATTTACGTGTGTTCACTCATCTTCCATACACCCTGTATAATTTTTAGTGTCAATCACGAGATGGCGCTGTTATTTCTAAATCGCGCCACGCTTGTCTTGCAGTTATAGTATATTTTTAAATTGTGATCTTCATACAGCGTCTATAAAAAAATGTGTTGCCAACACTAATAACTATTTTTGTATAGCGTGCAATTGATGAGACAATGACGTATTGTCTCACGTTTTAGGTACGCTTTATCTCTCTGTCTGTGTGTCTGTCTAATAAAATTAAACCTACTATACACTTCTACCGTGTTATTCATAAAGATACAGTAAATAAGTAGCTTTACTGGAGGACTACTTCTCTGGTTTGTTGTATAGTAAATACGTGACATCCTGTCTAAATTGACATACGTCTAATAAATAAAATGTTCTTTAACTTTTTATGAATAACAGGACTAGTATCTATGTACTGTCTTGTCTTATCTACTACTAGAGGCTGTCCCGCGGTTTTTCCCGCGCAGATTTCTCATAAACACAAAATTCCCGTTTTGTCCCGTTCCCGTGAGAATTTCAGGAAATCCCTTCTTAGTGCTCACCTACACTCCCTAAGGAACCTACATGCAAAATTTCAGCCCGCCAGTAGTTTCGGCTCTGCGTTGTCTGTCAGTCAGTCAGTCAGTAACGGAAGAGTTTTATATATATAGATATATAAAAAAATGAATCGTGGTTCGTTAGTCTCGCTAAAAACTCAAGAACGGACGGGCCGATTTAGCTGATTTTGGTTTTGAAAGTTTCGTAGTATTCCAGGATTTCCAGGGCATGTAGATGAAATAACTTTGGTTACTTGTTTTTGTTGTTTTGATACGCCGCCGCCGACTTAGTCGGTAACAGTTTTATTATTGAGGGGGGTTTACCATAATCGCCAAGCGTCGTTTGGCAGGCGGGTTGGCGATCGAAGTACCTATAGCTCGACGCTCTGCTCTCCGACAGATTAAATTTTATTTATAACTAGTAGACCCAGCGAACTTCGTACTGCCAAACCTATTAATATTTTGTGCATGTACAGTGGCGGACACGATCGGCGTAACACTTCCGGTTTTTCTGTATTGAAAAATAGCTCTTGTTCTTTGGCAATACAGTCTAGGGCTAACGAAACCATAGACAAATCTGTTACGACCTCCTAGTCCGTGACTGTACCTATTATACTTATAAACCTTCGTCTTGAATCACTCTCTTTATTAAAAAAACCGCGTCAAAATCTGTAGCAAAGTTTTAAAGATTTAAGCATACATAGGGGCAGACGCGGGTAAAGACTTTATTTTATACGAGCTGTCCCGGCTTACTTCGTTACGCCATAGAAATATAAGATTCTTACTACTAAGGACTTGGCTCTAGAGACTATGTTCTTTTGACCGCCCAGAATGGCCGAATAAAAAACAAACAACAACAACAAACCACCTGTCAAAATATGTAAACAACGGAAAAAATATTGCACCTTGGGTTACATTATTTGAGTTTAAGTAAGGATCCTTAATTTTTTTGAAAATCTAATATAGCCTATGCCACTCGGGACTCGGGGATAGTGTAGCTTCCTACCAGTGAAATAATTTTTCAAATCGGTTCAGTATTTCCTACCAGTGAAATAATTTTTCAAATCGGTTCAGTATTTCCGGAGCCTATTCGTTACAAACAAACAAACAAACAAATCTTTCCTCTTTATATTATTGGTATAGACTATGTATTGATTTACAAACGGCCATCACAAGATGGCGCTTTTATTTCTACATCGTGCCACGTTTGTCTTGCAAATTTAGGATAAATTTTGAGATCAACAAGTCAAATGTTAATGTTTGTCCTTGTGGGATCTGTCTAGATTTCCATAATCTAAAAAACAATTTTGGAGTGCGTTGTTATTGACGTGATATTCAATAACGCACGTAAATAGAAGTAAAGTAAAGTAAAAGTAAAAAATGATTTATTCAATACAGGATACAAGATATCGCTTATTGAAAGTCAATTAGACGACTACATCTAATCTAATCGCTATTGATACCTTATTTGGTAAAGTATCCTATTCTGATAGAGGCGAGGTAGTTCAGGGTGCCCACTAATTGGCTCAGGCAAACAAATGTTTGCCTTGCCTTAAGAAGAATAGTATTGCCGAAAAATCGATAGTTTTGTTATCGATTTAAGAGCCAGTTTACAGCTATGCTAGCGCCATTCGCGAAAAAAAATATATCTTCTAAACTAAGGCAATTATCAAAAATGTGGCACAGTATGACACTAGATAATGAAGCCTTGTATTTTTAGGGTACTGTTGCATAGCTTTTAAATTAAAGACCAAAGAATGCTACAAAGGGTTGCTAAAAGTGGCCACTTTTAGCAACAATCTGAGTATTATTTTGTTCTTTTAAGTTAAGACTACTTTACTGTGCTCAAAAATACTAAGCAAGATTATCTAGTGTCATACTGACTGTGCCACATTTTTGATATTGGCCTTAGTTTAGAAGACATTCTTATTTCGAGAATGGCGCTAGCATCGCGGTAAACTGGCTCTTAAACGTTGAAATCTAACGCCCGCTAGACATGCGCAGCAAAGCGGTACCCAACGAAGTCTTGCAACGCGTAATATTACTTCCTTTGAAGTGATATTACTTTGTAACATCACACATCACCCATAAGAGGCATAGCACAGCTAAAGTAGCGCCACCCGAGAAAAAAATAAATATCTTCTAAACTAAGGCAAATATCAAAAATGTGAAACAGCATTCCCCTAGATAATTCAGCCTAGTATTTTTCTCGTAATAGGGCCTCAGTTCTTAAAACCAATTTAATGCAAATAAACAATCAAATCTTTACTCTTTATAATATTAGTACTTATAGATATACTGGGTGTTTCTGACAAGCCGGTAATAAATCAAAGGAGGGTTTCTGCTCACCATAACTAACAACTTCTCAAAAAAAATAACAGCTGTTCCATACAACGGTTCGATCAGCTGGCGGGGTCAATGTACGGGACGGCTGATTTTTGTTTTGAGATTTCGACCCATGTTGCTTTGGGAAAGTTGTTAGGTATGGTGAGCTGACGCCCTCCTTTGATTTATTACCGCCTTGTCCGAAACATCCTGTAGATAACTTGAATAATTATTTATTTTAAAATTTACAGAAAGCGGGCGCCGGTCTCGGCCACACAGCCAAGCAAAACCAGAGCCAACGCAGAAGAGTGACAGAGCGCCAAATCGCCATTTCAATCAATCCTCAGTCGCCAGACTTCAAACTTGCATTCTTGGATGAAATACTGGCTTTGTTAAGGGGAAGGAGTGGCAGAGTTGAGATAGATTTGGACGTGGTTGCGAGTGAAAAGGACAGACAGATGATGGTCGATATAGCTGATAGGTTTAATGAGAGGTGAGTCTTACTTTTTAACCCCCGAAGAAAAACAGAGGGGTGTTATAAGTTTAACGTGTGTATCTATCTGTCTGTGGCATCGTAGAGCCCAAACGGATGAACCGATTTTCGTTTTTTTTCTCGTGTCATAGGTAATTTTAGTCAGATTTATCTTAGTCATTTTTCATGAAAACTTGTTTGAAGATCATCAACTCTTTTCTAAGTGATGAGGGGATCTAACTAACTTCCTTATGTCCGATCGATACGAAATTTGGTAACGTGTTACATCAATGGTATTAAAAGTATATGGTAAGGTAACCATGACCTGATCTGCCGTTTGAAGATGATCAGCTCTTAAATAGTGGATGAGGGGATCTAACTATGGTATTGCATTTCACCATTAGGTGACGTTTACAACGAAGTTTGCCGGGTCAGCTAGTAGTTAATATTTTTTTTTTCTTCAGGCAAGCCATAGAGTGTGAAACGGAGAAGGAAAAAGACATTAGCTGCAGAATTTTAGCAAACATGAACAATAATAAGAAGCTGGAGATAGGCGTCGACCTGTCCAGAGATTCTAAGTAAGTATATTATATAGAATAGAATAGAAACACTTTATTTCATACAAAGTAAGACACAAAAGGTACAATTGAAATTAAGAGTACGCAGACAATTTGAACTTGCATGGAATGGGTGGCCTTATCACTAAAAGCGATTTTTCGGTTGCCTGGAGGCAACCCGCATATATAATTGACTAGTCGACCCGGCGAACTTCGTACTGCCTAACCTATTACTATCTTGTGAATGTATTATACTTATAAAACTTCCTCTTTAATCACTCTGTCTATTAAAAAAAACCGCATCGAAATCCGTTGCATAGTTTTAAAGATTTAAGCATACATAGGGACAGACGCGGGAAGCGACTTTATTTTATGCTATGTATTGATTAGGTACTTATAACTATTTTATATTTGAAGTTCAGAGATTCAAATAAATTTATCCAATACTAGTCGACCCGGCGAACTTCGTACCGCCTAACATAATATACAATTTTGTGCATGTATTATAAATAAATATGTATAAATCTTCCTCTTCAATCACTGTTCTGTGTAAAAAGCAAAATTTTTAAGATTTTAGCACATAATGTTTTATAGGTAGGTACTATGTATTGATTTAACGTAGAATCCCAATTTTAAACAGTACAGTGTTATCGATCAAAGAAACACACACATACACATTAAATTAAAGTCTAGAAACGGAACCTTTTTATTTTGATTTTGATTTTAAAACCCCTTTTTATTTTGATTTTGAAGCCCCTTAAAAAATTGTTCTCGTAAAGAAACAGATCATAAATAATGTTGATTTCTAATTTTGACTAACTTTGGGCTTGAATTGTGTTTTATGTAAGAAGAAAGTAAATAAAAATTACTAATTCCACATACAAAGTAGCGCCCCATTTTTTTATAGACTTTCGTGCCAAGCTTTTATTGGTATTTTTAATTTAAAAAAAATCACTATAATCATTTTGAATTATTCTATCCTTCCTTTTACATATTTTGGAACAGAGGCGGTCTAGGAGGGCGTAACAGATTCGTCTATGGTCTTGTGCGCCACCAGCAGTGTGTAGACTGTACACCAAAGAACGAAATCTATTTTGCAATTCAGAAAAACTGGAAATGTTACGCCGTCCTAGACCGCCACTGTTCCTCTCTAACAAATTTTATATCTTTGTACACTTACTACAGGCTCCTAACGATAACGAGAACAAAATTAAATGGCAAAAACAGATTCTCTAAGCGACAACGCAGAAGAAATGCTAGCCTCATAGAAGAGCCGCGAGACTGCGACGTGACAAGCTCACATATTGACAAACTCACAGAGGAACTTCGTGAGAGACATCCGAAGGAAGCGAAGAAAACCCTTATAGCGCTCGCGTTTAGGATCACTTTCCTTAAAAAGATATTGAAATTTGTCGAGGACTACGATAATATTACTGATGATGTTGAGTTTCAGGTTTGTAGCTAATTAATGTATTGGATGATATGTCGTAGTAAGATTTGAAAATTAGGTTTTTTGCAAAAAACCTAGGGATTTTGCGAAAACACGGATAATTTGATATAAGCATTACTTTTTTTTCAATCATCCTGACATGAAGCAGTTCTTTTGCAAAAAAAACCAAGTAAGATTGAAAACTTTGAAACCTTCCTATAATCTGATTGGCTAGTTTATTGCTTGCTGGTAAACTGTTATTCTGATTGGTTTGTTAAAATATCCTTTGACGCTACAGAGAACCAATCAGAATAAGAGTTTACCAGCAAGCAATAAACTAGCCAATCAGATTAACTAAGTCTAAGGGTCTAAGGTCTATTACTTATTACTTTTTTTTCTCCAAAGGATCAACTAACAAAGAAGCAACGTAAATTCCTAGAGAACGTTATAATAAACGTGAATAAACGTGAAATGGCTAGCTACAGTACGCGCACTGAAAATAACACCTACAGCAGTATAATGTATGGTTCTCAGGATTTCAGACTTGTCATTAAGTTTTCTGATGATCGGTGAGTGGCTTTTAAATCATCTCATCACTTATCGGATGATGAGTGATGTATTATGTACGAGGGTGGTCTGTTAAAACCCGAGCGCAGAGAGGAGGGTTTCACTTGAAACTTGAACAAGCGAGGATTTTAACCTCACCCGAGGCAGAATAACTTTACCCCCAAGTTGTATTACTGCTTTTTATTCCATCCGAAGAAAAAATTCACATAAAAAAGAGGAACCAATGTACCTGGCATTGGCTGAAAATCAGCGCTGTCGGTGAAAACCGTCAGCATATGCTGAGTCGGTGCCATTTTACGGCAACTGCAACACATACAACATGTTTAGTTTTATTTTTTATTTGAGTTATATTTACTGTTTTAATTTTTGTTTTGTAAATGTATTTTCTAATGTATTTATTATGTATGTGTGTGTTGCTGTAAATAAACATTTTCTATTCTATTCTACCTAATTTTGCTGACTTAATCAGCTAGCATGTTTCAATCTCGCTTCACTTCATCATTAATTTTTGTAGCAATAATACAATAATGCAAATAATTGCTCAGATGTAAATAATGAATGTATGGAAATTCATAATTGACCGGCTAAAAACCGCATGTGAATAATGAGGAACTTTACGACTAGAGAAAAGTAATCAAAAAGTCTTAATAGATATTCTGGCTTAAAAAAGATCCGACTCAGCAATTTAAAGTTACAAAACTGATTATTACTTAATGTCATAGTGGAGCGCGCCCTAAAATTATCTTTTTTTGAAATATTTTTCAGGACATTCAACCTCGAAAAGGTTTACAGACAGAAAAGAGACAGAAGAGATAGCCGTAGTAGAAAAGAAAAGCACAGCAACAGGGACCTATCACCTGAGACAAAACATACAAAACATGACACGAGAGAAAGAGATAGAGAACGTAACCGTTCAACAGAGAGGAGAAAGAAACGTAGTATCACACCTGAACCAAGAAGGGATTCCAAGAAAGTTACAGAATCAAGAAAAACTTCAAGTGATTCAAAGAAAAAACGCAGCAAGTCGCCAAAGAGAAAAAAATCTAACTCCAGAAGTGTTACACCAGATATAGAATGCTATACACCTGAATTGGAAAGCTATACCCCGGAGTTGAAGAGTCTAACACCGGAAATGAGAAGTTTGACACCGGAACTGAAGAAGGATACAGTACTGATATCAGACGATGAAGAATCAATCAATCTGTCAAGTTGTGAAGATTATGATGATGATTATATTGATCAGATCGATGTTGAGGAGGTTGATGATGATTTTGATGATAAAAGAGATGAAAAACTTAATAATACTATTCAAAATAAGGTTATTAAAGACAATTCAGTTGTAGAAGGTGGTACAGTTAAAGAAATAGGAAAGGAAGCTGAATTGAATTCAGTTTTGATCAATTCCGAGGAAGACCAAGACGTTTTAGTGATTGATACTATAGAGACTCTAAGTAATGATATTAATATTAATGATGAGGAAAGGAAAGTTACTAATGAAGGGACAATTAGAATTGTTAATAGTTATTCAATACCTAAAGAAGTTGAAGCAGAAATTAAAAATAAAGATTTAGATTCAATTAAAGCTGAAAAGAAATTTTCAGAAAACAAAGTGGGTTCTGATGATCTAAGCCCAGCGTCCAGTAAAAGATCGCGGAATAGCTCTGAGAATTCAGAAATTCAAGCTAAGAGAGTAAAAACATCGCAAAATGTCAAAAATGTAGTTATACAATGCGTTAATATGAATGAGGATATAGCTAAGGAAATCCAGTTGAAAATAGCTAGAAATATAGATGCAAGTGATTTTCTTCCTTTAATTGAATGTAAAGGAATTATTAATGATACATTAGTTTTTGAATCACAAAACGATGTGTCTGCCGGATGGCTTCAGAAGATAATAAAAAATAATACTCTTATGGGAGAAAATTTAAAAATTGAAATCAAAGATAAAGTACCGAACAAAGAAATGTACAAAATGTCGTTCAAAATTTATGATTATGCAAATAATGAACCGATAAAAGTGTTTGAAAGAATTAAAAGATATCATCCAAGAGTTAATATAGATAAATGGAAATTGGATAAAGTATTGAAGGAAAATGATTTCCTTATTTATTACTTGGATGTCGATGAGATTTCTTATAAAGTTATTTGTGATGAGAATTTTTCTTTATATGCTGGTATTGATAGTGTTAAATTCAGTCGAATATGGTTTTAAATATTTGTTATGTTTTCGGCCTAGTATTTACTTATTTAACTATCAGATTAGTTATTGTTCATTGATTATACAGGATGTACAGTGGCGGACACGGTCGGCGTAACACTTCCGGTTTTTCTGTATTGCAAAATAGCTTTTGTTCTTTGGTAATACAGTCTAGGGCTGACGAAACCATAGACAAATCTGTTACGGCCTCCTAGTCCGCCACAGTACAACGCGGTTTTTAAATCAATGTTATAGAACTGCTGATTTTTCTTGAGATTCGTCTCATGTTAAATATGTTTTTTTTTAATATAGTGAGCTCATTTATTACCGCCCTAAACAGCCTATATTTAGCTATTATATTTACCTATAGTCGTATTTTTAATTAGACGATATCAACTGATGTTTAACTGTGTTATCAGTTTTTGATGAAATACTTTAAAAGAAATGAAGTTATTAACTATTCACAATCTGATTGAACGAAAACTGAACGCATCACTATAACTTACATTAAGGCAATGTTTTTTTTACAAAGTGAAGTTCGATCTGTTAGTTAGCTCCGTCTTATTAAAAATTCGACTATATGGGGTTATACTTAAAAATGAGATTCTTGCTTTTTGTAAATTATGATGATTTATTTCATTCCAATCACACATTATCTTGATGTTTAAAAAGTTACATTTTGCACAGTAGAAAAGTTAATCTTGTGATTATTTAAACTGAATAATATTACTGAACAGGGCGTCATTCCGGGTCAGTGACATTTATCTCGTCTTCGAGATTTTGTCAATAAAGTGTCGTGTCGACAGTACGTAACTATCTTCTCTAAACGGTTTTTTGCTGGAAAAAAAAATCTCGAAATTTAGAGATGAGTTTTACTTAAAGTTTCGGAATGACCTCCCTATAAACCATGCGAGGTTTTCTATTTAAGTTTGTCCAAAGTTGATTGTAAATTATGTAAATATACATATTTTGATAAAATAACTAGTCTTTTTACTTGTATTTAAATTTAATAATATTATATTTTGATGAGACTTTCTTGGCTTTGCAAACAACATAAAACTGATAGAAAAAAGAATAATCAAATAACTCCCTGAAAATCCCAAAGTAAATAAATTAAAACACATAATTTTTAATATTTTTCAGTTTATTGTTTATTAATTAATCAAGAATAGTTATAAGTAATCTTACTTAACACAGGCGGCGATAGAAAAAGACATCCACTAAACACAATGATGACATATTAGAAATTAAAGTAATACATTTTCAGAATCGGCCGCCGTAGTCACACAAAACCACAAAAACTATAACATTGAAGAAATAATATTAAAATATAGAATTACACGGAAATAAAGAACTTACATACTATAAAGATTTTTAAGGCTATACTTTTTATGGATATTTTTTTATTCGGATGATGAAACTATGTAAGAAAAAAATATTTCGTACTGCTTTGCTTGCGTATGGGTGTTATTAATACAATTAAGATGTAGAGTATGCAAAATATTAAAATATAAATACTTACTGTGTCACGAAATATTTTTTCAAACCAACCGTGTTTTTTTTTGTGACTTTTTTTATTTTTTTGTATTTTTTTTTTTGTTTTTTTTTTATATTTTTTTACTCTATCCCGGAGTGGGTGATTAATTACACGACGACATACAATGTTTTCTTTAATAATAATTAATATTTTTATATAATAAATGGTTAAGTTTAAAGATAAAAGAAAAAAAAGGAAAGAAATACAACTACCTCTACGCCCTTTCGGGCCTTAGATCTTGAAAAATTCTAGATTAAGAAACAGTATCGCTATCTCTCTTTTTACTTGATGTTAGAGCGAAACGACAATACTGTTTAGTTAGCTAAAACTACTTTTTTTCACTACAAAATGCGCCTACCACAAAAGTAACATACGAATACATATTAAGCAAAATTAAAACTAAGTATATCTATTAATATATCCTAAAGAATACTACTAAACTTGTTGAGGCAACTATGCAAAGCGTCGTGTTAGTAAGAATCGTTAAATATGATTGTGAGTGCGTGCGAATACTGTTTTTTTTTTTGCTAAAGTGTTAATATATTTCAACGCTTACGTGATGATAGCATAACTCCTACAATATAACTGAGCGCAACTTTCCTATTTTATCGATCTTAAAACTTTCATCCTCTCCCAGCCATCTTGGTTTAACCGAAATCTAAGAACTGGTACCGTGTTCTTGTACTTTAATGGCTAATTAAACAGGATGCCACAATATTTCAGTAAAATATCCAGACAATTTTGATATTTTGGATTTTTAAACTTTCCAAGATGGCCGACTTTGCCGCCTTACTCCATGTTGTAATGAAGGAAGAGATAATCAGGGTTGGCGAGCTCCCGAGGTAGAGTGGGGGCGTTTGGCGGCAAAATGGTGAATCCCATGAACATGAAAGTGCGGAGCAACACCGCGCGGTCCGGACGAGACTTGCGCACGCAGATGATGCAGCTGCGGGCAGACAGTCATCATTTACATACTTGTGTCAACACTGGGTACCTACACAATAAGCTGTTATTCCCGTCACAATTCTGCCATGATGTCAATTATTAAAATACACGTTAAAAGGTGGCATTGTGGATTGTTTCTGATTAGTTAACTTTTTTCCTATATCAGCCGATGAGAAAGATGTCCCCACTGCTGGGTCTAGGTCTCCTAGATATTCTATAGAGAATATAAGGGACCTATGGAAGATGCAAGTTCTAACATCGCCACAGCGACCGGTCTCGAGCGACCCTCATCCAGTGAACTCCCGCAGCCTTCACCAGCTCGTCAGACCACCTTGTGGGGGGCCTGCCTACTCTGCGACTCCCGGAGCTATGTCGATGCCCACCATTGTAAAACACGGCAAGTCTACTTACTCTGAGCACTGCAGCCTTTCTTCAACGAAGTCCAATAAAGCCACGAAGCTGTCCTTGCTTCCGGAAGATAGAACTCCGGGCAGGCGAAGGAACAGAGTGTTGCCTTGGATTACCTGGGGAATTAAAAAAAGTATATTAGTACACTGGCTGATACGGCGAACTTCTTACGGTCTGTCTCTATGTTACAGTACACCCAAACTAATAATGCGCATGCAGGTCTTTGCTAATTGTCGGTTTCACGTAAACAGCCGAATCTAAAAACATAATTCTACTAAATTACGCATTAAGATTTGTTTATGCAAAAAAAATGTATAAACATAAACATAAAAACGCTTTATTGCCATAATAAACACAGAGATAAATAACATAAAAAAGTAAAAGTAAGTGTAAGTAGTAAGTGTATAAAAGTAAATCCATTGAAATCTTGTCGATCCAAACAATTGTCTCAATAATAACCTATTCACGTTTTAATTTTATGTTATTAGGATTCTCCTTACGGTTTATTTCTATTATTTGTTAACAGAAATGACAATGTAATTAAAAACCTGTTATAGATTATTTGGCTCCCATGGATAACCATTAATAGAAATAAACCTCGAGCAGAATCGTAATAATATTAAACTAGAACTTGTAAGGGTTATTTTTGAGATCATTGATCGAGAAGATTTCGACGGATTTAAAAAAAATCAATGACAGATAATAACTTATTTCCAGGATAGGCCCTTAACCACCTTAGATGCTTTTAGTCTTCCGACGCTCGGGAATACGACCGTAGTCGAACAGAGACGAAGATTTCTATGCGCATTATCACTTTTGTATGCTTATATCTTTTGAAATACGAAACGGTTTTTTGATCCAAGAGGAAGGTTTATATTTATATAGCACTAGTCGACTCGGCGAACTTCGTACCGCCTTATCTTTTACTATGTTGTGCATGAATTATACTTATAAACCTTCCTCTTAAATCACTCTATCCTTTAGAAAAACCCGCATCAAAATCCGTTGCATAGTTTTAAAGATATAAGCATACATAGGGACAGACGCGGGAAGCGACTTCGTTTTATACTATGTATTGATATTGATGCACAACATAGTAATAGGTTAGGCAGTACGATTTTTGCCGGGTCGATTAGTATACCTATAATTTTACATATCGATACCTTAATCCGCAAACCGGCCAACTCCATGACAGTCATTTTTACAGGAGACACTAAAAACATTCTCAAAATTACATTTTACTAAAGAGAAAAATTTTGAAGATCCTGTTGGTGCAAAATAAAAAAATCTACTATTATTTTTATAATTTATTTAAAAAAAAATGTTTTCTACGTAGTTGGCCATTTATGGAGTTGTTCAATTTTATTTAGCTCGAATGGAACTTTAATTGGGAGTTATTCGATTTTATACGATAGAATCAATGAAATATCATGCTCTTGGCATAGGATTTTATTCTAAAAAAATCATAATATTAATTAAAAAAATTTACATGCATATAGTTTTATGTAATGTAAAATGCCTATATTATGAACATCCTTTATTAGGAGATCTAGAAGATGAATACTTGAAAAAAGCCTGACAAGAAGTCTATAAACAATATAGAACAATCCCTTGCGACCACAGATTGGTAAGATTGAGCAACAATAAAAATATAAAAACATAATAATAACTTAAAGAAATGTATCTAATCTTAAAAAACTGCAGACGGAAACAATCTTGCTTAGCAATTAATGTTGGTAAACGGTTCTTGAAAACACCGTAGGCTCGGTTATTCAACCTAGTTCTAATGGAATAGAATGTCCTGAAAAATAGTAATCATCAATATATATAAAACTCTTCCGTTACTGACTGACTGACTGACTGACAGACAACGCAGAGCCGAAACTACTGGGCGTAGCGGGCTGAAATTTTGCATGTAGGTTCCTTAGGGAGTGTAGGTGAGCACTAAGAAGGGATTTCCGGAAATTCCCACGGGAACGGGATAAAACGGGAATTTTGTGTTTATGAGAAATCTGCGCGGGAAAAACCGCGGGGCAGCCTCTAGTCTTACATAATATTGATGTACAAAAAGGGAGACAAGTTAGAAGTAAAAACTATGGGGCTATCAGTTGGAAGCCTGCCTACAAAATCTATTGCATCATGCATCCATGTTTTCATCATGATCAAGTCTTGTAATGTAGATTTCCATACTTGCCTGTGTCGACTATACGAAAGCTTTTGACTCTTTAACTCACGAAGCATTTGCGAAGCTCCTCGAGACTATTATGCCCCACAAACTTATGTCAGAATTCTCATCGACTTTATGAAGCAGATCGTGAGCAGGATCATGCTGAATCAACAAGGAGCAATCATTAAAATATGTAGAAGTAAGCGCCAAGGTTACCCACTATGTCCATCAAGCTTTATTGCGGTATTGAATACATCCAAAAGAACTTGGACTGGTCGTAGAAGGGTATCAACATATCGCATAAAACATCAACATTAATGGCAGGATCATGAGTTGCTTACGTCAGGCTGACTATATTGTAAAAGTCTCAGAAACACCTAAGCCTTAGGTAAATACGTATAGTCACAAAAAACAATGTTGTCGATGCCTAATAAGATACGATAAAGCTCAAACAGAAATGGGTTTCTACAACAGCTAACACGCAATATCAGTGCTGGACAAGGAAAGCCAAATGTATGCAAACCTGATGAATAGTGGGCAAACAAAGTAGTCAAGACATCAGGAATGAAATTTGTGGGTAGGAAAAGCTTCAAACATAAAGAAATGGAAGGATTTGGAGTAGGCCATTATCACTAGCAGAGGTCTTTAACTAAGATTAATTGAAAAAAAAAAATGTTAAGTTATTTTTTTATTTGAAGTTAAAAAAGGTATAAACGAATAATACAAAAAGCTTATTTAATCCAATAAATGGACATTTTTATAATTATTTTATATACTAAAACAACGGAGCTCGACGCGCACACGCAAGTTCCTATACAAATTGGCCGAATAGATGGAGTTGGCCGTCAAGATTTACGTTTTTTGGAGCGCTTGGAGTTGTTCGTTTTTCGCACAGCGATTTAAGCTTAAAGTATGAATTATATTGGAGTTGTTCTTAATTTGATGCATGCGTTATTTTTTATTTTATTTTTTGACATAAAAAAGTCGATTTCTCAAAATTTGGAGTTGGCCGGTTTGCGGATTAAGGTATCGATGTGTCATTTTAGAGGCTAAGGCAAAAACCGCAAAAAACAAAGCATGTACAGCTTGGCACAGATAAGTAGAAAATTATGGGGGCGCCACTTTGTAAGTGGACTAAATAATTTTTATTTGATTTCTCCCTGAATAAAACACAATTTTTCTTAGCGGTCCATTAGTTACGGAGCCTGTTTCATTCAAACAAACAAATCAATCCTCTTTTCTATGTTTAGTGTAGAAGTATAAGCTATCACAACGCTAGGGTAATTGACATTTTATCAGTAGTATAAACTTCAAATGCACTCAAAATGATGCAATGTATAATTTTAAGATAACACATTGTTATTTAAATTGGATTTCGGTATTTTCCATTTGATTCCTTTAGTAAAGTTATATTATACTGTGACATACGGAAAGACAAGACTTAATGAAAGTGTTTCTGACAAGGCGGTAATAAAACAAAGGAGGGATTCAGCTCACCATACTTAAAAACTTTCGCTAAGAAACAGGGTAGAGATCTCAAAACAAAAAAAAAGCTACATTAGTTCAATCAGCAGACAGGGGTTAATGTACGTGATAGTTAATTTTGATCTTCCGATTTCGACCCAGGTTGCTTTCGAAAAGTTGTTAGGTATGGTGCGCTGAACCGCCCCTTTGATTTATTACAGCCTTGTTAAAAGCACTCAGTATTTTAATTATATGAATGTTAACACCTGAGCTTTATAGGAAAGGGGTGGGGGTTTGAACCCTCAAAACCCCCTAGCAACATGACTAAAGATTTACTTACGGCTTCCCATCTCAAAAACCCCGTATTTAAATTCTATAAGGTGTTTATACTGACTGCTCCGTGGCTCAGTTGGCAGTGATGTGGACTGAGTAAACGTGTGCACCCGGGTTCGATTCCCGGGCGGGGCGAATATTGATATGATGAATATTGATGTTTGTTTCCGGTCTGGGTGTGATGTTCGTCTCTGTGTGTGTTTCGGGCACCCTAGATACAGGTTCTTCCTAGTTAGGGGCTCTGAGTGTGATGTGTTATTATTATTATTATTTATCACAAAACTTTTTGGGAGGGTTTTGAACCCCCAAAACCCTCGCCCTGGCAACGACTAGGGGTAAAGGTATACATATACTCACGGCTTCCCATCTCGAGGCAGTGTTCTCAGTGAGGAAGATCTTGAAATCCACCTTCACCGGGCCACTCTCCTTGCGGTCCAGGATCTTGTTTATTATCTGTAGATACGCATATAGATAACTTAGATAGGGATAGTGAGGGGTTTGCAAACTGACAGAAAAGAAAATGTAGATAATAATAATTTATTTCACCAACATAGTTTTTACAGAAGTAATGTTAAATCTGTTACATAATACATAGTTAGGTAGTTTCTTCATAATACAAAGTTTCTTTGGTTCCTAAACTAAGCCGTGGCCTGTATCTTAGGATCCGGTATATTTTCATGTTTTCAGTTTACTCTCTACAATATAGTTTTTACAGTAAACCAAAGTTGGAAATAAATAATAAATAAATAAGTAAATGAACTTACATAAATTACATTTTACAACGTTAAAACAAATTGTTTAAATTAATTAATTAATTAAAAAAAAAGTTTTCATAACACGCCCGTAGATAGCGGTGTCTACAGCAATATCAGAGAGATGGGAGATCGAGTATTAACTGACTCTTTGGATTGGATTATTTTTTGCTAAGTATAAATCTTAATTTCACCCACTCCGTCCCTGCCTCGGTTAAATTTTAATTTTTAAGTTTTATTTTGCCTATTCAATCATTCATTTCATCTTGACCTATGCTCCTGGCAGAGCGCCACCTGTTAGCAGCGTAATAAAACTTGTTTTGTTTTCGTCTGAGCTGTCAAATTGAAACTCCCTCATTAGGTGGAAGCCTCATACCCCCTCATTAGGTATATGTGTCGTAGTAAGATTTGATAATTAGGTTTTTTGCAAAAAAACTAGGGATTTCGCGAAAACCCGGATAATTTGATATAAGCATTAATTTTTGTCAATCATCCTGACATAAAGCAGTTTTTTTGCAAAAAAACCTAGTATAATTGAAAAATCTGAAACCTGCCTTAAACCTGATTGGCTAGATTATTGCTTGGGTATATTATTATTAGTATTGCGTGGATAATTTTGGGTTTTCGCAAAATCCCTAGTTTTTTTTGCAAAAAACCTAATTATCCAATCTTACTACGACATAGTATTTCCGGGGTTTAAAAAAGGTCGAAGAACAGATGGACGTTGGGTCCGAAAAATCAGTCCCTTCCTCCCTCTTAGTCCTCAGTCTTAGTTTTAGAGACTAATTGATTCAACTAGATAAAACCTCAGACTATCAATGACTCCCCGTCTCCAAGCTAAAAAAAGAACACACCAAAAGTGGTCAAAATCGAAATTCCATCCTATCCAATTTCGACTAATGTTGCTAGCCTAAAAGTCATGACCAGTGATGACTACCATACGCCACTACATGTGTGTGTGTAAGGGCTCCGACTCAGCCTACCTGGTCGCGGTGCTGGTCGGCGAGCTCGGCGCGCGGCGGCGCGATGCTCTCCACGCTCGATGACAGAGACGCGTTGCATAGTAGAGCGCTCAACAAGTCACCTGTGACAGATAGGTGTTAGGTATGGTGAGCTAAATCTCTCCTATTTTTAAAAAACACCTTAGATGTAAGATTTGTGGAAACGTTTCACGTAAAGACTTCGAATCTATCGAAATTTGATTTAACGAATTAAGAACAATAATCAAATTTCCAAATTGATTGCGTTCAAATATTTCTTTTTTTCGAAATTAAAATGGTTTAACCTGATTTAACTTTTTTTTTTTGGTAAGGGGGTGAATATTAATTGTTTACGTTTTTTCTCTGGGTCAGTCAGTCAGTGTCTTTACTTTAGTACAGTACAAATAAACATAAACTCACAGTTGTTGTCGTCGTGTTGGGGGGTGGTGGGGGTGGCGGGGCCCGCAGCCCCGCCGCTCACCCCTCCGGGGGGGGCCGAGTCTTGAACAGGGACATCAGGACCACCTGCATATGTATTGACATTAATTTAATATTATCGATAGCCAATATAAATCGCTCGTACATTAGGAGCCAGTTTACCGCGATGCTAGCGCCATTCTCGAAAAAGATTAATATCTTCTAAACTAAGCCAAATATAAAAAATGTGGCACAGTATGACACTAGAAAATGTAGCCTAGTATTTTTTGAGCACAGTAAAGTAGTCCTAACTTAAAAGAACAAAATTAAACACAGATTGTTGCTAAAAGTGGCCACTTTTAACAACACTTTGTAGTTTTCTTTGGTCTTTAACTTAAAAGCTATAAGCCGCTATTAAAAGCCGCCCCCGTCAGGAACTCGCTAAGGACCCTTGAAACATGGTTCCCTTAGTCGCCTATTAAGACACCCATGGGAGGTGAATGGGGGGTGGTATTTTTATACCGCCACCACATGATTGTGCCTTATGGTACACCGTTTATGAAAGATCACTACGTACAGTAAGGACACTCCCTGCCTCCGATAAAAGTGCGGCCCCCCGCGCTCGATTACCTCTCAGTTACAAAAAGCACGCCTTATCTCACTCACACAAGCATGTCGCGTGCACGTACACGAGCTTAGACTGTGAGCGTAGCAATGCGTTTGTCCCATAATCTAATATCCGAGGTGTAGCAAAGCGAAGTCTCCAAAGCTAGGAGATGAATCAATAAGGGTCAACACTCACCACAGAGGCCCGGCACCCAGGCACAGCGAGAAGCACTCGGCGGCCGACGCCGACAGAGCCGACCGCTTCGAGGCCGCCCCGGTCAGGGGCTCGCTGTCCTCGCTAAAACAATGCAAGAACAATCGTTTAATAAGGCTCCTTTCTCATGATCTCAGCCCGAAGAATTGCAAAACTTAAGCCGGTCCCTGTCGGTAGGTATGGCGTGAAATTCAAATTTTTTCGCGTTTTTTATTTATTCTGGCGAAAGTATTCATCAATATATATAAAACTCTTCCGTTACTGTCTGACTGACAGACAACGCAGAGCAGAAACTACTGGGTGTAGCGGGCTGAAATTTTGCATGTAGGTTCCTTAGGGAGTGTAGGTGAGCAGAGCACTAAGAAAGGATTTTACGAAATTCCCATGGGAACGGGAAAAAACGGGATTTTTGTGTTTACGAGAAATCTGCGCGAGTGAAACCGCGGGGCAGCCTCTAGTTTTTTATAAAGTTTTAATGAATTCGCGTATGTAAAAAACCATCTCCCACATTGTAATACAAGTTTTCGGAAGATAGACTTACTAATTGTGTCTAAGGGCATAACTTCATTGGACTTCCAAAAACTTTGTAATTCAATGTTGGAGATGGGTTTTTACATACGCGAATTCATTAACACTAAATTAAAAGTGAACACTTTCGCCAGAATAAATAAAATACGCGAAAAAAATTGAATTTCGTGCCATACCGAGAGGGACCACCTTAAGAGCTAGTCTACAGCAATGCTAGCGCCATTCTCGGAAAAAAAATATCTTCTAAACTAAGGCAAATATCATGTGGCAGTGACATTCAGGCAGTTGCGAGCTTCACCAGGTCGTCTGACCACCCTGTGGGGTCTGCCTACTCTGCGCGATACGATAACTTATCGGCCCACCAACGACCATATTCTGTTTTTCGAGCTATGTGCCCTGCCTTTGTTTATGCTTAATTCCATCCGCTCGAAAAGTCGACTTTTTTATTTTTCTCTAGTCGTAGTTCCATAATTGTGTTTCCGGTCTGCAGCCGCGAGTTATGAATTTCCATACATTCTATTCTACAAGATATTTAATCTTTGCATCTGTGCCTAAACCAAAGAAATTTAGCTACAATACCTCTCGCTCGGGAATAAACCCTTGAAACTCTCACTGCACTCGGGTTAACATGACACCCTCATACATAATACATTACTTTTCGTCTTGGTATATAATATAAACTACTATTATCTACTTATAGAGTCATAAAACTTTTCTAAGCAACCAAAACACGTTTTACAAGTCATTTCATATAAATTTCAGTTTATATAACAATCAAGGCTGAATACACAAACTAAGTACTCGCACGACAAGAAAACGTGACTTAACGGTATCACAAATATCATAAAACAATAAGCGAGTAATCAGACTCAATGTTTACTATTGAATAAAACTCGAGAGTCGTGTTGTTCAGAAAACGAACGTCTTTTACAATTTCAAGGTGGTCAGACGACCTGGGGTACTATTTACGGCCGATTTTGCAATATTTTGCGAAAAGCAATATTGCAAATAATAATAATAATCAATATATATAAAACTCTTCCGTTACTGACTGACTGACTGACTTACTGACAGACAACGCAGAGCCGTAACTACTGGGCGTAGCGGGCTGAAATTTTGCATGTAGGTTCCTTAAGGAGTGTAGGTGAGCACTAAGAAGTGATTTCCCGAAATTCCCACGGGAACGGGAAAAAACGGGAATTTTGTGTTTATGAGAAATCTGCGCGGGAAAAACCGCGGGGCAGCCTCTAGTAATATAATATAATAACACATCACACTCAGAGCCCCTAACTAGGAAGAACCTGTATCTAGGGAGCCCGAAACACACACAGAGACGAACATCACACCCAGACCGGAAACAAACATCGATATTCATCATATCAATATTCGCCCCGCCCAGGAATCGAACCCGGGTGCTCACGCTTACTCAGTCCACATCACTGCCAACTGAGCTACGGAGCAGTCAAATGTGGCCATAACAGTATCCCAGGGCATATTTGCAATAATTATTTCCGTTCTTTAAGTTTTTTTACCAACGTGACAAGGGGGCCAGCTTGTCGCCGCGGTTATAACGACCACTACTGCGGCCAGGACCAACGGCTAAACGTGGGTCCGGCTCTTGAGCTGGTGCTGGTGCCTCTGCCTTACCCTTCGGGGTATAAAAGGCGTGAGATTATGTTATGTTATTTCCGTTGGAACCTTAAGGGAAAAGTGCGAAACTAGCGCCACTTCGGTAAGTAAATAATTAATATCTTCTAAACCATGGCAGAAATAAAAAATGCGCGTCTTTGACTCCCTAGATAATCTTGCTTAGAATTTTTAAGGCGCTGCTGTTTAGCTCTGTTATTTATCGGGCGTGACGCTAGTTAAGGACCGTGTAAGTAAGCCCTTAAAAATGAATCTTAAGTCGTTAGTCTCGCTAAAACCCGAGAACGGCCGGGCTGATTTAGGTTTTGAAATGTTCGTAGTAGTCCAGGAAAGGTTTAAAGGGTGAGAAAATATGCAAAAATGAAGGGGAAGTTAGTAAAAACAACAATTTTTTTTATAGAAAATTGCAAGGCGCAATACGAAGTTCGCCGGGACAGCTAGTAGTCAATAATAAAACAATAGCATGTAATCAGACAGACAATTGGACAAGCAAGCATAACGACACTTGTTGTCTTGTGCTTGTGACGCAGTTTTGGTATTTATATATAAAGATACAGATAAGTAGACGGTAAAAGTAAATATAAGTAATATGTACTTAGATAATTTCTTTTTTACAAAAAGAGCTTGCCTTCAATAAATTTACACATACATAAATTGATAACTTCCGCTTATCTCTAGTCGGTTAAAATAGGTACTAAAACCATCTTCTAAGAGTAACAAAATTAAATACTTTTCTGACAAATGCATCAAAATCGGTTCAGCAAAACTCGAGATAATCGCAGACCAACCAACATACATACAGGTCAAACTGATAACCTCCTTTTTGAAGTCGGTTAAAAATTATCAAAGAATTTATTCAATACTAGCCAGAGCCACTAGCTGTCCCGGCGAATTTCGTATTTACAATTTTAATTGAAAATAAATTATTGTTGTTTTTACTAACTTCCCCTACATTTTTACAAATTTTCTCACCGTTTAAACCTTCTCTGGACAAACAATCACAACCAAAATCAACTAAATCGGCCTAGTCGTTCTCGAGTTTTGAGGGAGACAAACAAATAGCAATTGCTTTTATATTTTGAACAAGAAGATAGGACAGTAAAATAGTATCCTAAAAGTACTGCATGAGACGAGGTGGTTCAAGCACGACTATCACGTTTTTAAAACAGACTAAACTTACTTGAAAATCTTCTCCAAAAGAACCATTTTTCATAAGTAAATTTTACGAAAGGCTATCTAAAAACACTATAAAACTAGGCACAGAGTGCCTATAACAAAAAACGGCTATATTAAGAATTAAGTTATAATATAACTATCACAACTTTCAAAGGAATGTTTTTAAATCAAATCATAAACGTGAAAATTGTATATTTATAATATTTTTAAATCGTTTTCTTGATATTTTATGCTGTATTCCATAAACAGCATAGTACTGTATATATTCGATTTAATAATTGATATTTTTAACTAAGATTTTGTATTCCGCGTGCGTTTTAGTACAAGATCTTCAAGAAACTGTTTTGATACGTAAAAAACATCAAACATATCCCGGGCCAAAACAGGGATAGATGCCAAGGTGTAAAAATAACTTGTTTATAATGGAAAAATAATGATAATAGTTGTAAGTCCAACAACGTAAGTGAAATTATACATTACTAGTCGACCCGGCGAACTTCGTACCGCCTAACCTATTACTATTTTGTGCATGTTTTATACCTATAAACCTTCCTCTTGAATCACTCCATCTATTAAAAAACCGCATCAAAATCCATTGCATAGTTTTAAAGTAAGCATACATAGGGACAGACGCGCGAAACGACTTTGTTTTATACTATGTATATTGACTTTGTATTGATATTGATGATATTTAAATAGTTTCTGGCTGCGTCTAAAACAACCTAATTAATTTAAGTAATGAACTTTGTGTGTTATAAAATTGTATTGAATAGATTAGACTAATAGGTACTTTGGACTAATGCGCATGTATGTCTTCTAAATAAGTCCATATACTAATACTAGAGGCTGCCCCGCGATATCACCCGCGCAGATTTCTCTTAAACACAAAAATCCCGTTTTTTCCCGTTCCCGTGGGAATTTGGGGAAATCCTTTCTTAGTGCTCACCTACACTCCCTAAGGAACCTACATGCAACCCCGCTACGCCCAGTAGTTTCGGCTCTGCGTTGTCTGTCAGTCAGTCAGTCAGTAACGGAAGAGTTTTATATATATTGATTATAAAAGCAAAAGTAACTTCTGTCTGTCTAAAGCAATTACGCCTTTACTGAACCCATAATGGCAAAAAAAAATGGTAGGTTAGGTAGGTGTGTAGTTTAGAACCAAGATAATGGACATCATACAGGTCCGGGGCTCTGTTGGCAGAGATAAGGACTGAGTAAGCGTGTGCACCCGGGTTCCATTCCCGGGCGGGGCGAATATTGATATGATGAATATTGATGTTTGTTTCCGGTCTGGGTGTGATGTTCGTCTCTGTGTGTGTTTCGGGTACCCTAGATACAGGTTCTTCCTAGTTAGTTAGGGGTGAGGATGAGTGTGATGTGTTATTATTTAAATATTATAGGGTACTACCTGTGATCCCAAAAAATCTTAAGGGAACACAAAATTTGAGTTTTGCACTCCAACCACGCGCATTTCAAGACGTAGTTTATAAAAATAAAAACAAAGACATAAAAGTAAATATGTATAGTCAATAGGAAAATAATGAATGTCAGGATAAACAAGTTTTTGGCAACATTTAAGGAATTTGCGTCTCTCTTCAATCGTCTTATTGCTTTGTAAAATTAATGGTATTTTCTATTTTAGATGATAAATACATTTTTGTTTGTTGAGAATGTATCTTGCAATGCTTCTTTTTTTATTATATTGATTTCATTCCAATTGAATATTCATTATACTTTGGCAATAGGCTGCCTTATCTATACTACCAATATTATAAACAGGAAAGATTTGTTTGTTTGTAACGAATAGGCTCCGGAAATACTGAACCGATTTGAAAAATTATTTCACTGGTAGCAAGCTACATTAACCCCGAGTGTCATAGGCTATATTAGATTTTCAAAAAAATTAGGGATCCTAACCTAAACTCAAATAATGTAACCCAAGGTGCAATATTTTTTTCCGTTGTTTACATATTTTAACAGGTGGTTTGTTGTTGTTTTTTTATTCGCCCATTCTGGGCAGTCAAAATAACATAGTCTATAGAGCCAAATCTTTAGTAGTATTCTATATTCTATGGCGTAACGAAGTAAGCCGGGACAGCTCGTCGTACCATAAAGCTTTCTACCAGCCAACTAATTGTTTTAGTATGTTCTAGAACTTCTACTAGAGATAATTACCGCCTTGTCAGAAACATCATATACATACCGTGTAAGTATACATTAGACTCTTAATGGAATGAATGTACGGTGGCGGGCTTGGTCGGCGTAACACTTCTTGTTCTTTCGTAATACAGTCTAGGGCGCACGGTTTTCTGTATTTCAAAATAGGTCTTGTTCTTTCGTAATACAGTCTAGGGAGCACGAGACCATAGGCATAGGCAAGGCTGTTACGCCCTCCTAGACCGCAACTGTACATAGGTACAGTGGCGGACACGATCGGCGTACCACTTCCGGTTTTTCTGTATTGCAAAATAGCTCTTGTTCTTTGGCAATACAGTCTAGGGCTGACGAAACCATAGCCAAATCTGTTACGGCCTCCTAGTCCGTGACTGTACATTCCATAAAAAAACGAAATAAGGAGAACTATTCTGCTGGTTTGTTATTTGTAATGTTATTATTTTAATCGCAAAATAAACAATTCAAACAGTACGCCTATTTAGCACGACACGACACATAATGCTGTGAAGTAGCAAAATAAACAATAAACGATCCCTCGATAAGCCCAACGCCGCCATTTTGTTCTAGATTTCAATTTGAAAACAACATTAATGGCGGCAAAGTGCGTTGACCCGCCATCTTTGATTTATAAAATTTATAAATACTTACGTAGGTATTTTTATAAGGAATTCCTCAGTTTTCTACGACGACAAATGACGTGGATTTTAGGGTCCCGTATTATATAGAGTGTACTAAATTACCAAGCGACTTTCTATAACTAGGTGTAGGCAGGCACGAACGGAAACTAAGATTTTTTGGGCAAAGCAATGCGATCACCTGCAGACCCTTGACGCAGGCTGATATGAGAATTCGCGTGCGTTTCGTTGCGCACATATACAAACGATTCGAAAACGGCGTTGTATGGGTTTCTTGTCTCTCTTCTTAACTCTTCCTTCATTTTAATATACGTGAGATAACATGCGTTCGGCCGCCATTTTCAAATCGTTTCTTTATCTCCGCGGCTTATACTGTTTTTAACCATGTGCCATAGATTTAGGTGACCTGTTAAAATTGTCATCCTCAGATCTCAGATCTGCACTGGGTCTTAAAATCGATTAGGGAAATACTTAGCTAATACAGCATAGCTTGTTTTATTTACCTAGGTCTAGGTACCTACTACCTACCTAACTACTTTAACGATTGTTTGTACCTATTACAAAATGGGCAAAGATTCAAAATGTTTGACGTACGTAAGCGTAGATAACAGACGTTAATATGACCAAAATTACCGTTTCACGTTTTAGCATATTATTTATAATTTAAACGTGATAACTTTATTATGATGTAGTAGGCTACCATTAAAAGGTGCTATATAATAA
Organism: Euspilapteryx auroguttella; assembly: GCA_951802225.1. Taxonomy (NCBI): domain Eukaryota; kingdom Metazoa; phylum Arthropoda; class Insecta; order Lepidoptera; family Gracillariidae; genus Euspilapteryx; species Euspilapteryx auroguttella. Next base: position 4,077,678 of record OX637667.1, read on the forward strand.
TAAAATAGTGCAACTAGAATGTAAACAATAAAGCAATTGCATTTAAAAAAGCGCGTGTAAGCATGTTGTTTTCAAAGAATAATAATTGTAAATTCTATATTTGAAAGAGCCAGAACCGTCGGCGACCTTCATGCATAATTGAATTTGGAATGGAAAGAAATGTAATTGTAATAGGATGCACAACGCAACCGCATGCAATGTGAAAGACCAATAAAGAACAAAACGTACAGTGGCAGACACGGACGGCGTAACAGTTTTGTCTATGGTCTCGTCAGCCCTAGACCTAGACTGTATTACCAAAGAACATGAGCTATTTTGCAATACAGAAAAACCGGAAGTAATTTTGCCATTTAATGGCGGCATAGAGGACTGACATATAACCCAGTACTCCATCTCCTCCATCGTATGGGTGACGTAAAAGGCGATAACTAAGAACAACCTAAAAACGGGCATCAGCGTCACTTGATAACCTCAAGAATAAAAATAATGTCAGTTTGGACATATTCGATCCAAGATCCCAAAGATTTAAAAATAACTTAAAGAAAATTCTTAATTAGTAGGTATCCATTTTATAAGTTAAGGTTTCTCATATCAAATTTGTGAAATTTGTTAAAGCCGTTTGTTCATAATTTAAAATGTAAAAACCATTTTTAGTATTTTTATAATATTTAAGTTAGCTCGTTATATACACTACCATAGTTTCATGCATGCCGTGTATACTATTTTTGGTTGCCAACCTAGATTAAAACAATATTGTATGTTGTATTTTAAGTGCTGATTTGGTTGTTAACTGTTTGTATACCGAAATAAATAAATAAAAATAAAAATAAAATAAAACTTGTTGATTGTTGAAAATCTTCAAGAGCCATATCCGGAAGCAGCGTATTTCGTTGGAATACTTGAAGATTGAAGAGTGATGGAATCGCCAACCCGCCTGCCAAGCTTGGCGATTATGGCCATCTTTCCAAATTGTTTGCTCTTGAGGCGAGGCCTATGTTCAAGTCGCGGAGTTGAACATAAAGATCGAAAGATCTCCTGTGACCCCTTTTAACAGCCGAGATGGATGGCAAAGTTGTAGCGGGTGCAAACCCCACATAACCCTGCCGGCTCCCCCCGTGGCTGCAGGGTACTAGTTAGGAGTTTCCTAGTTTAAAAAAAAAGCCTAAATTCAACTTACAAGCCACTTTGCTGATACTATTTCATCTATTAAATTGCTATCAATTGATATTTACAAGGTATTATGTAATTTAATCTAGCTCATTGTGTTTATTGATCAATGAGATTTAATTGTCTGCTCGTGTTTTGTTAGTACCTAACTACCTACCTAACTTCCAGCGCATAATATTGAATTTTTTTACAGAATGTTCCTGATAATTTATCAAAGCAGGGTTTTATTTTTAACAAATCTTACAACAAAAGTCAGCTGTCCCATACATTGACCCCGTCAGCTGATCTAACAAAAGTATAATACAGCTAAATTTAGAAGTTGTTATGTATTGTGGAGAAAAAACATGAAACTTTAAAGTACATGAAAAACTATTACCGTATTATTCATAAAGATACTTTAGATTTTAAGTAGCCATTCTGGTGGTCCACTTCTTCATTCTTGTGTATGTTGTATGGTAAATATGAGATATCCAGGCCTAAATTAACATTCATCAAATAACTAAAATGCTCTTTAACTTTTTATGAATATCAGCATTAATCTTTTAGAAGCCCCATCAAATTAACACATAGGCTTTAATTTACAATATTGTGTATTGTGTTTTTAACATAGTACAAAGTTTGCCAGGTCAGCCTACTGTACAGTGGCGGACTAGGAGGCCGTAACAGATTTGTCTATGGTTTCATCAGCCCTAGACTGTATTAATAAAGAACAAGAGCTATTTTGCAATACAGAAAAACCGGAAGTGTTACGCCGACCGTGTCCGCCACTGTACTAAAGTTGCAAGTAGATTACCTACTTGCCAAATAGAGTCAAAACAAAAAAATCTGATAACTAAGCAAAAAAAAAAAAACAATATATTAAAACATCTTGCAAGACCGAAACATTTCAATTTTACTGACCAAGCGCTATCAAGGTGAATGTGTACTTGTGACCTTGATAACTGTAATAAATAACAATTGTTTTTTTTTTTTTACATTCTACCCACTTAGATAATGAGCTCAAAAGTTCTTGGATAGATTATTGGTCTTAAACCACGTGTTTTGTTTGCTAGTTGGCTGTAGTAGGACCAATAAAAAAAAAACTAATTACTTTATGAATTTAAAGCATCCAATGTTTTTCATCCTAATTTTGTAAACCTGTCATTGGCAAAATACTTCACTGAAGTGAAGCTATAATTAATTAATTACTTAAATAATACTCTTCCATTACTAACTGACTGACTGACAGACAACGTAAAGCCGAAACTACTGGGCATAGCAGGCTGAAATATTGCACGTGGGTTCCTTGGGGATGGGGAGTCTAGAGAAGCACTAAGAAATAAATTCCCAAAATTTCCATGGGAATAAACAGGATTTTGGTGTTTAAGAGAAATCTGCGCGGGTGAAATCACAGGGCAGCCTCTAGTAGTAGGTGGTCATTACCTACATAGTTCAACATAAACATATCTTTAGAAATGAATGATAACAAATGAAAGTGAAAGCAGATTACAAAAACAAAAAACTGCAGAAGCAAAATATTCTAAAAATAGAACACAATTTTGTAGGTTGTATTATGAATATCGCGTCAAACACGTCACAATAACAAAAGAAAATCCACAATGCATTAATTTGTACTGGGTAAGGAGCTATTTTAAAGGTTATAAAGGAATAAAAGGAATGATGCGTTAATTTAGATATTTAAAATGCGTAGAAAAAAGATGGGGTAGGGTACTTACAACATCTTTTTCAACTTCACATCAGGATTGGGTTCAAAAGCAGCTCCCTCAAAGTAATTACTACTACTAAAAGACAACTGCTGAATTAACTTCGTCATTATGGCAAAACGTAATTGCGCCTTTCAATAACTTCAAGGGAAAAATACGGTCACAACCGCAGGGGTTTTAGCACGTAGCAACAGTGAAATTTCACAACAAAATGTGTCGACAAAAAGATGACTCGCCTAGAACTTTATTCATCAGCTATAAGACAGAACTTTTAAAAAGTTTGTCGTTTTGTAAAGATCGTGTTAATATAATGGGCATTCAATTTTGTAGCATTATACTTTGATGTCGATTGAAGTTAAACCTAACTATGTAAAAAGTCATTCATTTGTTGGAATTCGCTTATTGTCTGCATGTAATTTAATTTGTGTGGTTAGCTACCGGAAATGTGACGTTTTCACTTTTACGTTCCGTTACAAAAATTTTAAGTTCTACAGCTGATCCGTTGTTTGATTGACAACAAAATTAAAGTTCGTTCGCGTTCGCGTTCGCGTTCGCATATTTGGGGCCGCAATACTGCTAATAGAACATCTTGCATTCAACGAAAATCTGAATTGGTTTAGAAAATGACTGAGATGGTTAAATTTTAAATATAGGTAAACGTTAATTAATAGTTAAAAGTAAGTAATTTATATAACACTAGAGGCTGCCCCGCGGTCTAACCCGCGCAGATTTCTCATAAACACAAAATTCCCGTTTTGTCTCGTTCCCGTGGGAATTTCGGGAAATCCCTTCTTAGTGCTAACCTACACTCCCTAAGGAACCTACATGCAAAATTTCAGCCCGCTACGCCCAGTAGTTTCGGCTCTGCGTTGTCTGTCAGTCAGTCAGTCAGTAACGGAAGAGTTTTATATATATAGATTTATGAATAACGGCAGAAAAGAACAATTAGTTCTAAATTCTTATATAAAGTACTTATTATAAGTAAAGAACATTAAAATAAAATTAAAACAGATAGGAAAAAGATCAAATTAATGAAATTAGCCCATATTTTATGCAGCACTAAGATTTTTGTTGTAAGATTAATTTTAAGACTGTTATTTTTACATAATATTTGCAACATGCACTATAATAGTTATTAAGTATTAATAATAATTATTAAGTATTGCTTTTCCATTTTCCTGTAAGTATGTACCTTTTACCTACTAACCTACACGAGGGGAATACTAGAAGATTTAACAGTTAAGTAAATTGAGAAAAACATATTAAAACGTCCATACAAAACAAAGTGCGCAGAAATATAACCAAACCTGCGTGAATTTAATGTTTTTGACAGATTTTTCTATGCTAAGACTACCTATTAAAAACTAAACATCCAACAATAACTTACCTATTTATGAGCCAACGTTCTCTACATATTTATACGCGAAAAACCGTATAACTGCACTGCCTAGCAACGGATTATCGATTTTCGTTTACCTACAACAATACAGATGACGTGCAAGACTTTGTTAATCGATTATTTTTCTAAATGCTTGAGCTTGACATTAAAAAACTGTTTCATTCATCTATATTGTATATTATGTTAAACTAGAGTGCGTATTCCTATCCTATTTACAAAACATTGAATAACTGTATGATATGAGCAAAATGTGACGCATTTTTAGTTTAGCAAATTTAATTTAAAAACTTACCGATTAAATAAAATTAAAGAAGGCATTCTACTAGCCGTAGGCTCAATCTTTTTAAACCTCTGTTCTTGTAACATGTAACTAGATGCCGGTAAGGCATACAGCGTCATTACTTCACTTTAAAACACACTTTTCTCGCACAAAACCTTAAAGCCACACTCTGGAGATTTCTTCTTAGTAGATTTTCCTTTAATTTTCACTTTTAGATTTGGTTTTTTGTCCTGATGATGCGACATTCAGTTGCTAATGTCTGCTGTCGACTGGTATGTCCGCAGTGTTATATATATATAGTCTGGATATAGTATAGCTAAACCACCCTCTCGGCTTTTTTGAGGGTGAAGCTTAGGTTCACAAGGGATGAGATTTTAAGTCGGCTTCATTCAATGTAAACTATGAATTGTTGTATATTTAAAGATAAGTAAGTATATCGTATATTAAACCTTTATTATTTCTCTAAGGGAACACCTGAAGGATAGGCAAACCCGCCTGCCAAGCGTAGCGGTCACTCCAAAACCTCTTCACAATGTTTTCCCTTTTGGAAATCAGTGGGGGAGACCTATGTTCAGCAGTAATTTGGATAGTTACCTATAGACAAAGTGATGTAGTAACTTTCAATGTTTTAAGTACCTACGTCAATGAAAAATTTTATCTTATAATATCATCATACTTATAATATACGAGCTTTCCCGGCTTACTTCGTTACGCCATAATATAAGATCTACAAAAGACTTGGCTTTATAGACTTTGTTCTTTTGACTGCCCAGAATGGCCGAATTAAAAACAAACAATAACAACAAACCACCTGTCAAAATATGTAAACAACGGAAAAAATATTGCATCTTGGGTTACATTATTTGAGTTTAGGTAAGGATCCCTAATTTTTTTGAAAATATAATATAGCCTATGACACTCGGGGTTAATGTAGCTTCCTACCAGTGAAAGAATTTTTCAAATCGGTTCAGTATTCCCGGAGCCTATTCGTTACAAACAAACAAACAAATCTTTCCTCTTTATAATATTGGTATAGAAAAAGCGTTTACAACGTAATAGCTTCTGAAAAATCACCTCCTGTAACACAGGAGCTTTTCCACGCATGCGCTTTAGCTACCCTGTGACGTCACAACAAAGTTCAGGGTGCTTTTACCCGTGGCTCACTCGTGCCGCAAAGCTTTAAACATAAATATAAATAGCTTAGCTTTTCATTTGCATGGTCAATCTGCTCTGCTGTATAATTAAATTAAAACTAAGATATTTTTTTGTAAGAATGTGTATATTTTTTTTTCAACAAAAATAAAACGTAATACCTACCATGAAAATTACAGGAGCATGACTGTTGAGGGTTTACTACCACTTTTTCTCATTAAAACTTTTTAAACAAAATCATTAAAAGAACTCGAAACAAAATGTGATGTTTTTTAAGATCTCTAAAAAAATTATTTGAGGCTAGACGGTCATATTGATACAAATAATAATGATCTTTGCCCATCCACGGATGAATAAGCAAATCAGTAAAATATTTGCAATTTTAAAATCATAACTAAATGGAATGGTACTTAATAAATATTTAAAAAAAAACACGTTAAAAAAACTTAGAATCGCTAACTTTTTTATCATAAAAGGCCTAAGTGAATCGTAACTAATTATTGCTGATTTCAACACAGTCGAACAATTAAAACAATATCTAAACTATTTATAATCTAGTCACAAAGTAAGGTTGTAGAACTTGCATCGTAATCTGCCTCACAAACCTTCCGTATCTCTGTGGGTATGTCACCGTGTTTGGCTTATATAACACCATAACTGTATTACTAGGCAAAATGTCTGGAACTTGATTTTGTGCTATATTTCTATAATTTAAATTCAAATTTGGAACCAGTGCTGGCTGGCTGTAAATCCTTGGCGCCATTATCGGTTGTTGTGTAGCCAAAATCGGTTGTTGGGAAGCCAAAATCGGTTGGACTGCTCTAACAATCTGATTGTTTTGAAACGGCTGATATGAGTTTATAATTTTTGGTGCTGGTGGTGGTACCAATAGTCTGCTTCTTAATGATGAATTCCTGGCAACTTTCTTGGAAACTTGCTGTACCATTTCTTTGTTGAGCATTATTCTTAAAATATTGATTAGTTTAGAGTAGGCGTCTTCGGTAATTGGTGTTCCAGTTGAGAAAAGTTGGGGCACGCGTGGTGGTCTTTGTAGATTTACCATCTGAAACTGCCATATTCAATTAAAACTTAGGACTTCATTAACCTGGGTGAAGGTTGATAAGAAAGACTTATCAGCGCTATGGCTTACGACTATGACAAATGACTTTAACGGTCACAAATTAAAGTATAGCTACGGTACCAACTGTTTATTTATGGTAAAAGCGACTAAAAGGTGACTGAGTTGTTACGTAGAGCTGATTTTCTTTGCATTTCCTAAACGGATCGAGATGTTCCGCCTCGCGCATTGTGTCTTCGTAACACTGTGCTGCTTCAGCACCAATTGATGGGGTGGGGAAAACAATTTGACTTGGGGAATTTCTGTCAATAACCTCTTTACCCGGGGGAAAGATAATTTTATATTATTTATTTAAAATTATCTTTCCCCCGGGTAAATTTATTATGTTGTTTATTATTTTAATTTCATTCAATAAAATGAAATTAAAATAATAAACAACATAACATTATCTGGGTAATATTAACCTGGGTTCGATTCCCGGACGGGGCGAATATTGATATGATGAATATTGATGTTTGTTTCCGGTCTGGGTGAAATGTTCGTCTTTCTGTGTGTTTCGGGTACCCTAGATACAGGTTCTTCCTAGTTAGGGGTTCTGAGTGTGATGAGTTATTTTTATCTCACGCAGATATTTTCCAAAGGGTTGGGCAGAGGCACTAACTCATTGACTGAGCCCACGAGAAGCATCGAACTGGATTCTGGACCCACGTTTGTACAAATTTAATTTTAAACACTGATAAAATTACAAAAGTAAAACTTACATTAACATTACACCAGAGAATAATAACTAAAAAGATATTGTTCACAAACATTTCCGTTTTAACACTCAATCCCGTCCCATTGAAGCAATAGAATTGACTAATAATTTTCTAAAACAATCACCTAATTTCTATTCAACTTCTTATAACATTTCTTAGTAATTTAAGCACGTATTTTAAAAGATTAGATACGATTCTTAAGAGATACAACTCGATCTTGGATGCCTTATCTTCTTAATTGATAATATTAGAATAATCGGTCAAAGATTTTCTCTCAGGTGCTTAATAGAATTGGGCCCCAGTTAAAAACAATTTTGTGCTGATAAAATTTTGTCGATGAAAAAGTTAAAGTAATTTTTAGGTTTTCGTAGTGAAACAAAGAATCCTTCTGTCTGTCTATCATGTGTATGACGCCGTAATTTTTCTCAGTAACTACTGCAGTTACAATTTTATTATGGAACTAGAGGCTGCCCGCGGTTTTTCCCGCCCAGATTTCTCATAAACACAAAAAACCCGTTTTTTCCCGTTCCCATGGGAATTTCGGGAAATCCCTTCTTAGTGCTCACCTACACTCTCCAAGGAACCCACGTGCCAATTTTCAGCTTTCTACGCCCAGTAGTTTCGGCTCTGCGTTGTCTGTCAGTCAGTCAGTCAGTAACGGAAGAGTTTTATATATATTGATAATGCACACATATACTTACCTATAGCCCAATATTACTTAGAACCATATCGCTTTTTTTAGGCAGGGAATCTCCTGACGAGTTCCTACGCTGCAGCCCCGAAGAGGTCGCAGGGTTATGTGGGGTTCGCATCGCACCCACTAAAACCCGCCGGTGTCCACCTCGGCTGTGATAGCAAGGGGTTCGCGGGAGATCTTCCGATTTTTGACCGACGAAAAAAAAAGGAGGTATACCTACTCAATTCGACACGTATATTTTTTTTCTTTTTTTTTATGTTCAACTCCGAGACGATAAGGCCTGCCACATACATTACGGAATTACGTTCAGAATTTACATAGTTAGGTACCTAAAATGCTGATTTTGTTTAGCCAAGTTGGAAAATTTCATAACTTGGCTGAACGTGGTAACGAAACGTGCGTGTATGATTATGTTGATGAAATTATAAAGCTTAGGGACGTCCACTGCTGGAAATATCTCTCTCTATCCATCCATCATTTCACCAAAAGGACAAACATTAAGAGCCAGTAAAGTTTACAGCGACGCTAGCGCCATTCTGGCTAAATTATCTAGTGAAATACAGTGCCACATTTTTGATTATTATTATTTTAATTTAATGGACTTGACTCCACTTCAGTGGAGTAAGTATTTTGCCAATTATGTCAAGTTTACAAATTAGCTTAAAAGGATGGGCGTAAAGCCCGGCAACGTTGTACGGTTATTATAAGTCTATTGGCTTATTGTTTTAAAGCCCGCTAACAAAACACGAGGTTTCGCAACTAACGTTAAAACAATCCCACATTTTTGATATTTGCCTTAGTTTAGAAGATTTTTTTTTCACGAATGGTGGGTGCTAGCTGCGAGCATCGCTGTAATAGGCTCATAACGATAAAGTTTCCCGTTGTTTGGCGACCGCAGTAATGACTATTTAGGTTTTTCAACGAAGGACGCTGCTGCCCGTCCTTCGAGTGTTCCCTTAGTCGCCTTTTACGACACCCGTGGGAGGAGATGGGGGGTGGTATTCTATGCCGTCATCACAACACGGAATATTTCACTATTTCGCTATTTATCACAGACGTAGAGACGAGACGTAGACAGAGCACGAACTCTCAAATACAATTTTCAAATCGTTCAAATTCATTTCTCTTTTTACGCAATTGTGCGTGAAACATTATGAAACTTTTTGAGCAATCAAATAATAATTGGGACACAGAAATAGTATAAATAGGTAAAAATATTTCTAGGAAACATATTGGATCATTTTGTTTCAAATTCAAAATGAAATCGTTCGTTGTTTTTGTCGCTTTTGTGCAGGCTGTGATTTTACAGGTAAATTACAATTTTCTAATAAAAAATAAAATAAATATTGACGAATTTTCTTAAAACGCTACTTTCCCTATAATATAAATAATTATCGCTAAATGTGTTGGTAAGCCCATAACTCCAGAACGCCTGGAACAATTATACCAATATTTTTTTAAATGTTCTTTGAAGACCAAGGATTGTTTTTATGGCGAGAAAAATTCAAATAAGTACTTAATTACCGGAAAAACAACATAGTAATAGGCGGTACGAAGTTCGCCGGGTCGACTAGGTACACCTCTATTAATGAAGAGGAAAGATTTTAATGATTATGTTTGTGTAATTGTTCGAATCTTATACATATGTAGGCTCAGAAACTGCTCGTTGCATTGCAAAAATTAATTTACCATTTGAATCCTACTCTACATTATGCCTGATTATTATTGTGAATTTAAGCTTATTTTCAAACATTCAAAATAGCGCGAGGGCTAGATACCTACCTAGGTACTTAATTATTAATATTACTTATGTAAACTTATATTTAAAGGCAAGTTAGCCATGTCAGCTAAGGAGGTATATACATAGGGTTTAATAGAGTTAATTATTTATCATCATACAATATAACTTTACCAAATTACTAACCGTCTTATTCATAAAGATACAGTAGATTTTAAGTAGCCTTACTGGAGGTCTACTTCTCTGGTTTGTTGTATGGCAAATACGTGACATCCAGTCTAAATTGACATACATCAAATAACTAAAATGCTCTTTAACTTTTTATGAATAAGAGGGTAAATATATAATGTTTTTTTCAGACCGCAAGCGCACAATGCATCCGTCAACAGCTACTCCCGAGCCCTCTTTTTGCGCCGCCACCTCTCATCGCAGCGCCCGCACCTCTCATCGCCGCCCCCGCACCATTGGTACCCTCTTGCGGTTGCGGCCAAGTTTACCCCAACGTCATCAACACTTTTCCCCAAGTTGCCTATGCTACCGATAGTGTTGCCAGCAATTTAGCTGATACGTTGTCACTTTTGACTGTTAGCAGTCTTTTAGCTGATACTCTGCCGTGTGGTGGGTTGGGTTGTGGTGGGTTGGGTTGTGGTTGTGGTGCTCTAAATGTTGCCCCAGTTGTACCGCTAGGCTGCGGATGCGCCGGTGGTTGTGGTTGCGGTTATTTCTACTAGATAGAACCTACGAGCAACAACTAGAACTGTTTTTTTTTTTGGTTCAAATAAAAATGTTTTGGTCATGAATTTTACTGTTTTTTTTTGGTTAAGCAAGAGATTAGGCTAGCCCTAGCATAAAAATAACGAGTTTAATAAGTAGGTAGGTCATTTTACTAAAAAAAAGTCATGGAAATAATAATAAGTACCTACTAATAAAAGTATACAGCGGTCGTGGAGCGTAGCTAGCTATATCCACTATACTACCGACTTTTAGATGTCAAAAGAGGTCAAAAATGACAAAAAGATTCGACAGATGGTCGGTTATGTTATTATAGCCAGGCCACACAGGCAGATACAAAATGTTCTCAAATCTAACACAAAAACTAAATGAAAATAGATTCATCAGTTTGGGAGCTATGCTAACTCAAAAAATACACAGACACCTAGCTAAAGCTAGCGATCCAGTGTAGGTACTTCCGTAGCTTTCTACAGGTCGTCTGATCACCTTGTGGGGGGCTTCTTCTTAAAGTTCTCAGCGTCTTCCGGTTAGCGGAGCTTCCCGAACTCTGAGCTTGATTTGACGATTAACCTCTTTCTCGAAGTTGGACCGATCTAGGTGGACAGTTTGTCCCAGGTATAGGTATATTCGTCGACAACTTAACTTCGAGCGTATGGATTAGACGAATACGAATTGGAAGCCCTAAGAAAAGGAACTTACTGACACACGACACAACTAAAGGCTTGCTTTTTCGAAGCCATTGCTGTTTCCTAGGCTCATGCATGGCAGTCAACGCTCTGGCATGGTATTGATATTATTTTTTAAATTAGGAAATACAAATCCAGTGCTAGCATGTACATCACCATTTCAGCCGAAAGACGTCCACCGCTGGACATAGGCCTCTCCCACAGAACGCCACAACGAACGGTCTTGAGCGACCCTCATCTAGTGTATTTCCGCAGCTTTCACCAGGTTGTAGATAAAAAAATCAATCAATATATATATAAAACTCTTCCGTTACTACGTTCCGTTACGTTCCGTGACTGACAGTAGTTTTTTCCCGTTCCCTTGGGAATTTCGGGAACTCCCTTCTTAGTGCTCATCTACATTCCCCAAGGAACCCACGTGTCTTGTTGTCTGTCAGTCAGTCAGTCAGTCAGTCAGTCAGTCAGTCAGTCAGTCAGTCAGTCAGTCAGTCAGTCAGTCAGTCAGTCAGTCAGTCAGTCAGTCAGTCAGTCAGTCAGTCAGTCAGTCAGTCAGTCAGTCAGTCAGTCAGTCAGTCAGTCAGTCAGTCAGTCAGTCAGTCAGTCAGTCAGTCAGTCAGTCAGTCAGTCAGTCAGTCAGTCAGTCAGTCAGTCAGTCAGTCAGTCAGTCAGTCAGTCAGTCAGTCAGTCAGTCAGTCAGTCAGTCAGTCAGTCAGTCAGTCAGTCAGTCAGTCAGTCAGTCAGTCAGTCAGTCAGTCAGTCAGTCAGTCAGTCAGTCAGTCAGTCAGTCAGTCAGTCAGTCAGTCAGTCAGTCAGTCAGTCAGTCAGTCAGTCAGTCAGTCAGTCAGTCAGTCAGTCAGTCAGTCAGTCAGTCAGTCAGTCAGTCAGTCAGTCAGTCAGTCAGTCAGTCAGTCAGTCAGTCAGTCAGTCAGTCAGTCAGTCAGTCAGTCAGTCAGTCAGTCAGTCAGTCAGTCAGTCAGTCAGTCAGTCAGTCAGTCAGTCAGTCAGTCAGTCAGTCAGTCAGTCAGTCAGTCAGTCAGTCAGTCAGTCAGTCAGTCAGTCAGTCAGTCAGTCAGTCAGTCAGTCAGTCAGTCAGTCAGTCAGTCAGTCAGTCAGTCAGTCAGTCAGTCAGTCAGTCAGTCAGTCAGTCAGTCAGTCAGTCAGTCAGTCAGTCAGTCAGTCAGTCAGTCAGTCAGTCAGTCAGTCAGTCAGTCAGTCAGTCAGTCAGTCAGTCAGTCAGTCAGTCAGTCAGTCAGTCAGTCAGTCAGTCAGTCAGTCAGTCAGTCAGTCAGTCAGTCAGTCAGTCAGTCAGTCAGTCAGTCAGTCAGTCAGTCAGTCAGTCAGTCAGTCAGTCAGTCAGTCAGTCAGTCAGTCAGTCAGTCAGTCAGTCAGTCAGTCAGTCAGTCAGTCAGTCAGTCAGTCAGTCAGTCAGTCAGTCAGTCAGTCAGTCAGTCAGTCAGTCAGTCAGTCAGTCAGTCAGTCAGTCAGTCAGTCAGTCAGTCAGTCAGTCAGTCAGTCAGTCAGTCAGTCAGTCAGTCAGTCAGTCAGTCAGTCAGTCAGTCAGTCAGTCAGTCAGTCAGTCAGTCAGTCAGTCAGTCAGTCAGTCAGTCAGTCAGTCAGTCAGTCAGTCAGTCAGTCAGTCAGTCAGTCAGTCAGTCAGTCAGTCAGTCAGTCAGTCAGTCAGTCAGTCAGTCAGTCAGTCAGTCAGTCAGTCAGTCAGTCAGTCAGTCAGTCAGTCAGTCAGTCAGTCAGTCAGTCAGTCAGTCAGTCAGTCAGTCAGTCAGTCAGTCAGTCAGTCAGTCAGTCAGTCAGTCAGTCAGTCAGTCAGTCAGTCAGTCAGTCAGTCAGTCAGTCAGTCAGTCAGTCAGTCAGTCAGTCAGTCAGTCAGTCAGTCAGTCAGTCAGTCAGTCAGTCAGTCAGTCAGTCAGTCAGTCAGTCAGTCAGTCAGTCAGTCAGTCAGTCAGTCAGTCAGTCAGTCAGTCAGTCAGTCAGTCAGTCAGTCAGTCAGTCAGTCAGTCAGTCAGTCAGTCAGTCAGTCAGTCAGTCAGTCAGTCAGTCAGTCAGTCAGTCAGTCAGTCAGTCAGTCAGTCAGTCAGTCAGTCAGTCAGTCAGTCAGTCAGTCAGTCAGTCAGTCAGTCAGTCAGTCAGTCAGTCAGTCAGTCAGTCAGTCAGTCAGTCAGTCAGTCAGTCAGTCAGTCAGTCAGTCAGTCAGTCAGTCAGTCAGTCAGTCAGTCAGTCAGTCAGTCAGTCAGTCAGTCAGTCAGTCAGTCAGTCAGTCAGTCAGTCAGTCAGTCAGTCAGTCAGTCAGTCAGTCAGTCAGTCAGTCAGTCAGTCAGTCAGTCAGTCACCTTTGAGTTTTATATATATAGATTGATAATAATAATAGCACATCACACTCAGAGCCCCTAACTAGGAAGAACCTAGGGTATATCACCTGTATCTAGGGTGCCCGAAACACTAACAGAGACGAACATCACACCCAGACCGGAAACAAACATCGATATTCATCATACCAATATTCGCCCCGCCCGGGAATCGAACCCAGTTGCACACGCTTACTCAGTCCATATCACTGCCAACTGAGCCACGGAGCAGTCAATTCAATATTCGTACATATGTTACGGTAAATGTGAATAATGCGGTAATTATGCATAATAACCGGTTATTATTAATAATTCCCGGCACTTGCGGTAAATGTAATAAAAACCACTGAATTAATCACATTTACCGGTAATTATTAATAATTCCCAGTCCCCATTAGTAAATGTAATAAAATACGTTTATATTCATCAGTTTTGAGTGTTTATTTTAAGATAAGAAAAGAAAATTGATTAGTTTTTTTTTGTAAAAATTTTTAGACAACAAAATGAAATAAAAAACGCTGCAACTCGTCGTATTTCACTGTGAAATACGACGAGTTGCAGCTTTTTTTTTTTTTAATTCTAATAAATTTTCTTTTCTTATCTTAAAATAAACACTCAAAACTGATGAATTTATACGTATTTTATTCAGAGTGAAATTTTCACTCTTCTCAACTCTAGCTAGTGTGTTTATTGAATAAAAATAAAGTCATTTTTAAACTTTTATTATTATAATAATAACTCTTAAGAATAGAATTAACGAATAATCAGTCAAAAATTGGTAGAACTAAAATAATGAACAATAAAAATTAAAAACAATAATATAAGCGCTCAAACAGACGACGCCGCCGCACCGCCGCCGCCGCGCATTTACGGTCTGGAACTCCGCGCCACAGTCGCAGCGGGGAGACTCGGTCCAGCCGCACATGTGCTTGTACTGCGCGCTTCGCCCATGGCCCGTACGGATCCTGTTTAGGGTGCACCACTGGCGGTGAGGTAGCTCAGCACCCGGGAGCGATTCGCCAGACCTTACCATATACTTTCAATATCATTGAAGTAACACTGTACCAAATTTTAAATCGATAGGACAAATGGAAGGTAGTTAGATCCTCTCATCCATTATTCAAGAGCTGATCATCTTCAAACGGCAGATCAGGTCATGGTCACCTTACCATATACTTTCAATATCATTGAAGTAACACTGTACCAAATTTTAAATCGATAGGACAAATGGAAGGTAGTTAGATCCTCTCATCCATTATACAAGAGCTGATCATCTTCAAACGGCTGATCAGGTCATGGTTACCTTACCATTTATTTATTCGTATGGCTGCACTGAATACGCTAGTACTATGCTAGTACTAGCATGTCAAAGGCAAATGTCCAGGTTTCTTAGCCAGTTGGCTGCGTCGGCCGGAAGAGAGACGAAGTCATCAGCGTCGCCGGGGTAAGCTTGCCGGGGGCAGTCGCGCGCGATGTGCTCCACGGTCTGGAACTCCGCGCCACAGTCGCAGCGGGGGGACTCGGTCAGCCGCACATGTGCTTGTACTGTGCGCTTCGCCCATGGCCCGTACGGATCCTGTTTATGGTGCACCACTGGCGGTGAAGTAGCTCAGCGCCCGGGAGCGATTCGCCAGACCTTACCATATACTTTCAATATCATTGAAGTAACACTGTACCAAATTTTAAATCGATAGGACAAATGGAAGGTAGTTAGATCCTCTCATCCATTATTCAAGAGCTGATCATCTTCAAACGGCCGATCAGGTCATGGTTACCTTACCATATACTTTCAATCATGAGATCAGATCAGATCTTCATGAGACATGGCTAAGAACACTCGGGCTGAAATTATCTATGATACAAAAACACTAAACGAAAATCGATTCAGCCGTTTGGACTCTACGATGCCACTGATAGTTACACAGACAGACAGATACACACGTTAAAATTATAACATCCCTCTATGTTTTCGTCCGGGGCTAAAAATAAAGTGTAGATAATATCGCAGTTAATATATTAAATCGATATCAAACACTATTATAGAATACTTATCAAATATTTACCTCCTAAAAATAACTCGTTAAAAATATTCATATTGGAACCACCTTGCATCTCTATGTAGGTGCCTAGCTAGGGCCCTACGTAGGAGCTAGGGTGGTCGGGACCGCCTAGCCGCCTGGCGGTGGGGTCCTTACTCCAAATATGTTATTACACTACCTCGCCACTACCAGTCGGGAGCTAGGCGTCAGCCAATATAATAGGGGCTTTAAGCTTGTGTCAACATTTACCTCGGTTGCATGGAAATTATGCATAATTACCGGTCAATGTGAATAATTTATCACATTGACCGCGTGCGTTGGTAATTATTAATAATAACCGGTAATTATGCATAATTCCCGATTATTCACATTTACCTTAACACATACATGAAATATAACAAAATTTTAATATTTTTATTAACACTGGCCAATTTGTCGGTCTTATACAAATCCAAGCAAGATTATTGACTCGTAGTGGATCATTGACTAACATTTTTGATTTCGGCCATGGTTTAATAGATTTAAAATTTTCTAATGTTTCGTCTTCTTCTCCTTTATACTTAGAGCTTCACTCTTGTCGGTGGAGCCTCCTCCATTCCTCCCTTTCCCCCGCCATCTGCTTGACTTCTTGATACGACACGACACCTATCCTTTCCTTTAGTTGGTTAAAGTAGTTGCTTCTCGGTCGTCCTCTTCAACCCTTCTTAGCACTTCTTTGTTGGTTATTTTCTCTTTGCAGCTTATTCCCTCCATTCTTCCCCAGCACCACAACTCAAAGGCCTCTAATCTAGAATTATTATGTTTATTCCCAAACAGTGACACACAATTAACAACAACACAGACAAACAAAATACAAAAAAATACAAAAAAAAACGTAATTTTATGCCACTGTTGCAAAGGGCACTGCCTCAGCATTTGCTATGGGTGTGAACCCAAAGCGCTGGTTTTCTTCTCTCTTCCTATCTCGTTGGGTTAGTGGCCAGTCCACGTCTCACATAGAGTGCAATGTTCCAGATGTATGATTTGCTATATGCTACGTCAATCTTGATAAAAAAATATAAGTATCTTCATCAACATGGCTGAAATATAAAAAACGAGCTTTCCCGGCTTACTTCGTTACGCCATAGAATATAAGATACTACAAAAGACTTGGCTCTATAGACTATGTTCTTTTGACTGCCTAGAATGGCCGAATAAAAAACAAACAACAACAACAAACCACCTGTCAAAATATGTAAACAACGGAAAAATATTGCACCTTGGGTTACATTATTTGAGTTTAGGTAAGGATCCCTATTTTTTTTGAAAATCTAATATAGCCTATGACACTCGGGGTTAATGTAGCTTCCTACCAGTGAAAGAATTTTCCAAATCGGTTCAGTATTTCCGGAGCCTATTCGTAACAAACAAACAAACAAACAAACAAATCTTTCCTCTTTATAATATTGGTATAGATGGGAGCCATGGTGCATTGGGTATTCTAATAAAAAAAAAAATAAGGCACGGTTCTGTAACATTCAGTTTACATCTTGGCAAATTTTTATTGTGAGTAGAAATGCCATATAAAAAAAACTTGTAGTGAAACATATCATGAACTTGTTGATTTTGATTTTGTGTTTTTTTATTTAGGAGAAACAATTACTAATTGTCAATTCATAATTGTCAATCTATTTTTATTTTTATTTATTTATCATGTTATTTAATAATTTTATCTATTTTTTTCGGCTGCACGGCTACTCAAGGTTCTGGCAGAATAATCAGCGCTGCATTACTTGCAGCACATGCTGAGTCGGAGCCTTTCCACATGCGCAATACATGCTTTCATAGGTTTAGTTTTGCTTAACTCTTCTTTGTATTTTTTTTTCTTTTGTTTTGTTTGCCTGTATTGTTCGTGTGAATAAAGATTTGTCATTTGTCATTTTGTCAATTAGATTAGGTATATAAAAAGTAGCAAGTAGAGACCCAATTATTTTCTAGATTTTTGTTTCAAGCTATACATTAAAGAAATATATTGTTTGTTACTGGGTCCCGAAGAGTTAGGTAGGGATATCGAAACATAAAAACAAGGTTTTAAACTCAACAACATTATTTATTTAATTAAATAACTTACATACAACAACGAAATACCTTACTTAATTATTTTAATAAACATTGCAAGTACACGGACTGTTACCAATAACGGAAACCAGTCCACCAGCCGGTAAATTACCGTTGAACTGCACAGTGCCGATAACCGGTAAGGTTCCGGTAACCAAAGTGGTTCCGCTAATTGGTAACTCTCCTATAACGGAACACTCCCCAGTACCGTAACCACCGTAGCTGTTTCCATTACCAAGGGTAACAGTGTTCGATGTTGTTAAAACGTTATTTCCGGCTACAACGTTGATTCCGTTATTGGGCACTACTGTTATACCGTTATTTGGCACAACGGTTGTAAAAGAGGGGTTATTCGTTACAACATTTTGCCCGTAGTTGACAAGATTGCCAGATTGGGCAATGTTGGCAACGTTGATTGAGTTGGCGAGGTTGAGAGCGTTGGCATTGTTTGACAGGATTGGTTGACCGTTGGCAGCTAAGTTGATGCCGCTTATAGCAAATCCGTTGTTTGGATTTAAAACGTTGTTGGTGTAGATGTTATTTGGAACTCCGATGTTTTGAATGCACTGGGTGAAGACAGTCTGTTAAAGAAAAATATGCTTTATTTCTGAGATAAAGAAAGAACAAAACACATAAAATTGGTCAAACATGGGTCCAGCTCCATGCACTGATGCCTCTCGTGGGCTCAGTGAATGAGCTGGTGCATCTGCCTACTCTTTAGGGGAATATAGGCGTGGAATTACGTTATAAATATTTTTATATGTTTTAAATATAAGAACATATAACGAAATATCAGACTTACTCGAATGAAAAGTGCTTGCACTGCAATACTCAAAAATAAAATATTTTTCATATTGATATTTTGGATATTTACGTAGGCAAGTATACTCAGTTTCTATTTCTAAGCTTATCCTAAGTATGAATGATTAAAAAAATATGATTAACGTATTTTTATACAATCAGAAACATTGCAACTTTATTATACTTACTAAAACTTTAAAGTTACTTATCGTAATTGTGTAACAAATACGTGATTAAGTGTAAACTCGATATAATTGTATTACGGTAAGCAAATTTAAAATTGTGTTACAATTCTTTCAAGATAAGGGAATTATGTTGAAAAATAATAAAAATAACCCATTCTATACTCAATTCACGAAATCGAAGGCATTTCAACAGACACAGAAAGAAACACACACAGAGACGAACATCACACCCAGACCGGAAACAAACATCGATATTCATCATATCAATATTCGCCCCGCCCGGGAATCGAACCCGGGTGCACACGATTACTCAGTCCACATCACTGCCAACTGAGCCACGGAGCAGACAAGTTACTATCACTGTAAAGTGAACCATCAAAGTGGCTCGTTGTTTTCTTGTTGAATATCTATACTTATTTATATAAGTAGGTCAGGTACTTTACCTAATTTGTATTAGAAATTGCAATAATAATGACAAAACAGTTGATAAACAATATATTCATGTAAATATAAAGGAGGCATAATATTTTTCATTAATATCATTCTGCAAGCGGCCTTTCAACAAAATGGCAATCAAGTTCCTTTTCGTCGTTTGTGCACAAGTTTTGCTTGTAAAGGTAATAAAAAAAAATCATTCAAATTTTTATACAGTGGCGGTCTAGGACGGCGTAACACATCCGGTTTTTCTGTTTTGCAAAATAGCTCTTGTTTTTCGGTAATACAGTCTAGGACGGGACCATAAACAAATCTGTTACGCCGTCCTAGTCCGCCAATGTACATTAAATTAGACTTACGATGCTTTTGACGAAATAGCTTTTGGTGCTATTGAACATTTTCACAATCAAATTTCTTTAATGATTTGGGAACTAACCGTCTTATTCATAAAGATACAGTACATTTTAAGTAGCTTTACTGGAGGTCTACTTCTGTGGTTTGTTGTATGATAAATACGTGACATCCAGTCTATATTTGACATAATATGTCAAATAACTAAAATGTTCTTTAACTTTTTATGAATAACAGGGTAAGTAAGTATTATGTTTTCGCCAAAATTCTCCAAAGCAGTTATACTATTTTCTCGTTCCGTACCTAGTGGAAAACGCGAGTGTGCGCTAGGCCACAGTAAAATAAATAGTACTACATTAGGTTACTGTGGTACTACGTACAGTATGGGCACTCCCTACCTCCCTCAGCAAGTGCGGCTGCCTCGCTCTCGGTCACCTCTCAGTTACCGCTCAGTACAAATAAAGCAGCGTCGCACGTCTTATCTCACTCACATTTGTAAATTTTTGTCCACAGCTTTCTGCTTCGCAATGCATAAGCCCCATAAACGACTTAGCAACCCAGTATGTTTCATACCCGAGCACCTATGGCGCTTTGGACCTTCTACCACCCGCGTCAGCTTTGGTCAGCGACTATGTTTACACGCAACCCTATACCGGCAGTGACGTCATTTATACCAATTTGGATACCGTATCCAGCTCACTCAACGCTCCAGGAGTTATAACCGTATCAGCTGATAACTTGGTCATCGACGGATTGGTATCCGTAAGCGGAAGTATGCCCTTATATGGAACTGTGGTCGTAGATGGAAAAGTACCTACTAACGGACAGGCGTCACTTGTTTATAGCGCTGGAAACGGTGTTACGTTTGAAAGTTCCGGATGTGGCCAGATTGTGACCAGTTCTGGTCCAGTTGTATCCAGTTCTGGTTCAGTTTTAACTAGTTCTGTTCCAGTTTTGGGAAACCCAGCTACGGTTGTGGCGAGTTCTGGTCCAATGGTAACTACTTCTCAGATACGGCCTAATGGTTTTACATATTATTAAGTTTTTAATCGTTCTTTTATTTCTGTTATTTGATTTTTAAGAGTTTTCTTTGTTTTTAATTGTATTAATAAACCTACTGATAAATTGTATTTTGTGATTTTATTGGTTTTATTTTGAAATCCGGTGTCAAATTTTAAAATGGTATGAAAAGTGCTTTCACCGCGATACTTGCGCCAATCTCGAAAACAATTATCTTCTAAAACAAGCTATTAGTATACGTTTATATAAAAATAGGTTTTTTAAGGCACTGCTGTAAGCTGTGAGTCTTTCGGGTTCAAGATCTAAGTAATAAGTACACTGTTTGTGTCCTAAAGCGTAATTCGAAGCCAGATTTTCTAGTTATCGTCATTATTCAACATTTTTGATTTCGGTAATGGTTTACCTAGATGGTATTATTTTTTTTGGCGCCATAATCCAGTCTGTGGGGGAATATAACAGCCTTTGCCTTGCAAAAGGTGGAGTAGAAACTTAACTGAACTAAACTGAAGCCTATTAAAAATCCAAGTTCTCGACCTCGGGGAGAGCAAAGCAGGCGCGAGCCGCCATCTTGACTTGAATGTGCCTATTTTTTTCCAAATAACGTCTCAAGGCGGTTTCCAACCTCTCTACAGTCTCAACAGTTGACTGTGATCTCAGACTGTGTCACAAAAGTGTCTATGGGAAGTCTACTCTTCAAAATCAGATACTCATCAATGTATGTGTACCTACATAAATGATTGGAAATTGAAACAAAAAAATCAGAATCACCGATAGCTATATAGTGCGACATAAAAATCTAGAAATTAAAAAGTGGCAACAATGTATGGAAAATTCAGATATCTGACAAATTCCCATACAGTATTGGTACTTTTTAATTTCTAAATTTTTGTGTATTTTCTGTAGAAGATAAAAAAAACGATTCACAGAGCACTTACCGTAGGTACTCTACTTTCTGACTTTTATATGTAAAAAACAAAAGAAAATTAATTACGAAAGTCTTCCTGTCGTTCGTATTCGATAACGTCACCGTCGACATTCAAAAACGTTATGGTCAGTTCAAGTCTTTCTCGCGTGATTCGAATTACTAAGCGTGTTTCCTCAAGAAGCGATATCGATTGCGCGATAGGGGTTCGACAGCCAATATAAATCGCTCAAACATCCACGAAGCCTACACCAGATCTAAGTTATTTATAAATATTACTTACATCTGGCAGGCTTCGTAGATTTACGAGCGATTTACATTGGCTATCGAATCCCTATCGCGCGATCGATATCGCTTTTTGAGGAAACATGCTTAGTGTGATAGGGACGACTGACGACACGACTGATAGGAGCTAGAGAGAGGACCATAAAGCGATAGTGGCCAAATTCAAAGTCTGAAGTGAATCAATTGCCGGCATTTAACCGTAGCAGACCAACGAGTTAAATACCTATAGAGTACCTGAGAACTGGGTACATTTCCAGTTATATGAAAAACCACTGTTTCGGGCCAAAGAATAGAGCTACGGTATCCCCTGCCTGTCGTAAGAGGCGACTAAAAGGGGCTTTGGGGTCGTGAGGGGTGAGGTCAGGGGACCAGACCACTCGTTCCAACGGCCAAGTGCGAGACACGGCGATGCGGTTTTTTGCCCCGCATCGCCGTAGAATAAGGAAGGCGAAGGGGAGGATGCCAGCCTCCCCAGGCTGAGCCCAATGGGCACGGTGCGGTGAGGATGCTCGGAGTAAATATCCAATGTACCCAAGCATCTTCATAAGCACGGAAGCAGGCCAAACGGAGGGTTTTTAGCGGGTGCGAGTCTCGCACACCCCCGGTGCTCCCCCGGGTAACGGGATAGTGCATTTTCCCTCCGTAAAAAAATTAATAAAAAGGTGAGCTACGATAGACTAGTAGGTACCGTCATGCATTTCATTGTGCGATGAGTTGATGATTTCTTTCGAGGGTCTAATTAGTAGGTAGTTTTAACTCATCGCAAATCAAAAACTTATCGGTATCAAGTTTAAACTCGGGGTTTGCCAAAGAAACATGGAGCGCAGCATTCTCGGGGTCCGGTTGATTGAGCGCGTCCGAACACTGAGCTGCGCTCCAAGACTAAAATATTAGATGTAGCTCAGAAAGCTGCCCAGTTAAAATGGGATTGGGCCGGTCACGTCACACGGATGCAGCCGAACAGATGGTTCAAAATAGCCACAGAATGGGTACCAAGAGACGCGGAGAGACGCCGTGGTCGCCCGAAAAAGGTGGAGCGACGAGCTGGGTGCGCTGGATAAGAACTGGTGGCAGACCGCGTAAGAGAGAGAAGAGGAATGGAAGAGGGGGAGGGAGGCTTTTGCCCTGCAGTGGGACAATATAGGAACAATAATACTAACGTATCATGTAAGAGCTTGACCAATTATGACGACATAACGTACTTACGCATTAAAAGCATGGTTCCTGCCTCCTGCCCATTTGTGAAGCTTCTTTTAATAATTGAGCCAGATGTTAAGTGAGGTTTGTTTGGTACAAAAAAAACCAAGTAAGTTGCAGCTTATAAAATAATGTTTATTTTATAGAACAAATAATGAACGCTTTCAATAGCACAGGCACGGTGAGTTGGCATTGATGGTGACGACGCCGCCAGCAGGCACGTCCCCGCTGAAGAACACGGTTCCAATGACCGGCAGACTGCCGGAGATGTCGGCAGAGCCCACGAGGGGCAGGTCGCCGAGCAGCGAGACCTCGCCCGTGCCAGAGCCGCCGTAGGCACCGCAAGAGACCGCCGGGACGGCCGCGCTGTTCACTACTACAGCGGAGGGGCTTTGGGCCACGCTGCTGTAGACCACGTTGTTGGCTGCGTTGGAGTACACCACGTTGGAGGGGACGGCGTTGGAGTACACGACGGGGCTGGCGCTGTACACGCTGTTGACTGCCGCGGCGTTGACCAGGGCGATGTTGTTGGCGCCGTTGCTGTAGACCACGTTGGTCGGGCTGGCGTTGGAGTAGGCGACATTGTTGGCGACGTTAGAGTAGGCGAGGTTGGCTTGGTTGGAGCTGAGAGCGTTGGCGTTGCCCAGGCCGGCGTTGCTGACGATGGAGCCGGCTAGACCAGAGCTGGAGCCAGAAACTCCGTTGTTGGCGACTACGTTGTTGTTGTACACGTTTATTTCGTCCACACTGGGAAGGTATTGGCCTAAAGCGCTCTGAAACAAAATAATAAACATTTTTGCTTACAAACTTTAAGTATGTATATCAAACACAACAAACAACACAATTAAATATTACAATAGTAGTTATGTTGTACTGTACGATATATGGTACAAAAGTTCGTCACTACATAAGTTTCCGGGCTATATACCCTGCCCACCCTTGTAACGCAAGTTTTTATCTGAGTCTATAGTTGTTCACTTGAATTTGAATTTGAAAACCTACTCTGAAGTGGAGTTTAGTCTATAAATACAGTTTTTTTTCCTAAGTTACCTGGAATAGGAGTGCTTGGGCACACAGCAAAGCAACTGCGAAAGACATGTTTACTAATTCTCTGAAAAACACAGAATGGTAATATTCAAAATCAATTCGTTTTTATACCTACTTGCAAATTATTTTGACACACTTTTTGATTTACCATTTTATTGACAAATACTACGTTACGTGCGATTAAAGTTTTATTTTTTATTTATTGTTAATTTTCGTGCATTTCTACACATCATTTGGTAATACAGCTGATAAAGTGGTCAATAGCTTTTGTATAAATACTTAGTGAAATTGTTTTTTTTAATCATTCAGAATTAGTTAGAATTCCAAAATGGCAGCTAAGACTTTTATTGTTTACTTCGCTTCGGCTCTTCTGGTTCAGGTACCTTTTTTATTTATTGAAATAAAAAATTAACAAAAAAGTGCAAACTTGAAAATCACCAATCACAATTGTGCAAATGACCTTGACTTACCTTTACATATTACATAATGTAAACTTATGATAATGACAAATAAGATCAGTAGGTAAATAGGTAAAAATAACACAAGTTAATAACTTATCAACAAAGCTTGATATTTTTTATATATAATGGACACATTTTTCCCTTATTTAGCCTGATCTTTTTAAACTCAGTAATGGATATTGATCAAACATAATAATGTTGTCAGAAGCACCTTGAATTACTTGCTATAGCGCCAGTACATAGTATGCATATTTAATTAAAGTGATTTTCTATTTAAATTTCGCAGACCGTCTACGGCCAGTGTTCCTGCGGCGGCTCATTCATTCAGCCGTCCGTTCAGGTCCTACCGAACCCAGTCCAAGTCCTGCCCAACCAAGTCCAAGTGGTATCCAACGCTGGCGCCAACCTCGCCAACAGCGCAAACATTGCCAACAGCATCAACTTGGCTAACAACATCAACTACAACAACGCTGTTGCCAATGGCATTTCCAACGCTATAGTATCCAATGGTATTTCCAACGCCATCATATCCAACGGAATTTCCAACGCTATCGTAGCCAATGGCATCTCCGCGCCAGGCCTGAACATCGCCATCCCAGCTGGCCAGTTCAGCGTGGTGTCGGGCTCCCCGGCCTACTCCTACCCTGGAGGCGTCAGCGTGTCCAGCAGCAACGAGTTCGGAGGCGCCCTCGCTTGCTCCGGAAGTCTTCCCTTCGCTGGTTCAGCTTACTTCGACGGCAGCGTCGGCAGCAACGGCCAGGCTGGCTTGAGCTACTCTTCTCTGCAAGGCGTGGGGCTGACTGAGACCGGCTGCGGGTACGGTCTGGCTGGTCAGCAGCTCGGCGCACAAGTTGTGAGCTCTGGGCTGGCCAACGCCGCCATCAATGCCATCAACGCTAATGCCTTGAACTCTGCTTACCCCAGCGTGATCGGTGCTGGTCTGAACTTGGGTGCTGGGTCTTCATGCGGATGCTACTAGGAGACTGAATTTTTATAAACGGCTGGAGTTTAATGAAATTACAATCGGAATATTAAACTTATTAGCAACAAAACTTTATTTCTTTTGTTTATACTAAATCATGTCAAACAAAGTTAGGACTATAAGTTTACTAAGTAACGTAACGCTAGATTTTCACATTTTCATCTGAAATATGCATTGTTGAATTGGAAAACTTTTCCTTAGTGCATCCTTACTTTCGATCCTTACATGCACAGAGCTAGCTACCTTGTGCTAACTAAATACAATGATCCATATATCCAAGAAACCTAGAGTAAAATTATTGAACGTCTTGATAAGTATCTCTGCTCTGGCGTCAGGCATAGGCACATAGGAAACAAAGAGTAGGCAGACACCCAACAAGCAGAGGTCGAGAACTTTTTGGTCCCAGCAACAAACGTTCCTGGAGCCTTGCCCATTGCCACTTAAGTTTGCTATTCGGTGACTCTGAGTCTTCTACAGATCTTGTAATTTTTGATTAAATAATGCAGAAACTCTCCGAACTCCGAGAAAAATCCGTTTCATTGCCCTTCTAGTGTCTGAACGTTCTGATTAGGCACATAGTTAGCCATGTCTCGGTCCCGTAAGACAAAAAGGGGTAAAGTCGTAGACTTTCGTCTTAAACACACTGCGGTAATGGACGAGAACATGTATTGTGAAGCTTCAATTCAAAAGTTTGAAGCTTGAACGCAAAGATTAAGTTTAAAAAAAAGGAAAAGATATCGGTATTGTGACGTTTCCGTCCCGGTACATCGTGAAATAATTTAAATGCATTATACCTACTCGAAAAGCGACAGAATGGCTACCAAAAGACGCGAAGAGGCACCGTGGTCGCCCGAAAAAGAGATGGAGCGATGAGCTGAGAGCAGTAGACAAAAACTGGTGGCAGACCGCGCAAGAACGCGATGAGTGGAAGAAAGGGAGGGAGGCCTTTGCCCAGCAGTGGGACAGTACAGGCTCGTAATAATAATAAAAATAATAATACCTACTCGTAGAAATTTACTTATGTTTAATAAAAAATGTGATAAAAGTTAAGGACCTTAGAACGCGTAGCAAAATCAAACTAAGTATTCCACGGTACAGACTGAAACGGACAAACAAATGCTTTAAAGGAAACAAAGTAAGATTTTTTTTACAAGATCCCAGAAGATACTTTTTTCCGAAATGATAATAAGTTACGAAATTATATTACGAAAGCTTATTACAATGTTTATGATTATGTAAACGACAAGGACGCATGAAAGAAGTTTAGCTCTACACCAAAGATATTTTTGGTATTCTTGAAGGTACTTAAAAAAAATATTTTCTGTGCATTTGTACTTAAGTATGACAATTAGGACTGCTCTGTGGCTCAGTTGGCAGTGATGTGGACTGAGTAAACGTCTGCACCCGGGTTCGATTCCTGGGCGGGGCGAATATTGATATGATGAATATCGATGTTTGTTTCCGGTCTGGGTGTGATGTTCGTCTCTGTGTGTGTTTCGGGCACCCTAGGTACAGGTTCTTACTAGTTAGGGGCTCTGAGTGTGATGTGTTATTATTATTATTATTATTATTAATATAATTAAGAACAAAAAATAAATTGTAAAGTAGAGTTTGTTAATCCTTTATTCTCCTACGCTGTAAAATCATTGCGAAAGGGAGTACAATCATTTGACTGAAGTGAGCTCGGTTTCTACATCTTCATTCTAAGGCCAACTCGGTCGGAGGCACTACTCTTAAAATTTTCAGGTAAACGCGAAAGTTTCCCAAGCGTGGAAGCGATGGTACAACATTAAAAGTATGAAACCATTATACGTGCCGCCACTGGGGATCAAACCTAGGACATCTCAGATGGGATACCAACGTGTCGTACTGAAGAGCTACAACAGCGCACGGTGATTTTCCACCAGATATGAGAAAAACCACTTTGCTGAGAAGATATTATAAGCTGAGATTGTTACTAAAATGTCCGTTTTCAATCATACCATCTGTGCAGAAGCACAAAGATGTCTTATTGAGGTCATTCTACGCGAGGTGCTTACTTGTGATATCAAACGCATCCAAAGCAGCCCCCCAATGTATCTCTGCTGAATCATTTTTGTTTAAATAATCGAGCCAGTACCAGTTGTTTAGCGAGGGGTTAGTAAAACAAAAAAGTGCTTTGCTGTTTATAACATAAATTTTATTTCATGGAACAAAGGGTGAACGCTCTTAATAGCAAAGGCACGGCGAGTTGGCATTGATGGTGACGACGCCGCCAGCAGGCACGTCCCCGCTGAAGAACACGGTGCCGATGACCGGCAGACTGCCGGAGATGTCGGTAGAGCCCACGAGGGGCAGGTCACCTATCAGCGAGACCTCGCCCGTGCCGGAGCCGCCGTAGGCGCCACAAGAGACCGCCGGGACGGCCGGGCTGCTCACTACTACAGCGGAGGGGCTCTGGCCGACGCTGCTGTAGACCACGTTGTTGGCTGCGTTGGAGTAGACCACGTTGGAGGGGACGGCATTGGAGTATACGACGGGGCTGGCGCTGTACACGCTGTTGACTGCCGCGGCGTTGGCCAGGGCGATGTTGTTGGCATCGTTGCTGTAAACCACGTTGGTCGGGCTGGCGTTGGAGTAGGCGACATTGTTGGCGACGTTAGAGTAGGCGAGGTTGGCTTGGTTGGAGCTGAGAGCGTTGGAGTTGCCCAGGCCGGCGTTGCTAACGATGGAGCCGGCTACACCAGAGCTGGAGCCAGAAATTCCGTTGTTGGCAACAACATTGCGGTTGTACACGTTTATCTCGTCCAAACTGGGAAGGTATTGGCCAAACGCGCACTGAAACAAAAGAAAAAAACCAGTTTTTAAATGTTAGGTTAGGTAGGTATTAGAAAATATATTATTCAACCCCTTTATATTGCACAAAAGCTCGCACCCGGTAACAGAGGCTTATTGAATTTCAGCTCAATCTGTTCAAGAATTATAACTGGTTTTAATTGAGTTACAAAATTACATCCGAACAAAATTAAATTAACTTTTGACTCTGAAAGTAGTTTTAGTCTATTTAATTAACTTGATTTACCTGGAAAAGGAGAGCTTGGGCACACAGAAAAGCTACTGCAAAAGACATGTTTCCAAATATTCTGAAAGACTCGGAATGTTTTAATATTGAAAAAAAAATACGTTTTTATACTTGCAATTATTTTGACACACTTTTTGATTTATATCATTATATTTTAACATACTTTACGTGCGATAAAGGTTTTAGTTTTCGGGTAGGTACCTAACATTTACACATACATTTTGTAATTCAGCGCTGATAAAGTTTTGTTTTTGTATAAATACTGAATTTGTCTTTTTTGTAATCATTCAGAATAAGTTTTGATTCCAAAATGGCAGCTAAGACTTTTATTGTTTACTTCGCTTCGGCTCTTCTGTTTCAGGTATTTTGCTTAACATAAAACAAAAAATACATTTAATTAGATAAACCCAGTATTACGAATTATCTAAGTTTCTAAGATTACCATAACTTATCTCGTCCATTACCTATCTAAAGTTTTGGTAAAAAAATTACATAAATATCGGGCGGTAGTCCAGTGTTCCATTTTCTGCTGGAACCCGTTTGATGGCGAAAGTTCGAACGCTAGCAATAAACACATTCGCCATCATTCGGGATCCAGTACAAAACGGGAATCTGGACTATCGGGTGAAAGGGGGGTTCCAGTTCCTTGACTTACTGGCTTTAAGGCTCAACACCATAACATTAAGATTAGCTGATTCCTATCCTAATGATGTTTGAAAATAAAACATTTTTATATTGTTTCAGAGTGCATTCAGCCAATACCTTCCCAGTTTGGACGAGATAAACGTGTACAACAGCAACGTGGTTGCCAACAACGGAGCTTCTGGCTCCAGCTCTGGTGTAGCCGGCTCCATCGTCAGCAACGCAGGCCTGGGCAACTCCAACGCTCTCAGCTCCAACCAAGCCAACCTCGCCTACTCTAACGTCGCCAACAATCTCGCCTACTCCAATGCCAGCCCGACCAACGTGGTCTACAGCAACGGTGCCAACAACATCGCCCTGGCCAACGCCGCGGCAGCCAACAGCGTGTACAGCGCCAGCCCCGTCGTCTACTCCAACGCAGCCAACAACGCGATCTACAGCAATGGCGCTAACAACATCGCCTACAACAATGCTGTTGCCAACGGAATTTCCAACGCCATCATATCCAACGGGATTTCCAACGCCATCGTATCCAACGGCATCTCTGGGTCAGGTCTAAACATCGCCATCCCAGCTGGCCAGTTCAGCGTGGTGTCGGGCTCCCCGGCCTACTCCTACCCTGGAGGCGTCAGCGTGTCCAGCAGCAACGAGTTCGGAGGCGCCCTCGCTTGCTCCGGAAGTCTTCCCTTCGCTGGTTCAGCTTACTTCGACGGCACCGTCGGCAGCAACGGCCAGGCTGGCTTGAGCTACTCTTCTCTGCAAGGCGTCGGGCTGACTGAGACCGGCTGCGGGTACGGTCTGGCTGGTCAGCAGCTCGGCGGACAAGTTGTGAGCTCTGGGCTGGCCAACGCCGCCATCAATGCCATCAACGCTAATGCCTTGAACTCTGCTTACCCCAGCGTGATCGGTGCTGGTCTGAACTTGGGTGCTGGTCTGAACTTGGGTGCTGGGTCTTCATGCGGATGTTACTAGGAGATTGAATTTTTATAAACCGCAGGTTTTTTTTTAAATTGAAATCGAATTATAATGCTTTTAGCAATTAATATTTATTATTTTATTTAATGATACTAACTCATTTAACAGCACTACTACTTACATATAGATTGTCAATGAATGAATGAGCAGATGTGTTACAGTAAAGTGCAGTGCAGCAAAGCAGCACACATTTTCTGCTGATATATTATTTTTTATGGAAAATTCAGAAATTCAACATTCTTCCTCGGATTCCGTCAGATTTCTTAAAAACACAGTGCCTGTGGCCTGTACAGTGCAGCCTTGTTAGATGTTGACAGCGCACTCGCATTACTTATTATTATTCCTTTGGTACTTTTAGATTGAATTTTAGGCAGGTTGTCCTATCAAGATTGGTGTACCTCAGGGATCGATATTGGGGCCTTTCCGTTCCTAGTCTACATAAATATGATCTCCCTTATATGTTAGATAAACTTACTGATGTTGTCCTCTTTGCGGACGACACCTCTTTAACATTCAAAGTTAAACGAGGTGACTCCCTCAACTTAGATATAAACAAAACATTAGTGGAGATTTCTCAATGGTTTACTTCGAATAATTTACTTTTGAACGCAAAGAAAACTAATTGCATTAAGTTTTCCTTGCCAAATGTGACTGCTTATGATACAGACATACATTTGGACAATAACAAGCTTAATCTGGTAAATCAAACTGTATTCCTTGGTATCACTCTAGATTCGAAACTTCAGTGGGGCCCCCATATCTCAAATCTTGCGGCAAGGCTCAGTTCGGCTGCGTACGCAATCTGGAAAATCAGAAAATTAACTGATGTGTCTACCGCGAGACTTGTGTATTTCAGTTACTTTCATAGCTTAATGACCTATGGCTTGCTTCTATGGGAAAGAGCTGCAGATATTAACGTCATTTATATACTACATAACGCGCAATTAGAAACATTTATCAGCTTAAAGCTCGCGAGTCCCTCAGACAAAAATTAAAGGAAATTGATATTTTGACGCTTCCGTCCCAGTACGTCTTTGAAATTATTATGTATATACTCGTAAAAACTTACATATGTTTGATAAAAAATGTGATAAAATTAAAGACCTTAGAACGCGTAGCAAAAACAAACTAAGTATTCCACAGAACAGACTAAAACGGACAAACAAATGCTTTATAGGAAACGAAGTAAGATATTATAACAAGATCCCAGAAGAGATTTTGATCCTGAATGATAATGAGTTTAAAACTCGTATAAAAAAAGGTTTGATTAAGAAAGCTTATTACAATGTTGATGATTATGAAAACGACAAAGACGCATGGAAGTAGTCTAGCTCTGCACGATATTTTCATTATTTCATGTATGTACTTTAAATCTTATTAATTTATGTTCTTTGTATTGTAAATTAAATTGTAATGTCACATAAGAACAAAAAAAAGAGAGAGATAAATTGTAAAGTAGAGTTTGTTAC
The DNA here is from genome assembly GCA_951802225.1 of Euspilapteryx auroguttella. Taxonomy (NCBI): domain Eukaryota; kingdom Metazoa; phylum Arthropoda; class Insecta; order Lepidoptera; family Gracillariidae; genus Euspilapteryx; species Euspilapteryx auroguttella. The sequence continues at coordinate 4,109,397 of OX637667.1, forward strand.
CCCTTTCTTCTCTACGCTGTAAAATCATCGCGAAAGGGAGTAGAATCATTTGACAGAGGAGGGCTCGTTTGGGGGCGTCTCCAGGCGACCATTGTCGTAAGGCAAGGCAAACATTTGTTTGCCTGAGCCAATTAGTGGGCACCCTGAACTACCTCGCCTCTATCATTATAGGATACTTTACGAAATAAGGTATCAATATTAATTAGATTAGTCTAATTGACTTTCAATAAGCGATATCTTGTATCCTGTATTGAATAAATCATTTTTTACTTTTACTTTTTACTTAGATTTTTAACGAGCATTCGACTGTGTTCATGTCCCATTTATGCTTCCTTAACTACAGCTTCATTGTTTTGTATGACTTCCAATGTATGAAGTAATTTTAAAAATTGGAGACAACCAGAAATACTGAGAGTTACTTCGCGCACAGCCGAAACTCGTGTACGTGCACGAAAACCTTGAAGAGTCATACTGCGAGCATTAACCCGCCCTGCCATACCGATCAATCGGATATACAATGTCCAACAGTGGATGTCTCATGTCCTGGGTTTTCGACCATCTATTAAGCTCACTTCAAGATTGGCTTGGCTAAGATTTTGCAAAATATGAACGTTGGTGCAACAGGAGTAAAAGATGACGATGATGTCAGGAATCTTCTGAATTTCCAGTGAAACAATTTCAGCTGAAAATGTGGAAAGAAAACTAATGCTAGGTAGGAGTTAGTGTAAACAAAAGAAATAAAGTTTCGTTGCTAATAAGTTTAATATTCCGATTTTAATTTCAATAAACTTCCGTCTTTTATAAAAATTATATCTCCTAGTAGCAACCACATGAAGACCCAGCACCCAAGTTCAGACCAGCACTGATCACGTTGGGGTAAGCAGAGTTCAAGGCATTAGCGTTGATGGCATTGATAGCAGCGTTGGCCAGCCCAGTGCTCACAACTTGTCCGCCGATCTGCTGACCAGCCAGACCGTATCCGCAGCCGGTCTCAGTCAGCCCCACGCCTTGCAGAGAAGAGTAGCTCAAGCCAGCCTGGCCGTTGCTGCCGACGGTGCCGTCGAAGTAAGCTGAACCAGCGAAGGGAAGACTTCCGGAGCAAGCGAGGGCGCCACCGAACTCGTTGCTGCTGGACACGCTGACGCCTCCAGGGTAGGAGTAGGCCGGGGAGCCCGACACCACGCTGAACTGGCCAGATGGGATGGCGATGCTCAGGCCTGGCCCGGAGATGCCGTTGGCTACGATAGCATTGGATATGACGGCGTTGGAAATGCCGTTGGCAACTGCATTGTTGTAGGCGATGTTGTTTGCGCCATTGCTGTAGACCACGTTGTTGGCTGCGTTGGAGTACACGACGGGGCTGGCGCTGTATACGCTGTTGGCTGCCGCGGCGTTGGCCAGGGCGATGTTGTTGGCGCCATTGCTGTAGACCACGTTGGTCGGGCTGGCGTTGGAGTAGGCAACATTGTTGGCGACGTTAGAGTAGGCGAGGTTGGCTTGGTTGGAGCTGAGAGCGTTGGCGTTGCCCAGGCCGGCGTTGCTGACGATGGAGCCGGCTAGACCAGAGCTGGAGCCAGAAACTCCGTTGTTGGCGACAACGTTATTGTTGTACACGTTTACTTCATCCAAACTGGGAAGGTATTGGCCGAATGCACTCTGAAACAATAGATTTTAAAATTTTAGGGTAGGGAGTAGCGAGCGCATTATTTTATCAAACGGTAGGCTGTAGGTTTTCAAACCCTGTAGGTTCGGGCGTAAAAATTGGTCTTCGCAAAATGCTCTGCCTGTGTTATACGAGGCATCTAAAAGGGGTCATTGAGGTAAAAAAAGGGAAGGGCGCTGATTATCAATGGTTCCAGGGGTCCTACCCTAAAAGGGTTTACTAGGGGGTTTTAATGGGTGCTAGTCCCACATAGCCATAACTGGGATTGGCATTTCAGCCTATTATCAAAAAAAGGGGCTGTAGGTTATTTGTCAGTCAGTTAAGGAGTTGTATAGATGTCATAAAGGTATTCAGCTCACATAATTTAATAAATGTTTTGTTTTTTCCAATAGTGTGGAGACTGAAAGAGCTTAAAAACTGTTGACGGTTTTCTATGGAAAACCATTATAGTGATTTGCATCACCCTATCCAATAAATAAAGTATATTTTGTTAATTTTATCCTATATAATACCTGAACTAGAAGAGCCGAAGCAAAGTAAACAATTAAAGTCTTAGCTGCCATTTTGGTATTCAAACTAAATCTGAATGATTTAAAAAAGTATATTTTCAGTATTTATACAAAAATAATACACACTTTATCAGCGCCTTATTGCAAAATTATGTGAACAGGTAAAGAAAACCAAACATCGCAAATAAAAGAGCCCTAATCTCACGTAAAGTATGTCAAAATAAAATGATACATCAAAAAGTGTGTCAAAATAATTGCAAGTATAAAAACGGATTGTTTTTCAATATTCAAACATTCCGAGTCTTACAGAGAATTAGGAAACATGTCTTTCGCAATTGCTTTGCTGTGTGCCCAAGCACTCCTTTTCCAGGTAAATTTGAATGTATAATACTTATTTTTATAGACCTAAACTCCAAGACAGAGTAACTTTTTTTTATTCAAGTTCACAAATGACGAAAAGGGCTAGACTCTTGACTTCAACAACCTTTTTTTGTAACAAAAATATATGTCTTTTTTAAGAAAATGCCTTGCCGCACTTCCTTTTGCTCAGGGGCGGGCGGCGAAATGTGGCGCTCGCACTCACTAAAATTATCTGGTGGCGGTCTCAGGAATTTTGGGAAAGATCCCGGAAAAAGTTACAAGTGGAATACATAGCAAGCGTTTATGAACCTTAATTCGTAACACTTGATGGCTATTAAAGCAACATAAAATTGTTTCAGAGCGCATTCGGCCAATACCTTCCCAGTTTGGACGAGATAAACGTGTACAACAGCAACGTGGTCGCCAACAATGGAGCTTCTGGCTCCAGCTCTGGAGTAGCCGGCTCCATAGTCAGCAACGCCGGCCTGGGCAACTCCAACGCTCTCAGCTCCAACCAAGCCAACCTCGCCTACTCTAACGTCGCCAACAATGTCGGCTACTCCAACGCCAGCCCGACCAACGTGGTCTACAGTAACGGTGCCAACAACATCGGCATGGCCAACGCCGCCAACAACATCGCCCTGGCCAACGCCGCGGCAGTCAACAGCGTGTACAGTGCCAGCCCCGTCGTGTACTCCGAAGCCTTCCCCTCCAACGTGGTCTACTCAAACGCAGCCAACAACGTGGTCTACAACAGCGTCGGGCAGAGCCCCTCCACTGTAGTAGTGAGCAGCCCGGCCATCCCGGCAGTCTATAACGGCGCCTACGGCGGCTCCGGCACGGGCGAGGTCTCGCTGATCGGTGACCTGCCCCTCGTGGGCTCTGCCGACATCTCCGGCAGTCTGCCGGTCATTGGAACCGTGTTCTTCAGCGGGGACGTGCCTGCTGGCGGCGTCGTCACCATCAATGCCAACTCACCGTGCCTTTGCTATTAACTTTGATATTTTGTTTGATAAAATAAACAATATTTTATGAGCAGCAACTTTCTTGCTTTTACTTTTTCGAACCCTCTTAAATCAACAAGCATATTTGATGAATCAACCATCTCTCTGCTGCTGCACAGCGCTAATGACTAATAGTAGTAACGTAGTTCAGCTTACTTATCAAGTAAGCTAATTTTTTTCACATATTTTATTAAACAGCACCTTGTGTTGTGGTCCTGTCATGTGGTACAACGCGATGGTATTCCATCTGAAAGGTCCTAGGTATGATTCCCAGTGGTAACACATCCAATTGAGTCATTTCAGACATTGCGTGTTGTACTATCGCCCAAGCTTCGCCCAAGCTTTCGAAACTTTTGCGTTAAACTTATTGAATTTTAGTAGAAATTCTGAACGGAGCTTTGATTGAGTTGGCCTTAGAATGAACAGAGCAAAAATAATATAATTATGTTTAACGCCAAATCCAGTCAAGTCAATATCGGAGACCATACGCTAGAAGTTGTGGACGAATAAAAATACCAGGGACCAACTGTCCAAAAACTTAGGGTCTAGGTATGTCTAAAGTCAAGAAAGAGACCGTTCGTCGAATCGAACTGATATGGGCTGCGTTCGGAAAGCGTCACTACATCTTCTTTTCCAAGTTACCGCAGTGGCACTTCAGCGGCAGTGCTTCAAATACGAAAGTGATGACTCGCCCTTGATGACTTGTGAAACCGAGAAAATGTCGTTAACTATAGTGTCTAATCAGAAAGCTCAAAGTTGAGTCACTTAAAGGGCAATGAAAAGTGCTACTGCGAAATCAATTTACAGATTCGTTCAAAAAATCGGCAACAGAGCACATAGCACAACGAACAGATGATGATAGGAGGTGCTAGAAATTTCTCGAGAGGCGGCCACGCACCGAAAGTTGCTGAGGGCCACAGTCAGACGACCTGGTGAAGGTTGGCTTTTGACTGCGTTGATCATGAGACTTTTCTACTTAAATTACAGCACTATGGCCTAATTAATAAATTACTTGATCTACTTGCCTCTTATCTTGCTGATCGTGACCAACGGGTGGTTGGTGCGGTGTCTGCAGGTTGTCCTGTTGAGATTGGTGTACCTCAGGGGCCTTTTTTTTAGGCTGGGAAACTCCTAACGAGTACCTTGCGACCCCGGGGGGAGTCGCAGGGTTATGTGGGGTTCGCACCCACTAAAACCCCGCCGGTGTCCATCTGGGCTATTAGCAAGGGGGCCAAATTTGTTGAGACATTATTCGAAAAAATCAAATTTTGACACATTCAATTCAAGATGGCGGATCGCGCCTGCTCTCCCCGAGATCGAGCGCTTGGATTTTTATTAGGCCCCCATACCTTAACAATATAATGTGAAAACCGTTTATACAAGGCCTTTTGCAAGGCAATGGCTATAAGGGCTGACGGACTGGACTAGGAGACACTCGTACCTATTTATTTATTTGTTTGGCTGCACCGAATATAAGTTTTTCAATGAAAAATATATCCAAGTTTTATGGCTAGCCGTCAATCATATGACGTCTTTGCTAGTTTCTCTACACAATCCTTATTTTTAGGTGAACGTTCCCCATCTCCTGAGCACTTTGATTGTCCTTTGAGTGACTGAGCTTTCTGATTAGGCTTTTAGATCGCGATCGTGTCGATGTTCAATTAATTTGTAAGTTAAATTCATGACTAGGTATGGATGTAAGCTTTATTTGTAGGGTACCTAATCTGAATTAAATAATCTAGTATTAAATAGGTCTGTCATGTGGTAAGTATGCACTAAGGAAGAGTTTTGCGAGTTTTCCACTGAAACATTAGATATTTTAGCTGAAAATGTGAACAACTAGGGCTAGGTACTTCGTATACATAATAGTCTTAAAGTTTGTGCCGTTTCTACATGAGTTAGTGTACCTATACAAAAGAAATAAAGTTTTGTTGCTAATAAGTTTAATATTCCAATATTTTATTTTAATAAACTCCCGTCGTTTTTAAAAATTAAACCTCCTAGTAGCATCCGCATGAAGACCCAGCACCTAAGTTCAGACCAGCACCAATCACGCTGGGGTAAGCAGAGTTCAAGGCATTAGCGTTGATGGCATTGATGGCGGCGTTGGCCAGCCCAGAGCTCACAACTTGTGCGCCGAGCTGCTGACCAGCCAGACCGTACCCGCAGCCGGTCTCAGTCAGCCCCACGCCTTGCAGAGAAGAGTAGCTCAAGCCAGCCTGGCCGTTGCTGCCGACGGTGCCGTCGAAGTAAGCTGAACCAGCGAAGGGAAGACTTCCGGAGCAAGCGAGGGCGCCTCCGAACTCGTTGCTGCTGGACACGCTGACGCCTCCAGGGTAGGAGTAGGCCGGGGAGCCCGACACTACGCTGAACTGGCCGGCTGGGATGCCGATGCTCAGGCCTGGCCCGGAGATGCCATTGGATACGATGGCGTTGGAAATGCCATTGGATAAGATGGCGTTGGAAATTCCATTGGATACGATAGCGTTGGAAATGCCATTTGCAACAGCGTTGTTGTAGTTGATGTTGTTAGCCAAGTTGATGCTGTTGGCGCTGTTGGCGAGGTTGGCGCCAGCGTTGGATACCACTTGGACTTGGTTGGGCAGGACTTGCACTGGGTTCGGTAGGACCTGAACGGACGGCTGAATGAATGAGCCGCCGCAGGAACATTGCCCGTAGACGGTCTGCGAAATTAATAGAGTAAATCACTTGTAACATCGGTTAAAAAGGTGTATTACGGCAAAAGGACTTAAGTTATAAGAATGCAATTTTAAATTAAATATATAATCTTTCAAATGTGCCTCAGATGCGATTGTTTTATCCGAATTCGATCATAATATTTGAGTTATTAATGAAAAAGTTCTGCGAAACTTCGGGAAAAATAAGCTTTAAAAAAAACTAAGTAAAAGCTGCAAAAGAAGTATAACTTACGTAATTTTTTATCTAATTACCTCGGTATCTTATCTGCCATTATTTAAGTGAACGTTATGTGTTCAGTAAAGTTCAATGTCAAGTTTTATTGCATTTTTTAAATTTATTAATAAAAATAAAAAATATAGGTACCTGAACCAGAAGAGCCGAAGCAAAGTAAACAATAAAAGTCTTAGCTGCCATTTTGGAATTCAAACTAATTCTGAATTATTAAACAAAACACTGCAGTATTTATTCAAAAATAATTAAGTCCACACTTTATCAGCGTTGTATTACCAAATGATGTGTGTAAATAAAAACTTTAATCGCGTGTCAGTAAGTATTTGTCAATGAAATAGAAAATAGTTTTGTCAAAATAAGTAATTAAAGTATAAAAACGTAATGTTTTTCTATATTCAAACATTCAGTGTCTTTCAGTGAATTTGAAAACATGTCTTTCGCAGTAGCTTTGCTTTGTGCTCAGGCACTCTTTTTCCAGGTAAATTTAAAGAAAAACCTAATTAGCTTAGACTGAAATTCACTTCAGAGTAATTTTCAAATTTAGGCTCACGATCAAGTAGTTTCTAAGTGAAGAATGGTAGACCCTTGACAAGCCCAAGTCAGGCCTTTACACCCAAGACCCCAAGAAATGAACCCTTTAGTCGCCTTGTGTACGACAGTCAGGGGATACCGTAGCCTAACTACCTACCCTAAAGTTTTAAAACAAAACTTTGTTCTATTATTTCAGAGCGCTTTCGGCCAATACCTTCCCAGTGTGGACGAAATAAACGTGTACAACAGCAACGTTGTCGCCAACAACGGAATTTCTGGCTCCAGCTCTGGTCTAGCCGGCTCCATCGTCAGCAACGCAGGACTGAGCAACGTCAACGCTCTCAGCTCCAACCAAGCCAACCTCGCCTACTCTAACGTCGCCAACAATGTCGCCTACTCCAACGCCAGCCCGACCAACGTGGTCTACAGCAACGGTGCCAACAACATCGCCCTGGCCAATGCCGCGGCAGCCAACAGCGTGTACAGCGCCAGCCCCGTCGTCTACTCCAACGCCGTCCCCTCCAACGTGGTCTACTCCAACGCAGCCAACAACGTGGTCTACAGCAGCGTCGCCCAAAGCCCCTCCGCTGTAGTAGTGAGCAGCCCGGCCGTCCCAGCGGTCTCTTGCGGCGCCTACGGCGGCTCCGGCACGGGCGAGGTCTCGCTGATCGGTGACCTGCCCCTCGTGGGCTCTGCCGACATCTCCGGCAGTCTGCCGGTCATCGGCACCGTGTTCTTCAGCGGGGACGTGCCTGCTGGCGGCGTCGTCACCATCAATGCCAACTCACCGTGCCTGTGCTATTAAGCGCGCTCACCCTTTGTTCGATGAAATAAAATTGATTTCATAAGCAGTTACTAAAAGTTTTCGTTTTTCTTAGTTATAATATGTAGGTCTATATGAAATGCCTTAATTCCTTACCAATTTACTTAGAATTCAATCCTCTAGCTGAGAATTTCCGTTTGACTTAGAAAAATAAGATGGGTGCCTACCCCGGAGGTCCAACAGCCAAAGCTCTTTTTTTGTTTTTTGACACTTTCAGCAGGTGTAGGCGTCTTTTTTACTCGTAGTTTTAGCCTCGTATATTTTAACTGAAATATACGAAAATCTGCAATTATTTACCTTCTTATCTTCCTTTTGATAACGCAAGGAATCAACCAAAGATGCCTCCCGTGCTTCAGCAGCGCTACGGTAGAGCGTTGAAATGAAATGAAATGAAATGAAATAACGCTTTATTGCCAACAACAATACAATTAAAATAAAACATCAAAATAATACAATAACAGTAAAATTTTGAATTTAAGGCGACCCCAAATGCTGTGCCCTCTATTTTTGTGTCGGAGTCCCCGTCCGTCTCACCCACGATGACCCCAATGTCCCTTTTACCAGGCAAGGGATACCGTTGGTAGGCCAAAATCAATTTTATCACGAAAAAAAGTCATAACAGTCTCATTGGAAAAGTATTACATTGACAAAGCACGAAAATTTTCACTGCATTGATATTATTAAACGGGACGCAATATTATAAAACAAACTCATGTATAAGTTAGAGATAGTCCTTTTTTATTTTGTCAACAATGGAAATGGCTTATTTGTGGAGCTTTCACCCCCTAAAAACCTCCCGGTGGTCGTCTGAGCGATTTTTGGGATGATTACGGCTGCTTTTGCAACATGACGTGCTGATAAAGTTCCTAAAGAAATAAAAACAATAAATACATTGAAACAATATATAGTAGCAAACTGTTTTTACAAATTAGAAGATTATTTAAATAAAAGCATAGATGATGAATATAAGATTTAAAAATGTTATCTAAGTTTAAGAGCTATCTCAGTAGTTTTATTAAGATATTTTAATAACGTTACCTCTGCGTTAGAAATAAGGTTTTAGTTTATTTATGTTAGTGTAGTTTTTTTTTAAGTTGTTGTTGTAAGGACTGTGTCCTAAATTGCTACACCCTTGCCGGGTTACTAAGTCAAAAGTTCCTTGTACATAATTTAAGACCTGTACACACTTAGCGCAATAAATATCTTGTATCTTGCTCTTTGCGTTTTTTTTTGTATTGACTTTGACACTTTAGATGACGAAAAGCAATGTTGCAAATGTGGCCGTCATAGTCCCCCTCGTATTATGGCCGCTTAATAGGGATTCCCTTAATTCATCCAGCGTTTTATTCTATTGACATTTTGCTCAGGCATATTGTCTTGAAGACAAAATGCATTATAGCAAATAATGCCGTATTATGCCTTTGCTACGTCAAACAGGTCTTTACAATTTACAGGTTTACTTTAGGTACTTTATATAATTACGAGCTATCCCGGCTTACTTCGTTACGCCATAGAATATAAGTTCTACAAAAGACTTGGCTCTATAGACTATGTTCTTTTGACTGCCCAGAATGGCCGAATAAAAAACAAACAACAACAACAAACCACATGTCAAAATATGTAAACAACGGAAAAAATATTGCACCTTGGGTTACATTATTTGAGTTTAGGTAAGGATCCCTAATTTTCTTGAAAATCTATTATAGCCTATGACACTCGGGGTTAATGTAGCTTCCTACCAGTGAAAGAATTTTTAAATCGGGTCAGTATTTCCGGAGCCTATTCGTTACAAACAAACAAACAAACAAACAAACAAACAAACAAATCTTTCCTCTTTATAATATTGGTATAGATAACACCCCTCTCTGAATTTTTCGTTCGGGGTTACAAACTGACTGAATGTCTTTTATACTTAATTAGAGACAAGGACAAAGTACAGACGAAATTCCTGGAGATAGCGACTTGAAGTTAGAAATGAAGGATCCTTGGGTCCAGCGCACATCTGGATCTTTTAAAGTCGTAGCCTACTTATGGAAGTAGCCACACTTAAGAAAGTAGCCACACTTAAGGTCGTAGCCCACTTAAGGAAGTAGCCACACTTAAGGTCGTAGCTCACTTAAGGAAGTAGCCACACTTAGGGTCCTAGCCCACTTAAGGAAGTAGCCACACTTAAGGAAGTAGCCCACTTAAGCGCGTAGCCTACTTACACGAGTCTGATCCAACAACGCTCCCACCCAACAGATCCGTAAATAAAGACAACTAACTGCTCGCAGTCCACGCGGCGACAGCTAGCAGGCTCCCAGCAGTCCACGCGGCGACAGCTAGCAGGCTCCCAGCAGTCCACGCGGCGACAGCTAGCAGGCTCCCAGCAGTCCACGCGGCGACAGCTAGCAGGCTCCCAGCAGTCCACGCGGCGACAGCTAGCAGGCTCCCAGCAGTCCACGCGGCGACAGCTAGCAGGCTCCCAGCAGTCCACGCGGCGACAGCTAGCAGGCTCCCAGCAGTCCACGCGGCGACAGCTAGCAGGCTCCCAGCAGTCCACGCGGTGACAGCTAGCAGGCTTCCAGCAGTCCACGCGGTGACAGCTAGCAGGCTCCCAGCAGTCCACGCGGCGACAGCTAGCAGGCCCTCAGCAGTCCACGCGGTGACAGCTAGCAGGCTCCCAGCAGTCCACGCGGCGATAGCTAGCAGGCTCCCAGCAGTCCACGCGGCGACAGCTAGCAGGCTCCCAGCAGTCCACGCGGCGACAGCTAGCAGGCTCCCAGCAGTCCACGCGGCGACAGCTAGCAGGCTCCCAGCAGTCCACGCGGCGACAGCTAGCAGGCTCCCAGCAGTCCACGCGGCGACAGCTAGCAGGCTCCCAGCAGTCCACGCGGTGACAGCTAGCAGGCTCCCAGCAGTCTACGCGGCGACAGCTAGCAGGCTCCCAGCAGTCCACGCGGCGACAGCTAGCAGGCTCCCAGCAGTCCACGCGGCGACAGCTAGCAGGCTCCCAGCAGTCCACGCGGCGACAGCTAGCAGGCTCCCAGCAGTCCACGCGGCGACAGCTAGCAGAATCCCAGCAGTCCACGCGGTGACAGCTAGCAGGCTCCCAGCAGTCCACGCGGTGACAGCTAGCAGGCTCCCAGCAGTCCACGCGGCGACAGCTAGCAAGCCCTCAGCAGTCCACGCGGTGACAGCTAGCAGGCGCCCAGACGTGCGGATTGTTGGTAGATAGAGACAAACTGAGAGGTACAGTCACGGCGGCCTCAGCGTTACACTTCCGGTTTTTTTGTATTGTAAAATAGCCATTGTTCTTTGGTATTACAGACTCGTGCGCACGAGACCATAGACAAAAGTGTTACGCTGAATGTGTTCGTGAGTACGCAACTGATGAGCAGCGGTGGTAGCATGACGGACAATTTGTCGAATCTTTCTGTTACTTTTGATCGCTTTTGACTTTGAATGCTCTAAGGCTTTTGACATCTATATGCTGGAAAATGTATGGAGACGATCGTCAAAAGTGACAGATAGATTAGACAAACAAATTCGACAAATGGTCGGTCATGCTACCGGGGCAGGTATGGCATCTGTACGTGCTCTCTGGTTGAACTGGGTGAACTTTGTTTCAAAATTTGAACACCTGCGTTTTTGATTAAAGAGTAAAATAAAGCTATCATTCAAACAAAGGGCAGTTATCTAACATGGAAGAATAATAATTTAAAGTTGCCTGTATAAAATGGTTAATTTCCATTTTACATACGTTAGTTTTGTTGCAGCCATGGGGCCCAAAAGATTAATTTTGTTTTTCTTAATTGGTCTTGGATTGGTAAGGAACTAACCAAGTCTTCTAATTTCAATAAATATTTGATTTTGCCTTTTGGTGGGGGCTAGAATACAATCACCCAATCAGCTTCCGAGGTGTCGTAAAAATCGAGACTAAGCGTGTTTCCTCAAGAAGCGATATCGATCGTGCGATAGGGGCTCGACAGCCAATAGAAATCGCTCGTACATCCACGAAGCCTTTTTTTTTTTTAGGTGGGAAAACTCCTAACGAGTACCCTGCGACCCCGGGGGGAGTCGCAGGGTTATGTGGGGTTCGCACCCACTAGAACCCCGCCGGTGTCCATCTCGGCTGTTGGCAAGGGGGTCACGGGTGATCTTTCGATCGTTATGTTCAACTCCGCGACACATCCACGAAGCCTGCCTGATTGGCTGTGGAACCCCTATCGCGCGACGGGTTTAAAAAAAAAAAAAAAAAGAAATTATTTGTAATACAACAATAAGTTTTTTTTTTTTTCAGATTTGCAAGCAAGTGCAATCAGCCGCTATAGTATCAAACAAAATATTACCAAGCGTCTCCAGTTTAACGTATTCCGTGCCATTAGACTTGGGTACTCCCAGCTCCGGAGAGGGATTGGACTTATCTTGTCCGGATCCGCTCTGGGATTCTACTCATCTTATCGAGCCGGGTCCCCTTTCTTATTCCGATTCCCATACGCTCCAAGCACTTGCGCGAGTCATCAAATCTGGATCCGTCCGCGTCTAATCTCAGCCCGCCGCGCGAACATTGACAGTGGGTGTTGTGACCGAATCGTCGACCGGGCCCCCGCCGCCGCGCCGTCCGCCGCCGCCGGGCCGAGCGAGCGCGAGCGCAGTATCCGAACGATCCTAATCTTATTCTTATTCCCATCCCATCCCAGTCTTCCTCAGAAGTCTGAGCCGACGTGACGTGCGAGTTCGTCCGAGCCGAGCTCTGGCTCCGGACTTATTTGGGATCCGGCTCGATAAGAAAACTGTGGAGTGATTCAGATTTTATGATCCGAGAGAGGATCTAGCTCATTTAAATCTTCTTGTCCGGAGTTACCCAAGCCTACGTGCCATTAGCACCCTCAGGTGTCAACGTACCCAGTTTGGCAACTCTACCCAGTTTGGCAACTCTCCCCAATTTACCAACTGTACCTAGTCTGGCAACTAGCATCGGCGTTTTACCCAATTTGGCAGCTAGTATAAATGGCGTCGGTTTGGTTTCTGATTTCGCACCTTATTTGGGCACAAATGTTTTGGCACCAAATTTGGTGGCCCCAGTTTTACCATTAGCCACCACATCTGTCAGTGTATTTAGGAGAGCTGCTTTAATACCGCCATGTATATGATTTTTGAGAGTAAACATCTTGTTTACCACTTTTTTTTCTAAAATAAAGTATCCATAAACTTTACTTGGATTTTTTTTCTTGTATCCACGATTTTCAGAAACTACTGCTATAGCAAAAATGGCAAACTGCGTACCGTTTCCTAAAGCCTTACCTATTACTATGTTGTGCATGTATTATACATTATTTAAACCTTCCTCTAAATCACTCTATCTATTAAAAAACGCTTTAAAAAACCGTTGCATAGTTTTAAAGGTTGAAGCATAATTATAGGGACAGACGCGGGAAGCGACTTTGCTTTATTTATACTATGAATTGAAGAGTAGATTCGAAGGCTGCAATAACTAGAACTACAAGTGTAACAGTGTCATTATTTATCTAAACTAAGTATACATAATTATCAAAAGTATTATCTGATTTAGTAATTTATTACAACAAATACATTTGATGCAAGCTCCTATTGCGTCATTCATTTTATAAAAGCTATAGATTGGTAGATAGTGGATCAGTAGTTTAAAATAATCGGTGAGTACTTACACTGGTAAACATTTTTTTATTTTTTATATCTTTAAATGTACTTATTATTAAAAGTGATAAGGACGCCTTCTATTTTGTAGCTTTTGTGGGTGTCGCCAGAGGCTTAGAAGATAATCTAGTATTTTTAAGGCACTGTTTTATAGCTTTAAGTTAAAGACCAAAGAAAGCTACAAAGTGTTGCCAAAAGTTGCCACTATTAGCAACAATCTGTGGATAATTTTGGTCTTTTTAGTTAGGACTGCTTGACTGTGCTCAAAAAATACTAAGTAAGCAAGATTATCTAGTGTCGTACTGTGCCATATTTTTGATATTTGCCTTAGTTTAGAAGATATATATTTTTTTAAATGGCGCTAGTAAACTGGCTCTTAGACGAGCATTTTGTAAAAAAAAAAACTAACATTAACTTTTCTATTTTACAGTCAACATGGGTTCCAAATTACGATCAATCATACTGACGATCACCTTGGTCGCTTCAATCAACGCACAAGTCTGCCCCAGTTCGGTGACGTCACTACTACAAAACGTACTCGCCTCACCGAATTCGAACCGCGCTTTGCAGATTCTGAAAGCTGCTACAAATAATAAATTAACCAATGGATACAGTATTGTTGAAGAAATTGTACCATGTAACAATCAAATTTTGACAACCGGTCCAGTAAGCCAAATCGGGCCAAGATACGTCGCCAATGCTCCACGTCCTGTCAAGTTTTTGCCAAAAGTTGGACCCAATTTGCCTGGCAACTTAGTTTTACCGAATAGCAACCTGGCTTTACCGACTGGCAACTTACCGGCTGTTGCGGGGCTTCCAGCAAGTTTTCCAAGAATTGTTGGCGGTTGCGGTTGTAACACGCAAGTTCCATGTCCCAATCCATTTTTGCCAGCCCAGTCCCCTGTTTCTGCGATTGCCCCGCCAACCTCGAACCTGCTACCCTCGACTGTGCCGTATCAATCTAAGAATAGGTACTTGAGGAAAATACCTATGCCACCTCCATCTATTTGAATTTAGTTTTTAAGTATGTAATTTATTGTTAATGTTAAATTAATAAATATGTTGAAAATAAGTACTTTAGTTTTTTTTTTAATAAACAATAGTTCATTACGACCGAAACACGGTTACTGCCCGATCAAGGTGTCCCCCCTATGTCCCCTACAGTTTACAAGGCCAAACATTGTGATAAGGTTTTTTCAAGTTTTTCAACGAAGGGCCTTTCGATGTTCCCTTATATAGGAAGGTTGTGGTAATCTATGATGCTACCACACCACACGGCACTGGTTATTTTATTTAAAAGGGCAGTATAGCAACGCAAAATTACTAAGCATAACTCATGCTGTCGCCCTCTTAACGCAACCATGTGACAGAGAGAGAGCAAATTTTTTGATGAAATTTGCATTTTGGGCATTTTTTCACTACCTAAATCTAAGCAAATCACAATGATTTTGATGTCCATCGCTTCAGAATTAAATAATCTAGGTTTGTACAGTGGCGGACACGGTCGGCGTAACACTTCCGGTTTTTCTGTATTACAAAATAGCTCTTGTTCTTTAGTAATACAGTCTAGGGCTGACGAAACCATAGACAAATCTGTTACGGCCTCCTAGTCCGCCACTGTACGTTTTCCTTTTTCTTTTAATATGCATTGGTTTCGTAAAACAAAATACATTATCCTACTAATTTTTATCACAAAATCCCTCTGTATTTGAGTGTCCTATACGTCTGATTCTTTAGCAAATAAAAAAAAAAAAATGAAAACGTACAAACCTAGTTTTTTATAGTGTTAATAACATACTAAAACTTTATGGCGATTGGAAAATAATTAGTATAGTGAAAACAGTTTTTTCTTTTTGTATGGACGCGTTCGGGGTATACGGTCCTGTTAATAAGTGATGATCACAATATTTTTGGGACTAGGTAGGTATTCAGCCGTGTTGCAGCTAAGTAGAAACTAGTAATCCTAAACTTACTCCCATGGTTACGGGCAGAAGCATCCTCCGTTAAAATTTTTAAACAGCCAAGCTAGCCAAGCCAAGGGTGGCGATGTGGGAAAACCCCCACACAATATTTGTCTTTATCATGATCTATGGAAGAGGCTTATGTCCAGCAGTGGACGTCTATTCTCCTCAGAAGAAGGCAGGGCTTTGATCTGTAAAAACCCGAACTTATCACTTGAGTTTGCAAATTTTTTAATACTTACAAAATACGTTGATTAACTAAGTATTACATAATTTACTTAGTAAAATTATGAAACTTTTTTAATCGATCGAAAAGATAAAATAGGACTAGTACAAATAGAGAAAACCATGTCTTGATCAAATCATTTATTATAACACAGGCAAAATGATAGCATTAAATAATTTTGTGGTTTTAATTTTATTTCAAGTTGCTTTAAAAGTTAATCAGGTAAGCTTTAAAGTCTCTTTTACTTTAATCATTGTTAAAACTCTTACCTACTTAGTTAGAAACTTTTGATTATTTTTTTCTGTAGAATTCTTAAAGTCAAAATTATTCATCAACTACCCACAGGTCACAAACACTTAAATAGCCAAAATCGCCACGCTTGGTGGCGGGATTGTTCCCTTTAGTCGCCTTTTACGACACCTGTGATGTGACCTAAAATATTTTGAAAGATTTCCATTTATTAGGTACTTACTTACTTTTTTTTTAATCTTTTTTGTGCGATGTGCTAGGTAAATTATAAATTCATTTGTTTTAATTCAATTGATACATAATAAATGCATTTGTTTTTTGTTTTCAAGCTTAATGACACTAGGAAAGTAGTATGATACGATTAAAATATCATTGATCTCTTTTCAGGCGAATAGTCAATACTTAAAAGAATTAACAGAGGTACAGCAAGAACTAATTCCAACTGGTATCTCATCGCTTTATGTGGAACCAGCTAAAGAAACAACGGAAGTCAAAGCAGACCCTTTGGGCTTACTGAATAGACTAATTCAACTAGCTAATATAATTGTATCCAATGAAAAACAGCTTAAAGATGTGTTAAATAGCAGAATTGTTAATATAGATAACACCCCAAAAGTTAAAACTATTCCAAATCAAGTTTTGCTACAAAACCGTGTTAATGTCCCAGTAAATTTTGCTAGTAACAATCAGATGTTGACCTTGGGAGCAAAACCTAAAGGACTAGCAGATATTGAAATGAAAAATAACCGGATACAACTTAACCAAGCAGAAATATCGTTTAAACAAAATCAAAGAAATATTTTGTTAAACGAAAATGTTATTGGAAAGCAACAGATATCTAGAAAGATACAAGAAAACAAAGAACAAAGAAGTATAATACCAGAAAGTATTTATCAGAAATTCGAAGGTATACCCAAACCCAATACCCCCTTCCATACTTCTTACTCTCAAGTACAGAAATTAGAACCAAACAGACTACTTTCAGTTGATAAAATTGAAAATTCGAATGTAAGAAACATTCAAACAAATCGTGTTGATAAAATACCACAGAAACTCGTTGCAAATAGAATTCCTCAAGTAAATGTACCAGTACAGTATAAAAATAAAGCAAAAGTTATTCCTAAAGTGAGAAATAATATTATAGAACCATATCAATATGAAACTCAAAATAACAATTTACCGCCAAATCTACCAACGGTCACAATACCAGAGGTTATCAAATCGTATATGCAAAGGAATCAGAAACAGCCAATTATTATTACATCATCACCGGATATCAATCCGTATGTTACTCCTTTCCAAAACCAACCTCAATTTGCAACTGTTAATATTCCAACGTTAAATGTAATTCCAAAACCCGAGACTATACCAAAGCAGTTCACATTACAGAACAAAAACCCCAATGTGAAAAACGAAAATATTTCTGGATTTAACAAAGGCATTCAATCAAGCACACCCAGCTTAAATCCAAATAATGAAAGACTATCAGTCAATTCAAAGGTAAAAAATCAAGAAAATCAAAAAGTCTTACCAAAATCAAGAATTCTTGAAGGTACATCGGTGTCAAAGAGTTTAGGAAATAATCAGAAAGTAGTATCAAGAACTTTACTACCAAAGATATCGTCTTCTATAATACTTCCAGGTTATAATCCATTTGTTTTACCATCTCTAGCTTTATGTCCTACTGTATCTAGGAAAGGGTCATGCGAGAAACAAAGAAATATCTTGGTGCCACCTCCTTTTTTGTAATTAAAGTTTTTGTCTCCAGAATGTGGTGTTTTGTTTTATTATGAGTTTATTCTGAAGCTGGGTAGCCTAGGAGTATAACTTGTAAAGCCTGTAGGTTCGGCATAAGCATAAAGTCTACGGTATAGCATTGCCTGTCGTACGAGGCTACTAAAAGGGCTCATATGGGTCGTAGGTGTGATGTTAAGGGTGGGGGTCCGGTTCACTTATTAAGCAGCCCTGATATGGGTGGCGGCACAGCTTGTGGCATTGTGCATAAGCTTCACAGGCAAGCTAGGGAAGGAACAACATGCCCTTCCCGAAAATGAATCTGAGTAGCAGCTGGGCGTGGGAAGGACGCTGATCATTATTGATTCCCGAGGTCCTTCCAAATAATGCCGAGATGGCCACGGGGGGGTTTAGTGGGTGCGAGCCCCAACCCACATACCCCCGTCGTCGTTCCCTTGAGTTAAAAATGGGTTGAAAGCCAGTTTACAGCGATGCTAGCGCCATTCGCGAAAAAAAATCTTTTAAACTAAGGAAAATATCAAAAATGTGGCACAGTATAGTATGACACTAGATAAAGGTAGCCTAGTATTTTTAGGGCACTGTTGTATATCTTTTAAATTAAAGACCAAAGAAGGCCGCTTTTAGCAACAACCTGTGGATAATTTTGTTCTTTTTATTTAGGACTACTTTCTCAAAAAATACTTAGTAAGCAAGATTATCTAGTGTCATACTGTGCCACATTTTTGATATTTACGTTAGTTTTGAAGTTTTTTTTTTGAGAATCGCGCTAGCATCGCATTGTTGAAGCATACATAACATTATTAAAATTTTAAATAGGTTCTTAGTTAAAATTAAATATTTAATCAAATTTTTACATTATGTGGCAATGGCAACCACTGACTTGCTATAATTTCATTATTTGTTTCGAAAAGGATAATGCAATAATTTTTTGTAGCAATTGCATTAATAGAAAGATAATACCGACTAATTTCACAAGTAAAACAAGAAAAATTTACAGTAAGTACCATTTTCGTGACCCAATTTCTAAATGGAAAACTATTAATTTTGATAAGAACTTTCTCTTAAATATTGCCTATTTTCCTAGTAAGTTCATTAGTGAAATTATTCTGAGTCAACAATGTCGTTTGTTACAGTTGTTTGTTTGTTTGCCTTTGCCAACGGAGTTTTGGGACAGGTAAGGGAATTTAATCTTTAATACTAAGGAGGTATTTAGGATGATCGCTGGGGCCAATAAGTTCCCAAAAGTCGCAGAGTAGGCAGACTCCCCACAAGGTGGTCAGACGACCTGGTGAAGGCTTGGGAATACACTTGATGAAGGTCTCTCAAGACCGGTCAGGGTGACGTTTTGTGTCGCGGAGTTGAACACAAAGTTCGAAAGATCGCCCGTGACCCCCTTGCTAACAGCCGAGGAGGACACCGGCGGGGTTTTAGTGGGTGCGAACCCCACATAAGCCCGTGGCTCCCCCCGGGGCTGCGTATCCTCGTCAGGAGTTTCCCTGAAAAAAAAAGGGTGAAGTTTTGTCGAGGAGTCTTATGTCCAGCAGCTGTGGACATCTTTTGGCTGAATGGAATAATTGGGCTTAAAAACTGTGGATGGGTTGGTTATTAGGACTACTTTCAGGTAGTTGAAGCGCTGTGGTAGCCCAGGAGTGGTGGATGTAAAGGGGGTAAGGCCTAGCACAATCATCAAAGGTCCCCGATATAGGCAGCGAAACGGCTTGACTTTTAGCACTGTGCCAGCTTTAGAGGAAAGCTTGGGAGGGAAACAGATGCCCTCCCCAAGAAAGGCAGCTAAGCGTGGATATCAATCATCAATTATTCCTTAAGTAAAGAAAAGCGATTTGTTGTGATTTGATGGCAACTGAAAAGTTTTGCGTTACTTATTATTAAGTAATTTTCTCTAAATACCTAGCAGGCTAAACCATAACATTGTTTTTTTTTTATTCCAGTGCCTACCCTACGGAGCACCACCACTTCCCTGCGGCGTACCACCTCTCCCCTATGGCGTACCACCACTCCCCTGCGGTGTACCACCACTACCCTGCGGTACACCACCACTCCTGACAACCACTCCAGCGTTACCAACTCTACCGCTCCCTCTAGCGTCCCGGCAACTGTTGGCAACTTTGCCAGTGCCTGGTGCTTGCCCATTTCTACCAGCCGCTTCACCAGTTTCAGCAATTTTTAACCCGGTCTCGCCTTGTTTGCCTCCAGTGTTGCCATGCTCGTGTGCCGGGTGTTCCTATTTAAGGAAAATTGTTATACCACCTCCGTGTATATAGGTTTTTTTTGGTAAGTAATGTTGTTGGATTGTGAATAAATTTTGATATTTTAGAATACGGTCTTTTTATTTTATCCATACTTATCTACCCAGCACTTGTTCAATATAGGACACAAGGTATCTCTTTTAATGAAATTCTAGTAAACTTAATAAATCTACACTCCTTGAGGCCAAGATGGTTCAGGGGCTTTACCCATTCGGCTCCAATCAAGCGAGCGTGAAACCAAAACCATCAGTCAGACCAGCCAAACAGAGTTAGTTTTGCATTTATAATATTATTAGTATGGATTAGTAACTATGGATGAGATTGCTAATATTGCTGTCCTTAAAACCATTATAACCATTATTTCTTTTGTTAAATTAAATTCGTGTTTAAACAAAGAAATACTTCATCAATATATATAAAACTCTTCCGTTACTGACTGGCTGACTGACTGACTGACAGACAACGCAGAGCCGAAACTACTGGACGTAGCGGGCTGAAATTTTGCATGTAGGTTCCTTAGGGAGTGTAGGTGAGCACTAAGAAAGGATTTCCCGAAATTCCCACGGGAACGGGAATAAACGGGATTTTTGTGTTTATGAGTAATCTGCGCGGGAAAAACCGCGGGGCAGCCTCTAGTCGTAATTAAAATGAATCACAGTTAGATAAATAGGTACTTTAGTAACTGAATTGAATAAAAGTAACGTTTTCATCATTGTATGGTTTTGTAAGTACAAACTTTACAGACAGAATGGGTGTGTGCAATTTACTTTTTGTGGTGTTCATATTAAGTGCGAAGGTAAAAATCTTTTTTTTTTGGCTCGATATTAAATCTAGTTTGGGTAGCTCATGTATTATGACTTACTGGAACCTATCCTTAGCTTTTCCGTGACTTTATTTGATTGTAGGAGACTTAATGGATTTCTATTTTATTATTTCTTTCCTCTATTCACGGAAGTAAAGTAAAGTAAAAAACACTTTATTGCACACAAAGTAAGATAAAAAAGTCCAAAACCTCATTCCGATTCCTAATCTTTTCTAATTTTTGAAATAATTTATTTTTTTAAATTCCTGCGGGAATTTAGAGTATTCCTTTTCAGTGGACCACAGAGTATTATTATAATACTTAGTGACCCGTTTAAATTTTAAATTTTTATTTTTTACGAGCTATCCCGGCTTACTTCGTTACGCCATAGAATATAGATACTTCTAAAGACTTGGCTCTATCTATAAACTATGTTCTTTTGACTGCCCAGAATAGGCGAATAAAAAAACAAACAACAACAACATTACAAATCACCTGTCAAAATATGTAAACAACGGAAAAAATATTGCACCTTGGGTTACATTATTTGAGTTTAAGTAAGGATCCCTAATTTTTTTAAAAATCTTATATAGCCTATGACACTCGGGGATAGTGTAGCTTCCTACCAGTGAAATATTTTTTTAAATCGGTTCAGTATTTCCGGAGCCTATTCGTTACAAACAAACAAACAATCAAATCTTTCCTCTTTATAATATTGGTATAGATATCCAATTTAGATTTTATAGGGGATGTATCATACATAAATCTACATTCTAAATTTCAACTCACTATCTTAGCTATACGTTGTATGTCAATAAAAGTAAGTTGTAATAATATTGATAAATATAATTCACAGATGTGCCTCCAACCAGTTCAAACTTTAGAAAACCTACCAGAGGATCTTATAGACTTAATACAATTAAATAAAGAAAGCAGTACAAATGAGTATCAAACCATACCAATAAAGGGTACTGCAACAGTCAAGAGCTACTTTCCAATGCCAAACAACGTACAGATATTACCACCCCACCTCACCACTTTTAACTTACCACCAACTAATCCTACGTCTTACCTACCAAATCATCGAGAAGAACAAAACGAAACGCTAATTAACGATGATACTTTACCTATTGAATATCTGGAAATACCACCTGTAAAAGAGGGTATAGAAATTATTCCAAAAGATAAAGAATCTGATCGTATTTTGTCACTTGGTATGAAGCAGGACGTAGAAGGATCTAATAATTGTATGAAAATATTAGCAGAAACTGAAAATTTAACAGAAAAAACAAAACATACAGTTCCAGAATGTATTTTAATAACTAAAGAAGAAGTAACTTCAAGCGTGCAAGAGCATTCAGTAGCATTACCATCGATAGATAATGATAACGATCCAAATGAAAATTATAAAGTCGTTTTTATACCAATAATCGCAATATTGCCCGAAGTTACTATGGCATCAGAACTTATGTTACCAGAAGAGTTTATACCATTGAAGAAAAACGAATCAAGAGATTATGACGAAGAGATTAAGGAGCATTCAGGAATGGTAATAGTTAATTCAAGCACCTAAACGTCATGACTCAGTGTTGATGATTTTCCGCTTGGCCAAATAATAAGCCTACTTATAACTCCAGAAATCAGAACAGAAGAATTTCATTCTTTTGATACTCTTGTATTAAACTTAAGTTATGAAATGTTTAAAGTTTTATATATAATATGCCATTTCTTTACCATACGTTTTTATTTGTGTTGTGTTGTACTGGTCAGCTCAGAAAAGCTTAAAATTAATTTAAGGTTCTAGGTTAAGCACGGAGAAATAAAAATAAATCTTTCAATGGCACTCAATTTATTTTATTAACATTATACAGTACATTATACTTATCAAACATAATTTAACTAAAAATCTCAAAACATAGCGTAAGGTGATTGGAAATCATTCTTCGAAGTTATTATAGAACCATAGGGCGATGACAAAATAGGATCAGAATATGGTGAACTAGAACTAATAGCTTCATAAGGTGACATAAGAGCTAAACTAGATCTAGGTTTAGGTGGGGGAACACCATAGGACGTGATTGCTGACCCTGTATCAGTATAAGATGAACCTAAGTAATTTGCATTTTTTAATTGAGGAGGAGTTTGGTACGTAGAGTAAGAAGCTACTTGTGGTTGCGGAGTCACGTATTGAGCTGCTGGTTGGGAAAAGTATGTTGATTGTGGTTGTGGCTGAGCAACGTAGGCCGTTGGAGCCGGTTGCAAATACTGTTGGCTCGAAGATGGAGGCAGATAAGTTGGTGGTGCTGCAGGCACGTAGTTCAATTCTGGTTGAAGCGACACAATTTCCTCTTGATTCTTTGCTTCTTGCGGAGCGTTCATTAGATTGCTAACTATCAAAAGTTGTAAAGCAATTGCTAAATTGTTTAGAACATTATTGTCCACTGGGGTCGTTGATGGGTTTATAGCTTGGTTACATTCTGTTTCCAAAGCAGGTAGAGGTATAGCTGGGTTTGGTAATGAAGAAAAGTAGCTTGGTATTACTATTGGATTTGAAGACGCTAAATTTGGTAAAGGGGTTAGATTTGATACGCCAATGGATAAAGGTATAGATGGAAAGTTTGAAGAGAAGATTGAAGGGTTAGATTGAAAGTTTGTAGTGATGATTGAAGGGCTGGATTGAGATAAAATAGGCGGTGATGATGATATTAGGTTAGATAGTAGAGAGCTTGATAGTTGATTTGAGAAGGGCGGCGATGCGAACTTCACTATCTGACCGTATGAAGGTAAAATCTGAAATGCAAAACAAGTTTTTTTTTTTAATTTGGAATAAAAAACATATATTATGAGAACTGTTTACTAAGGCCCGTTATATGCAACTCTGTTTGTGGTTTAAGCTGCAGTTGTCACTTTTTGTTTGTATGAGAAAGAAAGTGACAGATGCATCTAGGTACTGAGGAAGTTTTAACCGAGTTAGATATTATAAGAAATCAATTAAAGATGTATCTTTATAAGAGAAATTATTAAGTTTATTACTGATGAAGATATAAATAAATCAAAATCAAAAAATCTTTATTCAATATAGGATACAAGATATCACTTATTGAAAGTCAATTAGACTACATCTAATCTAATTGCTATTGATACCTTGTTTGGTAAAGTATCCTATACTGTGAGAGGCGAGGTAGTTCAGGGTGCCCACCAATTGGCTCAGGCAAACAAATGTTTGGCTTGCCTTACGACAATAGTCGCCTGGAGAGGCCCCCAAATCAAAATTACAATCAAAAGATGGCCACTGCTGGACATACATCCCCGCTCAAGATTGCCCCAAAGGAAAAGGATTATGGAGGGAGTTTTCAATAATCGCCACGCTCTGCAAGCGGGTTGGCGATCACAATTTAGTTCCTTAAAGAAAGACGCTGTTGCCCGGCCTTTTGGTTCTCCCTAGTCGCCTTTTACGACACCAACGGGAGGAGTAAAGCCTCATCTAGGGGCACGCGGGGCGTTGCGCGGGGCGTCGTCGTGCGGGGCGTCCGTTTTACAGAGACGCGTTGGCTTGGCACAGTAAAGCGCCCGCCTCGTTTAACGCTTCAAGAGTAAAATAGGCCTATGTTTGATATCATGCATGGAGACGCGCATGACGCCCCGCGCAACGCGCCGCGTCTCCCTAAATGAGGCCTAAGGGAAGTAAGTAAGTACTTACTTGCATATAATTGTTAGTAGGTAAAAGTAAAGAAAATATCAGAAAATATTATGTAAAAGACAAAATAATAAAAAAATTAACTTACGCGACATGTAATTGTGAACACTAGAAAAAGTTTTTTCATTGTCTTTCCCGCCATTTTGAAAAGCGTACTAAATAATTAATGAAGAAATGTCATAAAACTAAGTCACTATTATACTTTCTAGTCTTTTTTGTTTATGCAATTATTTTATTTTGTGTAATTTTTTTAGTGATAAATATCTTTTGCTATCTTTTCGAAGCGTAAGGAAAGAATCTAAATATTTCGTTGTGAATTGACGCTTCCAAGAATACGTACCTACTTACTAAATATGAAATTATTTTTAAATGTTTAATTTTTTGATATCGATTGCCTTTTAAGCATAATATCACGTACTTGCCTGCTCTTTGTTTTCTTTTTTGCGTTTTAATTTGAATGAATGAATCGGATAGGTCAACGATTTAAATAATAATAATAACGCCGAGCCCCTAACTAGGAAGAACATGTACAGTGGCGGACACGATCGGCGTAACA
Organism: Euspilapteryx auroguttella; assembly: GCA_951802225.1. Lineage (NCBI taxonomy): Eukaryota > Metazoa > Arthropoda > Insecta > Lepidoptera > Gracillariidae > Euspilapteryx > Euspilapteryx auroguttella. Next base: position 4,134,389 of record OX637667.1, read on the forward strand.
CTTCCGGTTTTTCTGTATTGCAAAATAGCTCTTGTTCTTTAGTAATACAGTCTAGGGCTGACGAAACCATAGACAAATCTGTTACGGCCTTCTAGTCCGTGACTGTACCTATCTAGGGTGCCTGACATATACAGAGACAAACATTTACTCTCAGACCGGAAACAAACATCGATATTCATCATAACAATGTTCACTCCGCCGGGAATGGAACCCAGGTGCACACGCATCTCGTCCACATCACTGCCAGCTGAGATACGGAGCAGTCAAATTGCCGTGTGGAGGCGGCATCATCATCATCAATCAATAAAACTCTTCCGTTACTGACTGACTGACTGACTGACTGACTGACTGACAGACAACGCAGAGCCGAAACTACTGGGCGTAGAAAGCTGAAAATTGGCACGTGGGTTCCTTGGGGAGTGTAGGTGAGCACTAAGAAGGGATTTCCTGAAATTCCCCGGGAACGGGAAAAAACGTGATTTTTGTGTTTATGAGAAATCTGCGCGGGAAAAACCGCGGGGCAGCCTCTAGTCAATCAATACATAGTATAAAACAAAGTTGCTTCCCGCGTCTGTCCCTATGTATGCTTATATCTTTAAAAGTATCCAACGGATTATGATGCGGTTTTTTTTAATCGATAGAGTGATCCAAGAGGAAGGTTTATAAATATAATACATAAGCAAACTAGCAATAGGTTAGGCGGTACGAAGTTCGCCGGGTCGACTAGTACAGTATAAAACAAAGTCGCTTCCCGCTTCTGTCCCTATGTATGCTTATATCTTTAAAACTATGCAATAGATTTTGATGCGGTCTTTTTTAATCGATAGAGTGATCCAAGAGGAAGGTTTATAAATATAATACATAAGCAAACTAGCAATAGGTTAGGCGGTACGAAGTTCGCCGGGTCGACTAGTACAGTAAAAAACAAAGTCGCTTCCCGCTTCTGTCCCTATGTATGCTTATATCTTTAAAACTATGCAATAGATTTTGATGCGGTCTTTTTTAATAGATAGAATGATTAAAGAGGAAGGTTTATAAGTATAATACATGTACAAGATAGAAATAGGTTAGGCGGTACGAAGTTCGCCGGGTCGACTAGTACAGTATAAAACAAAGTCGCTTCCCGCTTCTGTCCCTATGTATGCTTATATCTTTAAAAGTATCCAACGGATTTTGATGCGGTTTTTTTTAAAAGATAGAGTAATTCAGGAGGTAGGTTTAAAAGTATAATACATGCACAAAATAGTAATAGGTGAGGCGGTACGAAGTTCACCATGTCGACTAGTAATATATATAATGTCACCACCCCATCTCATGCCACGGGGTTCGTAAAAGGCGACCAGGGACCACCCAAAGGACGGGAAGCAGCGTCCTTCGTTGAGAAACTTGACCACCAAAGCGCGGTATCATCAGTATTTATCATCATCATCGTCATTACAACCAGTAGAAGTCCACTGCTGGACAGGTCTCCCGCACAGACACAGATTGTCACAAGGACAAACATAGTGGAGGGAATTTGACGTCGCCACGCTTGGCAGGCGGGTTGGCGATTGCACTATGGTTGTTTAAATTCTTCAACGAAGGCCGCTACTTCCCGACCTTCAAAAATTCCCTTAGTCGCCTTTTACGACACCCACAGGAAGAGATTGAGTGGTAGTATTCTAAGCCGACGAGTACGTATACCTAGGACAAACCATCCAGTTAGGTAGGTCCAACTTCGAGAAGGAGGTCAATCGCCGAATCCAGCTCGGATGGGCGGCGTTCGGGAAACTACGCAACGTCTTCTCGTCCAATATTCCTCAGTGCCTGAAGACGAAGGTATTTAACCAATGTGTGCTGCCAGTGATGACATACGGTTCTGAAACGTGGTGCTTCACTATAGGGCTTATGAACAGGCTCCGAGTAGCTCAACGAGCCATGGAGCGGGCTATGCTCGGGATTTCTCTGCGGGATCGAATCAGAAATGAGGACATACGCAGAGAAACCAGGGTCACCGACATAGCCAAGCGGATAAGCTCGTTGAAGTGGCAATGGGCAGGTCATATAGCCCGCAGAACAGATGGCCGCTGGGGCCGAAAAGTTCTCGAGTGGAGACCACGGATCGGCAAGCGCAGCGTAGGACGTCCACCGACCAGATGGACGGATGATCTGCGCAAGGCTGCGGGTCCACGCTGGATGCAGGCCACCTGCGATCGGTACAGATGGAGAGCCTTGAGGGAGGCCTATGTCCAGCAGTGGACGTCCTACGGCTGAAATGATGATGATGATGATGATTCTAAGCCGCCAGCGCGATCGCTAGGTACTCAAGAATTTTTGGGCCTCTGCGACGCATCATTTCTTCGACCTTTGTGACCTGCCACATTTGGAATATTGCTTTTCGTCCTCTTCGTTTTTTTTTGGATTGACGCTCTAGCTAGAGCTCTCTCTAGTCTATTCTATTCTAGAGGTCTGAAAGCCCCGTTTCACATACCTTGAACCTACGACGCTACTATTAAGTGTACAGTGGCGATCTAGGAGGTCGTAACAGATTTGTCTATGGTCTCGTGCGTCCTAGACTGTATTACCAAAGAACAAGAGCTATTTTTCGTTACGCCGACCTAGACCGCCTCTCTACCAAAGTATAGTTTTATGTCATGGTCTAGATTAGGCTAAAAAATATGCAATCGAAGCATAGAAAGAAACTGTTACTAACATTTCTATGATTTCGATTCTCTAAAGGTAATCAATTGCACATTATTTCCTTAAAGGTAATCTTATCACGTATTTATCTATTTTTATAAAATTAAATAACTTATTACCAACTTATTACATAATTTCAACAGTAATTACTTAATGCGGATCTAATTTTATTTCAAAAACTAATCAATTTATGACCAAGGTGTCCGATAATAATTATCATAACTTATTCAAATTCTTTTTGAAAGGACGCTCTTCAATATTTAAAATATTATTTATTTAAAGTTTATTTTATTATAAATAAAAATAATTAATTAATAATAATAAAATGCATAATTCAGTAGTGGCTTGCATTTTGTACTGTTTTTATGTAAGTATACATAAAGTCGTTACTATTAAAAATAAAAAAACTTACAAAAAAAACCGCATTCAGTAGCCAGCTAATTGCTATTTTTCTGAAGGTTAGCAATGGTTTTCAAATGGTTCGTTCATGTAATTTTCATGCCCATTATAATTTAATAACATTTTATTTTTCAGCTCTGCTTCTGTAACGGCCAAGTTTTACAACAGCCCATTGTAACAACAAACAATAACCAATGTGACTGCGGCAACTTACAAAATACATTTGCAACCAGCAACTTGGTTCAGTTGTCAAATGCCAACATTGCTCAGTTGTCAAATAGCAATATTGCTCAGTTGTCAAATAGCAATATTGCTCAGTTGCCAAACGGCAACACGGTTGTAACCGGGGAAGTTGCGAACATGGCATATGCTGGCAAAGGTGACATGGTTTTGACAGGTGATTTGCCAGTAAGAGGCAACACTGGAGTGTCAGGAAGTTTGCCAGTTTATGGATATGTCACTTTCGAAGGCAGGGTGCCGGTCGATGGTACGGTCAAAGTTTTGAACTGTCCCTGTAATTGTTTTGCTCAGACTGTATAGGTATAATTTATTTAATTGTTATTGAGATATAATTTAATTAGTTTTTATGTGTTATTTATTGTGTGAATTAAAATTTTGAGTGGACACTTTTATTTTATTTTACTTTCATTTTAGAAAAAAAAATTGACACAAAACAACCGAGTTTTATTTAAAATATACTTTATTAGCTGGTGCCAACGACTTTGTCTGCGCAGGATGTTTAAAAAAATTGCTTTCATATAATCTTTATATATTGTAGCCTATGTGTTATTTTAATCTTTATTATTGTACCTAAAGATTCATCAAAACCATTTCGTAGATTTTACATTATAGAGTTTTAAATCACTTACAAATTTTCGCGTTTATAGAATTTATAGGATTAGGTAAGTTACTTATTTAAGAAGAAAACAACAAAATTTACTTAGAAAATAATCAACATTTATTTACAATTACAACGAGCGGTCCCGGCTTACTTCGTTACGCCATAGAATATAAGATACTACTACTATAATAATAATAGACTTTGTTCTTTTGACTGCCCAGAATGGGCGAATAAAATAAAAAACAACAACAACAAACCACCTGTCAAAATATGTAAACAACGGAAAAAATATTGTACATTGGATTACATTATTTGAGTTTAAGTAAGTATCCCTAATTTTTTTGAAAATCTAATATAGCCTATGTCACTCGGGGATAGTGTAGCTTCCTACCAGTGAAATAATTTTTCAAATCGGTTCAGTATTTTCGGAGCCTATTCGTTACAAAAAACAAACAAACAAACAAATCTTTCCTCTTTATAATATTGGTATAGACAACAAAAAAGCAATTACAAATAAAACTTAGTTGCCGGACAACCACAGAAGCCATTGCAACCACAACCACCGTCAACATTCAGACTTACAACCGGTAAACTATTGTAACCAAACGTCAACTGAGCTGTCAACGGCGTAACCACATCTGGGTAAAACTCAACCTGGTTAAAACCATTGCATGGATTAGAGGAATATGACAAGTCGGTTGCAACCAGTTGAGGATGAGAATATTCTTGACGCACGTCTATACTTTCAACAACTGTGGGGCAATCTTTAGCATTAAGGGTAGATTCAATCAAATCACTAACGATTAGAAGTTGCAGAGCATTAGCTAAAGAGTTCGCAACCGAATTATCAACCAAAGTGGTTGCGAAAACCGCATTAGGTACTACAGGGTTGATACAACTGGGTTCCACTTGGATAAAGCCATTGTAACCGGTCACTATTTGGTTTTTTATAACGGGTGTTGGTAAGTTCGTTAGAACTTGGTTGGGTACAGGTAAGTTCGTTAAAACTTGGTTGGGTAAAGGTAAGTTCGTTAAAATTTGGTTGGGTACAGGTAAGTTCGATACTACATTGGGTGCAAGCAAGTTCGTTACAACGTTGGGAACGAACTGGTTTATCACTGGAGGTTGCACCTGGGTTGGTCTTGGGCCACAGCATTGGGCTGTTACCTGTAAAAATATAGATATATTACTTAAAGTAAATATAATATAGGACCACTTGTATTACAATGATAAGTAATAATGTACAAATAATAATAACCTTCGATTATTTTATTCATGCAATAATTAAAAAAATACATTTAGAACAATCCTTATCACACAGCAGAAAAACATCCACTGCCTCTTCCACAAATAGCTATATGGACCGGACACTCCAAGTCACACCTGGAGATGGAAGTTTGGAGGGTCTGTCTACCTACTAAGCGTCTTGCGATGCGGTCACCACTAGACTTGGGTACTCCCAGCTCCGGAGAGGGATTGGACTTATCTTGTCCGGATCCGCTCTGGGATTCTACTCATCTTATCGAGCCGGGTCCCCTTTCTTATTCCGATTCCCATACGCTCCAAGCACTTCGCGCGAGTCATCAAATCTGGATCCGTCCGCGTCTAATCTCAGCCCGCCGCGCGAACATTGACAGTGGGTGTGACCGAATCGTCGACCGGGCCCCTGCCGCCGCGCCGTCCGCCGCCGCCGGGCCGAGCGAGCGCGAGCGCAGTATCCGAACGATCCTAATCTTATTCTTATTCCCATCCCATCCCAGTCTTCCTCAGAAGTCTGAGACGACGTGACGTGCGAGTTCGTCCGAGCCGAGCTCTCGCTCCGGACTTATTTGGGATCCGGCTCGATAAGAAAACTGTGGAGTGATTCAGATTTTATGATCCGGAAGAGGATCTAGCTCATTTAAGTCTTCTTGTCCGGAGTTACCCAAGCCTAGTCACCACTCGATATACTTTCGGCCCCATTTACTAGATCAGAACTTTCTTAGAGCCAGGTATATACCTTGCAGGGCACGCCCTGCCTATTGCACTTAAGTTTGGCAATCCTACGGGCTTTCATCATCATCTCAGATAAAAGACGTCCACTGCTGGATATAGGCCTCCTCCACAGTTCGTCACAAGAACAAACATCGTGGGGGTGGTTTTGCCATAATATTCACGCTTGAAAGTTGGATTAGCGATCGCTTTTCATAATGTCCATCGAGTGCTCCCATAGTCGCCTTTTACGACACCCGTAAGAAGATGAGAGGAGATTAGGTGGTGGTATCATATTACGCTGCTGCCTTATGGTGATGTGCTTTAATGTTGACGATTGGTTAAAAATATATAATTAAATTACCTGGTAAACAGCTATTGCAAGAAAAGCAATAATTTTCAACCTCATTTCTTAAGACTTAAGCGCAACTGAATACTGAAATTATAGTGAAATAGCTTATATAGTCATTTCCTATATGAATACAGTAAGGTTAACCTAGTAACATTATTTCTTGTTACAAAACTTTGATATGTTCATTGATTTGTAAAGGGCTAGAAAGTAATTTTATAATATTTTTCAATAGGTTACTTACTTTATTTGATTGTAAAGTCTATCAAATTTAAGATACTTAAACATTAGGTAGGTTGTTTATAGAACATGTCCAGGGTTCAATAGACGGTGATGTTAATGTGAGTTTGTAGATTCGGGTTCAATTCCCCAGCGGGGTAGTCTTTAATTGTGATTCTTGGTCAAATACAGGTTCCACCTAGATATGAGCTTCAAATGTGATGCCTACTTTATGCAACAGAATCCCCTAAAACCCATTTTAATAATGCAAACAAACACCAGCGCCGATTACTGCATATAACTAACGTTTAAATAAAAAATAGGCTGTTGGTATGATTTTGTATGCATGAACAAAATATCTATAGCGATAGATAGTTTATTGAAAACGGCTGTGATTGAAATCTAATAAGTTTTTTCTTTCTGATAGCTATCCATTTCAAAATGTTGATTTCATAAATTGTATAGAAACCCTTTCTATGCAGTTTTAATTTTATCGGTAGGCACGATTTTATAGATTAAATCCATAAATAGTGCAATCCTTGCATAACATAAAAATGTTAGTATATAAAAATGACACTGATATCTTGATTATATTAGAACCTAACTTATCTTCAGTGCTAGAAAGTTATCTTATTAAGTATTTTGATGAAGTACTATACCTACTTATAATAACAAACATCTTAAATACTTACAAAAATATAAAATGGAAAAATCCATTCTTTTTTTGGCAACTCTTTTATTAATTGAGGTAAATACGACTAAAACTACTAGCCTCCTACTGAATAATACCTGAAATTCAGATATCGTCATATATTTTATGTAGCCTATATTGTGTCCCACACTGTGGTCCCACAGCTGGCCAAAGGGCGTCCCCCTCTCTACCTCTTCACTCTATCTTTTGCCACCTGTTACTATTAGATTACTTAGTCACTTATATTTTTTAATTTTGATGTGTTTATAAGTCCTGTTAATTTATGGACCTGTAACTTTGGACGGACGTTTAACATGCTCCAGATTCACATTCGAATTATGTAAATAAATGTTTTTATTTTCTTTTCAGCTAGCATCAAGTCAAGTTATACAGCAGTGCCCATCTCCAATTATTCAAGACCCTTTTCTACAACAACAAATTATTTCACAACAACTCTTAAACGGACCCCAAATCCTAAACGGACTCCAAATTCAAAATAGCGCCCAAATTCAAAATGGCGCCCAAATCCTAAACCTAAACGGACTACAAATTCAAAATGGCGGCCAGTTTTTAGACTGCAACTGCAATCTAGCTGTTTACAACCAGATTGCAGCTCCAGAATATCAAAACTTGGCTAATGCAGTTCAGCAAATAGTTTTGAACAGATTAGTGGATAATTCTAGAAGGAAACCAGTTTTCAATCAGATAGCTGGGCCTCTATTGAACGATATATCTGTGAAACAGGGTTGTCCCCTTTGTGGCAGTGTTCAGAATTCATTAGTGAATGTAGGGTTAGGTGCTTGTGGTGGGAATCAGATTTTGTCCACACCAAGTGTACAGTACTTTTTGTGATTGGTTTGATTTTATGTATTTTAGATGTAAGTTTATTTATTTAGTTTTATTAAAGAATAAAAAAAACTGTCTTCTGAATGACGTATTTGTTTTTCATGGGTTTAAGTTAAAAATGTCTATGTACATACCTAGTTAGCTTCTATAAAAAATTGCATCATGATCTAGTTTTGCGTACGTGTGTTATTGAATATCAAGATTGATTATGATTTTGCAATTATTTTACAAATAATTTATTACCTATTTAGAAACTTTCTTATAGAAATTTATTGATCTAGTATTTCTCAAGCCTTATTTTTTAGACCGTAATGACTTATTAAAATGTTTTGAAATTTACTTTATTTTAAGTTAAAAATTAATAAAAACAAATGCGTTACAGTGACCTAGTTTATTTCTAGGTTGATTTGATACATTACCTAGCAAGACAATGGGGTGTTCTCAGTTAAAACTGTTTACTTTATTGGTGGTCTGTTTACAATATTTAATGGTAAGTCAGGTGTACCTTTTTTCCTTACTTAGTAGTTGAAGATCCAAATAATTTGATAAAAAGTTTAGCTAAAGAAATGTTTAATTTAAATTGGTTTATCTTAATTATTAATAACGTAAATTAATTAATTACTAACAGACAAATATTAAAAATAGATCATCATATTTATCATCTCAGCCGAAAGACGACCGATGGCTGGACATAGGCCTCCACCACAGATCACCGCAATGCCCGGTCACGTGCCACTTTTATCCTGTGCACTAACGCAGCCTTTACCAAATAAAAAAATACTGTTTTCTTACGTAATACCTGGTTAGAACCTATTTTAATACCTTTAAATTTTTTTGCAGACAATCAACGCTCAATACTACACACCACCGGCAGATCCATTTTCCTGTTACCCATCCCCATTAGCTTTACCTCCTAGTTTACCTGTTTTACCATCCTATCCACCTCCTTTACCCGCTTACCCACCAGCTTTACCAGCCTACCCACCAGCATTACCAGCCTATGCACCAGCCCTACCTCCTGCCTGTTTACCTCCACAACCTCCAATATTACCGCCTGCCTGTAACTTACCTCTGCCAGCACCAATCTTACCTCCTGCAGCAAAATGCCCCTCAGCCAAAGCGTTTTTCCTTCCAGTACCATGCAACGCTCCCAAAGCGACAGTCTTAGCTCCTGCCCCTCCTTGCCTCGCTCCAACTCCGGCTCCTGCCCCTTGTGGTTGCTGCAATCCTGCCCCGTTACAGCAAACCCCTATTTCAATACCGCCACCTCCACCTGAAGCTAATGCCATACTTCCCGGAATTATCAATGAAATACCAGCGCTTGAATCTTGTGGGTGTTCAGGTTGCAAAAATGTACCCAAACCGGTTTTAAACCCTAGCAGTTCGTTTAACCCCAGTTGTTCCCAGAGTTCGTTTATCCCCGACAGCTGTTCGTTAAGGCCGAGTTCTTACCCGAGCTGTGGATGTTCGAAGTTTAACGAGTTTGATTTTGGATGTTCTAATTACGATACGAGTTCTTTAAATAAAGTTAAGGATGAGTTTGATGGGTTCGCCTGCGGCCCGTTTAAGACTCGTAGTACGGGTTATAAGTCGTATTTGGATTCGTCTTTTGATGATTTGTGTGGCAGTTATGGATGCGGCTGTGGATTTTAGTTTTATAAATTCTGTTAGATATTCTATAGTTATAATACCTTACTTAATTTAACTACCTAGTTAACCTACTTGCTTTTATTTTAAGAGTTTTTGTTTTGTTTTATTAAATGTTATTTTAAATTAGTCATACTTAGTTGTGTTTCATTTTATTTTAAAATTTAAATAGGTATAAAAAGGTATTTATTTATTTATTTATTATTAAGGTGACACAACATAATACAGTTTATAAAAGTAAACACCATAAGAACTAGAAAACATTTGAAGTAAACTGCATAACAAAAGGTGCACACACAAAAGCAATATTTGTTTTAGAGTAGAAAAAAAATAATAATATTTATAACATAATAAAAGCCAACCTACGTACGTGCATATATCATACTAATAATAATTAAGCGATACATGGTATTTTAGAAAATAAAAATAAGCAACGTATGCAGGCAAAAGGTACAGTGGCGGACTAGGAGGCCGTAACAGATTTGTCTATAGTTTCGTCAGCCCTAGATTGTATTACCAAAGAACAAGAGCTATTTTGCAATACAGAAAAACCGGAAGTGTAACGCCGACCGTGTCCGTCACTGTACGCTAAACGGTAGGTACAGGTGACGGTCTAGGATTCTCTAATCTGTGGTCTTACGAAGCTCTGTAACTCAAGACCTCCTTTAGGTACCTACAGTGGCGGGCGGTCTAGGTCGGCGTAACACTTCCGGATTTTCTGTATTCAGAAATAGCTCTTGTTAATTGGTAATACAGTCTAGGGCACAGGAGACCATAGACAAATCTGTTACACCCTTCTAGACCGCCACCAGTACCTGTATAAAACTATATACTTTGCTCCAGCCAGACTCTATAATAATTATACTTCGCGCTTCGTCCTCGAGATTAGTACATACATTACACGCACCCTCAATAATAAAAAGCATTAACTCGAAATTTGAAGTTTTCGGGAAATCGCATTTAAAGTTTGTGAACTTTGATTACCACACTTCAAAAATCAATAAAAAAATAAATCAAATAGACAGGAATCTTTTAATAATAGATACAGCTTGTTTGATTAATAGGCAACACAGTCGTATGTGTTATTTTTGTCGTATATTCAGGTAAGTATTTTAAATTATTATTTAAAAAAAAAGTTCGTTTTTAATGCACTTTATTATTAAATTATCAAACAGAAATAGGGTAAAATGTCCTATTACCGCGGTAGTCAAAATCACGTCCTATTACGGCTCTATTTTATCTTTTGCAATTTATGATTCGTTGTGACTGTGTATGGTAAAGGTGACTACATAGTGTCCAAGAGAAACTAACACGTAACTTATTACCCAGCACTCGTGCGTTTTAAATTGTTTAAAATTACTTAAATTAATTATTTTGTGTAACGTCAGCAAAGCAAGAAGCTATTTCATACAAACGCAGACTGACTCGCGGTAGAACATTGAATTTTCAGACTTCATTTTTAGTTCACACAAACACTTTAAGATTATGTTACTATATTCGAATACTTTTTACATTCAAGTAGTCTTAGTTAAACAAGTTGATTTCTGTTTAAAATCAAATAAAACAAGTAAATATGAGTAAACAAAAGTCCGCCGTGTTAGGAAGGCTATTTGAGGATACCGCCTATTACGGAGGGTACCATCGGTAATAGGAAAAACGCAGTGTCGGTAATTTATAAATTTAGTGGTATAATAAATATAATTTATGAACATTTCGTTATTTAAGTGTGATTTTCATTAGTTCTCAAGTATAAAACCAATTTTGGAGGTACATGTTTTTTAACTAGAATCCTTGTTTTTTACGCTTAAAGTTGACAGTAAAATTTAAGTTTGTTAGAATACTGTGAAACCTAACGTATGAGTTTTAATGAAGAAAAATAGTCTAATACAAAGATTACTAACGATGTGAGAGTTTTATGGTAAAGTCAGAGTGCTCTTATTTGTAAGTAATAACTTACATTACCGTAATATCTTAACATTGTATTTCAGAATTAGGATATAAAAACTCATAAGATATTTTAGTACCTACCGTATTAGGCTGTAAGGAATCCTAACACGGTGTATGGAAATTACAGAGCAAATAATTTAACCGTATTATTCATTAAGATACCGTACATTTTAAAAAGCTTTACTGCAGGTCTACTTATTTAGTTTGTTGTATGGTAATACGTGACATCCTGTCTAAATTGACATACGTCAAATAATAAAAATGAACTTTAACTTTTTATGAATAATCTGGTTAGTAAATAATTAAAAAACTTACACAAAAATGTATACTAAGGTTAGGTTTATCGTATTTTCCCATCAAAATATTAAATTACTATTAGATTTTACCGCAACTTTGACACACCATACAAGACTGATCATGATTTGTTGGTTGTTTTATTTATTATTGTATTTCGGTTGTTTTGTTGTTGTTTTTTTTTTGTTCCATTTTATTGCATGTTTGTGTCAACGTTGTTGTAAAAAAATGTATCTTTTTCTCCGCTTGGGTAGAAACCCATTTTCCATATTTTTTTACCGTGTAACTAAACGTTCACTGACTGCACCCCGCTCCTTCGCCAGTTAAATTTTCCTTAAAATATGTTTTATGTGTTAGTTTTCATTAAAATCTATTTCGTTGTTTTTACGTGAAAAAGTTACAGACATCCTTTATTACAAACTTTGTCGTTTATAATATTAGTAGGATTATTAAAACCCTCGTCCGGGCCTTTTTCAAATTAAAGATGGAGAAAAACGAACAGAAATTGTTTTATAACGAGGTTAAGGAGGTTATCCGCGATTATTTCGATTTTTTCAAACCCGATTTTCACAAAAGTATTTTTTAAATTCAGAAGAAGGGTTTTAGTACCTATTTTTAACCGATTTTAGAAAAGAGGAAGTTCTCCATTTAGGTTTGTATCAGTTTATTGATTAAGGTTTCGGGTACACGTCCCGGGACCTTATTAATATGTCTTTTCCATCCGTCCGTCTGTCTGTCTGCCAAAGGTACTAATTTCCGAAACGGCTGGATTAATTTTAATGAAAAAATTTCACGATATTTTATTTGTCGTCCAAAGAATACTAACAAATATTAAAAACTTCAAAAAATTATGGAAATTAAGAGAAAATGCAAAAATTGTGCCAAAATCTTCCTTTTTTGAACAAAAGTCGAGCCTCTACTGAGATATTGACCTGGTCAACAGACATAATGATTATTTGTAACTTCACTTAATGTAGATTAACAACAAATATTAAAAATAATGTTAATAAGCTAGCACAAATTACGCTTTTATATGTATAACCTGCGCACATAAAAAAACGATCTCAAAATGGCGGCCGTTGTATGGGCTGTCTCTCTTCTCAACTCTTCCATCATACTAATATACGCGAGATAGGATTCGTTCGGCCGCCATTTTCAAATCGTTTCTTTATAAGCGCGGCTTATTATAATATAAACATAATTCGCCCATTCAGGTCAGGCAAACGAACATAGTAGCCCATACAGCCAAATATTCATTATTCGTGTTTCCTAAACTAATTATATTACTGGAAACTTCTTAGCGCGAGGCCGTTTATTAAATAGTTGATACACAAAATATTATCAAAATAGCCCCTTACTAGGAAGAACCTGTATTCATGTACAGTGCCAGTAACAATTACAGCCATTGCATACCATTTTCTGATTGCACGGAACCATGAGCAAAATGCGTTTCATCGTGCGTGTGTTGTCTTGTCATCCCATACTCCGTAATAGGCTGTGCTTACCGCCGTAATGGGCTTCAAACTTTTGTTTGCCGCCGTAATAGGAATTCCGAATTGTCAGAAAAAATATTTATTTAAAATTAATTATCACTCTAAAATAAATAAAACGACAACTGAAATATAAAATATAATAATCATGAGTGTCAAAAAAAAATTCAAATATCTGCTAACATATTTAGAAAGTCTTAATATCTTACCCTACTTTAAAATGTCGTCAAAACGCGCCGTAATAGGGCATGTTACCCTAAGTAGTTTACATGGATTAACTCGAAATGACGCAGTTTAGTTATTAAAATATGTATATTTTTAATCAATTAAACCTTAATAATTTAGTGTTTTAGTAAATCACGTGATGAAATTAATAAATATATTTTCAAATAAAACGCAGCGTTCATGTTGAATGTCAATTGCTGTATTTTTTTTTGAGTAATGGATCCACATTTGAGTTGGGTCACAGTCTTAAAGACGTAAACTATTAATAAAACTAAAGAATGAAAATATTTACCCTACAAAAAAATTATTTTACCATACAAAACTGTAGGAAATAAAATTTAAATTTGGTACCTTTAGTAAGTACTTACCTATTCGTCGTCTTTAAATATTATCTTTTTTGTTGGAACTGAACTTAAGGTTTTGTTTTGAAACCATACTAATATTAGAAATTCAAAAGTAACTCTGTCTGTCTGTTTCCGTTTCACGCCAAAAGGCACTACACCAATTTTAATGAAATTTGGTAAGCAGATAGTCTAGTCTAGAGCGTGAGAATGGTACGTATGGACTACTTTATATCCCGAATATCTTCCGGAAAAATTGGGATTTTGCTATTTCAAGGGAAATTGCCTTGTCCAAGCCGTGGGGCGCATACTAGTTCAGTATATTTTTACAGAAATATTTTATTTTTATAAAAAAAAAAACGTTGCATTTTATTACGAAATCAACAGAATCATTTAAGCCTATTTTTGTGGATCTAACTAAAACTTAACAGAAAAAAGTAGATACTTTAAAATCTGCTAGAGTAACAGCAGCACAACAAGTATTTAGTTATTTAATTCAATACTGTAGATAAGCCTACCTACATTATTGAATAATAAAATCTTGCATAGTAGGAAGGTGTTGTTCGCGCTGAATTTTGTTTTTATACTTTAAAGCCAAAGGTGACGTGTTACAGTTTCTACAAGACGTCTACTGTTATTTCATTCTGATTGACAATTCTGCCTTCTGTGTGTTGTTCGAAAAGTTGTATCTTGAAATAATTTCAGATCATAAAATTATTCAAAAATTAGCTAGTGAAAATTGAAAGGGCTACGACTTTTTAGCATTTTTTTATGTGGGCTAGGTTATTTACAATATTTATTTTTGTCCTCTTCTTTCTTTTTTGTATTGACTTTGAAACTTAAGGAGGACGAAAAGAATTATTGCAAATGTGGCCGTAATAGTGCCCCACACCGACAGACAAATTTAATTATTTGCAGGTTACGAGTACAATAGGTTTTATTTAATAAATAAATCATTATTTGGCTTCAAACCTCGATAACTCCGTAATTTGCTGCACTGTAGGAGCATTTTCAATACGTTGTTATTTTCTTAGCAATACTTTCAGTTTGATGATGATGAATTGCCTTTCTTGAATTGAATAATGATCATGATGAGGGAACCAGTAACAAATATTGCTTAGTATTACATTATATATTAGTATTATTAGTATTACAATTTTCGGTGGAATACAGTATGAACGTATCTATTGTTAATTATTTTTGGGCATCTAGCAAGATCTCATAAAACAAACAGACAGTTAAAAACTGATAGACAGACACACCTAATTACTATACTATACTACTACTTATAATATTTCATACCTTTTTTACTTGTTCATTAGCTGTATTATTGCAGCATATTGATTCCTGCGTTAGTAATTCTTTGTCTATTCCCATATAACGCGGACCATTATTTTCTATTTCTATTTACTAAAAAAAATCTGTTTAATAATGAGAGAGAAAGAGAAACATAAATCTGAGAAACGAATGCTAAACAGTGTTTATAAAAATGTAACTCACAAGATATTGTTTACAATAATCGGCTTTTGGAATAAGACCCGTTGATTGAATAATTCTCGCTTATTATCAATCTAAATATCTTTGCTAGCCCGCGAATACATCCGTAAATTAAAGGAAGATTGAGATTTGTGATGGCTAGAGACCGGATTATATGCAAATGGATATTGCATATGCTTTTGCATATTTAGTACCTTTTCAGCGATTGTTGCATATTTTAGAAAAAATAAATAAATAAAGCATATTTACGCTCGATTTCGCTCATTGTTCGATGTTTTTCATTGTCAAAACTCAAAGAAAAGTTTGAAAATATATTGAGCAACCACCCAGGGCTTGAACCCTTGGTGGGAAATTGATACTTTCATCAACTGGATGGGTGAAATTTTGCCCGGCACAGTAATCCCAAACATATTGCATCGAAATTTAAATTCTGCGCAGTAACCTCAGTAGACGTAGAACGCTCCTTTTCTGCTTACAGCATTTATTAAGAGATCGTAGATAAATTTTTAAAGGTAAAATTTAATTGTTACCTAAGTAGGCATACGTATATTATAATAGTTTTTTTTACAAATACGATTGTCAGTAACAAGCATTTATAAAATAAATAAAAATACGACTTTTTTTTCTAGTTTAATTGTATGCATATTTGGCCTTTTTATGGATTTTCGTGCATATTTTACTTGCATATTTTGGGCATTTTTTGTTGCATATATATAATCCGGTCTCGATGGCGTTTCAAGAAAGATAAATAAAATAATAATAATGATATAGGTATAAAAACCTTATTTATTTCATAAGATTCAGTATATTATTAAGTCTCTTTGGAGCCAAAATAATTATTACCTTAAGAATAAAGTGAATCAAATCATAATATTATATAAAGCTTCTATTTGTATTTAAATCATAAAAAGCAGTAAAACTTATTAGACCCTGTCTTCAATCAAATTTGTAATGCTACAATGAAACAAAACACATTCGAATCAAATAATGAGATAAATTTCAATATGAAACTGCATTAAACTGGAATCATTCATACCAACTGAAAAATATTTAAAAATAAAATGAAATTTATCACAATAATACAAAAAAAAACTTTAAAAAAATTCAATAAAGTGCATTAAAACTTGAATCGTCACTTTATCATTAAGCCATTACAAATAAAATGTCTTACCAGTTAGTCAAACAAAGAATTATTCCATTTTATTACGTTTTCATTTTACGAATTTGGGATGTTTTCTTGACCAGTGGCGGCGCATTACTAAATTCGTCGTTTTAATAATTGCTGATTGACAGCAATATTTAATCAAAAAGAGATGGACGATCATCTATCGCGGCTACTGAAGTCGTATCGAAGTGTCTGTTGGAGCGAACATATTCTTCTTTCAAAGATAATGCGTTTTATGATTAAAACTCGAAAACCCAAAATTTTGAGTTAATGCGTTTTATTATTAAGGGTGCGGACATATTAAGTAGGTTAACACATGTAGTACCGCCTTAGGTCTCGCCACTTCTGCACTATATTTGAGATCTATTTTTTTTTTTTTTTGAAGGTAGTTTATAACTCTCCCGTTCCCCGGCGACCACGTCCCGCGCAGAGCCTCAGTCGCATTTTAGTGCTCGAGCCACTCGGTTCACTCTTTTATTTTCACAAAATTAAATTAAATTATATTTTCGGAAAATTTCTAAACGACGTTCTAAAGATTTAAGTGAATCAGTAACGTGCAAAACGTGTAAGTTTAAAATAACGTTAATACATAGTGATAAACTTTTGAAGAAACTCCAGCTTTTGCTATAGGCCAGCTCTGCGGATCCAAGGTAATCCTTCCTGCATATACCTATTTAAAAACTATGTTTTGAAATTATTATTTTGTACGCTCAGGACAGTCGTTCGGGCTTATCCGCTGTACCTACTAAAGTAATTGTACGTCCGTCCTGACGTAGAGTTATCCGCAGTACCAAAAATCAATTGTACGCCCAGGACGGTCTTTGGGACTTATCCGCTAGCTCAGGAAAGTCGTTGGGACCTATCCGCTGTACTTAAATTATTTTTACGCTCAGGAAAGTCGTTGGGACTTATCCGCTGTATATAAATTATTTTTACGCTCAGGAAAGTCGTTGGGACTTATCCGCTGTATATAAATTATTTTTACGCTCAGGAAAGCCGTTGGGACTTATCCGCTGTACATAAATTATTTTCACGCTCAGGAAAGTCGATAGACCTATCCGCAAAATAACTTCACCTAACGTGAATACATAGTCTTAAAAGTTTTGTAACCGGAAATGGTGGTTAAGATTTTTCGACACAAACCTTCTTACCCGAATGACTTGCTCCTTACCGAAGAACGGGTTCATCCGTGTGTGATTCATGTATCAGAAATGTCGTTAGGACATCTTCGCCACATGCCGTTATTAATAATAATAAAATATGAAATCTTTACTTACCAATCTTTAACGATAGCATTTAGATCAGTGCCGTAAATAAGGTTAGAATTAGATACAGCCTAAACCTCCGCCCAGTTTTACAACTGGGTCTCAGCACCGAAGAAGTATCGGTACTGGCTCGGCTTTTCAGCCCGAATCCCCAGACAGGGATCCACCTAACGCCGCCCCCGCGGCCACCTTGCCTCCGCTGCAGCCTCGGCTCCAGCTTCGAACTACGAAATTGTTGTGAAACAATTAAGACACGCCCGAGGGCGTTCAGGATAAGCACAGCGGTTCCTAAGGTAAGAAAACACTGTACCTATATATTAGACGCAGAACTCTAATACGACCGGAGCAAGGTCTGTAATAAGTTTTATTACGTCATCACAAAATTCAGCAAAATATCAAAGTAATTTAGTAAAAAAAAAAAAAAAAACTACCCGCAGTTTTAATTGGCAACAAAAAATGGAGCTCCACGTGTATCCGTATACAGATTCCTCTTTATTTTGAAGACATCCTGGTATTATAATTCTTATATTGACAGAGGCATCGAAGCCAAGCTATAACAAATCGACAGTGCCTTATCATGCAAATCATGACAAAAAGCGATGGAAATTTACGTTTTTGCTTTTAAATAAGCCAAAAAATTATAAGTACCTGCCAAGCAAGGTAAAGGACCTTCATAGTTGATGAAGCTATACACAAGACGCTAGTCTGTGCAAATTCGGTGGTAAAACTGACACTAAAGTAATAGCACCTCAAAAGAAACCTAGTTCGTTTTTAACGTCACAGATAATTTAGTAGTTACTACGCCGCCGGCGGGCTCTCCAGCCCGCAGGCCGCCGGCGCCGCGGCTGCAGCGCGCGCCGGACGCGCGAGCGCAGCCTAGCGAGCTTGCGCCAGTGAGCGGGCGGGATCATGAGCCGGCGCGCGCGCCCCGGACCGGCCGCCGCCGCCGCCGCGCCGCAGCGCGCGCACTACGTGACCATCACGCCATCCGCCGCCGCCGCATTACTGCAGCCGGCGCTGTTACTAGGAACATAGTACAAGGTCGTATGGTTTATTTTATTTCACAAGTCACGATTTATCATATCTGCTCGGAGGCGTCCACTGCTGGACGGGGCCTCCCCCCAACGGTCGCCACGGTGACCGGTCTTGTTCGACCATCATTCGGTGCACTCCTGCGGTATTTATTAGGTCGTCTGACCACATGGTCGCGATTAATATACTAAAGAAAACACTCAAAAAACAATTTTAAAATACAATAAAATTAATAAATTTAAATAAAGTCACATAAATTAATGCTATTTCTTTATTACAACCATGCCATTGTCAATTTTACCTACATAGGTATATATTATACGTACGTAATCTAAAACTGAAACCAAACAAAAATAAAAAGATTTATTATCACTTAAAAATAAATAAATATATATATATTCATATAGTAAAAGATATATTCATAAATATTTATGCCTTCCAACTTATAGACCTCCGCATAACTTTAAATTTAGATCCAAAGTACTATTATTTAGAATGTACTATGTTGCATTATTCGATTTTGGAAACGCACATATTCCTTACCAATGCTGTAAGATCTAGAAAATAATTACAAAACTGATGAAGCTTTAAGAAATATCTAATCAAATTGCAACACAGATTTTTTATCACCTACCGTATAAATATGAGTTACTTGGTGAGACGTTCAGGTTTTTACCAGAATAATCAAATCATAAAATATTGCTAATATACCTGAACGGGGAAAAAAGCTTGCTTTATCCTTTCATGCCTTATTATTTCTTGGGCGTTATCATAGATTCCAATGATCTCGTTGTAATATTTCCCAGAGATAATAAAAGATTTCAAATCAAAAAAAAAAAAAAAAAAAAGCGAGTACTTATATTTTAAACAAATAGAGAATCTACGTGAAAATTCGACCCGGTTTATTGTGCTAGTGCATTGTTTATTGTCCCTAAACCTAAAAGATGGCACATTAATTTGTAAAAATTCTTGACTTTTTATTATGCTCTGATTAAATTGGTAGCTTAGCAAAATAATTGCTAATTGAGTGCCGTTCTAGAAACGATAACTGTTCAGGGCAGCAATATGTTCCCTGAAAGCTCTCAACTACGGGGGAGAAGCACCACGTAATGGCGAGACAGCCAGTGGTTGGTGCTCAAATAAAACCACATCACATTTACCCAGAGCTCTGCTCCTTACTTTAAAGGTATAACTTTAAAGTTAGTCGATTGCCAAAAAATAATGCACATCGATAACTTGATTGCTATCTCTTATATGAATCGTATGAAGGCAATACAATTCCCTCACCTGACAACATGCTAGTGCTATTGACTTGAGATGTTGTTTCCTTATAATGTTCAGAACAAGAACGTGATATTTTAATTTTCATTTATTATAATATAAATTGAAATGTACATCCTACGATTATACTATTGCAGATATGCTGAATTGCGAAGAAAACTTCTAGACATCGAATAATTTGGAACTAAACGGCTATTGTAGGCATTAATTTTTATAACAAACGCGTTTGGTCATCCTTGATATAGACTTTTCAAGTCACATTGTGCATATAGAAAATCTTTAGTCGCCTGACAAAAGAGTCTGAAGCGTGTTCTGTTAAAGAGTTACCCTAGAACTATGGTGTAGAGTGAAAAACAGAATCAGATTAAGCTACAGGTATTTTAGTAGTACATGATTGGTCTAGACAATCATGGAATCTCATCTTTATTTAACTTTTCGTATCGAAGGTTTTTAATTATATTACAAAAAAAAAAAAAAAACTTATTCCAGTAATCATCGAATACCTAGCTAGAGCCTTCGATTACATTGATGGCGGGCATCTTATCAGGGAAGCGTTGACGATCCGGGGGGAATGCCGCCTTCATTAGAATAACGATTTCGTTGCTATAACAAAATTAGTTAAACTCTTATGATGGCACTACGTTGAAAGGGTATTTCGCCTGCGTATATAAAGAGATATAGTTTTATTTATTAATATTAAATCAAATTATAGTAATACTTATAGCAAAACTAAGAGGGTTTAGCCTTATATTACACCAGTTAAAAATAAAGACCTCTCATTAGAAAAACTTACTCTTTTATAATTATTTTCAGCATGCAATTTACACAATGCAAATGTTTTTCGTTTATTCTAATACAAATAATATTTGTTTTATGGACATAGACTTACAAAAACTCAGGACTTTGTTAAACTTACTTTTTCTTAAAAAAAAAAAAAAAAAACACCACGGCATTTGCCGAGCTATAAATTTGATTGCTTTATAGAATTAAAGATTTTCGCAAGGGCAAAAATTAATTTCAATTCGATGAAATCTCGGCAGCTGTTGGGGAAATACTCATGGTGACAGTGTACGATACTAGTCTATTTTCCACTGCGCGCACGCTTGTTCGTCGTTAGTGTGAAAACTGTAAGAACACGGCAAGCTGGAGAGGTAGCGGTAAACTTTCGCTACTTGATGCCTTGCCTAAGCCATTTAATAAAGGGCAACAGCTGTAACTAATTTAAAAAAAAAAAAAACTGGTATTTTAGTTAAATACGGATAAAATAAAGATTGTTTGATTTGGCTTGTAAAATAAACTTTATCTTTACGAATATTATTATTTTGGAATTGTGAAAATGATATGAAGATTTCTTGTTAAAAATACAATCGACCATATTTTCCTTTACTCTCAAGGTCTACATGTGTTAACCTACTTAATATGTAATGTATGTACTAATCTCGAGGACGAAGCGCGAAGTATAATTTATGATTAAACGAACTTACCTGTACGTGAAGTTCTATCATAATTATACGAAGCGCTTCGTCCGAAGAGATTAGTACTAAATCTCCCGCCCGTCCCAAACCTTCAGTCCCCATTTACAAGGAAAATATGTCATATCATTTTGAGGACTTGACTCTAAACTAACTGAGGCTCTGCGCGGGACGTGGTCGCCGGGGAACGGGAGAGTTATAAACTACCTTCAAAAAAAAAAAAAAAAATAGATCTCAAATATAGTGCAGAAGTGGCGAGACCTAAGGCGGTACTACATGTGTTAACCTACTTAATATGTAATGTATGTACTAATCTCTTCGGACGAAGCGCTTCGTATAATTATGATAGAACTTCACGTACAGGTAAGTTCGTTTAATCATAAATAATAACACATCACACTCAGAGCCCCTAACTAGGAAGAACCTGTATCTAGGGTGTCCGAAAGTTATACAGAGACGAACATTACACCCAGACCGGGAAACAAACATCGATGTTCATCTTAACAATGTTTAACCCGCCGGGAATCGAACCCAAGTACACACTTTTACTCAGTCTACATCATGCCAACTGAGCTGCGGGGCAGTCAATTTTTCATACAGTTTCTTTCGACTGATAATCTATAAGTAAGTAAGTATATACCAACATTGTAAAGAAAAAAAAAATTTAGAAAAAAAAAAATTGAACAAAACACGTTTTAAAGCACACATTTGGATAGCAAGGGCTGGCATACTAGGCTGATGCCTGTGTCATGCCTGCCGAGATACAACATGAACATAGTAAAAACCAAGTTAGTGGCGCTATGGAACTTATTACTTACATAAAATTGTTACTAACCTCCTCTCTCTATCCCCAAGACTATGAAATCAAGTACCTAACTATATTGTACCAAAGACACTGGCGGTTTCCTTACTCTGAGAAAGGCACAGTCTTGAAAACAGAAAGAGCAAAGATATTTTATTGTTTTGAATTAAATTCCCAAAGCACTAATCATTTGATAAATTATTTTAGTGTTGGGAACGTTGGGAAGAATTTCCCCGGTTGACATAATACTAAAACTGCGGGTTGCCTGGAGTAAATCGCTTTTAGCGATAAGGTCACCCATTCCATGCGATTTCTATTATTTGTACCTTAAACTGTATTGTATAATGTACTTAGTATCATTATGTATCCTACTTGTTTATATGCAACTAGAGGCTGCCTTCTCATAAACACATAAATCCAGTTTTTCCCGTTCCCTTAGGAATTTCGGGAAATCCTTTCTTAGTGCTCACCTACACTCCTTAAGGAACCTACATGCAAAAATTCAGCCCGCTACGCCCAGTAGTTTTGGCTCTGCGTTGTCTGTCAGTCAGTCAGTCAGTCAGTCAGTAACGGAAAAGTTTTATATATTGACTACAGGCTGCCCTGCGGTATTTCCCGCGCAGATTTCTCATAAACACAAAAATCCCGTTTTTTCCCGTTCCCGTGGGAATTTCGGGAAATCCTTTCTTAGTGCTCACCTACACTCCCTAAGGAACCTACATGCCAAATTTCAGCTTTGTACGCCCAGTAGTTTCGGCTCTGCGTTGTCTGTCAGTCAGTCAGTCAGTAACGGAAGAGTTTTATATATATTGACTAGAGGCTGCCCCGCGGTTTTTCCCGCGTAGATTTCTCATAAACACAAAAATCCCGTTTTTTCCCGTTCCCGTGGAAATTTCGGGAAATCCCTTCTTAGTGCTCACCTACACTCCCTAAGGAACCCACGTGCCAATTTTCAGCTTTCTACGTCCAGTAGTTTAGGCTCTGCGTTGTCTGTCAGTCAGTCAGTCAGTCAGTCAGTCAGTCAGTCAGTCAGTCAGTCAGTCAGTCAGTCAGTCAGTCAGTCAGTCAGTCAGTCAGTCAGTCAGTCAGTCAGTCAGTCAGTCAGTCAGTCAAGTCAGTCAGTCAGTCAGTCAGTCAGTCAGTCAGTCAGTCAGTCAGTCAGTCAGTCAGTCAGTCAGTCAGTCAGTCAGTCAGTCAGTCAGTCAGTCAGTCAGTCAGTCAGTCAGTCAGTCAGTCAGTCAGTCAGTCAGTCAGTCAGTCAGTCAGTCAGTCAGTCAGTCAGTCAGTCAGTCAGTCAGTCAGTCAGTCAGTCAGTCAGTCAGTCAGTCAGTCAGTCAGTCAGTCAGTCAGTCAGTCAGTCAGTCAGTCAGTCAGTCAGTCAGTCAGTCAGTCAGTCAGTCAGTCAGTCAGTCAGTCAGTCAGTCAGTCAGTCAGTCAGTCAGTCAGTCAGTCAGTCAGTCAGTCAGTCAGTCAGTCAGTCAGTCAGTCAGTCAGTCAGTCAGTCAGTCAGTCAGTCAGTCAGTCAGTCAGTCAGTCAGTCAGTCAGTCAGTCAGTCAGTCAGTCAGTCAGTCAGTCAGTCAGTCAGTCAGTCAGTCAGTCAGTCAGTCAGTCAGTCAGTCAGTCAGTCAGTCAGTCAGTCAGTCAGTCAGTCAGTCAGTCAGTCAGTCAGTCAGTCAGTCAGTCAGTCAGTCAGTCAGTCAGTCAGTCAGTCAGTCAGTCAGTCAGTCAGTCAGTCAGTCAGTCAGTCAGTCAGTCAGTCAGTCAGTCAGTCAGTCAGTCAGTCAGTCAGTCAGTCAGTCAGTCAGTCAGTCAGTCAGTCAGTCAGTCAGTCAGTCAGTCAGTCAGTCAGTCAGTCAGTCAGTCAGTCAGTCAGTCAGTCAGTCAGTCAGTCAGTCAGTCAGTCAGTCAGTCAGTCAGTCAGTCAGTCAGTCAGTCAGTCAGTCAGTCAGTCAGTCAGTCAGTCAGTCAGTCAGTCAGTCAGTCAGTCAGTCAGTCAGTCAGTCAGTCAGTCAGTCAGTCAGTCAGTCAGTCAGTCAGTCAGTCAGTCAGTCAGTCAGTCAGTCAGTCAGTCAGTCAGTCAGTCAGTCAGTCAGTCAGTCAGTCAGTCAGTCAGTCAGTCAGTCAGTCAGTCAGTCAGTCAGTCAGTCAGTCAGTCAGTCAGTCAGTCAGTCAGTCAGTCAGTCAGTCAGTCAGTCAGTCAGTCAGTCAGTCAGTCAGTCAGTCAGTCAGTCAGTCAGTCAGTCAGTCAGTCAGTCAGTCAGTCAGTCAGTCAGTCAGTCAGTCAGTCAGTCAGTCAGTCAGTCAGTCAGTCAGTCAGTCAGTCAGTCAGTCAGTCAGTCAGTCAGTCAGTCAGTCAGTCAGTCAGTCAGTCAGTCAGTCAGTCAGTCAGTCAGTCAGTCAGTCAGTCAGTCAGTCAGTCAGTCAGTCAGTCAGTCAGTCAGTCAGTCAGTCAGTCAGTCAGTCAGTCAGTCAGTCAGTCAGTCAGTCAGTCAGTCAGTCAGTCAGTCAGTCAGTCAGTCAGTCAGTCAGTCAGTCAGTCAGTCAGTCAGTCAGTCAGTCAGTCAGTCAGTCAGTCAGTAACGGAAGAGTTTTATATATATTGATAAATAAGTGTTCTATTCTATTCTAAAACATATTCTCAAAAATTCAGAATGCAAGGCGGTATGTACGAAGTTCGCCGGGTCAGTTATCATTATCTATGGTGCTTCTAATATAAAAATTACTCGTGCGTGGTTAATCTCGTTAAAACTCCAGAACGGCCGAGCCGATTAAACTAGATTTTGATTTTAAAATGTTTGTACTTTTGTAGTATACAGGGAATGAAATGAAAAGGAAGTTTGTAAAAACAATAATTTATATATTCCATATTAATTTATAAGGCGCGATACAAAGTTAGCCGGGACAGTAAAG
Organism: Euspilapteryx auroguttella; assembly: GCA_951802225.1. Lineage (NCBI taxonomy): Eukaryota > Metazoa > Arthropoda > Insecta > Lepidoptera > Gracillariidae > Euspilapteryx > Euspilapteryx auroguttella. Next base: position 4,159,753 of record OX637667.1, read on the forward strand.
GTTAGTTTAAAATAATTATATTATAGGTACTATAGTGTAAAAAAAAGTACGTATCAAATAGGTAAACGGCAGATATCAAATGAATGGAGTTTTATACAATTATTATTTACTTGTTCTCGCATTTTAATTAGATAAATATTTTTCGACTAAGTTCGTAGCTAACGCCATCTAGTGGTAAACTGCAACATGCAAAGTGGTTTTATGGAATAAGTTCCTTTGCCTGCCCAGAAAGTTTGAATGAACACTACAACGTAACTGAATTGAAATCAATCATTCATTATTTGATTGATGTTATTTCACAGCCAGCCACAGTTTTTGAGGTTATGTTTATAATTTAATTTCATATTGTTTAACTTCTACTTAACATAATAACTGCATCAAAATGGTTGAGGCACAGAAGTACAGGATTGAGCAGGAGATGACGAAGCTAGTGAATGAGCTGGACCGGAGTTATTTGAGAAAAATGCAGGTTAGTTAAACATTTAAGGTTATCTTTATCATACAAGCTTAACCTTACGCAATCGCTGTGTTATCTTTGAAATCATTACATTGTAATATATCCACATTGTTGCTATTTCTATTCACCATAATGATCCGCCGCTTACATTCACCCACTGCTTGGTAAAGACCAACGACCCACCGACCGCCCTTTCTATTGATTGAGCAAGGAATTGAACCCAGATGCACCCGCGTCTCAGTCCACATCACTGCCAACTGAGCTACGGAGCAGTCAACCTACCCATTAAGACTTATCTTTTATGATGATAAACTTACTTCACTTAAAAATTTCTGATGTATTTGCTACTTTAGGGTGACATGCACCGCTGCGCAGCAAAATGCTGCGATGACGGCCAGTCCTCCCTGGAGCGTGTACACGGTTGTATTGACAACTGCACAACAGGTCTCAATCAAGCTAACAATTATGTCCAGGTTTGTTTAAAAAAAAAAATTGATAAATTTATCTCATTTCATCAATATTAAAAAGAGGAGCGAATAATATACCACCTCCACTTGACTAAGTTGATAAACTCTTTCACCATTATGGCTCTCATTTAGGCATCCTGAGACTGATTGTGAGAGTGAACATGGTAGCTCGCATCTTGCCCAGGCTGCCTCAAGCTTACTCATCTTTATTAGAAAGAAAGAAAGAAATTTTTATTTGCTCAAACTAAACACACCACAATAAAAAAAAATACACAAAATATACAGCAAAACACGTAAAAAAAGAACAAATAAATACAAATTAATGAAACAAAAAATAATAATTATAAATTAATCAATATATATAAAACTCTTCCGTTACTGACTGACTGACTGACTGACAGACAATGCAGAGCCGAAACTACTGGGCGTAGAAAGCTGAAAATTGGCACGTGGGTTCCTTGGGGATTGTAGGTGAGCACTAAGACGGGATTTCCAGAAATTCCCACGGGAACGGGAAATAACGGGATTTTTGTGTTTATAAGAAATCTGCGCGGGAAATACCGCGGGGCAGCCTCTAGTAATTAAATAATCAGTTGCGTATGGTGTGTCGTAGTTGGTGCAAAATGGCATCAACTCAGCATTTGCTGAAGGCATGCTAATAGTAGTTTTATCTACATCAATATCATAACTTCCGTATAATATGTTCAGAAGAAAAAGTTAATGGCCTATATTAAGAAACCAGTATCAGCGGGGTGCATCATAATTTTTACTTTACATTATCGACAGCAGTGATGTTTTTTTTTTTTTTGTCTCCTTTTAGATAATAGCAATCTGCCCAAAAGAGGCATTGAGCTTATTTGTCTGGCGGGTCTCTTGGAGTCTCTGGTGATGCATGCCCATTGGTATGCCCACATATTCTTCATGATGTTAGTGTGATTGGTCAATAATGTCCTGCGGCAATCGTTTGCTTTTAAGTCTCCTGGGTGTAAGGAGATCATCCATTAGATGAGAAGCCAAATGGTTTGGATGATTTTGTATTTTATCTTTGTATTTAATAAGCCTTGTCTTGATTTCTTCCTCTACTGTTAGTATGTCCAAATCTTTGTGGAGGGAATTGTTTGACACATAATATGGGGCCCCTGTGATCATTCTCAGGACCTTAGATTGAAATCTTTGTAGTATTTCAATATTTGATTTTGCTGCTGTGCCCCACAGCTGTAGGCCATATGTCCATATCGGTTTCAGAATTACTTTATAGAGCAATAGTTTATTTTCCAGACTCAGCTGAGATTTTTTTTCTAGTAACCAGTGCATTTTTCTAAGTTGTATTCCAAGCTGGAGTCTCTTTGTCAGAATATGTTTTTGCCAGGTAAGTTTCCTGTCTAGGTGAATACCAAGATATTTAACGCTGTCAGACTGAGGAATCTGTACCCCATTTAACAACACAGGTGGGCAGGTTTCCTTGCGCGTTGTAAATGTGACTTGAACGGATTTCGTTTCGTTGGCTTTAATCCGCCATTTCTTTAGCCAAGCCGAAATTTCATCCAAACTCCTCTGGAGTAAACTCGACGCAGCACTAGGTTGTCCATTTGACGCCAATATCGCTGTATCGTCTGCAAAGGTACCAACTGTGGTGTCACCTTGAGTCGGTAGATCTGCTGTGTGTATCAAGTACAGAGTTGGTCCAAGCACGCTCCCTTGCGGCACCCCCGCTGTAATTGTTTTAAGATCAGATAGACTCCCTTCACATTTGACCATAAATTGTCGCTCTTCAAGATATGATGATAATAGGTGAAAGATATTTCCCGGAAAATGGTGCTTGATCTTATATAAGAGACCATCATGCCACACCCTGTCGAAGGCTTGAGATATGTCTAAGAATGCTGCTGTACAATATTCTTTTGCTTCAAAAGACTGGTGTATTTTTGTAACAAGTCGATGAACCTGATCAATTGTGCCATGCTTGTGTCGAAATCCAAACTGGTGGTCTGGTATAAGCTTGTTCTTGACTATTGTTGTCATCATTCGGTCCATAAACAGAGATTCAAATAGCTTTGATGTGATTGGTAGTAAGCTTATTGGTCTATGTGCCTTTGGGTCTTCATGATTTTTGTCTTGTTTGGGTATCATTATGACCTGAGCTACTTTCCACTGTGGTGGAAAATAACTCAGTCTGAGCATTGCATTAAAGAGTGAAGTTAAGAATGTTATTCCATTTGGTGGCATTTCTTTAAGAATACGGCCTGTTATTAAATCATACCCCGGAGCTTTTTTAGGATTACAGTTACGAATTGCTGTGTGTACGTTTGCTTTGGTAATCTTCTTACATGGGATTTGGTCTGATGGAGTTTTCAAGAAGTCTTCTATTTGTTTAAGATGCTCAGGAGGGCCATCGTATGGATGAGGTTTAAAGACACTTGATAAATGTTCGGCAAAGACAAATGCCTTTTCCTGCTCACTCTTTGCCCAGCTTCCATCCTGCTTTCTTAGTGGTGGGATCGCGACTATTGGCTGTTTTAGTTTTTTTGTTGCTTTCCATAGTGAGTAATTTGTAGATGCAGTTGTATTTAAATTTCTCAAGTAATTTTGAGTAGCGTCGTTCCTGTTTTGTTCCAGTAGATTTTTCAGAAGTTTAATTTGCCTGTTCAATTTGGTTTTAATTTCAGGACTTCTTGTTTTCTGCCATAGCTTACGTAGGTTTCTTTTCTTTGTCAGCTCAACAAGGATTGATTTAGGGAAAAAATGCTTTTGTTCTGTGGGTTTAAGCACTGGTGTTGATTCCCATGCAGCATTCTGGATAGTATGGTTAAAGTGTTCAACAGCATCTGTTATATCACATTCGGTTTTTAGCGCTATCTTTGTATTCAACTTTGAGTCTATGATCTCACGATATAGTGTCCAATCAGTGTGCTTATTGTGAAGTGTGCATGGGACAGGTTTATGTATGGCATGAGTACTCAGCTTGCAAATTACAGGAGAATGGTCTGATGAGAGTTCTTCATAGGTATCAACCTGGGCATTAATTGTTGGTATGCCCTTTGACACACAAAAATCTAGGAGATCTGGGATCTTATTGCGATCAGTAGGCCAATTAGTTGGCTTTCTTGGAGATAATATTTTGAGTTGGAAGGAGTTGATTAGGCAGTGAAGTTGTCTTCCTCTTGTACTAATTAACCTTGAACCCCATTGCGTGTGCTTAGCATTAAAATCACCCCCTGTGATAAAGCGATTTCCCAATGTGTTAAAATAATCGGCAAGAATTTCTTTGGTAATTTTTGGTTTTGGTGGACAGTATATGGCAGATAATACCATATCTCCAGATTTGTCTTCTATGACAACACTTGTTGCTTGTATAGCTGCTGTTCTATATTCGGCAATAGGGTGGTGTTTGATTCGACTCTTTATTAATATTGCTGTACCAGCATGGGCTTTACCATCTGGGTGCAAGGTGAAGTAGGTTTTATAGTGTGGTATACTAAAATATGAGAGTGCAGTGAAACGTGCTTCCGATATTAAGATTATATCAATATCATAGTTTTTAAGAAATAATATAAGCTCATTTTTATGTTTTGACAAGCCGTTGGCATTCCATGTGCAGATATTAAGAGCCATTTTTATGGATGAATAGTTAGCCTTGACATGAGATCAGCCATCATGGCAGTTATAGCGGACATCTGTTGCATAAGTGTTTGGAGGATATCTTTTATGTCAGAGTTAATAGGAATAGCAGTTTGTTGTTTATGTTCTGGTGGAGAGGCACTTTGAGCATATTTTTGTGGTTTATGAGTTGCTTGGGCATAAGACATATTATTTTGTTTGGAGGAGCTTGGTATTCTGGGGTTTTCTTGTTGATGATTAATCAAAACTTTTTCCTGGTTCGGTTTTCTGAGAGGTGGGTGCTTAGCTTTTTGAATGTCTTTATAAACTGAGCAGCCTTTGTAATTAGCTGGGTGATTCCCATTACAAAGGACACATTTGACTTTTTCAGAGCGCTCTTTGAAAACACATTCAGATGTTAGGTGCTCTTGGGCACATTTCACACATCTTGGTTGACGATGACAGAATGCACGTGTATGTCCGTATCTTTGGCAGTTTGTGCATTGCACTATTTCTCTCTTAGTTTTCATGGGTTCAATTTGGACACAGCAGTTTAATAAACGGGTGATGTTGTATACTTCCTTGTTATTTATGTTTTGTTTTAGGTCCACAAAGAACATGTTAAGAGGTCTTTTTGTAGTACGGTTTTTATTATTCCAGATGTTAACTACTTTGTGACCAAGTTCTTGGAAAGCCATCTTAATATCTTCTGTCTCTGTTGAGTAGTGTATTTTTTTTAAAACTACTCTGAAGCTGCGTTCTTGCTTCAGTTTGTATGTGTGGAATTCTGTATTTCTATCTTTAAGTTCTTTTATTATCACCGAGTATACCTCTGGTGTTGCAGGTTGGATTTTCACTTGTTCGCTTTGGAGAATTTTTAGTTCATACTTTTCTTTAACTATGTCATTTAACATTTTACGGAGTGGTTCTATATTGTTGCATTTATCAACAAATATGGGTGGAGGCTTAGCCAATGGAGGGGTAGTGGTTGGAGGTCCTGGAGTATTTTCTTCGCAGAGTCCATCAAAACTATTGTTTATGTTTATTGGCGCACTTAGCCAGTATTGGTTGAGTTTCGGTTGTTTTTGGCTTCTGGGTTTTGTGCCTGGGCTATTTCGTTGTCGTTTTCCGCCCACTTGGGTCCAGGTGTCGTCATGCTCCGATGTATCTGCTATTGTATTTTCTGGATTTTCTGAGTCTCCGATGTTGGTGGCTTGTACCGTGGATTGTTCATTTTTATCCTCATTAGATGAGTTTGATCTAGGGCGCGTGATAAACAAACCCTTGTGAAACACTTGTTGGTTTAATTGTTTTTGTGATTGATTGTTTGAGTTTGATACACTCATTGTAATTTTTTCCTCGAGTGCTTTTTTTTTACAATGGATGCATTCATTTCACTTTACATTAAGATTGATTGATCCATGATTGATGATGCAAACTTGTTCTTGTTCGTTTGCGAGTGCGCAAACGAACACACAACGAACGTTCGTCCAGCGGTGAACGTGGTTCAATCCTTAGATTTTAATTTGTTACTAGCAACACTTGTATTTTATTTGTTTTCCGTTAGAATGATTTTTTGACAGCTATTTACAACCTCAAAGTAGATGTTTTTTGCCGCTGATATCACTTTATCGCCTGAAAACACTATTTACGATTAGCACTGATCAGGGCTGATGGCCCAAAGCTTCACAATAGCCACAATCGGCTACGTTTGGGGCACTTTAAACACTATTTTCAGATAAAAAGCTACAGCGCGTTGGTCAAAAACAACTGTCAGGGATAACGCCACAGACAGCAGTGATGTGATGATGTCCTCTTATCCCTCATCAGGGTCATAGGGCTCTCAGTAAAGCTCGCCACTTGCTCCTGTCTTGGGCAACCTCCTCCATCTCCATCGACAGCAGTACTTTAATTAAATTGAAATTTAGGACATCTTCTTAGAAAAAAAAAGAATAATGTTTGACGGTGATAATTGACTGTTTCGATTCGACATTGCATTCGATATGAAATTCTTGCTCCATACATTTTTTAATTGAATCTAAAAAATATTACAATCAATTTGAAAATCGAAATTGACTCAAGTCTATATTGTTTATGAATTACAAGAAAACTTTGAATGTCAGCCATTTGTTTTGAACAAACTTCTTATGGTGGTAACTCTCGCTATGGCGCGAAATTCAAATTTTTTCGTGTTTTTTATTTATTCTGGCGAAAGTATACATTTTTAATAAAGTTAAATGAATTCGCGTATGTAAAAAACCATCTCCCACATTGCAATGCATTGTTTTTGGAAGACAGACCTACAGATTTTGTGTCTAAGGGGTAAAAGGCCAAAAAACAAGTTCCTTGAATATACACAAAATCGGTAACTCTGTCTTTCAAAAACGATATATCACAATGTGGAAAATAGGTTTTTACGTACGCGAATTCATTTAAACTTTATAAAAAATGAATACTTTCGCCAAAATAGTTAAAAAACGTGAACAAATTTGAATTTCGCGCCATCCCGTGAGTTACCGCCTTAAGATTAGAAATAACTAAGCTAAGTTAGTAATTAGTAACTTATTATTGCAGGGTGAAATAAATCATTTTCAAAATCGTATGCAGCGCTGCGTTATGGACTGCAACGATTCAGCAAGAGACAGGCTCGGGCCTGATCCCAGCCAAGAGACGGTGAGTTGTTATTGACTGCTCTGTGGCTCAGTTGACAGTGATGTGGACTGTGACGCGGGTGCACTGGGTTCGATTACTGGAGGCGGCAAATGTTGTTATGATGAATATTGATTACTTGTTTCCCGGTCTGGGTGTAATGTTCGTCTTCTGGATGTGTTTCGGGCACCCTAGATACAGGTTCTCCCTAGTTAGGGGCTCTGAGTGTGATGCGTTTTTTATTAGATCACTAGCTGTCCCGGCGAACTTCGTATCGCGCCATACAATTTTAACTTACCCCACATTTTTCCATATTTTCTCACCTTTTAAACTTGCCTTCGACTACTACAAACAAACATTTCAAAACCAAAATTTGCTATACGGCCCAGCCGCTCCCGAGTAGACTAACGAACCACGATTCAATTCAATTCAATTCATTAATTCATTGCAAACATGTGCATAATATTTAAATACAGATGTTATGCATAGCTTTGTAAGGTACATGCATCCTGAAAATTCATTTTTATATATATAGTAGAGGACCTGTGTTGAAGATTGCATGCATTAGAGAGAGATAGATAATAATTATAGTATTGCGTAATCCAGAGATTGGAAACCGACATCCCTATGATAGTTTTAGCATTGCATTTTTGTTGACCTGTGATTATCGAATAAAATTGATATATTATAGTAGTTTATTCCTTCTTGATTAGTGTGTTTTTGAAATGATAAAGAGATCATTCATTAAATATCGTTGGTTATTATTATTAAATCTTAATAAATATGAAGTTGACTGACTTAAAATAATAATTTTTATATACAAAGAAGAATAAAATTCAAAAGTTATTTTTTGAATTTGTGTCCAAATAGTCAACGTGTTTTAAACAGTATACCTATGTATTTAAAAAAATCTTTTTTTTTTTAAGAGAACCGCCTTCTATAAACTGACACATACTTAAATCGAGAATAAAATAAGATCTTCCTCTTTTCCGAAGTCGGTTTTTCAATTAATTATAAATGTATTAAAATCTTCTCCTAAATGTAACAAATACCTACTTTTCTGAAAACCGCATCAAGATCGCTTTAGCTAAACTCATCATACGGACAAACATACTTACAGGTCAAATTTAGAAACTCCTTTCTTGAAGTCGTTTTAAATAAATTATCTCAAAACTTTTGGCTTTTCGTATAACTTTTCATTACTTATAACTCTTTTAAGACTAATTTAGTTTACAATATACTTAATAAAACTAAAAAACTAAATAAACAGTAATGCATTTTGTTGCGTTTCAAGAAGTTTCAACGGTGTTGGCGCGTAACATACTTTGTCCTTTCAAAAAAGCTTTAGATACTAATTTTAGGAGACACGTTCTGTTGCGGCTCAACTCATACTGCGTTGGGCCATACACAGATTGTGGCTTTACGCTTCCCGGCTAACTTCATTACGCCATAGATTATAAGATACTACAAAACACTTGGCTCTATAGACTATGTTCTTTTGACTGCCCAGAATGGACGAATAAAAAACAAACAACAACAACAAACCACCTGTCAAAATATGTAAACAACGGAAATAATATTGCACCTTGGGTTACATTATTTGAGTTTAGATAAGGATCCCTAATTTTTTTTTAAATCTTATATAGCCTATGACACTCGGGGTTAATGTAGCTTCCTACCAGTGAAAGAATTTTTCAAATTGGTTCAGTATTTCCGGAGCCTATTCGTTACAAACAAACAAACAAATCTTTACTCCTTTATAATATTGGTATAGATATAGATAGATTATTTATTAACATTTAATTAATTTTCCTCCACAGATAGACAAATGTACAAACGATTTCGAGAGATGCGCGATCAAGTGTGTGGATAAGCATGTAGGACTTATACCGTCCATGCTGAAAACCATGCAGAAAGTGCTTGCGAGTGGTAAGCCCCCGCCACGTACGAGCGAGTAAAGTAGTTTTTGTACAAACTTTGATTAAGGTTGACTTTGTAAAAAATTTTATATTGAATGACCATAGAGTGTGTAACCCGATAGAGACGTTATGTGAGTGGGTAGCCAGAATTCGAAACATACAAGAATAAAGCAAGGAATTTTTGACGAATCTCTTATAAGCTTTTGTTGCTCAGAGGTTCCTAGATTATTATTTTTTAAATAATTTAAAAAAAAATCCAAGTTGCGGTGGACCCCTTGCAGTATATTTCTACTGTATTTACAAAACTTAGATAGATAACTTTGTGTCCCGCGACACCTAACCTAAGACTCCCTTTTAGTCTTCCATAAAACCCTTTTTTTTCCCTTCAGCCCCGGGGGGAGCCGCAGGGTTATGTGGGTTTCGCACCCACTAAAACCCCGCCGGTTTCCATCTCGGCTGTCAGCAAGGGGGTCACGGGAGATCTTTCGATCTTTATGTTCAACTCCGCGGCCCCCTCCATAGACCCCTGGAGTGCCACCTGTATTAAAACAAATTTTATATTACTGATGACATGGCTGTATAGATTATGTTCCTTTGCCTGCCCAGAATAGACGTATATAAGTCGTGCTACAAGATGATTTTCAATACCACAAATAAGTACATTTCGTCTCTATTAGGCTAAAAGCTCGATGGTTGTGCTAAAGCTGTAGGTATGTATAGTTTAATTGTATATTTTGTATGTATTGTTGTTTACATACTATGTTGTTAAAATAATAAAAAAGTATAATGTAGTTAAGTACTCATTGTTTTTGGTTTTTTTTTCAGGCAGTATTAAAAGATAATATAATAATACTATAGCTATACTTAAGAGGCGAACGAGTGCGATACTAGCGCCACTTTAATAAATAATTAATATCTTCTAAACCATAGACGAAATAAAACAAAATAAATAGAATATTCTTTTATAAACTACGAGCTTTCCCGGCTTACTTCGTTACACCATAGAATATAAGATACTACAAAAGACTTGGCTCTATAGACTATGTTCTTTTGACTGCCCAGAATGGCCGGATTAAAAAACAAACATCAACAACAAACCATCTGTCAAAATATGTAAACAACGGAAAAAATATTGCTGCTTGGGTTATATTATTTGAGTTTAGGTACGGATCCCAAATTTTTTGAAAATCTAATATAGCCTATGACACTCGGGGTTAATGTAGCGTAAAGAATTTTTCAAATCGGTTCAGTATTTCCGGAGCATAATTCGTTACAAACAAACAAATCTTTCCTCTTTATAATATTGGTATAGAAAAGTGGCCAAAAAAAATATTTCTAAGATCATTATCCTAAAAGCCCAACAGAGCCTCAAATATTCTAAGCAAGATTATCTAGGGTGTCAAAGACGCAAATGATTGATTTCGCCTATAGCTTAGAAGGTATTAATTATAATTGGAAGTGGCGCTGGTTTACGCACCGTGTGAGCCCTAAACACAAAAAAACTCAAAAGTAAAACATAATAAGTCTTTATTTTTAACACTTAAAACTTAAGAACTACCCAACACCGTGAACCTTTTTTCTTATTACTAAAATCAATAAATTATTTATAAGGTGTATTGACGCGAATCGAAAAGAAATTTTTAGACTTTTGTTTCACAATTTTCTAAATTAGTTTTCGAAGATTTGATGATTAGGTTTTATGCAGAAAAAACTAGGGATTTGGCTAAAACTCGGATATTTTGATATAAGGATTAGGTACATTTTTTTCAATCGTTCTGACAAAAAGCAGTTTTTTTTTTTCAAAATTTAAACCTTCCATAACTCTGATTGTCTAGATTATTGCTTGCTGGTCAACTCTTATTCTGATTGGTTCGTTAAAATATCTTTGACGCTACAGAGAACCAATCATAATAAGAGTTGGAACCTATCAAATTTTCATTTTCATTTTCAATTAAGTATCCGGGATTTCGCAAAATCCCTAGTTTTTTTCTGCAAAAAAACTAATTATCAAATCTTCATACGACATATACAACAACAAAAAACAAAAAACTTAAACCTTAAACCTATAAATAAGCGTATATAAGTGCTAAAAGAGGATTATTTTCAATACCACACTCTAAAAGCTCTGAGAGTAATAAGAGCTGAATAATATCGTTAAAACTGCAATTTTTCTTTCTATCTGGAACAACTAGGGGTGTTGGAATATATTGAGGCATAAGAGTCGGTGTAGGTAAACTAGAAGGAGCTGTTATATAGCTTGTTAACGGCGCTACAGTAGCTGAATTAAAATCTTGAGGCTGAGTAACAGTTGAATAAAGGGGTTCTATTGGATATGGATTTTGAGTGATTGGCGTTAAATCAATATTTTGAGTGTCAAATGATTGGATTTGGATGGGGTTGTATGGTAGTGGTAATTGAGCATTTTGCACCGTTATATCGTTGGTAGTAGATATGGTGGATTGTGTATCTATGTTTTGTATGGGTCGTATAAGTTGAGATTGGATAAAGTTTTGAGTTCCTTCATTGAATGCATTGAGAGTTTGTTGATTAATAAAATTTTGTGTAGCAGTACTGAATTCCAAGTTTTGACTGTTTACGTTTGGTTGCTGTGAAAATATTTGAGATATTTGCTGGTTCAAAAAGTTTTGTGTTAAATCCTCATTTAAATAGTTGTTGGTTGGTTGATTTATTTGAGGAATTTGTTGTATTATTGGTTGGTTGATTAAACTTTGTGAGTTGACTGTTATTTGTGATTCTTGATTTGAATTTGTTAATTGATTTGATTGTATTTGCGGTTGATTAAATTGAATTGTTTGTGTTGGCTGTTGGGTCAGAATATTCTGTGTATTTAAAGTAACTTGTGTATCTTGCTGTTGATCATATTGTACAGGTTTAGTCACTTGTTCTTTGATTACATTTTGATTATTGACGCTTATTTGGGTATCTTGGTTAACAAAAGGTTGTTGGCCCACTTGTAATTGAGCTGATGTTATTTTGAAATCAGAATCTTGATTCATAGTTGATTGTTGACTGTAATACTGAGGTATCTGTTGTATTTGAAATTCTTGATTAAAATTTGGTGACTGATTGAATACAATTTGAGGCAGTGGTTGACTGATTTGTTGTAAACGAGAATTCTGTTCCAAACTTGGCTGATTGGAAAATGTTATTAGTGAATTTTGTGGTATTAATTGTTGCTGTTGACTAGGATTTTGCGAGTTTACAACAAATTGAGTTGCTTGATTTATGTCTTGTTGTATCTGGGTTAGAATAGGCTGCAACTGTTGAGGGTTTACTTGTAATTGTGGTGAATTTTGTTGTTCTTGTTGATTGTTGATGTTAATTTGATTGTCTACAATGTAATTTGGTTGTTGAAATTGTATGAGTGGTTGTTGTTGAACCTGTATTTGTGGCTGATATTGTTGAGTGACAACGTTAACTTGTTGTTGCTGTATGTCCCGGTTGACAATCTGTTGTTGTTGCTGTATTTGTAGTGTGGGTTGTTGAACCTGTATTTGTGGTTGATATTGTTGAGTTAATTGTTGCTGTGTGTCCTGATTGAAATTATTTTGTAGTTGTTGTTGTATTTGTGGCAGATCTGTTTGCTGTATTTGTGGTTGATATTTTTGAGTGACACCGTTTGCTTGTTGTTGTTTTTTGTCGCGGTTGACATTTTGTTGTTGTTGCTGTATTTGTGGTGTGGGTGGTTTAACTTGCATGAGAGTGGGTTGTTCTTGCTGAACCTGTGTTTGTGGTTGAGACTGTTGAGTGACAAAGTTAACTTGTTGTTGTGTGTCCTGGTTCAAATGTTGTTGTTGTTGCTGTATTTGTGGCACAGTTGTTTGTTGTATCTGTATTTGTGGTGTGGGTTGTTGAACTTGTATGGGAATGGGTTGTTGTTGTTGAACCTGTATTTGTGGTTGATATTGTTGAGTGAAAACGTTTACTTGTTGTTGCTGTGTGTCCAGGTTGCCAGTCTGTTGTTGTAGTTGTTGTTGTATTTGTGGCAGAGACGTTTTTTGTACCTGTATTTGTTGTTGGGGCGATTGTTGATTCGAGTTTTGGGCAATGAGAGTGATTTGTTGAGAATCCTGAATCACATTTGGCTGTTGAATAAACTGTACTTGTGTAGATTGTTTTTGGGGAGTCGCTTTTTGCATTTGATTCAAAAAGTCCTGATTAGAAGGTATTTGTTGTAGTGGCTGTTGACTAGTTGTTTGTTGAACAAGTTGTATTTGAGGCATGTTTTGTTGTGATTGTTGACTAACAATGTTTTGCGAGTTAATGCTTATTTGAGTATCTTGGCTTGTTGGTTGCTGATTTAACTGCAATTGAGGAATTGGTTGAGGTTGACTTAACTGCAACTGTGGTGTTGATTGGGGTTGACTTAACTGCGATTGGGGTATTGCTTGTGGTTGACCTAACTGCAATTGAGATATTGTTTGGGGTTGACTTAATTGCATTTGAGGCTTAGGTTGGGGTTGACTTAACTGCAATTGAGGCATTCGTTGGGGTTGGCTTAGCTGCTGTTGAGGGATTGACTGTGGTTGCTGCTGATTAATTTGAATGTTGATAGAATCTTGAGCGATATTTGGTTGTTGGTTCAGCTGAATTGATTGTTGGCTTTGCCTTATAGGTTGCTGAGAAATTTGGACAGGTATTGTCTGTTGTTGGTTTGCAAAATTTTGAGAATAGAGTGTTTTTTGAGAATCTTGATAAGAATCCTGCTGGTTTAATTGAATTTGTTGTTGTTGACTTATAAAGTTTTGGTTTTTGACGCTTATTTGACCGTCCTGGTTGTTTTGTTGATTCGATACTAAGTTCTTGCCTTGACTTTGAATGGAACCAAGATTTTGAGATATAGCTACTTGCTGTGTCTCTTGGTTTGCCACACTTTGTTGTAGATTTGAGTCTGTTTGCGTTTGGGTCAAACTTATTCCTGGAAGTTGTATGGATTGACTTGATCTTTGGGACTCTTCGTAACCCAAGGGTCGTGATGGGTAAATTTGATTCGCAATTGACACATCAGCTATATTAGCTACATCTTGTCCTTGAGTAATTAAGGAACGTCCTGGATTTTGTTGAGCTACGCTGGCATCTAGGAACGGGTTCGCTTGACTGAATCCATTGTTTTGTGAGTTTTGAGGGATAACATTGTATCCTTGCGGCGGTTGATTGTATCCCTGACTTTGATACAAGGAATTTTGATCCGCATTCAAGTTGCCTAAGTTTAAGTTGAATGGCAGATTTGGTATTGATGGAGCGTTGTAAGTATTGACTGTAGTAACAAAGTTGGGACTGGATCTCTTGCCGATTGTGCTCGGTAATGTAGAATATGATGAAAACGAAGATAAACCTGGTTTCTGAGTTATACCAGGTGTAGTATTGGGCAATGTTTTTGTGGTTTTCGAAAAGGAAACACGTTTGTAAGGTGATAGTGTTGGGGCGGCCGATAAAGAGTGTCCAAATGGTAGGAATGGTGAGTTTTGTAATGGTATTGAACGCGGTTGGATTGTCTTTCGCTCTTCGGTGCTGATTTCTTCTGTAGATCCAGGATTTATGCACTGAAAAGGAAAAGGTAATTATGTGGTTTATAAAAACAAAGAATTTATTTCATTTGGAGTCTAACAAGGTAGAATCTGCATGGGTGCCCGAAAGACTTATTTAAACCAACAAATACACCCAGACCGGAAAACAGACGTCGATATTCAGCATAACAATGTTCGCCCCGCCGCGAATCGAACCCGGTGCTACCGCGACACTGTGAACTGAACACGGGGGCAGCCGGTTCAAAGGTTTCTTGAATAAAAGTTAGTCACTGCCTCCAAAGTTCAGTTAAAGTTATGTTGTATTAGATTTTCTTGCAAATATTTTAAATGCTTTAATAACATAACTTACGAGATGCGAAACTAGCGCAACTTTCGATAAATAAAATAATGAATATCTTCGAAACCATGGCCGAAATCAAAAATGTGCGTCAATGATGCTCGCTTTTTAATCTTGCTTAGAATATTTTTAGGGCTCTGTTGTGTAGCATTCAGGTTCAAAATCTAAGGATATACTGTTTGTTTCCTAAAGTAGCATGGTTTAGAAGATTTCTTCCCTGAGTAAGTAAGTATATAAATCAATACATAGTATAAAATAAAGTCGCTTCCCGCGTCTGTCCCTCTATGTATGCTTAAATCTGTCAAACTACGCAACGGATTTTGATGAGGATTTTTTCAAGAGGAAGGTTTGTTTGTATAATACATGAACAAAATGCTAATAGGTTAAGCGGTACGAAGTTCGCCGGGTCGACTAGTAGTATATGATACATATGTATAGTAACCCTCTTATATAGTTTTTTGGTTACCTTTGAAAGCTACTAAGTGTTGCTAAAAGTGTCCACTTTAGGCATAAATCAGCAGTATATTTAGGTCTTTATACTTAGCGGAACTACAAGCCCTAAAAACAGCGTGACTGTATGTTACGCAATCACGCCCACACTGCTAAACCGATATTATGACTGAAAATTGTCGGCATAAACAAAAAAATAAAAAAACTCACCTGGTTCACGAAGTAAACTAAAAAAACAAGCAACCGCCTATCGAGCCCCATTTTTTGGCTTTTCTTTATCGAATGATAATTAAAATAATACTGACACCCTTTTTAAAAGCAATTCTTATCGATAAAAAATGCAACATTAACATTTGCTAAATCAAAGGTTATGAAACTTGCATAATAAAGTATGTTATCACTATATTTATCATGTAAGTGTCAATTTTTGTTCGTTTCGCAAGTGGCGACCGCGCACTGGAAGACGCAGAGTAGGCATACCTGTCACAAGGTGAATGTATATTAGATGTTGATCTTTCAAGCCGGTTGGTATGGCGATCTGGTCTGGCGCCTATAAATGTCCACAAAATTCATATACTTAAATGATAAGTACTCAACTCGCATGCACTCGCAACTATAATGTACTAAGAAAGTATAGGAAGATAGGTAAGAAAGTAAGTAGGCAGAAAACCCGCAAGGTGGTCTGGGCAGGTGACCCACACTCAATAAACGATGAAAATTCGATGACGGAGACAACATTCGAAAATCATTGCTGCTTTGTAAGAACCACAACAGTAAATTAACTAAGAAAAACAGCAATAATTACGAAATGCTGTCATTACAGAATTTTCATTGTTAATTTGGTTACGCGACCAACCCCCTGGCGAGGGATGCGGGCACTGTATGAAGGTCACTCAAGACAAGGCATTCCTGCCCATTCAAAATCAAAAATCAAAATCAAAAAATTCTTTATTCAATATAAGATACAAGATATCACTTATTGAAAGTCAATTAGACTACATCTAATCTAATTGCTATTGATACCTTGAAAGTATCCTATACTGTGAGAGGCGAGGTAGTTCAGGGTGCCTACCAATTGGCTCTGGCAAACAAATGTTGGTCTTGCCTTACGACGATTGTCGCCTGGAGAGGCCCCCAAACGAGCCCTCCTCTGTCAGATGATTCTACTCCCTTTCGCAATGATTTTACAGCGTGGAGAAGAAAGGGGTAACAAATTCTACAATACTCTACATTAGCGATCTACTATGTCCATGGTCCTGCCACGGTGTCTTTACCAGTTCGCTGGCTAGTAAGTATTATGACGTTTCTTTCTTTATCTTACTAATATTACGTAAGTATTCGTTTAAACGCACTATGCGTAATAGATAAGTAAAAACGATTTTAAATTACGAAAATCCAGGTTTATTCACGCACAATTTTAAGATAAGGGTTTTTTTGTAAGATAAAGATAAATATTTGATTTTAAATATGTTACGCATTTTGTTAGGTAAGTAAATATTATAAATACTAAAAGGTTTCCGAGAATTTATTATCAATTTCACAGCTTTTGAGTCAACATGGCGTTCAAATTTGTGATTCTCTTTTGCATTCAAGCCTTTGTTCTACAGGTGAATATAAATATTAATTATAATAATACTAGTCGACCCGGCGAACTTCGTACCGCCTAACCTATTGCTATATTGTGTATTTATTATACTTATAAACCTTCCTCTTGAATTACTCTATCTGTTTAAAAAAACCGCATCAAAATCTGTTGCATAAGATATAAGCATACATAGGGACAGACGTGGGAAACGACTTTGTTTTATACTATGTATTGATAACAATCAATAGACGTCCACTGCTGGACAAAGGTCTCCACCACTGAATGCCACAAAACAAAGGATAAAGAGAGACTTGGCCATAATCGCCACGCTTGGCAGGCGGGTTGGCGATCGTAGTGTGGCTCTTCAAGTATTTCAACGAAGGACGCTGCTGCCCGACCTTCGGCTGTTCCCTTAGTCGCCTTTTACGACACCCGTGGGAGGAGATGGGGTGGTGGCAATCATACTTTTATTTGACTGCTCCTTGGCTCAGTTGGCAGTAATATGGACTGAGTAAGCGTGTGCTCCTGGTTCGATTCCCGGCGGGGAAACCATTGTTATGATGAATATCGATGTTTGTTTCCGGTCTCGGGTGTGTTGACTGTCTCTGTACCTATAATGTTTCAGGCCCAACTAGATACAGGTTCTTCCTAGTTAGGGGCTCTGAGTGTTACGCGTTATTATTATTTAATCTAAAAAGAAAGTTAGTGCGTCAAAGATTCCAAAGGATTTCTTTTCTGAGTCATAGAAGCAACACTTAAATTTGTTAGATTACATCTTCTAATAATATATTTTTTTCCAGGGTTCCCAAAGTCAATGTCTACGCAACTTAAATGGGGTAAACATCCCTTTTCCAGGACCATGTCAGTCGCTCCCTACGATAACCGACGTCATCCCTACCCGACAAGTGTTACCTAGCCCTTGTCCTAACCAACTACTACCATCCGCTGTCCTAAACTCATTTTTCGACGTACCCCAGTACGTTCAAACTCCAACCATAATACAAGACAATACGGTCTCAAATAACTTGGCAAATGCTTTGCAATTGTTGGTTGTAAGCAATCTTCTTTCAAACAAACTGCCGTTCAATTCTGTAGATGATGTGGTTTTGACTGGCCCGGTTTTAGATCCGTATCCCGGATATCCGTATGTGAATCAGGTGGTTGGTCCGGCTTGTGGTTGTGGGGGTTTAGGGGGGCTAGGGTGTGGTTGTGGGGCTCTAGGGGGAGGTTGCGGTTGTGGTTATAATGGGGTGATCAATATTATTTAGATACTTACCTATTTATAAATGTTTGTTGATTTGTTTAAATAAATATGTTATTGTTATATAAATGGTTTTATTTTTTGTTTTTGATATGTAAAGCCAGAGACACTATACTACGTTTTACACCTACTAACAAAATTAATTAAATTTTAAAGTCAATCCTCCCTCTATGGTTCAGTAGTTGGTGAAGTTCATTATTCAAAGGGTTCTAGTTTTTAAGGTCGTGGGTTCGATCCCCGCGGAAAAAACCACATAATATTGATTTCTTACAAAAATCACGTTGTGGTGGTTTTCGGTTGGATAGGACATTGCAGGCTTGAATCACCTGATTGTCCGAAAAGTAAGATGATTCCGTGCTTCGGAAGGCACGTTAAGCCGTTGGTCCCGGCCGCAGTAGTGATCGTTATAACCGCGGCGACAAGCTGGCCCCGCCTCACGTTGGTAATAAAACATAAACTCGGCTAAACGTAGGTCCGGCTCTTGAGCTGGTGCCTCTGCCTAACCCTTCGAGGAATAAAAGGCGTGAGGTTATGTAATGTTATGTTGTTCTAGTTTGTTTCCGGGCGAGGGTGAAGATCCTATGCTGGAGGGGGTCACGGAGTTGAACATAACGATCGAAAGATCACCCGTGACCCCCTTGTTAACAGCCGAGATGGACACCGGCGGGGTTTTAGTAGGTGCGAACCCCACATAACCCTGCGACTCCCCCCGGGGTCGCAGGGTACTCATTAGGAGTTTCCCCGCCATAATAAAAAGGGTGAACATTTTAAGGTGGATGTTCGTTTCCTGGACCTGGCTAAATACAGGTTTGTAAATAGGTACTAAGTTAGAGGCTCTGAGCCACTGGGGAGGGAACAACATGCCCTCCCCAAACACGAAGCTGATAGCAGCTGAGCGTGGGAAGAATTTCGGAAGCCAATAATTCCCAAAAGCGCCAAAACGGCCGCCGGGAGGTTTTAGTGGGTGCGAGCCCCACATACCGGGTAACGGGGGGAAATGCGATAGGCATATACCCCCGTTACAAAAAAAAGGGGGCTCTGAGCCAGATGCAGTGTGGCTCTTCAAGTTATCTAACAATGGCTGGTGTTGCCCGTCCTTCGAGTTGCTTTTTGCAGCACTTGTGGTTGGGGAGAGATGGGGTAGTAAAATAACTTATTTGATACTAAGCTTGAAAATTAAATATTTTGTCCCGAACTTTTTTTTACACGGGGGCTACGAACAACAACGAATAACAATTGTTCGTAGCACGGGGGGCTAAAATTATCTAGTTAGAAATATACATTTTGTATTAAAAATAACTTACAGGTCTTCTGACAACATTCAGTCAGAAATTCCATTTATTTTCTAACCCTGTTATTCATAAAAAGATAAAGAGCATTTTAGTTATTTGACGTATGTCAATTTAGACTGGATGTCACGTATTTACCATACAACAAACCAGAGAAGTAGACCTCCAGTAACGTTAAAATGTACTGTATCTTTATGAATAACACTGAATCTTTAACTTGTTTTTAAAACTAAATCTTTTATGCCCAGAGCACATTTGGCGAACCGCGGCGAACATTCCAAGAGAATACAATTTTAATTGGTCTTTAGCTTTCTATGACACAGGTGGAGAAGAAATCGTCTGCTGCTTGTTATTGCAAAAAAAATTGTTTAAAAACCGATTTTGAACCATTCTGCCATTGAATTCAGAGAGAAGTTAAATCTATTATCCTTTCGGTATGAAGTGCGATGTGCGAAGTACTAAAAGTACTTAAAGTAACATAATGTCAAGCGTATATTCTCGGAAGGGGTAGGCAGAGGCACAGCTCATTGACTGAGCCCACGACAGACACCAGTGATTCGAGCTGGAAAGGTTAATTAAAAGTACATATTATACATATTTTATAAAACATAATTTATTTTCTACTCATAATCCTCAGGATAAGCGTAAGATTTAGCCATAACAATTGAAGGCCCATCATTAGAAACTTCGACTTTCGGTTCAGCTCCATAGTAACTATTATCCTTTGCAACCTCATCGGAATCTTTAGCTCCATAGTTCATTACTTTTGAACCAGCGAAAACAGTTTCTATATCTGGTAAAAGATCTTCTGAAAGCGTCCTTATATTTCTATCACTGAAAGATTTCAAATCGAAATCATTACCATATTTCTTTTTCACTTGTGTAGTTATAAAATCTGGTGTTTCCAAACCAGGTGGGAATCTGTAAGTTAACTCTTCGCTTTTGACAACTTGTTGTCTGTTCTTTTGTTTTCTTTGCTTTCTGTTCTTTCTTAGAGCATTTTTTGGTTTTTCTCTTACAGTTTCTTCTACGTAAGGTCTAATATCGTCTAAGCTGTGAGCCAAGTTGTCTCGTGTAAAATCTGGATAGAAATCATCATAGTCTAAACCGTTTACTATGAACGGTAGCTCGTCCTCGGAACCTAGTTCAGGCATATTGAACGCTGTGGTAGTTTCTTGTCTTTCATTAACATTGGCATTATTAGTATCTATATCTATACGATTTGTTGAGGTTTCAATATCCGAGATTTTAGTTGTTGAAACTTCTGATTTTTTTGAATCTTCCTGAGTTACGCTTTCTGTTTCATTTCTAGGTTTAGTTCTTCTGTTTTTACTTCTACGTCTTTGTGGATTGCCGCGAGTATTTTGATCAGAAATTCTTTGTAAATTCCTTGAGTTTGATTTTCTATTGGTATACTGTTTCTGAACGCGCTCTCTCATTTGCTGGATAATGTTTCTCGCTATTGGTTCTGGTATATGTGGGAATTTTGCTCTAAAGTCTTGTAGAGTTACTTCTTCGGTAGGTATTGTGTTCTCTTTCCCTCCAAATCTTTGCCTGTTCATTGGTATTTTGTATTCTTCACCTGGTGCTCTAACTATTTGAGTGTTTTCTTTCAAAATCACATCTCTGTGGTTGTGATATGGTCCTTCATGACATCTATGAGGACAGCAGTTTCTGTTTCTTAGAAAAGCTTCGTACAATCCTCTGAGATCGGGTTGAAGTAGATCTTGTGGTCTAAATACATGTGGCACATTGCTATTGCCGATTAGTCCTTCCGGTATATCATTTCTATTATGATTTTCTACAAATCTATTTGCATCTTCTTGCCTTATTAAATTTTCTTGTACCTTTCTTTCTATATTATCAAGTCTTTCTATAGTTCCAATATTAGCTTCTTTTACTAATGTATTTTGATTATCTAAAAGGACTTTATTAGTAGGTTTAACACATTCAGAGTTACTGTTATTTAAAATTAAATCACTAGGAACTATAAAATAGTTATTAACAACATTTGGCACGTTTTGGTAAGGAACGCTATTTTGACTTATAATATTCTGTAATATCGGATTAGAGAGAAGCTTTTGGACTATCATTTGACCTAATTCTTCTTGGATTGGCGATGTCGTTGGGCCAGTGTTGGTTGGCTGGTATGTTGGGCCAACTGTGTAGACTGGTTGGCTGTACGTTGGTGGGACGAGTGACGGTATAGGTGCGTGTGAGTTGACGTTTACATTTCCGTGTATTGGACATGGCTGTCTTTGAAAGGCTGGGTTTGCGGATACCTGTAATGTAAAATGGTTTAGTTTTAGTTATCCTCTTCTATTTTAATGGTTAACGCTTAGATTGAGGGGAAATCCGACAAATTATCATACATTTGCCACATTTTAATTTCTAATTTTTTGTGTTGCATTGTACAGTGGCGGTCTAGGTGGGCGTAACACTTCCGGTTTTTCTGTATTGCAAAATAGCTCTTGGTTTTTGGTAATACAGTCTAGGGCGCACGAGACCAAAGACAAATCTGTTACGCCCTCGTAGACCACAAGTTCTCTGCCCTCGAGAATGTCTTAATTTTTTTTTTAACACATTAGTAAAACTTTGAAACTTATACGTGGGAAATGCAATCGATTAAAGACAAAAATGGTGTATAGGGTAAACTAAATAAAATAAAAATTCTTTTGAAACTTACCCATAATACTGCACAAATGGAAAATATAATAATTTGCAGGGTAATCATTATGTTACATTATTTTTACATAACTTTATTGTTAAAACTAATAAAAGTAACTCAAACCATCGACTTTTATTTTATAAATACGTGATTTTTAAGACATTTTACTTGTTTTATACTTTTAGAGATTTTTTCTGATAAAAAATTATTACAAATCTATTGATAATGTTTTATTTGATAGCAGATGTTGGTTTTTCGATTGGTCACGTTGTTTGAGTCTTTGAGTTGCATAGCATGGCTTCAGCCCTACTTACTACATACTTACATAAATTTTAATTTTAGAAATCAAATTACTAAAAAAATAAACTTAAAAATTTCCAGATGTCTATATTGACTGCTCCGTGGCTCAGTTGGCATGGACTGAGATGCGTGGGCGCCTGGGTTCGATTCCCGGCGGATAAATATCGTATTTGTTTTTGGTCTGGGTGTAATGTTAGTATCTTTACTTATGTTTCGGGCACCCTAGATACAGGTTATTCCTATTTAGGGGCTCTGACTGTGATGCGTTATTGTTGTTAATATTATTAGTTAGCGTAATAATCATACCTACTTATTAACATAAAAATGCCAAAATGTGTTAGGATATTTGGGGTTTAATCTAATTTCACGGTAAAACTACTAAATGTCATGAGTACTTAGTAGAAGTGTAGATTTCGCATTTATCTGGTGCCATAGAAGTTAGAGGCCCGTTATTGTTATACTTATAGCTGTAATATCCAACTAGGTTTAAACGGTGTCTGTAGTTTAATCTGCAGCTGTCACTTTGTTTATATGAGAAAGAAAGTGACAGATGCAGCTTAAACCAATAAAGCAGTTTACTAGACTACGTGTTGAAGAAGTCCAACTTCAACTTGAGGGTTGAACTGTTGGAGGCTCGCTACAAGACCATAGGTTATAAAAAACAATATTTATCAACTAAATACTTAATTTATTACCCAAAAAAAACATCTTACAAAAGCAACTTGTCGAGTTCAGCCACGATATTAGTAATCAATTTAATCAGTCCACTGAGCAAGCCTGTGCCGTCAGTCAGTCCACCCAGAAGACTGATAACCAGGTTCAATACTTGAGAAACTAACCCAAGCAACAGACCTGGGGCGGCCAGAACATTTGATCTGAACAGGGAAATGAGAACACTAATATACAGGAACAAGACCGAGGCAAGATCTGTCAAAGTGGCGTATAAAAGCGGCAACGTGCAGCCGAAATAAGGCAACAAAGCTGGTGTCAGATTTTGAACAATATTTGACAAGTTGTTCAAATTGTTGATCAGGTTGATTAGAAATGGTATGAGAAGGCATGCTAGTTGGTTGGCGATTGGTAGCACGGTTGATATCTCGTCGAAGGCTAGGCGGAGTGCTGAGACGGAGTAGGCAGGAATCATGGTTGCTTTTTGTCTGTGGATAAATGATAAATTTAAATAAATATCGCATCAAACTTAGAACTCTAATAAAAATATAAAAAAAACCTAGAAACACGCTCAGACCCAAGAAACGAACATCGATAACAATTCAATTATGCCTATCATCTATTATTCATCTAACTTATCAGCCTAGTATTTTTAGAGCACTGTTATATAGCTTTTAGGTTAGAGACCAAATAAAGCTACAAAGTGATGCTAAAAACGGCCTCTTTTGCTAAAACAGTGCTCTAAAAATACTAGGCTGCATTATATAGTGGAATACTGTCTCACATTTTAGATTTTTGCCTTAGTTTAGAAGATTTTTTTTTTTCTCGGGTGGCGCTACTTTTGCCACGCTATGCCTCTTATCAACGTTTGTTCCCACTGGGGATCGAGCCCGAAACTCTAATTAAACAGTTAGCATTACTGACAACTGAACCACGGATATGTGTTATACAAAGGATAGATGTGAAAATAAAAGTTCGTTTTTTTTTTAAGTTTTGCTTAGTTCTAGATGGAAAAGTTAAACAATGAACAGTTATTGCAAAATATGAAAACGTTTTACTTACCAAAAAAAGGAGAATTTTCCTTTGTGATTAAAAACCTAAATTAAATATGAAAGAAATTAAATTATGTACCGTTATATAAACATTGTTTTATCGCCTATTGTAGACATTTTTTGTTACAAAACTGACTCGTCTATTCATGAAGTAAGTTTATAATTACAACATTTTAGGAAAACGAAATTATCGCAATGTTAGACAAATAAGTTCTGAGCAATTATGAAAGATCAATATTATGCAAAACTTCCCTACGCTGTAAAATCATTGCGAAAGGGAGTAGAATCATTTGACAGAGGAGGCCTCGTTTAGGGGCATCTCCAGGCGACCATCGTCGTAAGGCAAGGCCAACATTTGTTTGCATGAGCCGCTTGGTGCGCACCCTGAACTACTTAGGTACCAAGCCTCTTTATTTTAGGATACCTTTACAAATACAAATCAATACAAATTAGAGTAAATAGTCTACATAGCAATTGTTATTTGCATAAAATGTTCAGTAAATAAGTGGCGGTCTAAGACGGAGTAACGTTCTAGTTTTTCTGTATTGCAAAATAGCTCTTGTTCTTTGGTGATACAGTATTGGGCGAACGAGACCATAAATAAATCTGATTCACCGTCCTAGACTGTCACTGTACCTACCTACTAGGCAGTTTCAGATTTACAAATGAAATTTACGTTTCTACTGAATCTCTTTTGGCTAGTCGACGGAATAGGATTGACCTAGTTGTATCATGTACCTACTTATCCAATAATAACATGACATAACTATTCTTATATACATAACTAGCAGCCTGTCCCGGCTTCGCACGGGGTAGACAATTTAGTCATATATTGTTTTGGCTGGACACAAAAATACAGCCCGATCAGATCGACGAAATATCGTCGCTGAGCTGCCTAATAAAGACGAAGACCCACTCCTGTATTTCGGCCCAACCGACTGAAGATGTCGGTTGATGCGGGCAGCTATGACTCCCTCGAGCAGCTTGCCCGCCTCGTCCAAAAGGACGATAAGCCGGAAATCTGACGGAGCGACAGAGTCGGCGAGCCGGCCCTCTTTTCTGATGAGGACCAGCTTGCCCGTTTTCCACTGCAGAGGGAACACACCTTGTTCCATACAGGTGGAGAACAGGCTGCGGAGCGGAATCTCCAACGCCTCCGGCTTCAACGAACCGCTGCCGTCGCTGCCAACTCTGCCTCTGAGTGCCGCAATGGGCTGCTAGGGGAGAAGTACGCGCTGAGTAACAGCATCTCCCCCAGCATGCTGGACACGAAACCCTCTCCCCGCGTTATACTCTCCGGCCGGAGCACGTGGTCCGCGGAGGGACGGACGGCTATGGCTGCGAGGCCTGAGCGGTCCGAGATCCATCCGTTGGGCACAAATCCTCCGAAATAGTAGGGCTCTGCCACCACTGCGACGTGAATTTGCCACTGCGCCAGGACTCTTCATGAACAGGTCCATGGCTATGGCGCAGTGGTTCAAGTTTGCCTGCAGGATCCGGGTGGCCATTACTGGTCCTGAGGCGAAACGACATCAATGGCCACCGCGAATTGGCTATCGGCGGTGGCAGGCCTAGGGGGAGCACCGGGCCCCTTCCCCTTTCCTTTTCCCTTCCCCTTTCCTTTGGCCCCTTGGCTGGTCTTGCCGCAGCTGCCCAGACTGTGTGAGGCAAGCTGGCCGCTCGCCTGGCGGAGCGGGCAGCTCACCTCAGCCTCGCAGTTTCCGGCAATGTGCCCTGGTCGACCGCAGCAGTGTAGCAGAGGCCACTGCGGTCGTTCTGCGAGGTGCAGTCTGCCCGGAGGTGCCCCGTCTCCAGACACCGGAAGCAGCGCCTCGTACGCCACGGGAGGAGCCTAGACCGGACAATGCTCCATCCGAGCTTGAGTTTT
Organism: Euspilapteryx auroguttella; assembly: GCA_951802225.1. Lineage (NCBI taxonomy): Eukaryota > Metazoa > Arthropoda > Insecta > Lepidoptera > Gracillariidae > Euspilapteryx > Euspilapteryx auroguttella. Next base: position 4,185,890 of record OX637667.1, read on the forward strand.
CCGGCGAGTGCGATCGTCCGCGCCACATCTGTTGGGCAGCGTACCCACACTGCGCCGAGGCCCCTCTCGTTGACGATGCGCCCCACCCCCCTCATGGGTCTGGAGACCCTCACCATGTCTTTGGGCAACACCTCCCTTAGTTTCTGGGCTAAGGCGTCTGCCTTGGCCCTGGCTTCTTCTGGAGGCCCGGAGATCTCTAGCAGGCGGGCACCGGTTGCAGCCGCACGGAAGCGGATGCTGTCGATGCCCAGACCTGCCAGGTCGAGACTCCCTTTTGCAGCGGAGATCACCTGAGCATAGGTGAGACCTCCCTGCACAGCCACCGGGCCAAGGCTGACCACCACCGCCGCAGTGTGGGGAGTGCGCAGGTTCTTGGCTGCTGCCTTGGACTTTTCCAAGGCCGTCTGCTTCGGCCCTGGAGTAGGGGCAGCCGGGACTGGAGCAGCCCGCTCCTTGTCCCTGTTCCTCTTCCTCTTCTTTTTCTTCTTTTTGCCCCTTCCGGCCCCCGTCACCAGGGTCCAGCCGTCATCATTGCCCGGACCAGTGGGAAGAGGGACGTGGGGGGCAGAAGAAGTGCCCGCCTCTGGTTGCCAGGCGGTAGGCGGGCGCTCGGGTCTTCGGGGCTGGAGCAGCTCTGGGCGCCGGGGTAGCTCGAGTGGCCGGGGCCGCTCGAGGCACTGGAGCCGAGGGGGCTCTGTCTGCCGCCAAGGACGGCCGAGGTCGCTGGGCCGGGAGGAGGCGCTCGTCAAGGGCCTCCAGTCGCGCGTTCAACATGGTCCCAAACTGGACCATCATGTCGCGTTTGACCTCCTCCAAGTTGAGGGCAGAGGGGGCTCCAGACCGAGCAATCGTCCGGAGCTCCTCCATCTCCCTTCGGAGGAGGGCCATTTCTCCATGGAGGCTCCTCGCCTCCTCCGGGCTGCCTTCGCCTCTCCCTTGATTTGAGCGTTCTCTGCCGCGAGCAGTCTGCTCTCCTCAGAGGAGATATGAGTTAAGATGAGTTAAGATGAGTTAAGATGAGTTAAGATGAGTTAAGATGAGTTAAGATGAGTTAAGATGAGTTAAGATGAGTTAAGATGAGTTAAGATGAGTTAAGATGAGTTAAGATGAGTTAAGATGAGTTAAGATGAGTTAAGATGAGTTAAGATGAGTTAAGATAAGTTAAGATAAGAAAAGCGAAGATAAGTTAAGAAAAGCGAAGATAAGATAAGTTAAGATAAGTTAAGATGAGTTAAGATGAGTTAAGATGAGTTAAGATGAGTTAAAATGAGTTAAGATGAGTTAAGATGAGTTAAGATGAGTTAAGATGAGTTAAGATGAGTTAAGATTATTTAAGATGAGTTAAGATGAGTTAAGAAGAGTTAAGATGAGTTAAGATGAGTTAAGATGAGTTAAGATAAGTTAAGATAAGAAAAGCGAAGATAAGATAAGTTAAGATGAGTTAATATGAGTTTAGATAAGTTAAGATAAGAAAAGCGAAGATAAGATAAGTTAAGATAGGTTAAGAAAAGCTAAGATTAGCTAAGATAAATTAAGATAAGATGAGTTAAGAAAAGCGAAGATAAGTTAAGATTGTTAAGAAAGGCGAAGATAAGCTAAGATAAATTTAGATGAGTTAAGATTGATAGGTAAGTTAAGTCAATATATGTCAAGATAACTTAATGTAGCTCAATTTAACTCGAGATAATTCAAGATTAGTTAAGATATGACTTGGCTGTATGGACTATGTTCCTTTGTCTGCCCTGATTGGGTAAATAAAAAAAAAACAAAAAAAATATATCTACTGAAGACTACTACTCAGAAATAAACTACTGAAGAATTGGCTGTATAAACTACGTTCCTTTGCCTGCCCAGAATGGGTGATAAAAAAAATCTTTATTATACAGAAATAAACTACTGAAGACTTGGCTGTATGGACTGAGTTCCTTTGCCTGCCCAGAATGGGCAAATTTTATATAAAAAAATGACCAACGATCAAACAAAGTAAACAATGGTAAAAAATATGCACCTTGGGTTACATTATTGGAGTTTAAGTAAGGATCCCTAATTTTTTTGAAAATCTAATATAGCCTATGACACTCGGGGATAGTGAAGCTTTCCAACAGTGAAAGAATTTTTCGAATCGGTTCAGTAGATCCAGAGCCTATTCGTTACAAACAAACAAACAAACAAACAAACAAATCTTTCCTCTTTATAATATTGGTATAGATAAGCAAAATTTATAAAACTGCAGCAATTGCACGTTTTTGCATTCTTTCGAGGAAAATAACATTGATTTCTGAATACGAGGTTAACATAATGTCGAGGTGGGTTAAGGTCATTTCATTTTAATGCGATTATTGATTTCCCTGCCCAATCGAATTAGAAATGATGAGATTTGCAGAAGAAATAAACTTATCGACATAGCCAATCATTAAGAGCCAGTTTACCGCGATGCTAGCGCCATTCTCGAAAAAAAATTATATCTTCTAAACTAAGGCAAATATCAAAAATGTGGAACAGTATGACACTAGATCTTGCTTAGTATTTTTTGAGTACAGCAAAGTAGTCCTATGTAAAAAGAACAAAAAAAACACACTTTGTAGCTTTCTATGGTCTTCAAACTAAAATCTATACATAAGTGCCCTCAAAATACTAGGCTACATTATCTAGTGTTATACTGTGCCACATTTTTGATATTTGCCTAAGTTTAGAAGATATTATTTTTTTTCGTGAATGGCGCTAGCATTGCGGTAAACTGGCTCTTAAGAACCAATGGGCAGGGCACATAGCTCGAAGAACAGGATGGTCGCTGGAGCCGAAAAGTTCTAGTGGCGACTGACCGGCTCCAGAAGATAAGGCGTGGTCCAAGTCTTTGAATTTATGGTCTTTGATTTGACTGCTCCGTGGCTCAGTTGGCAGTGATGTGGACTGAGTAACCATGTGCACCGGGTTCGATTTTCGGGCGGGGCGAATATTGTTATGATGAATATCGATGTTTGTTTCCGGTCTGGATGTAATGTTCGTCTCTGTGTGTGTTTCGGGCACCCTAGATACAGGTCTCTCTAGTTAGGGGCTCTGAGTGTGATGTGTTATTATTATTTCGTAATTAAAATCAAGTCTAGCGACTTATAGGTACCAGGGTTTTGTGGTATGGCTCTAAAGGGTCGTAAAAAGACACAATTTAGGGCCAACTGTTAATTAGTTTTTTTTTTCTTTTTAATTGATTATATATTCATTAGCATAAGCTCGTTGAAGTGGCAATGGGCAGGTCATATAGCCCGCAGAACAGATGGCCGCTGGGGCCGAAAAGTTCTCGAGTGGAGACCACGGATCGGCAAGCGCAGCGTAGGACGTCCACCGACAAGATGGACAGATGATCTGCGCAAGGCTGCGGGTCCACGCTGGATGCAGGCCACCTGCGATCGTTACAGATGGAGAGCCTTGCGGGAGGCCTATGTCCAGCAGTGGACGTCCTACGGCTGAAATGATGATGATGATATTCATTAGGAAACTATTATTTGCCTAGTTGAATTCATTATCGCGACATCTTATCGCGTTGCTAAATAAATTATGTTACAAATAACATAACTGACTGTTAAGTTACAAAAAGAAAAGTTAAGAAACTCTTACTTATAAAACCTAGGCTTTGTCTAGTTATTTATCCACAAATCGATACGGGTCACTAAGTAGTTTAGGAATTGTTTTATTTCCGGTAAATACTTTTGTTTATTTTTTTTTGAAAATAAATAAAAAATAAAGCAATGGCTTGCAAATTGTCAGTTGCGTTCATTTGCGTTGTAGGTGTTTTTCTGATCACGGTAAGTTTTATCTCGTTTATGAATTTGTTCACTAAAAAAAACGAATATTTTGTAAAAATGCCCAAATGAACTTTATTCCTTTGAGATAGAGCCCTAAGGTGGTATCTCTCGGTATGGCGCAAATTTTTTCACGTTTTTTATTTATTCTGGCGAAAGTATTAATATTTAATAAAGTTTTAATAAATTTGCGTATGTAAAATTTTTGGTCCTTGCTTGGCTACCTTATACCAACTTTACAAAAATTACTTGGTTCCCAAGAAATAATTATGATTTTGATCGTGATACACTAAACATCTAATAAGTAATAATACTTTAACTTTCAGCCTCCAGTCAACGCGTCATCAGTACAACTGCCAGCAGTTTATCCGCTAGTCAACATCCTACTACCGTTACTCAACAACGTATACAACCTCCTACTATCCCTCCTTTCAATCTTCGACACCCTCCCCTCCAACATTTCCTGTTTGATCCCCGTTGATTTGGGGGCTTTGGAGACTAGTCTCCTCAAACTTTACTCCCAAGCGTTGGCGATTGTGAACTTTTTAAGAAGTTTGCCCGAATATGCCATTGGAGCGAATCCAGCCAATCCGCCATCTTGTGTGTCGAACATGCAAGGACTGCTTTCGACTCTGGTGTCGTCTATCGGAGAGATTGCAGAAGAGGTGAGATTTTAAACATCTAACTAACTGATTCTTACTTCTTATTACTAATTCTACCACCCCGCCTCCTCCCACGGGTGTCGTAAAAGGCGACTAAGGGAACAGCCGAAAGACGAGCAGCAGCGTCTTTCGTTGAAAAATTTAAACATTCATAACCCGCCTGCCAAGGGTTAGGATTATGACAAAACCCCCCACGATGTTTATCTTTGTGGCGATCTAGGGGTGTACTAAGTCCAGTAGTGGACTTCTTTTCGGCTGAGAAGAAGCAAAAGACGAATATCAATGTTTCTTTCCCAGCCAATGGGGTGTTTGTTAAATTTTGTATGTGTTTTGGCCTTCGGGCACCTTAGATACATTAAGTTCTACCTAAGTCTTTGTCAAACCCTTACGCGGCGCTAGAGCGGCGACTTGTACTTTGACATTGTAATACTGTCAGCGCTCTAGCGCCGTCTCTTTGACAAAGACATATAAAAGTGTAATATTTATATTTAAGTAGAGGCTGCACCGCGGTTTTTCCCGCACAGATTTCTCAAAACACAAAAATCCCGTTTTTTTTCCGTTTATGTGGGAATTTCGGGAAATCCCTTCTTATTGCTCACCTACACTCCCCAAGGAACCCACGTACCAATTTTCAGCTTTCTACGCCTAGTAGATTCGGCTCTGCGTTGTCTGTCAGTCAGTCAGTCAGTAACGGAAGAGTTTTATATATATTGATTATTTTTCCAGGTGCTGGTGGGCATTGGCGGTGGTCTCCTTCCAGGTCTTCTTCAGCTTGTTGTCCTGGTGGTGCAAGCCCTGCTTAGCTTGCTACTTTAATGACAATATGAGTATTATCAACGGTACTGATATATGCCCTTTACTATAGTTGCAAAAAATCGTACTTAGTAAAAAAAATATGAATGTAAGTAAGTGTAGGTAACATAAAGGTATTTCTAACAAGGCGGTAATAAATCAAAGGGTGTTTTTGGCACATAAGACCGTACAACTTTCCCTAAGCAACATACGTCGGAATTACCCGTGAAACGATTGCCTACCCTCAAACGCATTTAAATTATGCACAGTTAATGTGCGCACGACGCGATGAGGTTTAAAAACTAGCTGGCACGGCGAACTTCGTTACGCCACAGAAATTAAGATACTACTTAACACTTGGCTTTCTATGGACTATGTTCTTTTGACTGCCCGATACTACTTAGCACTTGGCTTTCTATGGACTATGTTCTTTTGACTGCCCAGAATGGGCTAATTAAAAATTACAAAGAACAAAAACAAACCACCGACTGTCAAAATATGTAATCAACGGGTAAAAATGCACCTTGGGCTAGATTATTCGAGTTTAAGGATCCCTAATTATTTTGAAAATCTAATATAGCCTTTGTCACTCGGAGATAGTGTAGCTTCCTACCAGTAAAATAATTTTTCAAATCGGTTTAGTATTTCCGGAGCCTAGTCGTTACAAACAAAAAATCTTTCCTCTTTATAATATTGAAAAAAAAAACTTTGGAAAATAGAAAAATCTGTTGTCCAGTAAGTACATTGACCCCGTTAGCTGATCGAAAAAATGTGTGGAACAGCTGATTTTTGTTTTGAGATTTCGACTCATTGTTACTTTGGAAAAGTGGTTTTTTATGGTGATCTTATTGACCCCTTTCATTTAATTTGCCTTTGCCTTTGGAATTTGGACGTGAGAGTGATTAAATTTCTAGACCACCCTCCTTAAGTCTTTAATTATTATTTGCTTCATATTTTTCATTGTTTTTGCTATTGAGGCTTTGAGTTATAAGGGCATATTGTAAAAGTAAAGTGTTTTTTAGTTTTAAGAATGGTTGTTTAGTTTTATTTAATAAATAAAAGATTTTAAGCCTTTTTGTTATTTTTATTACTTAATTTTATGCAATAGTACCTATAGACAATAAAAACACCAGTAAACTTGAGGCATATATTTATTACAATTTAAACATCTTAAGCGTTATAAAAACAGCATATATAAACTTCTTGGTGCATTGTGCGTAATAACAATAAAAACGACAATTTTATCTAAACCAACAAAACCAAAAGCGCTTTGACCAAACAGACAACAATTTCCAACAACCCCACCAACAAACCTCCTCCTAAACCGGTCAACAACTCCTCCGACAGTCCCCCAATTAACCCTACCACATTATTTAAAAGCCCCACCAAACCACCCAAAGAAACATTTCCATCTTTACTATATTCCGGTAAAGAACTGAAAAATTCTACAATACCCAACGCTTGGGAGTACAATTTTAGTAATCCGGTCTTCAAAGTCGGTACATCTACCGGTAAAGTACATGCGATAGAAGAAGGTAAAGTATCAAGAATTGATAGTAAGGAAAGCATAAGGTTGTATATGGATTTAAGCATTGGTAGTATCACGTTAACTAATGGGTAGACCGCTGGTAGAGATACGAGGGATGCCTTTGCTGGCGTCTGTAAAAAAAAAACACATTTAGAAGTTATTGACAAACAGACAGATATGGAAGGCTACTTTTATAGTAATGAAGATTCATCATAATAACACATCACACTCAGAGCCCCTAACTAGGAAGAACCTGTATCTAGGGTGCCCGAAACACATACAGAGACGAACATCACACCGACCGGAAACAAACATCGATATTCATCATATCAATATTCGCCCCGCCCGGGCATCGAACCCGGGTGCACACGCTTACTCAATCCACATCACTGCCAACTGAGACTCGGAGCAGTCGATCATCACAGCCGAGAGACGATCACTGTTGGATATAGAGCCCTCTACCTCAGATTGCAAAAAAAAAAAGACAGTGTTTTGCCTCTTGGCATAAACGAAATGCTCCAAGTATTTCAACGAAGGACGCTGCTGCCCGTCGCTCGTATGTTTCTTTAGTCGCCTTTTAAGACACCCATGGGAAGAGATGGGGTGGTGGTATTCTAGTTTCCGTAACCCGGCATTATTACGTAGGGATAACCTGCATAAAGAAAAGATCTCAAAATGGCGGCCGTTGTATGCACTGAACACTACTATTCCTGTTGTATGGGCATGGGCTGTCTCTCTGATCAATTCTTAACTCTTCTAGCATGCGTTAGGCCGCCATTTTCAAATCGTTTCTTTATCTGCGCGGCTTATAAGTATACTAAATAGTTATGTGGAGATTATAAAATTAAAAAAACTTACAATAACCACCAAAAGAACAATCGCTAGCGTTCCTACGAGGTAAATTTTTGTTCCCGCCATTTTAGTTTTATTATTTGTTTTTTACTACTGTATTTTTTTGTTTATATAGTGGCCAGTAATTTTCTATTACGAAATTTAAAACCAAAGCCTATGAGATATGATGAAAGTGGAAAATGCAGGTGTTTCACTATTTCAATTTCTTTGTTAAAAAACAAAAAACATTCTACTATGTCAGTAAGTACTTTTAAAATGTCTTAATTACCAAATTAATTTGGGTCCTATTTAAACAATATATATGTAAAACTCTTCCGTAACTGACTGACTGACTGACAGACAACGCAGAGCCGAAACTACTGGGCGTAGCGGGCTAAAATGTTTCATGTAGGTTCCTTATGGAGTGTAGGTAAGCACTAATAAAGGATTTCCCGAAATTCCTATGGGAACGGGGCAAAACTGGATTTTTGTGTTTATGAGTAATCTGCGCGAGTGAAACAGCCTCTAGTTGATAATAATTATCAATTATCTTAAGTACTCCTACTTTTGACCAAAAATTAATGCGTTATTTATTATTTTAAAAATACTTAAAAAGTAGGTACCTACTTTCCTATATTATTGTTATTTAGTACTCTTAAGGTACTAAAATATAAAAATATGAAAGTGGTTAGGTAATCTTGGCTTGGATACCGATAAAAAATATTTGTTTTTATTAAAATTCTTTCAGTAGGGTGTTTTTATTTAGCAAAGGTGTTTTTCTTTTCTAGAATTTTTTATTAGTCCATAAAGTGACGTCCGATCTGTTACCTTGTTATTTCCGTAACACTTTATGACGTGATTCCTGTTTCAGGAAAAATAAAGGTCTGTTTACAGTGGCGTTGAAATGTGTGACGACAAATTTTGTTGCGATTTCTCATACTTTAAAGAAGAAATAAAAAAAATGGTTCAAAAACGTAAGTTTTCTTTACACATTTTTGCATTTAAGTATATCTGAATTTCCGTAAGTAGGGTATTTGATGTTGTTTTTAATATTAGTAAGCATTCTATGGAAAACAAGAAAAGTCTCAGCAATAAATCAGTTATGAGTCTCTAACAAACAATTCGTATTTGTTGAGCTGTTTCGAAGCTAAGAGCCTTTGACAGACGGACGAACGGACAAACGGGCAGATTATACATATTAATAAAGGTACTGGAAAGAGTACCGGAATCTTAAAAAGAAGTCCTATTTAATCATATCTGAGATAAAATATATTGTTCGTAATAAATAACGTCTGAAAGAAACCAAACATAACAAAAGAAGTCCACAAAAAAGTAAACAAGACTACTTCTGCCTACCTTTTCAACTGCAAAAAAAACGTCAACTGCTAAAAATTTGGTTGTCGCTTGAAAATTCGAACTCCATTCAAAACAAATCCTAAACCCCGAAAATCAGGCATGCGCAGAAAACAACCCCGTATAGATCGCCAGTCTTTGACTAGCCGTGCTTCGACGCGGTCAAATCCAAAATGATCGGACGGTGAGTGCAACCCCTTAATTTCTTGAATTTAAAAAGCGAAACAAATGAAATCACTTTTTGCTACAAGAATTTTTTTTTATGAAACACACTGGCATAAAATTTCAAAGAAAAAAAAAACATAATTTTTCAGGCTTATTATTATTACACCGTAACGCCAATTGCAAATAAAAAAACTATTGCAAATATATGTATTTTTTAAATCCAATTGATATTCATTTACTGATAATAATACATTTTTACATACTGATAATAATAATCTTATGTTAATAATTATCTTTTTGGTATTTAAAGCACTTTTTGTAAGTTTTTGTTTGCTTAAAGTGGCAACTTGAGTCAACAATCCGTAGAATATTAAAAAAAAACTTAAAATCACTAGGTTAGGTAGCGGAAAACTCAGATAAATACATTATTTATAGTAATTTCATTTGTTCTTTTTTAAAATATGTGTTTTTACATACCTAAGTATATTTTTTAAAGCTATGTTTGTAAAAGTGAGCAAAAATTATACCTACACCGTGTTAAAATATTCAAATACATTAAATCTAGTCCTGACTCTGAGACTGCTCCGTAGCTCAGTTAGCAGTGATGTGGACTGAGAAGCGTGTGCACCTGGGTTCGATTCCCGGCGGGGCATACATCGTTATGATAAATATCGATGTTTGTTTCCAGTCTGGGTGTAATGTTCGTCTCTGTATATTTTTCTTGCTTCTAGATATTGATCTTCCTAATTAGGGGCTCTGAGTGTGATGTCCATTATGTCCGTTCGACCTCCGTCAAAGGCTCTTATAATATTATAGCGCCATCGATTAGTACATAAATCACAGCAAATAGGAATATAAAAACTTAATATCCTACTGGTCGTAACCGTAACATGTCGCATAAATTTAGCTGATTTGCCTTTCGATTTGTCTGTTCTGAGGATTAGGATGACTTTTGAAAGGATAGTCGCGCAAGCACGCGATCAAATAAATAAATTATAGGTAAGTACTTATTTTTGATTAGGTTATATGTCGTATTGTGGCGCCAAAGAACACGACCACATCATCTCCTACAGCGGATGTCGTAAAAGGCGACGAATGAAACAAATGAAGGATGAGCAGCAACGTCCTTTGTTACGGGTTGTTCCCAACGAGTACCACCAAAACGTGTACCACTGGTACTCGTTGGGAATTTCCTTTTTGAAAATTTCCAACCAGTACCACCAACTAACTTGACAAGTTTTGGTGGTACTCGTGAGGAACTAAATATCAATAATTTTTTTTTCACTTCAGTTGTATCTTGGGTATTTTATTAAAATTAACAATATCAGTGAGTGAGTGACCCTAGTAATGAACCTACCTATAACTCAAAGATAATTAATAATAATAAGAAAATGAACAGGTATTTTTTGAATACTTACTGTCAATGCTAATTTTTGCAACCTTAATTTAATTTACGGTGTTCCCTTAGTCGCCTTTTTTCGACAACTATGGAAGAAGGTGGTGATTTATGCTAACGTATGCCTCCATACCACAACACGCGGCGTTTGGCTCAATACGCCTTAATAGAAAAAAATTATACATTATCTCACGCCTTTTGCATCCCCGAAGGGTTAGGCAGAGGCACCAGCTTGAGAGCCGACCCACGTTTAGCCGAGTTTATGCTTTATTACCAACGTGAGGCGGGGCCAGCTTGTCGCCGCGGCTATAACGACCACTACTGCGGCCGGGACCAACGGCTTAGTAAAAAATATATTTTTTTACAAAAATAGAGCCGACTTCAATAAAACACATACATAAATTGAGAACTTCCTCTTTTCTCAAGTCGGTTATAAAAGGTTCCAAAACCTTCTCCTGAATGTAACAAATACTTTTGTAACCGCATCATAATCGGTTCAGCCAAACTCTAGATAATCGGGGACTAACACTCATACACACACACATACATACAGGTCAAACTGATAACTTCCTTTTTTGAACTCGGTTAAAAAGTACCACGTCATCAATAAGTAGGTACAAAGTATAAACCAAAGTCCCTTTCGCTGTCTGTCTGTCGCTATATATGTTTAAATCTTTAAAACTATGCAACGAAAACTATTCGAAGTTCGCATGGTCGACTAGTTGTTTAATACTTTACTTAAAGTAAGTATCATTTGAAAATTGAGTTTTTTTTTTTGTGTTCAATACTTAGTTCTTCGTCTTTCAAATCAAATCTAACGTTACTTTTAATAAAAAGCAGGTAAGAAAGAACCTACTTACATAAAATAATTTCTTTACATAAAAAGGTATCTATAAATTGACTCTTAACATAAACAAAACCCTTAATATATGAAATAACGATTCCAAGAAAAAAAAGTAATTGAATATGAAAAGGTAGATTTTATTTTCCCTTTGACTTCCTTTGAGGATCCCGAGAGACCGTTCATGATAAATCTAAACCTGAGTTTTGTATTACACAAAGAAAAATATCGTTACTTCTACTTATTTTATCATTATTATAAAACATCTTCTTTACTCGGGCCCTTTTGATCTATTTTTGACTGCTCCGTGGCTCAGTTGGCAGTGATGTGGACTGAGTAACCGTGTGCACCTGGGTTCGATTTCTGGGCGGGGCGAATATTGATATGATGAATATCGATGTTTGTTTCCGGTCTGGGTGTAATGATCGTCTCTGTGTGTGTTTCGGGCACCCTTGATACAGGTTCTTCCTAGTTAGTTAGGGGCTCTGAGTGTGATGTGTTATTATTATTGTAAAATATTTTCTTTAGGTTCCCCGGCCCTTTTAACCTTCTTTTTCATGGAAAGCGATGTAGGTAAACTACGAAGGCTTTTTGGTTGAAAATCTTGTCAAGCATCCAGCCAGTAAATTTAGATTCTTCGCTAAAATTTTCTACATGTCATATGCAACTACTTAGGCATAATAGTATAATGATAATATTATATACCTACCTACTTATAATATAATAATAATAACGAATTACACTCAGGGGCCCTGAGTCAGGGCCTCTGACTAGGAAAAACTGTATCTAGGGTGTCCGAAACATTACACAGAGACAAACGGGAATGGATATCCGTTCCAATTTAATTTTCATGATAAAAAGTATGTGATTCGTCATATGGTTCTAAAAGCTTTATGCTAACTATACCAACTAACTTTCAGCCATGTCGGGTCATTAGTTTAGGCGTGATTGCGTAACACTTACTCACAGAATTTCTTTCGAATTTAGAATACCTACTTATAAAATAATTAAAGTATACTTTGTTAAGTAAGCAAAGAAAGCAAACATTTACTTCCAAAAAACAAACTAATTATTTAAAAGTAGCAAAACGGGAGAAGCCCTAATTATAGCTAATGGGGGTTGGTTGATGGTTGTCTCTCGCTCTAATTAATTAGGATAAACAGGGACAGAAACCTACTCCCACGCTTTGTGTTTGCGCACACGATGTCTACTGCTGTGTTGTGTAGTTGGTTGCGACAGTTTTTGATGAAGATCAAACCTTCTAAACAACTAGTGCTCCGATCGGTACCAGGAAAACTGCTAGTAGCAGCCCAATTAAACCCTATAACGTTTAAAATTAAACACGCTAAAGTTCCGTGCTAATTTTAAACGTTATAGGAATTATTCTTTGACCGGATGCTTTTTTTTTCTATTAATGATTGAAAGAATGATAAAAAAAACCGGATTGATTGACATTCAAATCGAATACAGCGAATACAGCTTCTCAACAAAATATACAGAAAACAAGTGTCTAATTTTTTGATTGTTATTAACTGAAATGCCATGATGCTTTCTTGAGAAGGCTTATGATAGGGTACTGAGGAATGATTTGTGGGCGACACTGACCGCGTATGGGGTGGACAGTCATCTGGTGCAGGCGCTGAGATCTCTCTACGAGAACTCTAGTGCCTGTGTCCGGGTTAACGGGACCTACACGGACTGGTTTAACATCTCGAGGGGTGTTAGGGCTGTGTGGCATCCCCATGGTTGTTCAACCTATTCATGGACAGTTGTTTGTCGGATTTGAAAGAGAGTGAACATGGAGTGAGGATGGGAGAGTTGCTCGTCAAATGCCTTCTCTATGCTGATGATCAAGTTCTGCTTGCTTCATCGGCGGATGAGTTGCAGGAAATGACAACTCTTATGAATGCAGCGTTTCGATAGAAAGGAATGAAAATGAATGTGAGTAAAACAAAAGTACTTAATGGTTTTTGAAAGGGATGGTATGACTCCAATAAATATTGCAATTGAGGGACAAAAAGTGGAACAAGTGAATGAGTTTGTATACCTGGGATGTACGTTTACCAGCGATGGTAGGTGTGTGGCGGACATAGAAAGGAGAGTGAAAGTGGGAAACAAAGTTAACGGCGCCTTGCACTCGTTTGTGGGCAGCCATGCTGTGTCTCAAAGGGCTCGCCTGGCTGTGCACAACAGTGTATTGGTGCCTACACTGATGTATGGAAGTGAAACTTGGGTGTGGCAGAAGAGAAATGAAAGTAGAATAAATGCGGTGGAGATGAGGTCATTGAGGAGTATATGTGGGGTCACTATAAATGATAGATTGAGGAACGCTGTTATCAGAGAACGTTGTGGTTTGAAAGAGGATGTAGTGACCAAGATTGAAAAGGGTATGCTTCGGTGGTTTGGTCACTTAGAGCGGATGGATGACAGGAGATTGACAAAAGAAATATATAGAGCGGATGCGGAAGGCACGGTTGGAAGAGGTAGGCCACGGAAAACTTTCACCGACCAAATTGGTGACGTTCTGAGGAAAGGCCGCGTGAAGAGTTCACGAAACCGACGTGCGTGTATGAAAAGGCTTATGACTGTAGAAGAAGCGAAAGAAGTGTGTCAGGATCGTAGCAAGTGGAAATCAATTGTCTCTGCCTACCCCTCCGATGGGATACAGGCGTGACGTTATGTATGTAGCATTTAATTCGGTAGAGTTCCTATAGGGCTCCTATCGTGTGCGCTGCCCAAAGGGCACGAAAGATTAATCCGGCGTTATTTTTGGTACAAAGCATGTTTAATAACCTTAATTTGTTGCCTGTCCACCTACGCTAAATGTTATATTATAGGTACCTACTAACTTTTAATTAGCCAAAGTTTCTTTAGTAACCATTTCTTTTTTACAAAAAGAGACCCGCCTTTGACAAACTGACACATACATTAACTGAGAACTTCCTCTTTTTCGACGTCGGTTAAAATAGGTACTAAAACCTTCTTCTGAATGTAACAAATACTTTGCTGAAAGCCGAATCAAAATCGGTTCAGGCAAACGCGAGATAATCGCGGACAAACATACATACATACAAGTCAAACTGATAACCTCTAGCTACCAAAAAAACAGAAAATGATTAAGAAATAAATTTGGTTCCTAACTAATTTTTTCCAGTGTCTTTTCAATATTCTAATAATACTTAGATAAGTATACCATTTCTGGTGGAGAGGAATCCAAAGATTCCTGATTGTCCGAAAAGTAAGACGATTCCGTGCTTCGGAAGGCACGTTAAGCCGTTGGTCCCGGCCGCAGTAGTGGTCGTTATAACCGCGGCGACAAGCTGGCCCCTTGTCACGTTGGTAATAAAGCATAAACTCGGCTAAACGTGGGTCCGGCTCTTGAGCTGGTACCTCTGCCTAACCCTTCGGGGAATAAAAGGCGTGAGATTATGTATGTATGTATGTAGGAATCCAAAGAAACTACAATCATTAAAATAGTTTTCTCCATTCTTGAGTTATACGCGGATATTTATTTATCGTGGAGGAAAATTAAACACCCGATAGGCATACTTATACAGGACTGATTCCTGGAAACAAAATTAAAAATAATGAACCGTGCTCACTTGAAAATTACCTACTCACTAAAAATTATGTGTAGCATCAAAGCAACTGGCGCCAGACGAGTCAGGGGGTGGAGGGCAATGTGCGGGGGGGAGGGGGGAGGCAAAGAACAAGGGCTCCATCGGCTTAATTTTTTTTTTTTTATTCTCAAAAAGAATTTAAAAGTCAAGACCTATCAAGCAAAGACTAAGCGTATTTCCTCAAGAGGCGATATCGGTCGTGCGATATGGATTCGACAACAAATCAGGCAGGCTTCGTGCATGTACGAGCGATTTCTATTGGCTGTCGAGCCCCTATCGCGCGACCGATATCGCCTCTTGAGGAAACACGCTTAGTCCTAGAAGTTTCCGCCACCATAAAAAAGTGACAGTGTATAGTCACTCAATATATTAATTTTGTCTTCTACAATGATTATGTTATGGTACAGATATTATTGTACATTTAAATTTTTCAATTGTAGACCCTATTGGGTATGCAAAAAATATAAAATAGTCGTTCTACAATACAATTGCATTTATAGGCGACGTTAAGTATGATATAAGAACATAACTATTCTAAAGATAATATTTGTGAGAGAAAAATTGGTTAAAAGAAAACACGGCCGCTTTAGGTAGCAACCAATTTATCTTTGTTTTTCATGCAGCTTTCCTTTTAAATTAAATGGGTCACGGCCACACCTGTAGCGTTTGTCGAGCTTTGAACAAAGCTTTTATCCTAAAAGGCCCAAAATAGAAATTGTTAGAACAAGCTTTTTCATAAATCATAAATTTTATTGCGAACTAAGTGTTTTACAGATGGTTTATAAAATATAAAAAACAGAGCTTAAGAACTTAGTTGCCCTTAAAGGGCGCAGCAAATAGTAACACAGCAGATTTTTTTAATACAAATTAAAAAACTGTAACTTAACATAAAAAAAAACTAAACAGAGAATTACTCTTTCAACGTAATTACTTATATACTTAAGGTCAAACCCGCTGTAGCCTTATAACTTGTTATTATAAAGGTATTTTAGAAATAATACATTTCATTCATAACGTCACGCCTCTTTCCCATCGTCGTAGGCAGAGACAAAGGATTTCCATTGGCTACGATCCTGATGTAACTATTTCCTTCTATTATTCTACTGTCATATCAATTCCAGAGATACCACGGGAACAGGAAAATTGAAAAATGGGGTCGTGCCTTTGAAAGATAGAATTGCACGGGCGAAGCCGCGGTGCGAACATATCCATACTAATATATAACTCTGTCTGTCCATGTTTCTCTTTCACGGCAAAACTACTAAACCGATCTAAATGAAATCGGGTACAGAGAAAGTAGGAAAGGAACATAGGCTACTTTTTATCCCAAAAACCCGGAAAATTTGGATTTTGCTGTTGCTGTTGAAAATGAAAATGCGCGAGCAAAGCCGAGGAGCCGAAGCCACACTATTCATAAAAATCAAGGTTTCCTTTAAAGTGATTTTATTCATACTTATTCATGTTATTTTCAAAGCAAAAGCAAAAACAAAAACTCTCAAAGAAATTATAATTAAAGCGACTTTTTTTTTCCTTTCTAATCAATGTTTTCAAAGCTTTCTGTACTTTTAACAAGTTAGAAATTATTTTTCAGGCACGAGTAAATGCCAGTCAAATCAAAGACTCTGCCGAAACGAGCGAGGCTAGTTTTTCAAGCTAGGTTAAAAGCTAGTTTTTTTTTAACTAAATACATAGGTATTATTATTTATTTATATGACCGAAATACATAAAATTTATATCGTGGTTAGTCTGCCTTGCTAAAACATGGGATCGGCTGAGCCAATTTAGTTGATTTTGTTTTCGAAATGTTTGTCGTATCGTATCGTATTTTCCGTAATCTTACTCAAGGTTTCAAAGGTGAGAAGATTATGGAAAAGTCACTATGGAAGTCTATCGCATAGTTTGTAAGTACATAATGGTAAAATTCAATGCAATGAAGCTACAGCAGTTTTGTTGCGCTCTCAGTGCTAATATGTATTTTAGACATAGAATATAATTATTCATTTTGATTTAAACTAATAGTCCACTTTGTCAACAGCAAGATGTCACTCGCCGTACTCCTCCTGGGAGGGTTGGCCTGTGTCCAGGGCTGGGGAGGGGTCTTCAATAGGTTCAGCGATGACGTGCTGGCCAACCTCGGTCGACGCCCACAACATTCTCACTACCCTTATGGACAGGTAAATTTGTTTTTAACGAGTGGCTTATTAGCATAACTATACCAATATTATAAAGAGGAAAGATTTGTTTGTTTGTTTGTAACGAATAGGCTGCGGAAATACTGAACCGATTTGAAAAATTCTTTCACTGGTAGGAAGCTACATTAACCCCGAGTGCCATAGGCTATATTAGATTTTCAAAAAAAATTGGGGATCCTTACCTAAACTCAAATAATATAACTCAAGGTGCAATATTTTTTCCGTTGTTTACATATTTTGACAGGTGGTTTGTTGTTGTTGTTTGTTTTTTATTCGGCCATTCTGGGCAGTCAAAAAAACAAAGTCTATAGAGCCAAGTCTTTTTTAGTATCTTATATTCTATGGCGTAACGAAGTAAGCCGGGAAAGCTCGTAGTATAATAAATAGTACTACATACAGTACGGGCACTCCCTGCCTCCCTCAGCAAGTGCAGCATCCCGCTCTCGGTTACCTCTCAGTTACCGCTCAGTACAAGTAAAGCAGCGTCGAACGTCTCATCTCACTCACACAAGCATGATACGCGTGCACGTACACGAGTTTCGGCTGAGCGCAAAGCAACGCGCTTTTTCTATGAAGTGTCCGAGGTGTGCTACTAGGGTACGTTTCGACCAGAGATGCGTAACAAGAAATGTGTTTTTAACATTTCAATAGAATAAATTTATTTACCTTGCAAAGTTAAACTAGTGATTCCATTATCCCTCGAAACTCTCACTTAAGTACACACGGTTACTAGCGTGAATAGCGATAGGAATTAATATTTTCTAATCTAAACCATCAAAGTCCGATAATCTTGCTTAGTATTTTTACGGCATAGGCCTAAAGTCCTTTAAGATCTTAATGATCCACTGATTGTTGCAAAAAATTGCCACTTTTACGAGCACTTAGAAGCTTTTTAGGTTTTTGAGCTAAGAACTACATAACACCTACCTCAACAATTGCCCTTAAAAAATTAAGCAAGATAATCTAGTGTGAAACAGGATTACATTTTTATAATTTTAATTTTTTTTTTTTTTAATTTGTACTGGATAAGAAGATTTTTTTTTCTTGATTGGCGCTTATATTTCTGTAATAGGGCTCTTAAACGGAATGGCCCTTCTGTACCTTTAGTTTAAGGTAGATTTTATTATTCTCTGATATTGCGTCATAGCTGCAACATTGCATGTGACCTTTTCTAGCTGAAGGCTATTTATATCTAGCCTTCAGCTCTAAGAACATTCACGTTTGGTACAATAGTCTCCGTTTATCTAGATGATATCGATGTATGCTTCCTAGGTCTGGGTGTTTTTAACGGACTTAAGGTGGTAACTCTCGGTATGTCGCAAAATTCAAATTTTTTCGCGTTTTTTATTTATTCTGGCGAAAGTATTCATTTTTAATAAAGTTTTAATAAATTTGCGTATGTAAAAAACCATATCCCACATTGTTATACAACGTTTTTGGAAGACAGACCTACTGATTTTGTGTATAAGGACATAACTTGACTAAACGATCAAAAATCAATACTTTCGCCATAATAAATAAAAAACGCGAAAAAAAACTAATTTTGCGCCATACCGAGAGTTACCACCTTAAAAAATGAGGTTCTCAGTTTGACCTGTATGTATGTTTGTCCGCTATTAAATCGAGTTTGCTTAAAGAAATCCCTTTTTCAGTGAAGCTGAAGTGAATGGTACATTACATTAATTTATTACAGGAGCAAGACGAGATCTACGCTTCCGCTCTGGAAGGTCCCCGCATTGAGGAGGCTGTAGAGGAGTGCTTCAGCTCACCATGCGCTCATAATGGTGACTGCTGCTCTGGACTGCTCTGCTTTAATACAGGTAAATTCAGATTTCGCAGATGGAGACATGGACAGACAAACGGACAGTCGGAAAGCTTTCAATAACTCTTTCATGTTCATCTTTCATTTCAACTTTCATTTCGTCTAGCGTCTAGTGTTGGATGGACAAAGGGACAGACGGACTAGCATACAATAATGCTTTCATGTTCATCTTGCATTTCGTCTAGCGTCAAGTGCTGAGGTAAGGTATGTAGTTCTCTATTTTAAAATTCTCAAGTGTACAGTGGCGGACTAGGAGGCCGTAGCAGATTTTGTCTATGGTTTCGTCAGCCCTAGACTGTGTTGCCAAAGATCAAGAGCTATTTTGCAATACAGAAAAACCGGAAGTGTTACGGCGACCTAGACTGCTACTGTACTAGCACGAGTCCATATATCCTACCATACAACATAGCTTATAAATAAGTACTTTTCTACGGATTTTTTGTATTATTACAAATTTGACAATTGATAATAACAAAAAAATATATATTTTTTTACAAAAACCCGCCTTTAATAAACTGACACATACATCAACTGAGCACTTCCTCTTTTTTGAAGTCGGTTAAAATAGGTACTAAAACCTTCTCCTGAATATAGCAAACCCAAACCGCATCAAGATCGGTTAAGCCAAACGCGAGATAATCGCGGACAAACACACATACATACAGAAGATTTGATGATTTAAAACTCTGATTGGCTAGATTATATTGCTTGCTGTCCAACTCTTATTCTGATCGGTTCTCTGTAGCGTCAAAGGTATTTTAACGACCCGATCAGAATAAGAGTTAACTAGCCAGTAATAATCTAGCTAATCAGAGTAAAGGAAGGATTCAAATTTTCAATTATACTAGGTTTTTTTTCCAAAAAAACTAATACTATCAAACTATCCGTTTTTTTGCTAAATCCCTAGTTTTTTTTCAAAAAAAAAAAAACTAATTATCAAATCTTCCTACGACACATACAAAGCTAAACCTATAAGTTTCGCAAAATAAACTTTCCATTCCATTCCGTTCTCGGGCGCGAAAAATATTTCACAATTTCCTTCTGAACCCATTTCTTGAAGGAAAAAGGTAATATTTTAAAGAGGATTTTCCTTCACATTTTTCTAAAGAGGTTTTATGTTTGCTAAAGTTGTTTCCTTTGCAAATAGTTATACTGAAGGAATGTTTTAGTATAAAAGTCTTCGAAATAAAGTAAAAAAGATTTACTGTGCAAATCTTTAATTTGGAATTGCGTCCATCTATTGTATTTCACCAAAAATTTAAATATTCAAATATTTATTGCTTTCATGTGGTATACAAAAGATGGTACAACTTATTAAAAAGTTCGACACATGACCCAGTAAGGGCACTGCAATATACCTTGAATATTATCTTAAAAATAAAACAGAAATATCTTAAAAAATAACGCAGAGTTTCATATTATGAATTAAATATTGAGAATAAAATGTAACAAAAAAAAAAAAAACAAAACAAAGCTTTCTTTTTAAATTATAAGCTTTCTTTTTAACTTCTTACAAATTCTTTACTTTTCCTTATCTTCTTCTTATATTATAAAATCTTTTAATAAATAAAAACATTTATGATTTAAATATTTATATAATGTATTATTAAAGATAAAAGACCTCGATTCGAACGTTACGGCGACCATCAATTCGTCATCTTAGGAATATTAAGATCATGTCATGTGTAATTAAAACACCCCTCTGAATTTTTCGCCAGGGGTTAAAATGTAAAGCCGTTGGTCCCGGCCGCAGTAGTGATCGTTATAACCGCGGCGACAAGCTGGCCCTGCCTCACGTCGGTAATAAAACATAAACTCAGCTAAACGTTGGTCCGGCTCTTGAGCTGGTGCCTCTGCATAACCCTTCGGGGAATAAAAGGCGCGAGATTATGTATGTTTATGTGTCATGTGTATCGTGTGATATGTATAGTGGGAAAGCAGCTGCTCTGACTTCATACCCACTCTCTGGTCTCTAGCTCTTTAGTTTCAATGAGAAGGCTGACCGACACGACTGACGAATAGCTAGTTATGCTGGACTCTAGGTTTACATACCAACCACGGTGAACCTTTTGTTAAAGTGGGGAAATTCCTAACGAGTACCCTTCAGCCCGGGGGGAGCTGCAGGGTTCACACCCACTATACTGTTCTTCGCGGCTGTTAGCAGGAGGGTCGGGGATGAGCCTGTGGAATTCTCCGCGATCCCCACTAGCATCGGCTGTAGAGCCTCTTCTCGGGGGGACATGGTTTTTGTCCCCTCGGAGCGGACCACGGTGTACCTTCGCTCATCTGTGTAAAGATCTGATCCCAATTAGCACACATTTACTAATAAAAGCCTGAGCGAAACGGTTAAAGTGTCTTCCGAAGCACGGAAGAAATTGTGGCAATATTCAAGTATGAAAAGAGTAAATTGTATTTGCCACCACCTTATAACGTATTCAACACATAAGTTGAGCTTGATTAAAATAACTTGCTAACTAAGCATTCACGCACGGCATAATAAAATAGTTTATCGAGCCATAAATAATTTGTACTACGGTCGTTGCTTCGCTTGTTTCCCTTTAGTTTTACAGGAGTTTTTTGATAAATCGGTAAAAAACAGGGTGTAACATGTTTTGTCTATGATGGATAAACCGTTTAACTATCAGGGGACCGCACTTACCCAAAACACGCATTGCCATTGGCGGAATCTATATAATTTTGTGTATCTCAACTATAAGTTCACCGTGTTTTTTCTTAACTTGTGTAATGCTTTAGATTCTTTATGTTTTGACGTCTACTTCGAATGGACTGTAATATTGTTCGTTAACACACTGTTAAGGAGCAGATTAAATAATGTTTATTAAGTCGATAGCGTATTATAGAAAGACGTTTTTTTAATCCTTTATTGAATAGATTTGGCGTCTCCCAGGGAGAATGCTTGGTACCGCTCCTTTTTATCGTGTTCGTGTTTTTGATTTATCTTAATATTGTAGGTATTTGTATTATACCACGATTACGTGTTATTAAATATTAAGCGTTATAGCCAGACATTTGTAGTTCTTCCACGCAAAAACGGTTGAACTGAAACATATTCAAATTAAAAAAAAAACTATGTTTGTTAAAAGCTACAAGCAGAGTAAGTACCTAGTTTTAAAATAATATTGGAAATAATGAGTTTTCCTAGCCTTAACCTAAACCAACATAGTCCTTTGAAACCAAAATACACACATTTCTCTAAAATAATGCAAATTGGATCACGTCTGTGTTCGCTTCGCACCATCTGTTGTCTGTATATTCTAATACAATTTTCCATTAACACCAGTATGTATTTAAATATATTTTGGTAAAACACGTACGTTAACAGAAAATAAGGGTAAAAGCTTTTTAAGAACCCTTCGCATGACTGTTTTGAATTGGAATATTTACATTGTTTACCAAATTCAAATAGAATATAGCCTTTGAGCTTACGGCACTTGCGGGGTATAGATGTTGTCATACAGACCCCACTATTCATGATTAAAATCCATCTAGACATTTTGAATTATAGGATTGGTTATATAAGTTCATAAAATATGATACCCGTCTCGTCAGTACTATTGAACATAGGCCTTAGGGACAAAGATTTTGGTGAAGCCACTTTAGCACTTAATGTAAGAGTTCACAATCGTAGAGTTGTAAGCCGAGCTCTGGTATAGTGGTAGGTCTCGTCCTGCTTGGAGGGCTAGACTCCGCGACAGATAGGTGACATTTTTGGTAGGTCAGCCACCCTGTTCACCGCGGAGTCTATCCCTCCAAGCAGGACGAGACATACCACCATACCAGAGCTCGGCTTACAACTCCACGATTTGAAGTGCATTAAGTGCCAAAGTGGCTTCACTAGCTTTAGTTGCCATCATCGCCACGCTTGGAACTTTGGAAGGGTTGGAGATTGCAGTAAGGCTGTGCGAAAATTTTCGACGAGGAACCTCCATCACGCCTTAGACTACCCTGGTCTATCATATCAAAAACAACGATACAACGATACGAAACAACTTCTCGTGTAGAGCCTGTATAAATGGTGCTAACAAACCAAACACATATTCAAAAAAACCCAGTCCCAGGAATCGAGCACCTATAATAATCATGTTTGCTTCGTCGGGAATCGACCTATGGCCTCAGAAATCGCAGTCAACATCACTGCCAATGCCAACTGTTCCACGGACGTTGTCAAATACTAATCATCACTAACTAAAAAAAAACACCAAAACAGATCGACGCTCTATATCATGATAATAATGATTTGTAATGAGAGGTTTTTATTTTTATTATTATTTACATCTCAGAAAAAAAAACAAGTTTTATCACGTCGCTATCAAGATGGCGCTAACACAAAAATCTACAAGTGAATTTGTACTTATTGAATTATTATAAAGCTTAAAATAAAATTGGAACTCGTCAAATTCAAAAATTCAAATTCAAATAATTCTCTATTCAATATAGAATACAAGATATCACTTATTGAAAGTCAATTAGACTACATCTAATCTAATTGCTATTGATACCTTATTTGGTAAAGTATCCTATACTGTGAGAGGCGAGGTAGTTCAGGGTGCCCACCAATTGGCTCAGGTAAACAAAGGTTTGGCTTGCCTTACGACAATAGTCGCCATGCGTCATGCGCCAGTCAAACAGTTTTTGATTTGTTTTAAACTTTTGAAGTTAATTTGAATTGATTTGAATTACTTACCCACCTTTGTCTATTACGCCATATACGGGCGTATTACGAAACTATTTTTTTTTTTAAATTCTCTTTGAAAACCCCTTATTCTAGGGCAATTAAAATAGTTTTAATATTCGACGAAACCCAAAAACGGCGTTTAATGTTGTTTTTGGTTAAATTTAATTAAAACATGATAAAGATTAGGTGCCCTTTAATATTTCGGCCATTTGCAAGAGTGAGTGCGTAAATTATTAACTACAAAGGGGCTTTTGCTTTTAGTTTAAGTACTTATATTGCTCGCAATTTACCCCAAGAATTAATGGACAGAATTTCCACTTTACTCATGACTGAATTCTGCAAGCCACAATGCTTTAGGTTATAATGTTTACATAGTCTAACAAAGAGACTTATGAGAATTAAAGATATATAGTGGTTTTCCCTTTGAGGACAAGGCCAAGACAAACATTAATTAGGAAGGTACCATCTTTGATCATTCTACTGGGTCTTTCTGACAAGGTAATCAAAGGAGGGCTTCTGTTCACCATAACTAAGAACTTTCCCAAAGCAACATGGGTCCAAATCTCAAATAATTTCTTTTTTACAAAAAGAGACCCGCCTTTAACGAACTTAAACAAACATAATCTGAGACCTTCCTGTTTTTCGAAGTCGGTTAAAATAGGTATTAAAACCTTCTCCTAAATGTAACAAATACATTACTGAAAACCGCATCACACTCGGTTCAGCCAAACGCGAGATAATCGCGGACAAACATACATACATACATACATACAGGTCAAACTGATAACCTCCTTTTTTGAAGTCGGTTAAAAAAATAACAGCTGTTCCATACATTGGTTCGATCAGCTGGCGGGGTATTGACCCCGCCAGCGGGGTACGGGACAGCTGATATTTGTTTTGAGATTTCGACCCATGTTGCTTTGGGAAAGTTGTTAGGTATGGTGAGCCGAATTCCTCCTTTGATTTATTACCGCCTTGTCAGAAACACCCGGTCGGTACGTATGTAGTTTGAAGAAAATTCTGGTTAGTGATTAAAGTTGAACCTGTTGAAGGTTGAGGGTCTGCACTGTATGAGGGTTGCTAAAGACCCGTCGGTATGTCAATCTATGAGGGATGCCTACGTCCCAGGATAATCTGTACTCGAGAATGGCTAGTCCGAGTTCAAACTATAGCCAGTAGAGTCCAAAATACTGACTGCGAATGTCAGCCTTAGTTAACTTTCTGTGACCGTGGTCGGGTCTCCTGAGGACCCCTGGGGGTCTATCTGGCAGTGGCGTGCCTCGGATTTCAAGTTAGAGCAAGCCTGGGCTATGATTTAAGGGATAAGTGCCCAACTCCTAAAAGAACCTAGGTTCCTAACCTACTGTAGGTATATTTATTCGTTTGAGAAATAATTCACTTCAAACCACTAACCTTTTTCTCGTCTTCCCGTCAACCAAAGTTCAAACACTCATTTAAATTAAATCAACACATTGCACAATAGTTTGCTCCTTGAAAACATTTTAATTAAATTAAACTGCAAAACAAAAACTAACAATGAACAAACACGACAAATAAAATCGAACTGAAGTGAACAGCAAACCAATTGGTGTTTCCTCTCTCTCGCGCAGCGGCTCGCTCGTTGCTAACTTCGTACGCAAGCAGGGCTTTCGATTTCATAGTGAAATCCAAACCACTTCACTTCCGAAATAGATATTTATTTGTCTTTACTTTATTTTAACTTTACAAAGACCAAACTTATTATTTAAAAGTAACTGTAAATATTAATAGGTAATCGTACACTTCTTCGCCTAAAGCTCTCCCAACGAGTAATGCCCCCGCGCTGATCGCGTCGAGCCTTTTATATTTTAACAGCCACGCAACTACCCACATAAGTCTTAATAATTTTAACACAATTTGTGATCCAATAAATTAAAACCTAACATTCGTCCATCCTGACCTCGTGCATGTCCTCATGCACGTATTAGGATTTAGAAACCTAACATTCGGTCAGTTGTGTGGCTTTACAATATCAATTCCAAAGGGAGGACAAAATAAATACATTCTCATTAAAGTAAACTAAATCATCGCAAAATTAGTGACAATTTTATATCTGACATTCATATTAAATAATATTTTGAAATTAATTTAATGCGATCTATCTTTTCTCGCATAAAACTATTCAATTGACCCTGCTTGTAAACCAATCCATTCTTACAAGCTAGAGCCCTTAAACTACTTCGATTGTGAACCCATCAATTCTCACAATCTGACTTTATTAATGCGAACCAATCCATTCTCGCATCTATTATTTTAATGCGAACCAATCCATTCTCGCATATATTACTATAAACAAAAATCCAGAAATGTGATTGATTGTGAACCCATCAATTCTCACAATCTCACTTTATTATATTATTGCGAACCCATCCATTCTCGCATATAATATTTTAAAATATTTCTAATAAAGAATAATCAATTGTGAACCCATCAATTCTCACAATTTATCTTAATTAAGTTAATGCGAACCAATCCATTCTCGCATACTCTTAAGCTCTCGCTAAATAAAAAATACAGACTTCTTTTTAAAATTATTGTTCGTGAACTCTCGTTCTACAAACGCGATAATAAGCAATAATATCAAAGTACACACTAATTACATAATATATTCTTCGTTAATATTTAACTAAATAGATTCCAGTCATGATGACTTGCTTTTATAACATTGTGTTCTGAACAAAATATACATTAAAGGTAGATAGAGCCTCCAGTTGAATCAATCAAATGATTACAATTTTATACATTTTATTATATACAATTAAGTGTCATTTTATTATATACAAATAAATTAATATTAATCAATACAATTTTATTTTTATTATTTTACACAATTAATCACAACTTTCAGAATGGTCACTGTCTGAATTATCAGATTCATGGACTTCTAGAGCAGCAATATTGACCCAAGGGAGCATTCGGTCGGCAGCAACTGTCGTTTGACGTGTATTTCTTGTTCCAGTTAACCCAGGGATGGCTGCTACTCTATATCTATCGTTACCTAAAACTGACACAACCCGAAACGGTCCTATATACGAAGGCAAAAGCTTTTTGCTTTTGCCATCATTTCGGAAATCAATTTTTGTAATTTTTACTAACTCTCCTTCTGCATAAATTCGCGCCGGTGCCCTGCCTCTATCATATCTTTGCTTTTGCTTTTCTTGTTCCTCGTCAATCCTATCTTTGACTTGCTCTCTAATAATGTCTACGCTATCCCTATCCCGTGTTTCTTGGCGAATCTCATTAAGTTTAGGATTTGATTCTGCGTTCATAACCGTCCCAAACAAAATCTCTGCAGGAGTTCTATTCGTAGTTTTTTGAACGGTATTATTCAACCCCCATTGAATTTTTCCTACCATATCATCCCAATCCTTTTCATTGCGGTTAAGGTTTTGAGCGGTCAACGAGTTCAGTATGGTTCGGTTGTATCGCTCAACCTGTCCGTTTGATCTTGGAGAAGCCACGGCGTTTAGCACATGTTTCACACTCTTATCGCCACAATACTTTTTGAAAGCATGTGATGTAAAACATGAACCTCTGTCACTTATTAGGCGATCCGCAATTCTAAAAGTGTGAAAAATGTCCTCTAAGACTCTAATCGCGGTTTGAGTTTTAGTATTGCGAACCGGTTTGATAAAGACGAACTTGGTAAAACCGTCAACTATGACGAGCAAATGTGTATGACCCCGTTTTGATCGTACGAATGGGCCAAGGTGGTCAACATGTATAGTATGGAATGGAATCTCTACTTTTTCGATGGGATGCAAATGACCCCTTTTGGAACTTGTATCCTTTTTGGCATAAGCACATTCTATACAAGCATTGCAATACTTTTTAACGAATTTGGTCATTTTAGGGAACCAATAGCTTTTCTTTATACGTTCTAGAGTTTTGTCATAGCTAAAATGACCAATTTCGTCATGGTTCATACGGCAAAGCTGCCACCTTGCCCCCTTTGGTACCACCCAGCGAATATTTTCCTTATCTCCGTCAAGATATTTATAAAGTTTTTTTTCTTTCATAACAAAGTTATCTTTTATGTATTTTATTTTATCAGCATCTAAATCTGTCGAAAGAATGTCCCTTATCCGACAAAGCTCCCCGTCACCTAATTGCAGAGTGTGAAGCCAGTCTTCACTATTAGAAGTAATAATCATTACGGCTGGATATTGCTCTATGGTATTGGAAGTTTCTCGGTCTTCGACAGGGTTTCTGGATAATGCGTCTACATGTGTCATTCTTGCCCCGGGGCGATATTCTACGGAACATTGAAACTCCTGCATTAACAGCCACCAACGAGCTACGCGTGGAAGAATGTCTCTTTTTGTAAAGGTAGAGCGGAGCGCACTGCAGTCTGTAATTATTTTGAAATTTTGGCCTATTAAGTACACTCTAAATTTCTTCAGAGAACAGACCACCGCAAGAGTCTCTAATTCATATGCGTGGAAGTTCTTTTCCTCCGGAGATGTCTTTCGGCTATAAAATGCGACTGGCTTAAAGGATTCTTCGCCACATGACCGTTGTAACAACACTCCACCGACTCCGAGCTTGCTCGCGTCTGTGTGTAGCTCGGTCTCAGCAGATGGATCATAAATAGCAAGAACAGGACGTTCGACTAATTTTTGTTTTAAAGTTTCGAACGCATCTTCCTGCTGATTGGACCAAATCCATGCCAAGTCCTTAGCCAAGAGTTTTGTCAGTGGGTGTGCTATGACAGCAAAATTTCTGATAAATTTACGAAAATAGCCGACTAATCCTAAGAACTGTCGCACGGTATGCTGATCTTTAGGTGGTGGAAAATCTATTACGCATTGTATTTTTTTGTTACCGGGTCTTACTCCTGAAGCGCTTATTTCATAGCCCAGGTAATCAATCTGCTCGCGCAAAAATTCGCACTTAGACAGGTTCAGAGTAAGATTAGCGCTCTCTAGTAATTTTAGCACGTTCTCTAACCGTATCAAACATTCCTCAACGTCCTTCCCGTATATTAATATGTCGTCAATATAGGCCGTTGCTCCATTGTATCTAGCTGAACCTAACACCTTATTCATCATTCGCTGAAAAATGGCGGGCGCGTTTGCCAAACCGAATGGCATTCGGTTAAATTGATATTGGCCATCCGGTGTGACAAACGCGGTCAGCGGCTTTGATGGTTCAGAAATTGGGACCTGATAATACCCGGAAGTGAGATCCAATGATACAAAAAAGGCTTGACCGGATAATCTGGCAATTTCATCCTCAATATTTGGCATAGGGTATCTCTCTTTAACGGTAATAGAATTAAGCATTCTATAGTCTACGCACATCCTCATACTTCCATCCTTCTTTCGTACTAAAATTATGGGACTAGCATACTCTGACACGCTCTCACTCACAATCCCTGCGTCAAGCATTTCCTGAATCATACATCTCACATCCTCCCGCTCCTTGTGGGACAGTCTGTATGGCCTATAGACTATTGGTTTGTCACTATTTACCTCAATCGCCATTTCAGTAACATTGGTACAACCTAAATCTTTTAGTGTCTCCGCAAAACAGTGACTGTACTTGTTTAATAATGCCATCAATTCCTGACGTCCAGCATCACCGATCTTTTCATTCATCCGAACCTTGCTTTCCTCTATCTTATGTTCCCCTAATTGTGTCCTGTTAGTAGCCTCTACAATACGATGAACTAATTTAACTTCAAAGCCCCGACTAATTGTTGTCCCCTTCACTATACGGCACGAGCTTGAAACTGGTGTAATGTAAACATGGACTACACCTTGCACAACAGGGTAGAGTCCACCGTAAACGATGAACTGTTCCGATGGTTTGCCAATAACCTTGTTATCTAAAAATAACGTTCCATCGAAAGGATAATCTAGATCAGCCCTAACACTTGCAGAACCGACTACAAACGTGTCTTTAGCTGCCACTACCTTAAACGAAGTTTCGTTTTTAATCTCTGTTCCCGAAAAGGGCATTTCCCGTCCAACATCAAAGAAATTTAGTGACGTTGCACTTTTGTAAACGGCCACGTGTGGTTGCTCAGTATAAGTCTGTCCTACTAAGAAAGGGTATTCTAAATACTGATCATCTATAACATGACAAGGAACTACTGCCTGCAAGCCTTCAATGTTCATCTTCACAGAAATACTACCATAAGATCTAACTACCTCGTTTCCAAAACCCTTGACGGCGATTGGTTCATCATTCGGTGTCATATTTAATCGTACAGCCGCAGATTTTTGTATTAACGTAACTTCACTCCCAAAGTCTACGAATGCAGTGAATCCATTATCATTGACATGGATCTCTTTGAAGTATTTGGCATTATGACTGTTAGCGGCAATACTCATAGTCTTATGTGCGGATTCATTTTTATTTTCAGTTTCGCGTTTTGAGAAGCAGTTTTCAGTTTTGTGCCCCATTTTATGACACGTAGTACATTTAAGAATGGGCTTAGGGCATTTCATGAATGGATGTCCCTCTTCGCGACAGTTAAAACAGAATACAGCACCTGACTGGAAGGATGAATTTCCTGTGCTTCGACGCGTGAATCTACTACCGGAATTATTGTCTGAACTATTTTTATTCGTGTTTGTCGGTTCTGTGTTATTTTTAAACCGGAAGTTAGAACGGTCAAATTGTTGCGCGTTTTCTTTCATGCTCATGAGAAACTGTAATAATTGATCTGGCTCGGTACAACGCAAGGAACTAGCGCTTGACTTTAGGGTTCTATCTGTTAGTCCATATATAATACAATCGACTGCGTGCTTGCCATGAATGCCGCATTGGTTCAACAAAGCAATTTTTTCGTAAAAATAAACCTCTATCGCTTCATTATATCTACTCCTACGCCGAAGCATCTCTTCCAGAGATTGGCCATAGTTCTTCTCGTAGGGAAAAGCGCTAGTTAATTTTTCTTGCCACTGCTTCCAATCGAAAAGTATTGAAGGCAGGCTTTCATACCAAGTCTTGGCCAATCCCTGGAGTTTTTGCATGGCAAAGTGGGTTATAGTTTTGTCGTCCCAGCCATAAACGGTAGCACACTCGTTTACTTTCTTGAGCCACGTATCTATGCGCTGACTTTTCGAAGAAGGGTCAAACTCTGGTAATATATTTTTGTGGTTGCTACTAGCAAATGATGGGGCTGACGTTGATGGCTGGGATTGATTACTCTTTACAGAATTAATTAAATCCATAACGTCTTTTGCTGTAAATGTTTGTTCTGTATTTTCAGGAACGTTATTTTTCGATTCCGTTTGTCGAGTTTTCTTCCTTGCAGGCTCATCATTATTTGAGCGAATATTTGTATCTTGAAAAATATTTTCTCGCTGGCTACTCACGGTACGACGTAAGCGTTGACGTTCTCTGTAGAGGTCATCTTCGAGGGCGCGCAAGCGATCTCGCTCCCGTTCTCGTTCGCGTAGTTTAGACGATTCGCGAGGCGGCGTCCTCTGGTCTCGCAGACGGCTCAGACGGTGCCCCGGTGAATAGCTGCGTCGACTCCGACTTCGGCTATCCCGTGGCCCTCTAGAACCCGAGCCTCTCTCTCCGTTCGGCATTTCTCTGGAACTCAGAACGAACCCTTTTTAATGCTTGGCTTTTATATGTGTATAGCTTTGTTTTATATTCTAAAATACTAGATCATTAACATATAATTAAATTTAAGCGAATGTAATTCATTGTAATCAGTTGTAATCAGTTGTAATCAGTTGTAATCAGTTGTAATCAGTTGTAATCAGTTGTAATCAGTTGTAATCAGTTGTAATCAGTTGTAATCAGTTGTAATCAGTTGTAATCAGTTGTAATCAGTTGAAACTAAAATATTATTTTATGTAATATTAATCACACAAATGGAAAAGGTATATAGCAAAACAACGGCGAAAATAAAATGAAAGCAAAGTGAAAACAAAGCAAAATGTTCACCTACCCTCCCGTGTGAGTAACGGTACATAAAGTAAAACGACTAAATATTTGAATCCGGCTATGCTAACGGCCAAGGGAACAGTCAGTAAAGTTAAAACGTATACTAATCTAACTAACAGTATAATATTTTAAATTTAATCTTTTGAAATAAAACTAAAATTAATGATTTTTTTTTTTAATATTAAACCGCCACTACCATGTGACATGGCGTGTCAAAATAAAAATATTTAATATTTAAAGAACAGTAACAGAAAAGGGGAAAGTGAACCCGGTATTCGAGAAAAGCAATTTTAATTGTTCTTATTCATGAAATAATTTAAAGAAGGTAAAGAAAATAAAAAATAAAATTGTCTCCACGCGACATTAAATTCCGGAAATGGCATGACAATTTTGAAAAAGCAAAGACCGAAAAACATAAGACCAAGAATAATTAATATTTGTAAAAAGTAAAAACTGAGCACTTTTAAAAAAAAACGCCTAGATACTGCCAGACTTTGCTCTAAAGTATTTTATCTAACCTGACAGTATTGACTCTTATTTATTACGGCTCTACCATAAAAGAGGTCTACCGGTCTAAATCAATAGCCTAGGTTTATTTTACGAATTCGCTATACAAATCGATTTAGACCGGTTCAAATCTTCCGTGGCAAGGCCGTTACTTTTTAAATTTAAAAAGGATAAATTTAATTAAAAAGATATTCAATAAAATATGTGAGTACTTACCACTTCTGAATTGAAATCCAAACCACTTCACTTCCGAAATAGATATTTATTTGTCTTTACTTTATTTTAACTTTACAAAGACCAAACTTATTATTTAAAAGTAACTGTAAATATTAATAGGTAATCGTACACTTCTTCGCCT
Source organism: Euspilapteryx auroguttella (assembly GCA_951802225.1). Classification (NCBI taxonomy): domain Eukaryota; kingdom Metazoa; phylum Arthropoda; class Insecta; order Lepidoptera; family Gracillariidae; genus Euspilapteryx; species Euspilapteryx auroguttella. Next base: position 4,218,400 of record OX637667.1, read on the forward strand.
AAAGCTCTCCCAACGAGTAATGCCCCCGCGCTGATCGCGTCGAGCCTTTTATATTTTAACAGCCACGCAACTACCCACATAAGTCTTAATAATTTTAACACAATTTGTGATCCAATAAATTAAAACCTAACAATAGTAAAGTGCATAATAGCTACTTGCCTACATGTATGTACATTGTCGAATTTTTAATAGGTTAGAAAGAGAGAACACGGCTCGAAACGAAGCCAAATAAGAAGCCAACGAGTGCGAGCGAAACGGCGATAGCGCTATTGACACATGCGTGAAATATCGTGGTGCATGTGTCAATGACCTGTCAACGTCAAACTTGACAGCGAGAAGCGCGCGAATATTTGAACTATAAAAAATACGTAAACGAAATTTTTTATAATAATTATGAGTTAGGAGAGTATAAGTAAATGCAGTTTAATAATTTTAATAGGGCAAGCCGGGCTTCTCGGCTTATATAGTAGTAACGCCACTGCTATCCGGACCGCTTTGAGAACCACAGACATCGGCAGAATAAAGGCTAGTTGTTTCAGTTTTAAATGTTTTACAAACATTATTCTGAAAGGTAGCCAATTAAACTTTGTATAAATGTTGGCGTTGCTCCCATTTCATTCTGTTTTGACAGGTTGGTTAAACTTTTGTTAATTTAAATTTATTCAAAGTGCTTTTGGTATCAAAAGGGATTAATGTAAATGGCCTTCAAGACGATATAGGACAAATAAATCGAACGACCGAATGAACATAGTCTATCTCTTTGCTATAGCATACTAAGGGAAAGGGACAGTCATATGTCAGTCGCCCACATCGGTTACTACATTTTATTGGAAAAAGTAATAAATATTGAATATCTTTTTATTTATTACTTTTAAATCAAATCTGAATTACCAGAATTTGATTTTGTTTATTATCATTATTCCTAGATAGTTTTAACAAAAACTAGTAAGTAATTTCGAAGAACTAGCTATTCCCGTTTTTTGGAAAGGTTATCTTTGACGAAATAATGTATCGAGGTTTTTTGATTCCTCTAGTGTTTCTCAATTATAAAAAACTTTGTTATATCCTCAAAAAGGTTATATTGAAGTTCTAGATCTTTACCTCCTATAAATTAAGAGAATTACTTGATTTAAAAAACCTTAAAAACGTCTTAATATAGGTACTAATTTAGTATTTAGGTACAGAATGGAATTCAACCACCCCATCTCCTCTCATAGATGAATAAACGTTCATAGAATTCGTACATTCTTTATTGTCCTCTGGACGATTATGATGCATAATTGTATTATTGTTACAAAAATAAATAATAACACCAAATAATTGATTTCTCACAAAAATCACGTTGTGGTTATTTTCGGTTGGATAGGACATTGCAGGCTTGAATCACCTGATTGTCCGAAAAGTAAGATGATTCCGTGCTTCGGAAGGCACGTTAAGCCGTTGGTCCCGGCCGCAGTATGTAGTGGTCGTTATAACCGCGGCGACAAGCTCGGCTCCTTGTCACGTTGGTAATAAAGCATAAACTCGGCTAAACGTGGGTCCAGATCTTGAGCTGGTACCTCTGCCTAACCCTTCGGGGAATAAAAGGCGTGAGTTTATGTTTCTTATTGGTGAATATTCATGGTCGTAATAACTGACCGACCTACTGCTATGATTTCGATGGTCGTATTTGCAGTCGTCATATATGAGAGCTATTTTATTTAGGACGAGCTGTCCCAGCTTACTTCGTTACGCCATAGAATATAAAATACTACTAAAGACTTGGCTCTATAGACTGTTCTTTTGAGTGCCCAGAATGGGCGAATAAAAAACAAACAAAAACAACAAACCACCTGTCAAAATATGTAAACAACGGAAAAAGTATTGCACCTTGGGTTACATTATTTGAGTTTAAGTAAGGATCCCTAATTTTTTTGAAAATCTAATATAGCCTATGACACTCGGGGATAGTGTAGCTTCCTACCAGTGAAAGAATTTTTCAAATCGGTTCAGTATTTCCGGAGCCTATTCGTTACAAACAAACAAACAAACAAATCTTTCCTCTTTATAATATTGGCGCTTTAACAAGCGCTTTTCCCGCGGCTCCACCTAAAATAAGTTTCTGTTTTTAAAGTCCGACTCGCACTTAACCAATCCTTTCCTCTTACTCTATGTATTAAAAAAACACATCGAAATCCATTATGTATGTAGTTTTGCTGCCTATAAAAAGCAGCGGGAAGCAACTTTGTTTTATACTATGTAATGAAGTGATTAAAACAAAATCTTGTTCTCAGACGAAGGCGGTAGGTGCCTTCCAGCCTATACTGGGAGAAAATTGGGCGAGATCTGCAACCGCGAGAACCAATGCGACGCTGGACTTGTCTGCGAAGAGGTCGTGCCTGGTAAGAATACTTTCATCTTCTTCTTCTTCTTCAGTTGTGGGGGTTGACAAGTGCCTGCACTTAGCTCGCGTGCGTGGAGCCATTGTGCACTTACCCAAGTTTATTGAAGCCATCTGAGCTCATCAGCAAACTGCAGGATGAGGCCAGGATGCTCTAACAGCTCAGGTAGATGGTCAGGTGGGCTACGTATACTTTTAAAACTGATCTGGACCATGCGATTATAATAGGACGGGGAGCCCGGAATAGGGTGGCTTATCCTTCATTAGCCAGTAAGCTAACTAACGATTAATGTGGTAGAGATCAGATAGAAAGCGTGGAATGCTGGAAAAGTCTTTAGTTACAAATTTTGAAAAAAAAAAAAGTACTTAGTTGCTTTAATAAATACTGATAATTATCCATACTTAAATACTTAATATTATTAAATGCGAAAGTAAATCTGTCTGTCTCGCTTTCCTGAGAAAACTACAGAATCGATTTGAATAAAATTTGGTAAGTATATGGTTAGTTTAGAGCCTGAGAAAGGACAAAGGCTACTTTTTATCCCGAAATTCCCACGGGAAAATTGGGAATTTCATGTTTCAAGGAAAAACGCTCTGGCGAAGCCGCGGGGCGCCCACTAGTTCATATGATACATTTTAAAAATGTAATATCGAAGACTGTCTAAAATTATGTGAACCTTTATTCAAACAAACGAAACTTTCACAGTTAAGAATCTGAAAAATAAAAAAAATAAAAAAACCCATACGAAATAGCTGTCAAAACTCCCTCCAAATTTTGACACTTCAATTTTTAAAAGGCAAAAGCACACTTCCCCAACCAGCCTTATTTTCCCAAAGGTGAGATGCGAGTCTGCCGCCCCCCGTCCGCCGGAAGGAAGCAGTACAATGAGGACTGCTCAGTGTCGTCAGAATGTGACATTACTCGAGGACTCTGCTGCATCATGCAACGGCGACACCGACAGAAGCCGAGGAAGGTTGGTCGCCATTTAAAAAGTTTCTTCCAAATCAAAAAATAATCTATTTTATGGGGTTTGTGGTGCAGACTGCGGGATTACACTATATGAGGGTCGCTTTAGACACGCTCTAGACCGTTTTATGTGGCGATGTGTGGGGGAGGTCTGTGTCCAGCAGTGGATGTTTTTAGGCTGAGATGATGAAGGTATAGTTAGGCACATAAGAGAAGAAATAGGAAAATTGGCGATGCTGTATGCAAACTTTCTAAAATCCGATAAATTTTCATTAATATTACTTTTGATTTCTACTCTTTTGTAACTTTGCCGAACTGTACTGGCGATGGCGATGGCGAAGTACTCTTTATTAGGCTGTTGTACTGGGTCACAAGAGGCTGCTAGGTTTTTGTGACCGTTGCCTTTTCTAAATGAACAAAAATGGAATCATTCTACATCCTAATTTCACAGGTCTGCGGATACTTCAAGGAGCCACTAGTATGCATTGGGCCAGTCGCCATTGATCAAATACGAGAGTTCGTTCAGCACACGGCCGGTGAAAAACGTCTGGGAGTCTACCGTATGCATTAATTTATTGTATTTTAAACTCTTTTGTTTCGTTCTTAAGGTTTGTTTTTGAAGGCTGCAAAGATTGACCACGATTTACTTATACTTTATTTTATTTTACATACTTTTTGGCTCTAGGTAGAGTTTCTTTAATATGCAGAAAAGAAATGTATTACCAAAGTTTAGTTATTTATTTGTTGATAATTTGCAACACGTGCGTAACACCAACCTAGTAAATTTTGGTTGAATAGGCAAATTTAACTAGGTACCTATCGATGCGTTCAATTAAAGTTTTCGTAATTGTTTTTTTTTTCTAGGTGGTCATTTTGTATGCTTATTTTAAATTGGTTTATTATTTTTTTACTATCAAATATTTTGACTGTAGCGGTTTAAAATAAAAAAAAAATAAGAATAATTTGTGAGCAAACTGCATAATTTTTTTTATATAATATAGTAAAAGTTTTGTTATTGTTTTAAATTTTTTTTCTGGTTGTCATTTGTTTTAATTTTAAACGACCTAAAGTTGATTACCAAATTTAAAGTAACGCCCTAGTATGTATGTTAATATTTTCTTTTCTACGTTGAAATTCTTAATGATAAAAAAAAACGAAAACTGCTTTTGAATAATGGTCCCTGAAATTTGCCGCTAATTATTAATGTAATCCGCATTATATAATTTTTATTTTCAAAATGATTCTGACATAATAAAAAAAAACCTAAAAAAAAATTTAAAATACCTTTAGACTCGAGATTATGTTTTTCCTTTTAAAAAACCTAAAGTAGTGTAGCTATTTAACTAAGAAAATTGGTAATATAAAAATGTTTTTAATTAATAATATATTTCATTATCATTACATTATATAAACTTTTCAAGTAAAAAATAGCACTTATGAATGTATTAATGTTAGTGATTCAAAAAGTATCAATACAATATAATTGTAATTAAATTTAATATTATATAAAAGTAATTAATTAATAGTGATGTAATGGAAACTAATACATATCCTAACTGGCTGAGGCATTTGTATTTAAATAGGCATTGACGTTAAATTTATTAAAATATTATGACTATATAAAATACATATCAATTTTAGATAATAAGTAATTTAGATTATAAGTCGGAAAAATCTTTATTTTTTGCCTAAACTTCTTTCCTAAAAACTTTGGGAATATTTTAAATTAGGAACTTACTTCAATTAAGGTGCCTAAACACGATACATATCAGAATTATTTTTATTCAATTATCATTATAAAATAATAGTACTTACTTACCTAGTTTTTAAAAAGGATTTTAAAACTTAATTGTTATGTTTAATTCGAAAAAAAAAAACTCAAATCAAAAACTGTTTTAAATACCTATGATTAGCCTAAAAACCTGTGATTCTTACTATTTTTCTTTAGAAAGAGATAGAAAAAAAACGTATTTTCATCCATACCTTGTTCACTGTTATAAAAAAAATATTATAGACTCTAAATAATTGATTTCATAGTATATGTATTTCTAAAAAAATATATGAAAAATTAAATAACATAAACAGAGAAAAGATAGGCCTAACTAGGAGTTTATTATCTGCAGAAAAAAAATGTTGCATGAACAAAATCATATATTTTAGTGAAAATATATATATTATGAAACAAAATTGATGTTGTTGGTCGTTTATTATTATAATATGAGATACAATGTTGTACTGTATATCTTGTGTATTGACAATGAAAATGAATATTGTATTATTATATGTTGTAAATTATAAATTATGTCAGCAATGTAGTTTTCATTTGAAAATCCAGTACTTATTATTTTTCCTTATATATATATCAAAACTTTATTACAATCAAACAACCTCAAGTTAGTAATTATTTAGCATTCAGATGCCCTGACTAGGAAAATCCTGTCTAGCTTTCTCGAAAAATGGTAATCAAATTAAAAAAAAAAACTTTAATCGTCTATGGATAGAATGGAGGGGAAACAAAGGGGGGAGGCTATTGCCCAGCAGTAGGAGAAAGATCAGGCTACACTATAAAGAAAAAGAAAGAAAAATGTTGACTGCATTTACAATATATTTTTATTTTTATTCTCAATTACGTATCATCGCTTATACTTCTACACCGATCCTTCCAACACCCCCTCTCCTTAACAAAAAATACCACAAACTTTTCTTGACCAAAAAAAATATTTTTCAAACGATATAACAGTTTTTTTTTCTGTCTTGCAAATAAGTTAAAAGTTAAAACGCTTATTCACGGTGTTGAAGTGTAAGCGACGATATTTTGCATACTTTAGTAACTATTAGGAATTTTGTGGTTTCACAATAAATTTAACCATAATAAGGGCCATATCCGTACGGATACGGTCTTCCATAGAAGAAGGGCGGTGGTGGCGGTGGAGGAGGACCCCAAGGGCCTAATATTCCAAAGATCGGTGGACCTCCAGGACCTCCAAAGCCCCCTCCAAAGATAGGTGGACCGCCTGGCCCACCAAAACCTGGACCGTGCGCTGCCACATACTATAGGGCGCGGCCACCAGCTCCGATTAGTTTGATTTTAAGGCAACTAATGCTACAGAATTACTACTATTTAGTACTTAAAGGAAAAAATAAGTACTAGAGTACTTTTCGAGTTATAAGAGGTTTTTGGTGGCCGCGTTGGGAAGGATGCTTTGCAACGCGGCCACCTTCAGATTGAGCCAAAATAGCAGCAAATATAAAATTTATGAATTAGAAATAAATCTACGCAAAAACTACTTCGCAATAAACAAACTTTTGTTTCCCTGAATCTAGGAGAAACTAAAAATAAAGTAAATCCAAGTCTTACCGCGCGCGGCTTTGAGGTTATTTCCAGGAATCTCGTAAATACGCGTCATATGAAGATGAGAATTCTAACGAGTATACAACAGTATGTCTACTATTTAGTACTTAATGGAAATAAATGCTACTAGAGTACTTTTCGAGTTATAAGAGGTTTTTGGTGGCCGCGTTGCAAAGCATCCTTCCCAGCGAAAATAGCAGCAAATATTAAATGTATGAATTAGAAATAATTCTTCGAAAATAGCACTTCGCAATATATAAACTTTTGTTTCCCTGAATCTTGAAGAAACGGAAAATTAAGTAAATCCAAGTTTTTACTAAGTTAAGGGTTACTCGGCTGTGCATCGTTACCTCCCATCCAAGTTTTGTACGACAGGGTTTTTCGTGTCAGTCACTAAAAACTTGGCTAGCAAAAACCATGTCGTGCAAAATCTGTACTGCAAAAATTTTTACGTATGAGAATATGTTCACGACACAGTCTTTCGTATTACCTACCACTAAAAACTTGGACAGTAAAAACTATGTCCTGCAAAACCTTCCGGAAATAATATAGACAATAGTCCACACAGAACTAGCAAAATAATTGCATCCAATGATCACATTCACCAGCATATTTGCTATACTTACTGAATTTTCTCCATGCTTATTGTCCACCCACATCACAACCACTTGAGCTTCAGCAGCACGAGTGCGTGGTTACCCGACTATAGGGAACTATAGTGGTATTTGTGCACTTTGTCTCGCTGGTTGTTAAAGGTTTAATAAACCCGCCTATTTTAAGGGAGTAGTCTATACCAATATTATAAAGAGGAAAGATTTGTTTGTTTGTTTGTTTGTAACGAATAGGCTCAGGAAATACTGAAATGATTTGAAAAATTATTTCACTGGTAGGAAGCTACATTAACCACGGATGACACCAGGCTTTATTAGAGTTTCAAAAAAAATTAGGGATCCTTACCTAAACTCAAATAATGTAACCCGAGGTGCAATATTTTTTCTGTTGTTTACATATTTTGACAGGTAGTTTGTTGTTGTTGTTTGTTTTTTATTCGGCCATTCTGGACAGTCAAAAAAACATAGTCTATAGAGCCAAGTCTTTTGTAGTATCTTATTTTCTATGGCGTAACGAAGTAAGCCGGGAAAGCTCGTTAGATAAATAAAATTGTTCGTGATATTGAAAAAAAATTGTATCAATTATTCGAAATATTTGTTATTTTTGTATTAAAATACTAATAATAACTATCTGATGTTACTCCCAGGATACTATTTTTGTAGAGATTATAAAATATGTGTGTTAAAATATGTTAATATAAAAAATTATTAGTTATTTACAAGTTAATAATTAGATATATCTTTTATCTTGGCAAAAAAAAAGAAATGCATTTTTTTTTCGCTCTTGTTGGTAATTTTTTCCTCTATTTCGGTGGAGATCTTTTATTAGTAGTAACACCTACGAAACGTCAAAAATTCCTGAATTCTAAGATAGACTATACGCTCACAAAGTTTGCAAGTAATGTATGGAAATGTCCCATGTTTATGCATGGAATTAATAAGTACTACGTAAAATTGGAATGCTTACTGCATGTTATTAGTCATATCAAAATGAACCATATTAGTATGTGAATAAAGTGCTATTAAAAATAACAAATATCACTTTTAATAAACGAGCTCAAGTGAAACGTCGTTTTTTGTTATGTGTCCCTTTCGCACGTAAGTAAAGTGAAGGGTCGAAGGGTCCAATGCTCAGAATAAGGACAAGCATAGAAGTAGTCCTAAAATAAAAAGTCACATCATTGTGTTACGCTACTTACTCAAGTGCAACCATTGAATATGTTAAAAAGAGACCAATATACTTTCTCCACTGGGTCGTGTGACTCTTCCGCACCTTGCCCGTAGCTGGGTTCGACTTTTTATTTTTAATTTTCTAAAAAGCTAGTGATGGCAAAAATAACTTGTCCTAAATCAAGTTGTCTATACTTTTATACAAGATATGGTTCTTTATTATGGAACTTATACAACTAATTCAGGAGTAATTGTATGGTATTATAATAACAAGAAAACAAAGACAAATAAATCTACGAAAATAGTAATTCGCAATATATAAACTTTTGTTTTCCTGAATCTCGAAGAAACTGAAAATTAAGTTAATCCAAAAGTTTTTACTAAATTATGGGTTACTTTACTCGGGTGTGCATCGTTACCTACCATTCAAGTTTTGTACGACAGGGTTTTTCGTGTCAGTCACTAAAAACTTGGCTGGTAAAAACCATGTCGTGCAAAATCTGTACGGCAAAAACTAAACACCAACACACGACATCAATTAAGCACCGACCAACCAGAACGATGTATTTTAAATTGAGTCTATACGCATAAAAATTGCCTATGTTGAGTCCGGAAGGTTTTGAACGACATGGTTTTTACTGTCCAAGTTTTTAGTTATAACACAAAAAACCATGTTGTACAAAAATTTGGCTGTGATAACTTGGATGGTAATGATGCACATCCGAGTAACCAAAACTCTTACAACTCGAAAAGTACTCTAGTAGTATTTTTTTCCATTAAGTACTAAATAGTAGACATACTGTAGTATACTCCATAGAATTCTCATCTTCATATGACGCGTATTTACGAGATTCCTGGAAATAACCTCAAAGCCGCGCGGTAAAACTTGGATTTACTTAATTTTTAGTTTCACCTAGATTCAGGGAAACAAAAGTTTATTTATTGCGAAGTAGTTTTTGCGTAGATTTATTTGTAATTCATAAATTTTATATTTGCTGCTATTTTGGCTCAATCTGAAGGTGGCCGCGTTGCAAAGCATCCTTCCCAACGCGGCCACCAAAAACCTCTAATAACTTGAAAAGTACTCTAGTACTTATTTTTTCCTTTAAGTACTAAATAGTAGTAATTCTGTAGCATTAGTTGCCTTAAAATCAAACTAATCGGAGCTGGTGGCCGCGCCCTATAGTATGTGGCCCGTGCGCTGTTGAATGCTGTAAATAAAAAATTACTGGTCAAAATTAATATAAATTTGTGCAATGAATGGATATTTTCTTATGTAGGGCAGGACTATGTCTAAAAGTGGACTCAACCCGGGGTGTTTTTTTTTTAACAGGGAGAAAGGCGACGCAACGGGGCGGGGTTTATGGTTCGCACCGACTAAAGCTGCCCAGTGGCCATGTTGGCGATTTTCGTAAAAATCGGTCTCCGGCGTTCTTCCCACAATTTGGTAGAACATGCTGTATCTTGGATGCCCGAAACATACAAATACACCCAGACCCAGAAAAAGACCATCTTTACCCATCAGTGTTCACCTACGCCGAGAATAGAACTCAGATCTTCGGATCTTCGAAGTTACAATCAACGTTAATGCCAACTGAACCACTGAGTTGGTCAAATTGATGTCTAAAGTAATCAAAATAAATAAGTAAGTACTTGATTCAGAAAAAAAAAACTGCAAACCTGTATAACACTCAAAAACGCCACAAACAACATAAATCTTAACACTGATAACATATTTTCTTCAAAATAATTTTACGTCGATAAAAAGAAAAGATTGAAAACTTTATACGTTGGAAGGCGCACTTTTACTGCAAAAATCGGCTACGTCAGTCACCCGAGGGACCACCTTCCTTGTTCTGTGCCCGAGACAAAGCACCTTCCTTGTTCTGTGCCCGAGACAGAGCACCTTTCTTGTTCTGTTCCCGAGACAAACCAAAAAGAAAATCCCACTATGGCAGAATACGATTGGAATTACTTATAACAATTCTTCTGTTTGTCTATCTCTTGAATATCTCGGGATGGAGCCCGTACTTTTGAAAGTTGTGCTAGGGGACGAGGTATGGTGAGCTAAATGCCTCCTTCAATTTATTACCGCCTCGGCAGAAACACCTTGATCATTAATATTTAAAGACGACAACCTTTAGCAATGTTTTCAAAGACAATGAACATACTTTGAACAGTCAAGATCATATTTATTATATTTAAAGTAAATATGTTAGGTTAGGACACTCCGTATTTGACTCATATAATTTTAGGGTTCTGTGATAGAATGATCCAACGCACTTTTAGAGAGCCTACAAAAATACCGAGAGGTTATAAATATAAAATTAAAATCATATTACAAAAAAAAAACGCGCCAATGTCGAAGGAATCTATAACTTCTAAACTAAACCATAGTATCAAAAATGTAATGCTTATTTATGACATTAGAAAATTTTGCTTATTATTTGTATGGCACTTTTGTGTAGATTTAAGGATTAAAGCTCTAAGAAAACCATAAAGTGTTGCTAAAAGTGGCCATTAGAGGCAAAAATCATGAGGTCTTTAAAATAAGCACTATTATGTACATACAAGTAGCCTAAAAATACTCGGCAAGATTATTTAGTGTCATAAAGGGTCGCATTGTTTACAAGATATTCATTTTTAACCGACTTCAAACAAGAAGGTTATCAGTTTGACCTGTATGTATGTATGTATATTTGTCTGCGATCATCTCGAGTTTGGCTGAACCGATTTTCACAAAATATATATAATAATATAATAAAAAATAGTATTTGTTACAATCAGTAAAAGGTTTTAGTACCTATTTTAACCGACTTCAAAAAAGAGGAAGTGCTCAGTTGATGTATGTGTCAGTTTATTGAAGGCGGGTTTTTTTTTGTAAAATATAAATTATTTTTTCGATTGACGCTATATTTTGTGTTACAAGAATTTTAACCAAAAATATGTCCGGCACACACTTGCCATATTGTTAGCAAATATGTACTAACTGACAACACTTTTATGGAACTAAGTTGATAGAAAATTTACTGCGGTAAATACCCCAACTAATTTGATCTAATTTGATGCCTCAGCGGCACAGTATTAAGCAGTGATGTCGACTTAAAGTCCGGGTTTGATTCCCGACGATGCGGCGAACATTGGAATGGTGAATAGCAACTATTTGACTGCTCTGTAGCTCAGTTGGCAGAGATGTGGACTGAGTAAACGTGTGCACCTGGGTTCGATTCCCGGCGGGGCGAACATAGTTATTTATGATGATTATCGATGTTAGTTTCCGCTCTGGGTGTAATGTTCGTCTCTGTATATGTTTCGGGCACCCTAGATACAGCTTCTTCCTAGTTAGGGGCTTATTATTATTATTTATTGTTTCCCGGTTTGGAAATCTTCTGTATGTGTACGGCACCCAAGATATATACAGAAGATATGATTTTTTTCAGGCCGTCAGCTGTGCCTCAAACACAAGGAGCTAAAGAAAGACTAGATAGTGGTTTTGTAGCGCGTTCAAATCACGTAAAAATAAAATCTCAGTTCAATTGAATGGATGACATATTATTCAGATTGCTCACGTGCAGATCAATATTTGTTTTCAATTAAAGAGGGGATTTACCTGTGTTGGTTTAGTTTTAGTCATTGATTTAATATGTTTACTTATTTTTAGTAGTTATCCTACCTATATAAGAAATACTTATTCCAAGAAAACTACCACAGACTAAGGCCGCATTTAGGATCACGCGGGGCGTTGCGCGGAGCGGCGTGCGGGGCGTTATAGCAATGTAAGAGACCCTTTACGGAGACGCGTTGGCGGGCGACGCAGCGGGCCCCTCGGGCGGTACCCGCGTGTTCAACGCTTCACGCGGAAACGCGTCGGCGCCCGCCGCGGAGCCCGCACGACGCCCCGAACAACGCGCCGCGTCTTTGTAAAGGAGGCCTAAGGCCGGACTAACATAATCAAGGTGTCCAATATTATAAAGAGGAAAGGTTTGTTTATGTGTTTGCATTGAATCCGAAAGTACTGAACCAGAGGCTGCGAAAGTAGAACCGATTTGAAAAAATATTTTACTGTTGACAAGCTACAACTATCCCTGGGTGACATAGGCTATAGAATACCTTAATCTCAAAAATTTTGAACGCAAGGAGGTTAAAGTTCATAGTGTAGCTAGTAGCTAGGTTTACAAGTAAAGTTAAAAGCCAGAGACAAAACAAATAAAACTTTAATCAGAGAATATAAAATGCAAATTGCACTGCAGCCACATTGGACGGCGCAAACACGAATTTCATTAACAATGCAGCAGCCGTTTTAATTAAAACGGGACCGTTTTCATAAATCTTCTCTGAAAATTTATCTTTAGATATTTCAGTTCTGTAAGTTTATTTTGTAACACATCACTCTCAGAGCCGCTTTAGAGCCTGATCTTGCTAGGGTGCCCGAAACATACAAACATAAAAACAACAACAAAACTTCAATCCCACTAATATCTATATATATAAAATCCAAATACCACTGATCTACTCACTCACTCACTCACTCACTCACTCACTCACTCATCAACGCCCAGCCGAAACCGCTGAAGATAGAAAGATGAAATTTGGACAGTAGCTGCCTTACGTGACGTAGGCACCCACTAAGACGGGATTTCGGGGATATATAACTTAACCGGGACGACGACGGGATAACTTAACCGGGACGCCGTATACAGGGTGTAACAGTTTGTATGAAACTCCTAAACTGCTGGATTTAGAAAGTTGAAATTCACACTGTATATTTTCATTGCATTACAAACATCATCAATGGTTTTAGTTTTTTTATATTTTGCCCCTGAGTTCTTATACAGGGTGAAATATGATTTTTGCTAAAATCTAAACTAATTACACTAGAGACTTGGAATTTCCAAAATAAGGTTCTTTTTATATAACAACATGAAATATGATATCAAAACTGCGTTAATTGGTCCTGTAAGCCATGATACAGGGTGTTAAAGTTTGTATGAAAAACCGAAACCGCTCCTTATTTTGCTTAAAAATTGAAATGCGTGATGTTTCTAGGTTATAAGGGTCGCTAATTACACAAAAAACATCGATTTTGAAATCCAAGATGGCGGAAATAAATTTGTATTAAAAATCGATATGGGTGGCGTTTTATAGGTTTTTGGGGGTGCTGATTGCAAATTTGTGGGTGTGCTGATTCTGGGTGCCTACGTGTCACAAAGACGGGATATGGGGATAACTTCACAGAGCCGCCGTATACAGGATGTAACAGTTTGTATCAGACTCTAAACTGCTGCGATTAGAAAATTGACATTTACGCTGAAGATTCTCTATACATTACAAACCTCATAAATGGTTTTATTTTTTTATTATTTTGTCCCTGAATTTAGGGTAAAACAGGTTGTTTGCTAAAATCTAAAGTAATGACACTATCTTAAAATTTTCAAAATAAGCTCCTAATAATACTTAAACATCAAATATGATTTTTTTTTTTTTTTTTTTTTAATTTATTTTGGAAAACAAACGGTCATTACAATAAATCTTAAATATTTCATAAAGCTTAGTTCTAAAAAGACCTACAGTTCCAAATATTTAAACAATATTACGTTAGGTATCAGCATAATATATATATATATTTTTTGTTTGGTAAATTTACCATAATTGTTAGTTATTTTAATTTCTATATAAGTACTCATTTTTTATTTATTTTTAAGTTCCAAGCTTGCGTTTTAAAGTAACTATCGTGTTTTTAAATAAGTCGATATGTGTCAGGGTTTTGTTATACTTGTAAAGGCTGCGGGGGATGAAGGAATTTTTGGAGTATTTTTTTCTGCATATAGGTACGTCGAAAAGGTTATTTTGTCGAAGTCTGCGGCGCGGAGTATATAAGTTTATTTTAGACAAAAGTTGAGGAGTGTTTAATAATCCATTTAAGATTTTGTATAAATTAATAATGTCGAAATTTGAACGTCTATCGGCAAGAGGTGAGATATTGTGGTATTTACACGCCTGCGGATAATGGTTGAATTGAAGTCCCATTCTGTAATTTATAGATTTTAAGAATTTAATTTGTATATTTTCCAACCGATCTATGTGGCAGGAGTAGAAAGGATACCAAACCGAGCTGGCAAAGTCGAGCAGAGATCTTACAAAACTAAAATATAATAATTTGTATGTTAAAACGTTTCGAAAAGGTTTACAAGTTCTAAGGATAAATCCTAACTTTTTAAAGGCTTTCGGAATAATAGCATCTAGATGCTGTCTAAAACTAAGTTTTTCATCTAAGATGACGCCCAGATCACGAATTTTAGAAACGCGTGATAAGCTTTTCCCATTTATTTTATAGTCATAGTTAATAGGTAAGTTTTTTCGGGTGTAGCTTATCACACAATATATTATATTATAAAGAACTGCGTTTTAATAAGTCCTGGAGTCTTTGATACAATATGTATGGCGAACATTGGGTTTCCTTATAAAGTAATATGGTAGGTGTTTTCAAAGTTTTTGCGGGTGCTGATGCAGAGTGTAACAGTTTGTATGAAAAAAAAAATGATGTTAGTAAACTGGATAAGGGTCGCGCAAGAAAGGTAATTATGGCAACCTGTAGGGGAGGCAAATTTACAGCAATGAACGACAATCAGTTGGGACGACGCTGATGATGAATCTGAATAGACCTTATTAGGGAACAATAGAACTGGATTTTTAGTGAAGCCTCAGAGCTTAGCCTCAGAGATGAAGCATATAGGTTAGTTTGTTTATTTTTAGTGAAGCCTCAGAGATGAAGCATATAGGTTAGTTGTTTTATACAATACAGGGTGACATTAATGAAGGATATCCTGAAATGGAAAAGGGAACAATGGGTATTTAAGTTTTCAGCCCAAACATCTCAAGATAATATAAGTCTAGCAAAGACATGAATTTGTGAAGATACTACGGGAACTGGAAAAAACAAATTTTACTGTTGTAAAGGCAAACTGCTTTTTTATGATTTCTTTAGGGCTTTGGTGCGATTACAAATGATTTCCCTATATTTCTGAGAAACAAATCAACCAGTTATTTACTTTTATTATAAAAAGCGCTTGCGAAGCTGCGGGTGGAAAGCTAGTTTATGTATATAAACAAACTTTATGTAAGTATTGATATTTGTTACTCTTTCACGTAAAACTTATGAATGGATTTCAATGAAACTTTACAATTATATAGCATAAGCATCAGAATTAGTACACTTAGGCTACAATTTATAAATACTGTCGAGGTTTGCAGTTTGAAAGGCAACCTGCGCTGGCGAAGCAGGTTAGTAGGGTTCTGCTTACTTTGCGTCTTCTGTTGCGCGGTCGCCACTCGGTTAGCGCGTTTGTAAGGGCTCAGTGATGCTCAGTATGAACTCGTCAAACTGAACTCCAGAGAGCTCTCTGTCTGCGCCGACACTAAAAAAAATCTAACATTTTTAGTAGAATGGGCCTCAATCTAGTATTAGACTGGACTTAAACCCAGAGCTTACATTATAAGACCTAGTTCACGTAGAGATAACTGGATTTGTGGGTGAAGGCTGCACGTGACGTCATTAGGAAACAGGAACCTGTAGTGATGTGCTACGATACGATATCGATACCAAAAATCAACCCCTTTATTATATAACGCTAAAAGATGGCGGTTTTTATATTCAAGCCTTTGAGGTACGCAAGTCCGGGCGTAAGAATAGGTTTGAACGTTGTCCCCTACCTGTCGAAAGAGACGACTTAAAGGTCCATCTTGCGTCGTGGGCGCAAAGGGTGGGGTCCTGATCCTAATACAATAAAGCATGGAACAATCAAAACAGTAAGAAAAGCAGCAGTGTTTACTGAATTTGGTTATGTTCATGTAATGTTAGTTAAGTTTGACCCCTCCCTGTCCGTCCGTGTATGAAGTGTGAGTTTTTTTTTACACCTATTCAATGGAAAT
Source organism: Euspilapteryx auroguttella (assembly GCA_951802225.1). NCBI lineage: Eukaryota > Metazoa > Arthropoda > Insecta > Lepidoptera > Gracillariidae > Euspilapteryx > Euspilapteryx auroguttella. Next base: position 4,234,809 of record OX637667.1, read on the forward strand.
AATCAGCTTTGTACCTTTTAAAGTTTATATGTGAAATTACTGTCAGTGATAGGCGTAGAAAAAACTGTATGTGATCTTTCATCATCATCATTATCAAACTGTAAGAGCCCACTGCTTGACATAGGCCTCTTCTCTCGTACGTATGCCACGTGTTGCCCCACGGTCCTGCGCCAGTCTGATCCACTGCCTACCGGCGACCTTCACTATGTTGTCAGACCATCGGGCTGGTGGTCTGCCTACTCCACGTCGTCCGTTTTTAGGCCACCACTCTGTGACCCACCCACAACTACCTCATACCCGTTATTATTTTTCCGACATCATTGACTTTGGTTCGTCGTCGGAATTTGGTGTTCGGTAAACGGTCTATGAGATGTGGTCCTTGGTTTATAAAAGTTTAAGTTTTAATTCAGAACACTTAAAACTACCACGGACTACTGTTTTGTTAGAATAATATCGATAACTTTATCGATATTTACCAAGCCTGAGTCACATCACTACATCTGCAGCCTGCAGCAAACTTGGGTCGATCCGACCGCCCCCCGCCCCTGCGTTGCCTCACCTTACCCCTGTTTCAGTTTCAATGTAAAACAACATAATCTCACTGTGTAGGAGAGGCCTATATCCTGCAGTCAACGTATTTTCAGTTGAAAAGTACAAGAAATTATTCTATAATATCTAATACGCAGAGAACATAATCTAATAACACGTATCGCCTCATTGGTTAGGTACTTAGAAAATGAACAAATAAATACAAACGCCTAACTTGGTAGACGAGCAAACTTTAGCAATATCGTTACTTTGCTATTGAATATTTGGCAGGCACTTTGGATGTTTCTTAGTAGTTTAGAATTAATCATGTTATAGTGTTAGTAGTTTGAAAATTGTTTTAGCTGGGTTTAGTTAACAAATTGAATTACTTTATTCATCGTAAATTCAATTAAGAACTAATAAACAAGAATTAAAGTCTTGCTCGCTAAAGCGACTTAATTCTAAATCGACGACAAGATAAACTTAGATTACTAAGGTTAATATTGAAAATAATTCGATTTAATATGGTCGATAAATTTTCTTAATTCTCCTCAACTTTTTTTTTTCTTTCATAAGAACCTTCTCACTATAAAAAAGAATAAGAGATATCGTTTCAGTTTCAGCCGTTCACACAGTGATGTGCTATTCTAAATTTATGAAAATATTTTATACTTTAGCCTATAATGTTCATCAGGGATCGTCTATAATGTTCGTCAGCATACCGATGGCTGCCTAAACATAAACTTAACATATTTTATTCAATATTTATTTTCGTTTGAGAAAAATCCGATTCCGAGCTGGTCGGGCAACGCAGATGTAGAGATTTTCAAATCGCTTCAGTACGTAAGTAGTTTTGTATCCTTTTCGATTCAAACAAACAATAAAATTCAATATTTCCGCTTGAAAATATTCGTTTAGTTTAGACGAAAAATTATCTAACGTCAAAAAAAATAAGATTTACCTATAACGCTTTTTTTTTTTTTGACTTAGTGTGATTCGACGTTAAGAAAACAACGTCGAATCACACGAACATTTGATTATAGAGGCGAAAGTTTGAGTATATGTTTTTTACTTGTTCACGTCTAAACGGCGGCAGCGATTTCAATGAAATTTGGTATGGAGTTAGCTGATATCCTGGATTAAGACATAGGCTACTTTTTACTGCAGTAATAAACCGCTGGTAACACTGCCGGGCACAGCAGCTAGTTGTTCTATAAAATCGAGTTGTGTAAGATAGGGTTTCAGGTATTTCGCACAAGCCTCCAACCAATTTCCCAGGCGTGTAGGTACGTGGGTTATAAACTAGAGTGGATTAAAGGGGTACACACACGTAGGTATGCGAGCACTGCTGCTGCCTACCTACACGTGATTTGAAGATAAGTCAGAAGGTATAAAAGTATACGATACTAGTTGTACCGGCGAACTGTATCGCGTCTTACAATTCTAAAAAAAACTTCTCACCCATTTTTAAACCTCATCGCGTCGTGCGCACATAAACTGTGCATAGTTAAAATGCGTTTGAGGGTAGGCAAACATTCCGACTTCAAAAAAGAACGTTATCAGTTTGACCTGTATGTATGTATGTTTGTTTGTCCGCGATTATGTCGCGTTTGGCTGAACCGATTTTGATGCGGTTTTCAGCAATGTATTATTACATTCAGGAAAAAGGTTTTAGTAACTATTTTAACCGACTTCGAAAAAGTTCTCAGATTATGTTTGTGTTCGTTTGTTGAATGCTTCTTTCTTCTTTGTAAAAAAGAAATTATTTAAATTTTTCTCACCTTTTAAACCGACCAAAATCAATTACATCGGCCCACGATTATGTATAGTAGATAAAGTTTGGATGGGTAAATCGAGGTTGAATGGACTGGGGCTGGAAAGTTTTTTTTTTTGTTTGTTTATAAAGACGAATTACTGAAATAAATCTTTTAAACAATAATTTTCCTATGTACTTACATAACATACATAGTTTAGGTTTTTTTTTTCAGTTTCACGGTAGTTTAATTTAACAGTACCTCTACCATTTTTTTATATCATAAAACATCGCAGCATTAAGAGGCATAGCACAGCTAAACTAGCGCCACCCGCGAATAAATTGATATCGTATAAACTAAGCCAAATATCAAAAATGTGAAACAGTATTCCACATGCAGCCTAGTATTTTTAGGGCACTGTTGTATAGCTTTTAGGTTAAAGACCAAAAAAAGCTACTGATTGTTGCCAAAAGTGGCCGTTTTTAGCAACACTTTGCTAGCTATCTTTGGTCTCTAACCTAAAAGCTAACAATACTACCTACAACAATAATACAACAGTGCTCTAAAAATACCAGGCTGCATTATCTAGTGGAATACTGTTTCACATTTTTGATATTTGCCTTAGTTTAGAAGATATACATTTTTTTCGCGGGTGGCGCTACTTTAGCGTGCTATGCCTCTTAAAATCTGTTAAGACTTTATCTCACCCTTTTACCTTCTCAGGATTTGTTTTCCAAATTATTATTGGGTCACTTTAAGGTAAGTACTTTTATCATCAAACAAAAAGAATGGAACTGCCAACTCCGTAAATTTACAATTTTTTGACTACTCTACTTTATTTTTTCCATGCTCACAATAACATTCTACTAGTTCATGTTGCCCTGGTACTTTTAAAATATAAATTTAAAATAAATAATTTCTTTTTTACAAATTACTTACCCGCCTTCAATAAACTGACACATACATCAACTGAGCACTTCCTCTTTTTCGAAGTCGGTTAAAAAAGGTACTAAAACCTTACTTATCTGAAAACCGCATCGAAATCGGTTCAGCCAAACGCGAGATAATCGCCGACAAACATACAAACATACATACAGGTCAAACTGATAACCTCCTTTTTTGAAGTCGGTTAAAAAGGTTGGACCTATATTACCTAAGTAATAGGTGAAGTACTTTATAAAATTTTGAAATCAAAATCAACTTGGCGAAAACACACGGCGTTCGACACTTGGCGAAATGAGCACTTGGCGAATCTACACTAACTCGTAAAAAGTACCACATACTTTAACGTCGGTTCTCGTGTATGTGTCGTAGGAAGATTTGATAATTAGGTTTTTTGCAATAAAAACTAGGGATTTTGCGTAGATATAAGAATATTTTTTTTTCAATCATCCTTTCCCGTTGAGTTGTAAGTAATAATGTATACTTATTAAAATTACATATGACCAGTCCATCTCCACTTTTGTTTATCTATTGTTTTAAGAATATAAGTCATATGTTAAGAGACCCTCAAACAAAATGGAGTAAGACAGTGACTGAATGGTACCCTAGAGACGGAAAAAGGAATTGTGGAAGACAATATGTAAGATGGGAAGACGACTTAAAACTAACAGCAGGAGCAAAATGGAGAAGGGTAGCACTCGACAGAGATCAATGGAAAACACTAGAAGATGCCTATGTCAAAAGATATTCCGAAATTAGAGACATTCTTTAGTAGACACAACATTCCTCTCCCAATACAGTTTGTCACTGCGGGGGAGTATGACAATTACCCTGTTACAACAAAAGATTACCTTGATTACATAGAAAACTTGAAGAAGATGTAAAGAGGAGGCCTCTGTCTATTGACACACTAAACCAATTTAAAGAAAAAGAAAATAAAGAAAGCAAATGAGACGGTTTAGAAACAAAAGGCTATTCTAATTCTAATATTAAAATTACATCTTCACCGATGTGCGCTGGCCTTAGAAGTGCGAGGGCGGATATATTGAATGAAACTTTTTGTAAGTTATTTCTTTGCAAGGAAAGCTTTTATGGCTCTTTTGTGCTAAAGATATTTTTTTACTTTTACTAACTTTAGCGAGTTTATACACCAATATTTTCTATTCAATTTTTGGCTCAAAATGAGGATATATTTTACAGTTCCTTAATAAAACAAGAAACCTACCGTCTGTCTGTCGCGGTTATTTTCTCAGGAACTATTGAAGTAAGTAACACTATAAATGAGTAGGAATTGAAATTTTGCACGACATCATCCTTATAATCAGTTACCCGGTATACACGAAAATATCCAGACATTCCCACGGGAATCAAATAAAATAAAGTTTTTCAATTAGAAACCCTAACTAGGTAGAACCTGTATCTAAGGTAAGTTCTTAAGCGACTTTCATCCACCTGTACTCCCGCAACCATCGCCAGGTCCTCTGACCACCTCGTGGCCGGGTCTGCCTACTCTGCGTCTTCCGTTTCGCGGTCGCCACTCGAGAACTTTTCGGCCCCAGCGACCATCTGTTCTTTAAGCTATGTGCCCTGCCCATTCACATCGACGCATGCATGATCCGTTTTAAGTATTTTGTTGACGTAACAGGGGGGTTATTCTCTTAACTAAATTCGATCGACTTGTGATTGTCTTGTTAGCGACTTCGTTAACCATTGCTTCTTTAACTAAGACAATTTCTGTTACACTCACAAATAAAACAGCAATGGTTAACGAAGTCGCTAACAAGACAATCACAATTCGATTGAATTTAGTTAAGAAACTTGACCCCCTGACCGTTGTCGCGTCGATGCGGTTTGAGGGTTAACGTACGGAACCCGTTTTAGGACTCTGAAATGCATAAAACCGGTTAATACCACACTCAGCACACGGTTAAATGAAGTCATTTGGAATTTAATACTCTGCGGTCATTAATCAAAACAACTATTCCGATACTAAAGGAAGGCAGATAACGTACAACACAAACTACTGAAACGTTTTCATTTGCTTAAGAGCCAGTTTACCGCGATGCTACCGCCATTCGCGAAAAAAATTAATATCTTTTAATCTAAGGCAAATATCAAAAATGTGGCTGGACACTAGATAATGTAGCCTAGTATTTTTTGGGCACTGTTGTATAGCTTTTAAGTTAAAGACCAAAGAAAGCTATAAAGTGTTGCTAAAAGTGGCCACTTTTAGCAACAATCTGTGTATAAATTGAGGACTACTTTAATAAGCTCAAAAAATACTAGGCTAAATTATCTAGTGTCATACTGTGCCACATTTTTGATATTTGGCTTAGTTTAGAAGATTTTTTTTTTTCGAGAATGGCGCTAGCATCGCGGTAAACTGGCTCTTAAATTAATGCTAGCATGCCTAAACGAGCTTACTCAACGAATTATTTGTCTGTGAAAACTTTATTGGCTGTTGTGTTAATTACTATGTGATATACTAACATAGCTGTTTGTTTTCCTATTTAAATAAATAATATTAAAATAAAATAAATATGCAGCTGGCTGACCTAATAGTGACCCATATCTATCTATTATTACGAGAGGAAAGATTTAATTGTTTGTTCGAATCGAATACTCCAAAACTACTGGACCAATTCGGAAAATTCACCATTACAATCCTACATTATGATGAACATAGGTACCTTTAGTATAGAATATCCTTAAAAATTTGAAAATAGCACTTAAAATAGTATTTTGCAATACATCATCAATACATAGTATAAAACAAAGTCGCTTCCCGCGTCTGTCCCTATGTATGTTTAAATCTTTAAAACTATGCAACAGATTTAGATGCGTTTTTTTTAATAAGTATAGATAGAGTGATTCAAGAGGAAGGTTTATAAGTATACTAGCTTTTGCCCGCAGCTTCGCACGCGCTTTTTCATTAAAATCGTTAATTACTGGTTGATTTACGACTCAGGATTTTGGTGACATCATTTCTGATCGCACCCATACCCCCTAAAAACAACGGCAACTCCAGAAGTTCCTTTCTACACTCCACCATTCAGACACTGAAACTTCTACATTTTTATTATCTGGATGGGGAAAAGTAGTTAGATATACGTACCTACATATCTTATATATGTACCTACTCGAGTAAAAAAAGTTGAAGATTTTTTAGGCGGGATAAGTTTTTGGGAATGTTCCGTTACCATGTGAATTTTGGTTAATCTTTTCTTAATATAACTCTGAATCTAATTACACCCACTGAAGAACCCGTTTTCCTAATTTTACGTCGAAATAAAGAAATATATCTACATTGTTTTAATACTAACTAAAGAGTCCCGTTTTACGTTCCCGTGGGAATTTAGTATTTTTCTTTCTTCCAAGACCCCTAAATCCACGGAGACACTATTGTAGACCAAATTTCACGTTGACATACGGGTGAATATTTAGACCTTCAAAAACATGCGTCCGGACGTGAAACTGCGAGATTGAAGAATTTATGAGCCTGAGTTTTTAATATGTTATTATATATCCAAAAAAGGACCTAGACCTAAACAGTTAGTAATAAATTGGATTTAGGAAACGTGGAAAAAAATTTTTTTTTCACCTAAATTCGGCCGTCAGCGGTGCGTCCGGACTCCGACCAGCGCTCAAAATGATGTTATAACTTTTTAACTATAGGAGACTGAACTAAAAACTTTATTTTAATCGATGTTTGATACGTTATTTAACATTTAAAAAAATATGATAACTTAATTTAATAATCTGTTAAAGATATTATTCAACTTATACGAGCGTCCGAAGTTTAGTACTTTTTGAACTACCGCGCAGTTCTTCTTACATAACTCGCTAACCAATGGATTTTAAGTTTTGTAGTGTCAGTGCCGTGAGCCCTTGGTGATGCTGAGTAAGTCACAGTAGTGACACATGTATTGAGATGCTTCGTTTCGACTCAATCACGTTATGTTTGAGCGCAGTTACGCTTGGTCACCCTTTCTTAAAAATCTGTTCTGTAGCATAGAAAAAAATCAAGCCATTATATCATTGTTTTAATTAGATTATAATGAAATACTATGTGTTTGGCATACTATTGTAGTATTATTTACTTGCTAGACCTTATATTTCCTATAAATAATCCACTTTTTTTTTTATTGCTAAGATCGCTGTCCATAAGATCGCTGTCATTTCTGAGATCGCTGTCCTAAGGACAGCGATCTTAGAGTCAATGACAGCGATCTTGTAATTTAATTTTTAATTTCACTGTTACTATTTTTTTCTAGAATTCTTCGTTACTATGTAGTGTAGGTATAATGTTTCTGATAAAGGGTATCATCAGTTCAACCACAGGTGAACTTCTGAAAGCGGGTAGAAAATCGATCCTTAGAGCCAACAGCTACAGTAGGTAATTGTATAATTCCGTTTAGAGGCATAGCACAGGTAAAGTACCGCCACCCGCGAAAATATTTAATATCTTTAAAACAAAGGCAAATATCGAATTATTCCACTAGATGATGACGCCTTTGTAGGCAGGGAAACTCCTGACGAGTACCCTGCAGCCCCGGAGAGAGCCGCAGGATAATGTGGGGTTCGCATCTACTAAAACACAGCCGGTATGTCCTTGCCAACAGCCGTTGGCAAGGGGGTCACGGCAGATCTTCGATCTTTATGTGTAACTCTGCTACCTCCTCCAGCATCGGCTATTAGGCCTCTTCACGGGGGGCCAAGATGGTAGTCCCCCCAGAGAGTGGATGGCTCTCCCAACGCTGAACGACGGAACTGGACACTGCGTTCCGTCATCCTTCCCAGGTTTGTTATATGAGCAGAGCTTGTTACTGGGGGGCCACGGCGGAGTGTTGACACCGTGGTGGCAGTTGAAAGACCCTGCTACTTCCTCCTCGACCGCCAGCTGCTACAGCCATTCCACCTTGGCCACAGCACCCAGCGATCGCGCGTGGCAGTGTCCTAACTCTCCTATGGGGCTTGTAAGTGCATCATTGGTACGCCCATTGCTGTCAGCGATAACGACATCAAGCCGACCGCAAAGCGGGGAGGAATGACAGCCCGGCATCTACTCCCCTGCGCGTTCGAATCAGCCGGATAGACCTGTGATCCCAACGGTCGAAGACTTAGTCATCAAGCCAACCGTGAGCAGGACTATTATTCCCAGCATCTAATAACGCAGGGTTTCTAATCAGCCGAGCCATAAATCTCCACATGGACGTGCCATTGGGGGAGCCCCTAAGTCCCGTAATCCACCTCTTCGCCATCTTTCCCTCTTTCTCTTCAATTACTCCCTTCTTCTTTCTCCTCGTTTAGCAGGGCTTTTTAACCCCCCCACGGAGCCGAGAAGTACGCCGTGGTGGGGGTACCAAGCCCCGCTCTCCTTATCGACTCACACTTTGCTCTCTGATAAAGCAGAGAGCATGTGGAGCGCCACTCTCGCCATATTATTAGCCACCGAGCGATCACACCAAACGGTAAACGAAAAGTGTCATCGATTAGTGTTGCCCAGGGTGCACCACGTGGAGGTTTATCTGGCCAGAACCCCAGATAATGTAGCCTAGTATTTTAAAAGCACTGTTGTATAGCTTTTAGGTTTAATACCAAGGAAATTTACAGATTGTTACCAAAAGTGGCCATTTTTAGCAACACATTGTAGCTTTCTATGGTTTTTAACCACCATTGCTCTAAAAATGCTAGGCTAAATTATCTAGGGGAATACTGTTTCACTTTTTTGATACTTTCCTCAGTTTAGAAGATAAATTTACTCTTTTCGCTTGCTACTTTAGCTGTGTTATGCCTCTTAAGTATCAGAGATTTGAAAACTCCAGAAGCACGGAAAAGAAGAGTAGTAGTATTGTTCTTCCTAAAGGATAGAGAGATAGGAGAGAGAGATAAATTGTAAAGTAGAGTTTGTTACCCCTTTCTTCTCTACGCTGTAAAATCATTGCGAAAGGGAGTAGAATCACTTGACAGAGAAGGGCTCGTTTGGGGGCCTCTCCAGGCGACTATTGTCGTAAGGCAAGCCAAACACTTGTTTGCCTGAGCCAATTGGTGGGCACCCTGAACTACCTCGCCTCTCACAGTATAGGATACTTTACCAAATAAGGTATCAATAGCGATTAGATTAGATGTAGTCTAATTGACTTTCAATAAGTGATGTCTTGTATCCTATATTGAATAAAGATTTTTTGATTTTGATTTTTTTGAGTATGATAAAACCTTGCTAAAGAATTACAGGCCGATCTAACTTTTTAGCCATGTTTACAAACTGTTCTTGAGAGTCATTTGGAATCGTATTGTGCGCAAGATTGGTGACTTTCAGCCACCCAAACAAGCCGGTTTCCGTAAAGGCTTCAGGACCATAGGACCAGACACATGCTTTACGGCATGTTGATTAGATTTTTGAATATTCCACAGAAATAGTAGGTTCATCCAAAGAACCAAGGATAACGTTACTTTAACATATAATATTACAAAATAAAATCTAAATAAGAAGCGATGGAGTTTTTTTTATGTTTCTTTAATCTTAATCTATAGATGCAAGCCTGTGCCAAAAATTCTTATATTATTTCTTGAAATAAAATAATAACTTTTTACAATAAAATATTATGTTCAACATGTTTTTATATGAGGTGTTCTAAGATCGCTGGCAGTGAATATAAGATCGCTGTCCTAATTTTTTCAAAAGCGATTTGCAGAGAAACTATTGGGTAAAAAAGAGTCCCTCCATCATGAAAAGTATAACTTTTTGTTCTTGTATACGATAAACTTATTAAAATAATCAAATTCTAAAAAAAAAACATGGACAGCGATCTTAGATGAAGAATATTTTTTGTTAGAAATACCCATACTCAAGAAAATCGATTTTACATAGTAAAGAATTAGTCCGGTAATCCCCATTCCCATGGGAATATAGTTAATTATTTTCTTCAAAACCCTTTCATCCACTGAGGAACGTACACAAATTTCACGTCGATACACTCAAGGAAGTAGATTTTTCATTCTCACAAAAAAGTCCCGTTTTTCTCGTTCCCGTGGGAATTTTGTAAATTACTTTCTTTCAAAATTCCTACATTTACTGAGGAACCTGTACACCAATTTTTACGTCGATACACTCAAGGATGTCGATTTTTCATTCTCACTAAAAAAGACCCGTAATTCCCGTTCCCGTGGGAATTTTGTGAATTCCTTTCTTTCAACACTCTTTCATTCACTGAGGAACTTGTACACCAAATTTCAAGTCGATACACTCAATAATATCGATTTTTCATACTAACTAAAAAGTCCCGTAATTCCCGTTCCTGAGGGAATTTCGGGAATTCCTTTCTTAGCGGATGCCTACGTCATAACATCTACCTGCATGCCAAATTTCAGCTCAATCCGTCGAGTGGTTTGGGCTGTGCGTTGATAGATCACTATGTCAGTCAGTCAGTCAGTCAGTCAGTCAGTCAGTCACCTTTGAGTTTTATATATATAGAATACATGCACAAAATAGTAAAAGGTTAGGCGGTACGAAGTTTGCCGGGTCGACTAGTATTATAAAATGTAACGTAGGCGGTTCGAACTTCGAACTTCGTTTTATAGGAAAATCTAATTCTACAGGTAAACTTTACTGACAAACAAACAAACACACTTTCCAATATCCGTACAAAACCTTCGAAGGCTCTTAGCTCTTCCAAGTTAAATATGTATATACTATAAAGGTAAGTTTACATTGAGTAATTGTATTTGCATAAGAAAGAATTCAACAAAATCTTCAATCGAAAGGTGTAAAAGGTTTTTCGAGACGATTTATTATTTCGATCCTTTATTATTTTCTAACAAATAAAAGGCTCCAAGTAAGCGAATGAATTTTCTTTTTAACCGACGAAAAACAAAAAGGAGGAGGTTCTCAATTCATCGCGTATCTATACCAATATTATAAAGAGGAAAGATTTGTTTGTTTGTTTGTTTGTTTGTTTGTTTGTTTGTAACGGATAGGCTCCGGAAATACTGAACCGATTTGAAAAATTCTTTCACTGGTAGGAAGCTACATTAACCCCGAGTGTCATAGGCTATATAAGATTTTCAAAAAAATTAGGGATCCTTACTTAAACTCAAATAATGTAACCCAAGGTGCAATATTTTTTCCGTTGTTTACATATTTTGACAGGTGGTTTGTGTTGTTGTTGTTTGTTTTTTATTCGGCCATTCTAGGCAGTCAAAAGAACATAGTCTATAGAGCCAAGTCTTTTGTAGTATCTTATAATCTATGGCGTAACGAAGTAAGCCGGGAAAGCTCGTATATATATATTTTTTTATGTATGATCACGCATAACTTGTTACTGTGTGGACCGATTTTGATAATTTACAAAAAGGAACGCGCCTACAATAAACTGACACATACATAAACTGAGCACTTTCTCTTTTTTGGAGTCGGTTAAAATAGGTACTAAACCTTCGCCTGAATGTAACAAATATTTATCTGAATACCGCATCAAAATCGGTTCAGCCAAACTCGAGATAATCGCGGACAAAAATACATACAGGTCAAAATAATAACCTCCTTTTTTGAAGTCGGTTATAAATAAAAATAAAAAATATAGTAGGTAAGTAGGTACAAAAATAAGTAGATTAGTTTTTGCACGTCTAAGTACTTTGAAAGTTATCTGCGATTTATCCAAGATATAGTAGTTTTAAATGATGCTAAAAGTGGCCACTGAAGGCGCTTTTGGGAACTTCTCTGTAACTTAGTAAGTTAATCATGAAACTTGGGAGTGCTTAAAGCAACGTGGAAAACTTTATCGGCTCTACCACAAAAAGAGTTAAACCTGGTCTAAATCACTAGACTAGGTTTAAATCACTATTTCGTCATACAAATTTGCGATTTAGACCGGTCTAACTTTTTTGTGGTAACAGGGTATAAGATTTTTTTATTCACATTAGTTTAAAGTTTTTTTATCAGAAGTGGTGGCACTCAAAATCAAATCAAATCATTTATTGCTTACATTACTTATGAACCTGCCTAAAAATATATTTTACTAGCTGTCCCGGCGAACTTCGTATCGCGCCTTAGAATTTTATATGGAAAAATTAAATTGTTGATTTTACTAACTTCCCCTTAATTTTTCCATATTTTCTAACCTTTTAAACCATTCCTGGACTACTACGAACATTTTGTGACCTAAATCAGCCAAATCGGCCCGGCCGTTTTCGAGTTTTAGCGAGAATAACGAACCACAATTCATTTTTATATATATGTCGTAGTAAGATTGGATAGTTAAGTTTTTTGCAAAAAAACTAGGGATTTTGCGAAAACCCGGATAATTTGATATAAGCATTACTTTTTCAGGATCAGGATGATTGAAAAAAAAAAATGCTTATATCAAATTATCCGGTTTTCGCGAAATCCCTAGTTTTTTGCAAAAAACCCAATTAAAAAATCTTACTACGACATATATATAATAGATAGTAGATTATTTTGTTAAGAGGCTTTTTTTTGACTTTCAACGATCCTAGAGCGATCGCGATAAAAAATAATATTCTCATAACCATGGCAAATATGATGTATCTTACACTAGATAATCTTCTTTACATAATTTTGATATTTACCATGGTAGGTACATACAGGTACAGTGGCGGACACGATCGGCGTAACACTTCCGGTTTTTCTGTATTGCAAAATAGCTCTTGTTCTTTGGTAATACAGTCTAGGGCTGACGAAATCATAGACAAATCTGTTACGGCCTCCTAGTCCGTGACTGTACATAGTAAGTACATTGCCCTTAAAGGAGATTGACCATTCTGGACCAAATGCTGCCCACGCATGTGAATATTTTTTTTCTTCTTCACATGAAGAGATATATATATGAAAAATAAAAAATAAAAATTAAAACCACGGATTTATAATATATACGTAGTACCTTAAAACTTATTTTTTTGGTGATCTTACATTTGATATATAGTTTTTTATCGTTTATGTTAAATAATATTATTATTATCTTACCTATTCTACCTCCCGAGTCCGGTTCCGACCTCACTAGTCTCGTTCGAAGCAACTTTTTTTGGCAAAGAAGGCTAAATCGGAACAGAGCCAACTTCGAAAATATTTCAGTGGTTAGGGATAATGTTGCGTCATTTCCCATGTTAACCCCGGAGCAATTGAGTCTCTTTGCAGTAGGAACATACCAAATCAAACTTGCGCCTAGCTATTACAGCGAGCATGTACGCACCACAGAGACATTTATTATTCAAAACTATGTCGGTCGCCTCGACGACCTCTCCGATTTTTCGATGCCAACCAGCAACGTACAACTGATTCGAGCGCACATAAAGAGCAGACATACATCGGCAAAAGTGTATCATTGCTATATTTTAATTGACGAGAACAATCATGGGCTCGATTCTGTTCAACATTATTGCTGCTCATGTTATATCGGGCGAAGAACGATCGGCAGTTGTGCCCACGTTGTTTGCCTAGTTTGGTTTTTGGGATGGGCTAGGCACCAAGACGTTGTGAGGCGCCCTGCTTTATTTTTAGATTCCATAATTATAGACGACGATGATGATGACGATTGATATGGTATTTTAAAATGTTTATCCTTAAATAAATGTTGATATTTTAAATGATACACCGTCTTTTATTTTTAAAATAAGCTGTTGGTTAGGATTTTTCGTCAATGTAAAATAGATTATTTTTCAATATTCCTTGGATAGATTCTTAAGCGCTTTAGGTTACAGACTACTGTTAGTCTAATGAACATTATGCACTATGATTCAATGCTGGGCAGCCTTGGTCCAGCGTCCATACAAAAATGGTCAATCTCCTTTATCTTTACATACAAAATTCTTCTAAAATAATTGCAGTTTAAGTAAGTATTAAAAATTACTTACTTAATTAAAGCTTCTTTTTGTCCACGTTGGTTTTCTTATTTTATGTTATTCAGTAGAATGTAAATTGGGTGTTGCTTTCGCTCTTACAAGCTAGCCATAGTGTAAAAGGATACAGAAACCACAAGTTATAATCTTTAGAACGACTTTCGAAAACCACAACAAAAGCGTCCCATTATAGGTAGAGCCTTACAATATTACTCATTCAACTCACGCGCAAAGCCGACACAGCCCAGTCGGCCTCCAACGCGCATTAGAAGCGCATGCGCACGTTTTTACGACAACAGAAAGCGCAAAAATAATAATATTTTATCTTAAAACAATATAAGAAAACAATAAATTAAAGTATAATAAAAAAATAGCTAAAAGTTTTTGTAAAAGGAACAGGACGTTCGGCCATTTTGTTTGGTCAGCTGTTTAATTTTGAGGTTATATTTTTTTTGTGTTGTGCTTTTCAGTGTGGTGCAACCTTTGGTTTTTTTTTTTTGGCTTGACTTTTGTTTTTGGTGAGTTCTGTTAACCATTTGAAATTTTGTTTTGTTTTTTATTTCTTACTAGGTGACCCGGCGAACTTTGTATCGCCCGCCTAATCACCTCAATTGTTTCAACTATCTTCAATACAATCTATTTTTTTATTCCTCAATCATTTCAAAACCAAAATTAACCTATCCGAATATCTATCGAGTTTTAGAGAGACAAACGAACAGCAATTGATTTTTAAATTCTAGATAGAGAAGGTTGAGATTATCGGTAAAAATAAGAAAGTGGGCAGAACCTAGGTAACCAAATCGGGTTTCCTAAAGAAAATAACTTTTTATATTCCAACTTTTTCTTGTTTGCTTTAATGCTGTTTGCTGCAAGAAAGAACCCATTTAGAATACAAATTAAATTCAAAACTTTTTTTTATTTTTTTCATTTTATTATTTTGTCTTGAAATTCAAGAGTCCTGATTAAATTTCTACAACAAGTGGGTTGTCAAGATTTTATTAAAAAGAAAAACACTAAAAAGCCATTTTTTTTGTGTAGACACACTTGACTAAGGCCTAGTGCACATGTGGCGAGGCGCGACAAAAATACAGAGACAATGACAACTATTCTAGACTTCTATTCTATTACGATTATAATTCTATTAATTACTATTCTATTACGATTGGGTCAATAATTGCGATTCTCGTAATTTTTATTAACCGACTTCAAAAAAGGAGGTTATCAGTTTGACCTGTATGTATGTATGTATGTATGTATGTTTGTCCGCGATTATCTCGCGTTTGGCTGAACCGATTTTGATGCGGTTTTCAGAAATGTATTCGTTACATTCAGGAGAAGGTTTTAGTACCTATTTAACCGACTTCGAAAAAGAGAAGTTCTCAGTTTATGTATGTGTCAGTTTGTTATAGGCGGGTCTCTTTTTGTAAAAAAGAAATTATAGTATCTTCATTCTACTCCTCCTATAGGATCAAAGTTACGAGACTCGCAATTTTTGAACCAATCGCAATAGAGTAGTAGCTGGTACTATTAGGCATTCTGTGGTAGTAGTATAATAGTAATAGAATAGAAGTATAATCGTAAGTTTAAGGGATTGGGGCCCCTGGTCATTTAATTCTAGTGCACAGGGTTCAATCAGGCGTTTTCACCCGAAAATTTTTGTACTTGGTGGCCCTTACACAACGAATCAGCGCCTGGTCTGCATGGAAGAAATCGCCTTAAGCTATAAGGCCGACCTCTTTCTCTTCTCTCTTAGTATGCTTATATCTTTACCTATGCAACGTTTCTTGGCTTGCTCGGGGGAGCGTCGGGGGTATGTGGGGCTCGCACCCACTAAAACCCCCCGGCGGCCGTCTTGGCGCTTTCGGGAAGAAACCCGGGAACCACGCATTATAGCATCCGAAGTCCTTCCCACTCTCAGCTGCTATCAGCTTCGTGCTCGGGGAGGGCATGTTGCTCCCTCCTCGGCTCGCCTTTGGAGGCTGCGGCGGCACAGTGCCACAAGCTGTGCCGCCGCCCATCTCGGGGCCGTTTGATGAGTGTGTCGGGCCCCCGCCCTTCACACCCACGACCCCAAAGACTCCTTTTAGTCGCCTCTTACGACAGGCAGGGACCGTAGACCTATTCTTGCGCCCGGACCTACAGGGTTTAACGTTTCTTGGCTTCGCCACGCCTCACGTGTGACTGGGCCTATGGGAATCGAATAAATTAAAATACCTAGATGAGGTTTTTAAAAGGCATAATTTAACTGTCAGAGCTTAATGTTTTATACTGAAATATGACTGGGCTTGGTAGGTTTTTAATTAATAAAATTGTTAAAAAAAGAAATGATGTTCTAGCTCCACACTCTATATTTTTTTAATTTGTAAGATTTTAAAACCTGCTAACGCAGGCTATAAATACTATTGTCGATCGATACTGATTGTTGCCAAAAGTGGCCGTTTTTTGCACCACTTTGTAGCTTACCCTTTGGTATTTAACCTAAATATATTATAACAGTGCCCTAAAAATACTAGGCTACATTATCTTAGGAAATAGAGTACTGTTCCACATGTTTGATATTTGCCTTGTGCTATGCACCTTAATAAAAAAAAAGCTTGATTTTAAAAATATTTTTAAACCTAAACTTATTTCATATTTTAAAAATAGAATAGGCATTTTTAATGTTTATCGGGGATAATGTAGAACTTGTATGATGAAAGAAATGTTTGAATCAGTCTATATCTATACCAATATTATAAAGTGGAAAGATTTGTTTGTTTGTTTGTTTGTAACGAATAGGCTCCGGAAACACTGAACCGATTTGAAAAATTCTTTCACTGGTAGGAATCTACACTATCCCCGAGTGTCATAGGCTATATTAGATTTTCAAAAAAAATAGGGATCCATACTTAAACTCGAATAATGTAACCCAAGGTGCAATATTTTTTACGTTGTTTACATATTTTGACAGGTGGTTTGTTGTTGTTTTTTTTTATTCGCCCATTCTGGGCAGTCAAAAGAACAAAGTATATAGAGCCAAGTCTTTGTAGTATCTTAATTTTATGGCGTAACGCAGTAAGCCGGGACAGCTAGTTATTAATATATTATATTTTTATTTAGTATCAAAGTACAGGTTTCACAGTAAGGAATCTCCTTTTAAGTATAAATACCTGTGGCATGAGACTATACAAATCTATTATTTTCGGCCTGTACGTGTTCGATTCAAACAAACAAACAAATCTTTCCTCTTTATAATATTGGGTAGATTAAAATAATAGGGTTATAAATTATTTCTGTTATTTAATCAGATGTTATTGCAGCCTTCAGTTCCGTTATTATTAAAATTAGGCCAATTTTGAGGTCATTGACAAAAATTTACAACTTTGTATGTTTTGGTTGTATCCATACTCCATACTAAATTATAAATTCAAAGGTAACCCTGTCCGTTTATTTATTTCGCTTTCAAGCAAAAACTACTCAACCGATTTAAATAAAATTTGGTACAGCGGCCGTAGCATGACCGACCATTTGTCGAATTTGTGAACGTGAACTCTTTTCACGTCTAAATGCGGGAAAATGTTTGTAGATAATTTCAAAAGAGATCGAAATCGACAGAGATATTTGACCTGGAGTTGTAAATTTTTGAGATAGCCTAAAACCACAATATAAAACCTGAGATATGACATATACCTATGATACTTTTTATAACTAAAATTCGACGTGTATAAATTGAGTTGGTAAATTCGCCGGGCGTACACAAGTAGAAGCTCCCAGTTTAACAATATATATATAAAATCAGTTATACCATAGTTTTTGCTTCATACAAGTACCGTAGCACAGACAGACATACGGTCAGTGGTCACGCACTATGGCTGCTTAGCCGACCGTCTCAGGTTCGATTCCTGGGCTAATCACACGGCAAGCCTTTTTAATTAGGAAGTAAAACTGTTTTTTTGCAGGTGTGTACTGATTTTACTCGACTGCAAAATACTTACTTAGTGTTTGTTATAAACTTGAAATTATTATAATTTGTGAAAACTAATATTTGGCTCTCAGTTGTCACTTAAGATTGTTATTTTGTATCTTGGCCGTTAGTTTTCCATGCTTCAATCAATATATATAAAACTCTTCCGTTACTGACTGACTGACTGACTGACAGACACCGCAGAGCTGAATCTACTGGGTGTAGCGGGCTGAAATTTTGCATGTAGGTTCCTTAGGGAGTGTAGGTGAGCACTAAGAAGGGATTTCCCGAAATTCCCACGGGAACGGGAAAAAACGGGAATTTTGTGTTTATGAGAAATCTGCGCGGGGCAGCCTCTAGTTATTACATAGTATAAAACAAAGTCGCTTTCCGCGTCTGTCCCTATGTATGCTTATATCTTTAAAACTATGCATCGGATTTTGATGCGTTTTTTTTTAATAGATAGAGTTATTCAAGAGGAAGGTTTATAAGGTTATTCATGCACAAGATAGTTATAGGTTAGGCGGTACGAAGATCGCCGGGTTGACTAGTATACAGATAAATAATGTGTAAGTCTAGATGGCGCCCCGCGGCTTTGCCAGCGCATTTTCCTCTAAAACATCAAATTTCCAAATTTCCCGCGGGAATTTCGGGATAAAAGGTAGCCTCTATCCATATATCAAATTTCATTCAAATCGGTCCAGTAGATTTCTCAGGAGAGCAAGACAGACAAACAGAGATACTTTTGCAATTATAATATTAATCAGTATTGATTTCAATTTAAACTCCAGTGGACCGGCATGGGCACGAGAATATCAAAATATTATGTTTTTAATAAATTTAAAACTGTGCTATAAAATAGTCCAGTATTTAAATTATATTTTTATTGTTTAAAAAACGAAAAAACATCAACTGTGCTAATTTTTAAAGATAGTTCAAATTGTAGTCGAGTTTTAGTTTTTAAAAGCGCGTCTTGTAATGTCTAGAAAAGTGCCTACGGATTACAATTTACTTTTTTTTTTTTTACTTGTTAGCAAGCATTATGATGCTTTACAAATAACCCAACTAGCACACATCGCTGCATTATGGCTTTATAATGGAAATTTTGATACTAGGAGCTGTATAAGCTGGCTGTATAGTGGCGTTATAGCTGGCTATACAGCCTTTATAATGCCGAATTTGGCCCCAAATTAACCAGCCCTAAGCATTACAAAGGCTGGATAACAGTATAATGAATAGCCCTTTGCTTTACAGTAGCTGTTTAATGGCAGGATTAACCATATAATGGGCTCCATAATGACTGTACAGGGGCGTAAGCTTCTCTTTCAGTCTTAACGAAGACTATTTGAATTCTCTAATACAGCGAGATGAATGAATGAATGAACGAAGATGATGTTTTATAGCTTTTTTATTTCGTAATCTATCATGCTTTGTTATTTTATTAAAATAGAAGGAGAGAGCAATGTGTTAGTGAAGTTGTGTTTAAAGTGTAATGGTGGTTAAATTTATAAGTTTAATGATAGTTATCAAGTTATGTGTTTTTGATTATTTTAGTAGTTATAATATACAAATTGAAACTACTACTACTACTACTGCGCTTGAAATTTTATTGTTATTTTATAGGGTAATTATGGTCAATTTATACACGCGCCCTCGTGAAATTCAATATTTACTAAATAATAACACAAAATAAATACGATGTCTAAAATGAAAATTTTTGTTTTTTAATTTACTGTGATATTATCTGGTTGCAAACCATTCAAAGCATGTTTTTTCTTTACTAGCACTAGAATATCAAAATAAATTTATCAAATATCAATGTTTTGGTGTTAATTTTTTAGGTTATGCTGTAAAAAAATGGCGTTATTTCTTTTAAAGCATTTGTTCTTACTTAACTCTCTTCAAATCCATTTTGCTGTTTAATAGTGAAATAATTTCTATTTAACAGCTGATACCCTTACGGTTGCTGTACAATGAGTCTCTGGTAGTGCAAGGACTGTTTATAGGTGTAAATTGAGAGTATAAATTAAATTATTTTAGGGTTCTATCAATATTTGAGTAAAACCTTTTTAGATGGACCTGTATAGGTGTTAAAATCCAGTTTTAGCATTGTTTATATCCAATCAAACGATCATTAATAGGATGGCATGTATTAGACTAACCCATAAGCTTTTTCGGTAATTTTAACGTTTAGAGGTTATGAAATCATGACACTTTTATTCTCCGTCAATTCTTCATTAACTCCAAGGGCTGTATAATGGCTGATATAAATACATAAAGTTTTGGAACTTGAGTGTACTACAGCAACACCCCTGTACAGCTGATGCACTCATATGACGCCATTATAAAGCTAACAACTGTAGTGGATACTCTATCAAATCTTCTAGTCGGCTGCTATCAAGCTTGACAGGTGGCTTTATAATAGAAATAGTGATCGCCATAAACAAGCTAATGGCAATATTTTATCCCCTTATACATCTCACAGCTTGAAAGGAGTTTTAGTTTATGACTCTATACAAGGCTTAACCAGCTTTGATCGTCCAAACCAACTAGTAGTATATTATGGAACTAAGGGCTTTACAATGGTTTCTTTTTATTATATTAAAAAGTATTTAGTGTATTTTCTGCCTGTGTGCAGCTATTATACAGTTGTTCTATTTAGTGGTGTATGAAATTGCTATTATACAGCCACTAGACTCCTTTTAGTCTCTAGTACATCTACATTAAAGCTCGTGACTGCATAAGGGAGCGTTTTGGTCAAAATTTACGCTTATGTGCTACTTGGGAAGGCAATTTCTCATGGAATCTCTACTTCCTATCTGTATATCTATCTATTTACTGAGATAATTAAAATCAGTTGTTGTTCGTTTTGTCTCGCTAAAACTCAAAAACGGCTGGGCCGATTAAGCTAATTTGGGTTTTGAAATGTTTGTCGTAGTCCATGGAAGGTTTAAGAGCCATTTT
The DNA here is from genome assembly GCA_951802225.1 of Euspilapteryx auroguttella. Lineage (NCBI taxonomy): Eukaryota > Metazoa > Arthropoda > Insecta > Lepidoptera > Gracillariidae > Euspilapteryx > Euspilapteryx auroguttella. Next base: position 4,255,794 of record OX637667.1, read on the forward strand.
ACAGCGAAGCTAGCACCATTTTCGAAAAAAAAAACTTCTAAACTAAGGCAAATATCAAAAATGTGGCACAGTATGACACTAAATAATCTTGCTTAGTATTTTTGAGTACTGTAAAGTAGTCCAGATTGCTAAAAGTGGCCACTTTTAGCAACACTTTGTAGCTTTCTTTGGTCTTTAATTTAAAAGCTATACAACAGTGCCCTAAAAATACTAGGCTACATTAAGTATCTAGTATCATACTGAGCCACTTTTTGATATTTGCCTTAGTTTAGAAGATTTAATTTTTTTTCGCGAATGGCGCTAGCATCGCTGTAAACTGGCTCTTAAACGATGAGAGATGTGTAAAAGTCACTATTTCACGCGTCGTAGGAACAGCTAGTTCGCCACACCAACCGGACTTGAGCTTGTGGGGTGTGTGCCTACTTTGTGTCTTTGGGTACGCGGTCGCCACTCGAGAACTTTTCTTTCGAGAACGTTCTTTGAGCAATGTGACGTGCCTGTTGCAGCTGATTATGAAAAAAAATTGACAAATCTGAAATATAAGATGATATAACCGAAAGTTTTAATAAAAAAAAAAAAACATAAACTCGGCTAATCGTGGGTCCGGCTATTGAGCTGGTGCCTCTGTCTAACCCTTCGGGGAATAAAAAGCGTGAGATTATGTTATTATGTTAAAATTTAATTAATGTTTTAAATACTTGTTACAGGTACTTGCAGAGTGTACATGTGACAGTGAAATAAAATAAGACTAAAGTGCAAAAGGACATAAAGGAAGACAAAATGGCGTTCCTTAAATTTGTTTTATGCGTCGCTAGTTTTCTTCACGTTGCGTATGGGAAAGGTAAGATTTTTGTACAATCTCTCTTAACTTTTACATCATCAATATATATAAAACTCTTCCGTTACTGACTGACTGACTGACATACAACGCAGAGCCGAAACTACTGGGCGTAGCGGGCTGAAATTTTGCATGTAGATTTCTTAGTGAGTATAGGTGAGCACTAAGAAAGGATTTCCCGAAACTCCCACGGGAACGGGAAAAAACTGGATTTTTGTGTTTATGACAAATGTGCGCGAGTGAAACCGCGGGGCAACCTCTAGTCTCACCTAAATGACGTCTACTGCTAGATATAAGCCTCTCTCCCCCACACATCGCCATGCTTGACTGACAAATCGCAGGCTCTTCAAGTTTTCAGCGAAAGAAAAAACAGGCAAAGGTTAGAAGAGATTTGGCTTAAACTATACCTAGAAGTGAGATAAGTTGCAGAGAGCGCCAGCGAGGCAAAATATCCAACTTATTTGTAATCGTCCACGCAATGATTTTCCCTCCATATTTTTTAACTGGTTTGCAACACAACAATACGAGCTTACGTACTACGTACAGTTGCTTACATTTCACTTTTGCATTTTTTCCATTTTACCTTTTTTTTTTCAAAGTTGCCCAGCGCACATTCGGATGCGAAAATCCGTGAGGATGACAATTTAAAACAAAGATTAACAAAGTTAAACCTTAAATTAATTAAACACATGCCGTATTATTCATAAAGATAAAGTAGATTTTAACTTTACTGAAGGTCTTCTTCTCTGGTTTTTTGTATGGTAAATATGTGTGACATCCAGTCTAAATTGACATACGTCAAATAACTAAAATGCTCTTTAACTTTTTATGAATAACAGGGATAGAGTCTAATTAGTGTATTAGTGTAGATAGAAAACAAGGTAGGTATCTCATACTGAAACTCTATAGTAAACTACAATACCTTAAATACATTAAAAACATCATCAATACTTAAAGTAGTCGGTATAAAACAAAATATCGTTTACCGCGTCTGTCCCTATGTATGCTTATATCATAAAAAATATGCAACGGATTTTGATGCGGTTCTTATAAAAAGATAGAGTGTTTCAAAAGGAAGATTTATATGTATAATACATGCACAACATAGTAATAGGTAAAGAGGTACGAAGTTTGCCGGGTCGAGTAGTAGTATACCATACTGCATGAGGTGAGGTTCAGGGTCGACCTCATCCCTGCAGTACCGGGCCGAAAAATAGGACTGAGGTATCCCCTGCCTGTCGTAAGAGGCGACTAAGAGGGGACCCCGGGGTCGTTGGGTGCACGAAGCGGGGGCCTCGTGTAGTCATATAACGGCCCCGAGAAGGACGGTGGAACGCGGTGTCCCGATTCCGCCGTCGAGCGTAGAAAGAGCCATCCGCGCTCAGGGGGGACTACCACCACTTGTCCCCCCGTGAAGAGGCTTAACAGCCAATGCTGGAGGGGGTCGCGGAGTTGAACATAACGATCTAAAGATCACCCGTGACCCCTTTGCCAACAGCCGAGATGGACACCGGCGGGGTTTTAGTGGGTGTGAACCCCACATAACCCTGCGACTCCCCCCGGGGTCGCAGGGTACTCGTTAGGAGTTTCCCCGCCTAAAAAAAAAAAAAAAGGGTCGACCTCATGCTCCAGACAAGTGAAACCAAGCAGTTCACAGAAGCACAGACTAGCCCAATTACAGAACACTATACAGAGACAGCTGTCATAGCACGCGAGCCAGACTGCACCCTGCCGCCGCAATTTAATAAATAGTAGGTACTACATAGGACAAAGTTACCAATGAGGAAGTGCTGAGAAGAGTGAAGGAGGAGAGGAATATGTTAAAGACAATTGGGACGAGGCGGGGCAAGATGGTTGGGCATCTGTTACGACACGACACCTTCATCACCAACATTATTGAAGGCAAGATTGAAGAGAAAAGAGAGAGGGGACGACCAAGACGGAGTTACTTTGATCAAATAAAGAAAAAGATAGGGGTCGTGTCGTATCAAGAGGTCAAGCAGCTGGCGGGGAAACGGGAGGTGTGGGAGACGCTCCACCGACAAGAGCCTAGCTCTTAAATTTGAAGACGAAGAAGAAGGTACTACATACAGCATGGGCACCCCCTGCCTCTCTCAGCAAGTGCGGCTCCCCGCGCTCGGTTACCTCTCAGTTACCACTCAGTACAAATAAAGCAGCGTCGCGCGTCTCATCTCACTCACACAAGCATGATACGCGTGCACGTACACGAGTTTCGGCTGTGCGCGAAGCAACGCGCTTTTTTCTATGAAGAGTCCGAGGTGTGCTCCCGCGGCATGCCGCCAATCATGTTTTATGTCTCTTAGTTCATCAAAATAACATATTCGTGAAGGCAACTGTACTTTCCTAAGGCCTAACGTAGGTGGAGATGCCATATATAGAAGCCTAAGGTTAACCACACACGGTGTGGGTGTCAGTGACTAAGATTTCTTTGTCGATTGGCAGATGTTTTTATATGAGTTTTGATATAATTCAAATTGTTTTTTTGGAGGTTATTATCCTTAGTTCTGTTTGCGTGGGCTTAGGGTCCCGGTTTTGGTAAGAGGTTGAGACATCGTACTTTGATAATTACTTACGGTACCAGGGGCTTAAGAAGGCCACATCTACTTAAATTTATGATATGGGCCTCTGTTTATGTTATTTAACATCTACAAAATGTAAATATTGCCTGAATTAAATAAATATTATTTTTATTATGTTTCTCAATACTCTTCGGTATCACGGGATAGAGCACGGTCCTTTGAGAGGCGTGCGAGGGGACGAATCCAACTCGTAGTGGCCCTTTCGAGAGTTTTGCTATATTATTATTTAAATATAAAAATGATTCGTGGTTCGTTAGTCTCGCTCAAACTCGAGAACGGCCGGGCCGTTAGCTGATTTTGGTCTTAAAAACGGAGGGGAAGTTAGTATAAATAAACAATAATTGAATTTTTCTATATACAATTTTAAGGCGCGATACGAAGTTCTCCGGGACAGCTAGTTTAAAATAATAATAACGCATCACACTTAATTTGTATCTAGGGTGCCCAAAACATAAACAGAGACTTCGCCCCGCCGGGAATCAAACCCAGGTGCACCCGCGTCTCAGTCCAATGATTGCCAACTGAGCTACGGAGCAGTCGATTTAGTAAAATACTTTTTATTTTGTAAATCTTTATCGAAAGAAGTTTCAACTTTTGGTAGCTTAAGGGGCGTAACGGTGCGACACTAGCGCCACTTCGATAAATAATTAATATCTTCTAAACCATGGCCGAAATCAAAAATATGCGCGTCTTTGACACCCGAGATAATCTTGCTTAGAATTTTTAAGGCTAATGAATAATGATCTAAGAAATATTATTTTATGAATTTAAAGTGGCCACTTTAGGCAACAAACGGTATATTTCTTAGATTTTGAACCTGAAAGCTACACAACAGGGCCTTAAAAATTCTAAGCAAGACGCATATTTTTGATTTCCGCCATGGTTTAGAAGATACATATTAATTTTTTATCGGAAGTGGCGCTTGTTTCGCACTGTGTAAGAAGTGTTTTCGCATTCTGTGGTAGCACTTTCAAAAGTCAAGTTCTAGCGTAATTGTAGAGCATTCTAAATCCAATTCACTACGGTCATAAAAATAACACTAAAACTTAGACTAGATTAAGCTTAGAACTTTCATATAATAATTTATTTTTTACGAAAAGCCGCCTTTAACAAACTGACACGAACATAATCTGAGAACTACCTTTTTTTAAGTCGGTTAAAATTGGTACTAAAACCTTCTCCTGAATGTAAAAAATACTTTACTGAAAACCGCATCAAAATCGGTTCAGTTAAACGCGAGAAAATCGCGAACATACAGGTCAAACTGATAACCCCCCTTTTGAAGTCGGCTAAAAACATCAGCAGCACACACGATAAATCTCGATTGCTTAGAATAAACCCCCCGAAACTGTAAACTGTATATCGGAAATTACATTCTTGTAAAAAACACGAACAAAATATCGAGTGACCCATTAGCAAACAAAATAGATGACTCCATATAAAAACGTACAATGGCTGTCCGATTTGTAATAAAAACTGCATTTGTGCCCAGTCACCCTCTCCGTACTCAGTTAGCTCAAACCTCGTTTTAGAATCAAAAACAGTATACACGGTGTTAACATTCAGTAAGAGTTGTGCCGTCTTGGTAATTAGGTAATTATTATCATATCTAGCGTTTAGGTTAGGATATTTTTGCATGCTAGGTTACAAATACTACTAAAAACTTTAATACTTTTTTAAAATATATTTGTAATTTATAATATGGCCTCTGCGATACAGGCTTACCTAGTGCAGGGACTACTAGTAATTTTATTTTCTAATATACTTAATGAAATAAAAAAATATATTATTTATTTATTATTATTATATCAGGTGAAAAATGATATTGCTCGACATAAGCATCCCCCACAAATAGCCACAGTGACCGGTAGAGATTTAAAACCTAATGCCATTGAAAACGCTGTTGCTGTTCGTTTGTCTCGCATAAACTAAAGAACGATTGGCTAACGCTTAATCAGCTAAATTAGCCGTTTATCGTAGTCCACGGATGGCTAAAATGGTGAAAATTATGGTAAATTAAATATTCCACGCGGTCGAAGCCGCGGGTATAGCTATTCAATATTCAAATAAATGAAAAAGATGCTTTATGAAATAAATGCTTCACACGAGACGACCCTAACGCGGTTAAACTGTGTTAAGCAACGGTGCCCAAAAAACATTCTAAAATTTTCTTTAATTTAACACCGTGTACTTATATAGTTTTTTTTCTTTGATCAATAGAGATAGACGTGATATAAACTAGCTATTGTGCTAGAAGGATGATAAAAAACGGCTAAGTGCGAGTTGTAGGAATATTCAAATAAGAAACTTAAAGTATCTTTTTTTTGCCATTTTTAAGATTTTTTCCAAAGGGGACGTTCCAAAGAATTTTCTACACAAAAGAAGGCTAATTATTTTGTCTTAAAAATTGAGATTTTAAGGTTTTATTGAAGAGATCATTACAATAAAGGCTTCGTTGATATTTCTGCCATCGGTACTCCAAAAATAGATCTAAGAAGATGATTTTTGTAAAGCAATTTATTTATGAAAATGAGAAATAGCAGAAAAAGTCTCTTAAGTTGTTTTTTTCCATCTGTGCAGGCGTGCAGCCAAGGAAAAAAATAAATAAAAGAAATATATGGGTAAACGAGTTTTTTTTTAAAGGCGCAAGCAAGCCTTTGATTCTTTGTACATATAAGCCGTTTTAATTTGGATTTTGTTTTTTTTTTTTTCTTGTATATAATTCTTGCTTTTTTGTTATGAGTTATTTTTGGCGGGAATAAAATGTTGTTATATTTGTATATTGTCTGGAAGCGGGGTAGTGGCACAGAATTCTACCATTGCCTTTAACGAAACTTCGTCGAAGGCAACTATGAACAATGTTCTTCAGTGAGCTCCGTAAATGGCAACTAACCCAGGGATAATTTAATTTTTTTTAAGTTTTAAAGAAACATATATTATTAATAGAGGCTGCCCCGCGATTTTTCCCGCGCAGATTTCTCATAAACACAAAAATCCCGTTTTTTTCCGTTCCCGTAGGAATTTCGGGAAATCCCTTCTTAGTGCTCACCTACACTCCCTAAGGAACCTACATGCAAAATTTCAGCCCGCTACGCCCAGTAGTTTCGGCTCTGCGTTGTCTGTCAGTCAGTCAGTCAGTCAGTCAGTCAGTCAGTCAGTCAGTCAGTAACGGAAGAGTTTTATATATATTGATGTTTAATTCAGATAAATATAAAAGCTCTTTTCTAGTTCTATTCACACAAAAACTAGGTATCAAACTTCGAGCTACCTAAAAAACCTAAAATCGTGATTCGAATAGCTAATTCAATTTCGTTGTGACGAATTTTTACCAAAAATTTTGTGAACCGAAACGGATGACTCGCGAACCGTGCAAAATAATAGTTCAAATCTAATCAAATCAAATAAATCTTTATTCAATATAGGATACAAGATATCACTTATTGAAAGTCAATTAGACTACATCTAATCTAATCGCTATTGATACCTTATTTGGTAAAGTATCCTATACTGTGAGAGGCGAGGTAGTTCAGGGTGCCCACCAATTGGCTCAGGCAAACAAATGTTTGGATTGCCTTACGACAATAGTCGCCTGGAGAGGCCCCCAAACGAGCCCTCCTCTGTCAAATGATTCTACTTTTTATTAGGTTTTTGTTTTTGATACAATTTTTCATAAAACCAAGTGGGTTGTTCGTCTTTTATTCGCGCGTGTGACAGTCACACATAGGATCGTCATCCCCACTGATTGTCACTCGTAACTAGGTATTTCATCATCATCATCTCAGCAAAGACGTCTAGCGCTAGGCAGGCGGGCCTCCTACACCGCCACAAATACAAAGATTTTGGGGATTTTTTTCATCTTCGCTTGGAGGTTGGCAATAGTAGATGATTCTTCAAGTATATTTCAACGAAGCATGCTGCTGCCCGTCCTTCGGCTGTTCCCTTAGTCGCCTTTTACGACACCCGTGGGAGGAGATGGGGGGGTAATATTCTAAACCGCCACCAGACAGCTTTGTACACACTTTAATATTAGGTAGGTATAAAGCAAGAACGCGATGAGTGGAAGAAGGGGAAGGAGGCCTTTGCCCAGCAGTGGGACAGTACAGGCTTATAATAATAATGATAATAATAATAGGTATAAGAAAGTAACGTAGCTCAGTTGGCAGTGATGTGGACTGAGACGCGGGAGCACCGGGTTCGATTCCCGGCGGGGCGAACATTGTTATGATGAATATCGATGTTTGTTTTCCGGTCTGGGTGTAATGTTCGTCTCTGTACACAGAAGTACTATACTAGGAAGAACCTGTATCTGGGTGATTATCAGAAAATGGCTTAAAATGACTAATTTCTTTGGCGCATTTTTTTTTTAATATTTACTCTACAAAAAATAACATACATTGTAGACGTAGTCAAAACCTACAAAATAATGTGTTTCGCCCTAAAATTTATCGAGCCATTTCGAAGTTTTAGCGTTCTAAAATATGACTGCCAAAGAAATTAGATTCCCCCAAAGAAATTAGATTTTGCCCAAATAAATTAGATTTTTTTACAATGAAATTAGAGAAACTGCCAAAGATCTTAGAATTGCCCCCAAATAAATTAGAAATGTTGCCACAGAAATTATAATCGTGTTCAAAGAAATTAGTTTTAAATTTTATAACAAGCAAGTTTTTAATATCTGCAACAAACAAGCGGCAGATAATAAAAACAAAAAAAGGTTTGTTTCAAATTAACTTTAATTATTGGTATTTTAAACATGCATAATCAAAATATTTGTGTTTATGTTAAATTAAAGGTCTTTTCTTATGACCTATGGTGTTTCCTTAAAGATAACGGCGATATTCAATATTTGATTACGCAGGCTTGTTATGTTGTCATTCCAATTAATAAAACATACTTCGTCTATTTTAAGTCTTTCTTTTTTAGTTCGTTTTTTCCTTCCTAAATTACTGTCTTGAATGTTGCTTCTTGATCAGGCGATTATAAATTTTAAGCGCACATTTCATTTTACATCTTGAAATTTTTAATAAAAATATGAGCAGAATCAACAAATATAAAAAAACTTCCATCGAAAGCTCTTGTTGGTTATGGTTTACTATATTTGTACATGAAGTTATATTTATAATACTCGACTTGACATAAGTTTTATAATTTCTTTGTACTGAATCTAATTTCTTTGGATTAAAACTAATTTCTTTGGCGCAAAATGCCAAAGAAATACAACGAAATAAGGGACAAAGAAATTAGAAATCTTGTAATTTTTTTTATTAAAAAAAAAAAGCATTAGCGCTAATAAAACCTCTTATTGCCACGTGCATATAATTTTAATAATACAATTCACACAAAAATTGAGGATTAAATGATTGTAAATATTAACATAAAAAGGGATATCAAAGAAATTAGACACTTACTGGACCAAAGTCCACAGGTGAGATGAAAATAAATTTTAATTTGTCGTCGTGATACCCGAGGCAACTCTGCTTCCTGTATTTGTTGGCGGGGGACTAGCTAGAGCGGGGAGTGGTCAATAGACAGAGGTGCGTCTCGTTAAAGCAGTGTAAGATCAATGGTTTTGTCGCGCCAAAGAAATTAGAATTTTTTGACGGACAGAACTTTTTGGGGTCGTAAGCCAAAAATCCTAGTAAATAATTAACCAAAATTAAATCACAATTTCCCCTAATGTATTTATAATGTAATACATTTATATAGCATTTGTAATTTGTTATTTCGGTCATTTAGAAATATCAGAAATAAAAAAGTAAGTTATGGACGCGCCAAAGAACTTAGAATTTTCATCTGCAAAAAAACATTGTCAAAATCCTGTAATATATTGTACTGAATTATGTGATGCTCTAAGAACCTACCGACTTACTTATTGTACAAAAAAAAAACAGTATTCAAAAGACAGCAGTTAATAGAGATATAAGCTTGGACAGACCTAAAACTCGGTTCCTGATAATCACCCATCTAGGGTGCTCGAAACATAATAATATGTCACATTACACGTTACAGGTTCTTCCTAGTTAGAAGCTCTGAGTGTGATGTTTAAAAAAAAAAACTTTGACTTTATGTGTGTAAAATGCAATCAAGCTTGAACTACTGAATAGCTATGGCTGAAAATTGGTAGGTTGGTAGGTAGGTTAGATCCACGAGATGGACATAACTTTCCCGAAAACGCCACGGGAACTGAAAATTTGGCTTTTGAGGTTTAAAGGGAAAATTGCATTGGCAAAGCCTCAAGCCACACGCAGTTCAAAATAAACCTGATACAAAAAAAAACAACTTGGCTGAACCTTGTTACAATCATTGACCACCATTTAAGGATCGGAGAAAAAAAAAAGAAAACAAAATGGCCGATGAACTGCCGCGAAACTTTTACCGTTACCTCATTTATGAATCAGCATTGTTGGAGCTATTTAATTATGGTGGGCGCTTTATTGTGAATAAGTGTTTTGTTTTTAGCTAGCAAAAAACCTTTTTTTGTTAACTGTTACCTACCACTTAACTCTTTTTGAAGGAACTTAACTATTTACTTATAAACTGGTCTTTATTAATAGCACAACAGGGTTGAGGAGAAATAGCTACTTATAGCCTTTTTTAATTTTTAAGGCGGGAAAACTCCTAACGAGTACCCTGCAGCCCCGGGGGGAGCCGCCGGGTTATATGGGGTTCGCACCGGCTACAACACACCGATGTTTTTCTCGGCTGATAGCAGGAGGGTCGCGGGTAAGCCTATGGAATTCTCCGCGACCTCCTCTCCAGCATTGGCTGTAGAGCCTCTCCTCGGGGGGACCCGATGGTTGTCCCCCCGGAGCGTGGTAGCTTTCCCAACGCTCAACGGCTGTAACGGGACACCCGCGTTCCGCCGTCCTTCTCGGGGCCGCTATATGACTACACGAGGCCCCCGCCCCGGGGTCCCCCTCAGTCCTATTCTTTGGCCCGGTACTGCAAGAAGTAAATAGCAATTGCCTGCCGTAACATACTAATACAAAATACAAATATTTTTATATTATATTATATACTAGTAGACCCGGCGAACTTCGTACCGCCTAACTTATTACTATTCTGTACATGTATTATACACATAAACCTTCCTCTTGTATCACTCTATCAATTAAAAAAAAACCGCATCAAAATACGTTGCATAGTTTAAAAGATATAAGCATACATAGGGACAGACGCGGGAACGGACTTTGTTTTATACTATGTATTGATATTGATGATAACATATGGTAGGTAATAGATAAATTCGTTAGTAAGTAGGTACAATAATACTTAAGAGTGCTTTCATTGACATGTGGTGTCAGAATAAAATAAATAGGTAGGTGAGTATAAAATGCCGTCTAAAACTCGAACAAAAAAACTGCAAACAAAAAAGCACAAACCAAAGAGTACTTATGTTCCTTCTTTGAATATCATCACCGCATTGTATTATTTATCTAGGTACTGATTAATTATAGCCTAAAGTGTCTTTTTCCATTACTTACGGAACTGTCTTGATTCCAGTAGCGTTAAGAGCCAGTTTACAGCGATGCTAGCGCCATTCGCGAATAAAAAAATCAAAAATGTGGCTCTGTATGACACTAGATAATGTAGCCTAGTATTTTTAGGGCATCTTTTTATAGCTTTTAGGTTACAGACCAATGAAAGCTACAAAGTTTTGCTAAAAGTGGCCACTAATGGCAACAATGTATGGATTATTTAGTTATTTTTAATGGGTTCTAATTTACTGTGCTCAAAAAATACTAAGAAAGATTATCTATTGCCACTTTTTTGATATTTGCCTTAGTTTAGTTTTTTTTTTCGAGACTGGCGCAAGCATCGCTGTAAACTGTCTATTAATATTCAAGTTTTTTTTGGAGACATATCTACTGATTTCGTGTCTAAGAACATTTACAACTTGATTTTTGGCCTTTCTGTCCTTAGACACAAAATCGGTAGGTCTGTCTTCAAAAAACGTTGTATATTACAATGTGGGAGATGGATTTTGACATACGCGAATTCATTAAAACTTTATTAAAAATGAACTCTTTCGCCAGAATAAATAAAAAACGCGAAAAAAATTGAATTTGATCGCTAGCTTATCGCTAAATGAAAAAGGTATTCCTATTTGATTTATCTTTTTCGCAATTGGCTCTAGTATCGGTTTATTTAAGGGTTTTAATATCAATATCAAACATAGTCTATACCAATATTATAAAGAGGAAAGATTTGTTTGTTTGTAACGAATAGGCTCCGGAAATACTGAATTGATTTGAAAAATTCTTTCACTGGTAGGAAGCTACATTAACCCCGAGTGTTATTAGGCTATATAAGTTTTTCAAAAAATTAGGGATCCTTACCTAAACTCAAATAATGTAACCCAAGGTGCAATATTTTTTCCGTTGTTTACATATTTTGACAGGTGGTTTGTTGTTGTTGTTTGTGTTTTATTCGGCCATTATGGGCAGTCAAAAGAACGTAGTCTATAGAGCCAAGTCTTTTGTAGTATCTTATATTCTATGGTGTAACGAAGTAAGCCGGGAAAGCTCGTATAAAATAAAGTCGCTTCCCGCGTCTGTCCCTATGTATGCTTAAATCTTTAAAACTACGAAACGGATGTTGATGAGTTTTTTTTTATTAGATAGAGTGATTCAAGAGGAAGGTTTTTAAGTAAAGTACGTGCACAAAATACTTAAAGGTTAGGTAGTACGAAGTTCGCCGGGTCGACTAGTTTAAAGATAATTTAAAGGCAATCTAGATTATAAATAGGCAACCTAGTACCTTCTCACTTTTTACTACTAGCCTACAGAAATCCTGTTTTAGTACTGGTTTCACTAAATTAGGGGCTGTTCTCACTGAACCACTTTTTACTTGACGGCAACAAACGATTTATTACAAAAGCGGAGTTCAACTCAGCCACTTAAAACCAATGGATTCCTTTTTGGAATCGTAATTACGAAATCAACTTTATCTGCCTGTTTGTTATGCAATCACGCCTAAACTTCTGAATCAATATGGCTGAAAATTTGTTGATAGGTAGGTTAGAAACAAAACGGACATTATTACTATTATACCGAAAATCCCAAGGGAATGGCGATATGGGAATTGGGATGTTTGAAGGAAAATTGCTCTGGAAGCCGCGGGGCGCACATTAAAAAAGGTAAATCTCTTATTATTATCACAGACAATCTTTAGTTTAAGAGGCATAGCACAGCTAAAGTAGCGCCACCCGCGAAAAAATTTTATATCATCTAAACTAAGGCAATTATCTAAAATGTGAAACAGTATTCCACTAGATAATGTAGCCTGGTATTTTTAGGGCACTGTTCAGAAAGCTACTGATTGCCAAAAGTGGCCGTTTTTAGCAACCCTTTGTAGCTTTATTTGGTCTTTGACGTAAGAGCTATACAGCACTGCCCTAAAAAATTATCTAGGGGAATACTGTTTCACATTTTTGATATTTGCCTTAGTTTAGAAGATATTAAATTTTTTGCGGGTGGCGCTACTTTAGCTGTGCTATGCCTCTTAATCATAAGAACATGTTTAATATTTTTATTATATACCTACCAATTCAAACAGTTTCAGCTGTCTTTCCTATACCTTTCTGTTAATTTTACTCATTGCATTGCATTTTTGCAAAGCACGACCAAAGTCTTACGACATTTTTTCGTCGTCTCGTAGCAATCCGAAAGTGGTCCGGTTTGGAGTTACCTTAAAAGGCTCAAAGGCAGGCGTTGACAGGCTTTTATGTAGGGGGAGTGGGAAAAAAGGTTTAGTAGAACTAATGAGACCAGTTTTGCGACATGGTAAATTTCTTCTGTTTGGTGCAACCACCTTTACTTACGAGTGCAAGCATAAGATCGAATGGGATAGGATAAGAAACTATATGGGTTATATATAAATCTATATTGATTTATTTATATATATACAAGTCGACCCGGCGAACTTCGTACCGCATAACCAATTAGTATTTTGTGCATGTATTATACTTATAAACCTTCCTCTTAAATCACTCTATCTATTAAAAATAACCGCATCAAAATCCGTTGCGTAGTTTTTAAGATTTAAGCATACATAGGGACAGACGCGGGAAGCGACTTTGTTTTATACTATGTATTGATTATATAAATAAAAAAAATGCATTTAAACTCGAGAACGGCTGTGTCGATTTAGCAAAATTTGGGTTCGAAGTGTTTGTCGTAGTTCAGGGAAGGTTTAAACCTTAAGTTTAAACCATGTGTTCTCATCGTTTAAACTTTTTAAGTTAAGTGATGGTTAAACAACTCAGATAAAAGTGTAAAATCGTGATTACGATTATTGTTTTAACGTTGGTTCCGGAACTATGTGTTTTGTTAGCGGGCTTTAAAACAATAATCCAATAAACTTCTAATAACCGTACATTGTGAACTTGACATTGGCAAAATACTCCACTGAAGTGGAGAACTCTAATGAGACCAGTTTTGCGACATGGAGTCAAGTCAAATAATATAATTTCTTTCTTACAAAAAAGTAACCCGCCTTCAAGAAACTGACACACACATAAACTGAGAACTTCCTCTTTTCCGAAGTCGGTTAAAATCGGTACTAAAACCTTCTCCTGAATGTAACGAATACTTTTCTGAAAACCGCATCAAAATCGGTGCAGCCAAACTCGAGATAATCGCGGACAAACATACATAACATACAAACATACATACAGTTCAAACTGATAACCTCCTTTTTTGAAGTTGGTTAATAATAATAATGATCAGATAAACGTGGGGTCCAGCTCGATGTACTGACACCTCTGCCTAACCCTTATTCCTATAGGCGTAAGATAAAATTATGTTATTAGAGACTTGGTGGATCAGTTAACTTAAGTACTAAATAACATTAACAATGCTATTAAATAACATGTTATTAACTACAGTCTAAAGTAGATTTGCTTTAAAGAATTTCTCCTCATTAACTCCCCTTCTGAGACAGAGTACTTACTTAATTCCAACTTAATTACTAGTAGCATCTACCGGCAATAACTTAGACTTTTCAGTTTAAATACAGGAGCATAGGAGCGACTATTTACCAATTTAACTTTAAAAAATACTACTTTACTTTAACATACAAAGAAACATAAATTTATAAATAAATAACATTATCATTCTGGCTTGCCTATAGTTAAAGTATATAAGAAAAATATAGTGATAGTTTCGAATAAAAAATACTTTGTCTTTCTCGTGGTTCTTAGCTATCTACATAAAAAATTCAGTCATATCACTTCTAGAGACCGACCGAAATATGATTTTCAGCCGAAACCGAAAACGAACCTTCAGCCCTGACCTCTGTTTCGGACGAAACTACAAAAAAAAATTACTAAAAAATTTACTAAAATTTACAGTTTTAAGGGCGGGCAGGGTAGCTCGTGCGAGCGAGGTCGGCGCGAGTGTCGCCGAATTTTTCCGAGGTTAGCCGAGCGACACACGAATCTCGAGTTTCGGTTTCGGCAAAAAGTTCGGCCGTTTTTTGCCGAAACCGAAACTGTGGCCGTAACAAGATTTTTTGGCCGCAACAGAAACCGAACCTTCAATGAGTTTCGGCGGGATTGCACTGCACACAGACAAAGAGAGTTACTTTTTCAAAAATTAATGCATCTGGCTGATCGAAGACCAATAAAATACAATATTCCTGCGCCTGCGATGCGACCCAGTCAATCCAGTAGGCAAGCAGTTAAGACGCTACTGACCTAGTGGCCGTATAAATAGGCAAACATACGCACTTGTGCAATTTATATATGGTATGGTAGGGAACGTATGGGTGTTTAGTAGGGTGAGCATGCTACTTTACTACTTTTACTTATAAGTATTTGTGAATCGGCCGAAGATTCACAAATATACAAAAAATCAGAGACTGTTTTTTCCAAAAAAAATGTATAAAATTTTGGGAAACCAATTTTAAGATACGAGAAGTCTATCTATACATATATAGTACTAGTCGACCCGGCGTACCGCCATTTCTATTACTATGTTGCTCATATATTATACTTATATAAAACTTCCTCTTGAATCACTCTATCTATTAAAGAAAACTGCATCAAAATCCGTTGTATAGTTTTAAAGATTTAAGCATACATAGGGACAGACGCGGGAAGCGACTTTGTTTTATACTATGTATTGATTGATAAAGTCGCTTCCCGCGTCTGTCCGTCGCTATATATTAAAACTATGCAACTAATTATAATGTGTTTTTTTTAATAGATAGAGTGATTCAAAAGGAAGGTTGATATATATAATACATACACAACATAGTAATAGATTAGGGGGTACGAAGTTCGCCGTGCCAACTAGTTTTGAAATAAAAAGAGACAAACTAATTTTTTTAGTTTTACATTATTATCAACTCATAACATAACATAGGTAACATAATCTCACGGCTTTTATTCCCCGAAGGGTTAGGCAGATACACCAGCTTAAGATTCGGACCCACGTTTAGCGAGTTTATGCTTTATTACCAACCGTGGCAAGGGGCCAGCTTGTCGCCGCGGTTGTAACGACCACCTGCGGCCGGGACCAACGGCTTAACGTGCCTTCCGAAGCACGGAATCATCTTACTTTTCGGACAATCAGGTGATTCAAGCCTGCAATGTCCTATCCAACCGAATACAACCACAAAGTGATTTTTGTGAAAAATCAATATGTGGTGTTTTCTGCGGGGATCGAACCCACAACCTTCCGTGCCCTAATACAAGGCGCACGCAACGCCCTACGCTACTGAGCTACGAAGGCGTCCACTCCATAATAATTTTACAGCTTTCATTGTAAATCCTATTCTAAAAGCCATATTTTATAGCCCAGAAAATACTGTTTTAATCACATATTAATTAAATAATAATTTCCATTAGCACTTACACATTTTATGGTCACCCTATTAACCCGTAGATGCATGTCTGCCACTAGAAAATTATATGGTGATTGAGTCTGTCAGTTAGACAGCCGTCTGACCTGAATTTAGGATCAGTTAGATCGT
Source organism: Euspilapteryx auroguttella (assembly GCA_951802225.1). Taxonomy (NCBI): domain Eukaryota; kingdom Metazoa; phylum Arthropoda; class Insecta; order Lepidoptera; family Gracillariidae; genus Euspilapteryx; species Euspilapteryx auroguttella. Next base: position 4,272,210 of record OX637667.1, read on the forward strand.
CTAGGGTCTTGACATAGACTAGGTATCCTATAGACCGCAGGGGTCCACGGGAAACTCGGCGAGGGTCTAAGGCGGACACATCAGTCAGTGTTTTGAGGCTACTCGGTCGATTATGATATTTGGAAAAGTCGTTTTCGCGCACTGATTATCCTGTCTCCAGCCTTCACGGTATTGGAGTCTAAACTCGGCTGTGTGTATCAATTCGGAGAGCAAAAGGATTAAAAGTTACACTTTGAAACTTTGAACTGCGAGTTAGATCTGCGACTCGACTGTGTTTGGAGGCTACTCGGTCGAGTATTATTATCGACAAGTCGTTTCCGCGTACTGATTAAATATCATGCTATGCTACACACTGGGTATGCTTCACACGCCCTGCAGTACCGGGCCGAAGAATAGGACTGAGGTATCCCCTGCCTGTCGTTAGAGGCGACTAAGGGGGGACCCTGGGGTCCCCGAGAAGGACGACGGAATGCGGTGTCCCGATTCCGTCGTTGAGCGTTGGGAAAGAGATCCACCCTCCGGGGGGACGATCACTATGTCCCCCCGAGAAGAGGCCCAAGAGCCAATGCTGAAGGGGTCGCGGAGTTGAACATAAAGATCGAAAGATCTCCCGTGAACCCCTGGTAACAGCCGAGATGGACACCAGCGGGGTTTTAGTGGGTGCGAACCCAACATAACCCTGCGGCTCCCCCCGGGGCTGAAGGGTACTCGTTAGGAGTTACCCCGCAAAAAAAAGGATATGCTTCACGGTCTTGAAGTCGGAACTCGACTGTGTAATCAATTATTTAAAGTTTAATTTTGACACTTTTGAGTGCGAGTTCGAGCTGCGATTTGACTTTGATTATCAGCCTTAGTACTTTTAGACTTTCAACCATCTTCAAAGATAAACTAGTCGCTTAGTTTACTTACTAAGGGCCATCAGAAACCCATTAAGTACTTGGTACTTTGACCTTTTCACATTCATTTTAATGTAGATTTAAATCATTCAAACAGTTCTCGTTACTTTCTGACCTATATCCTGCCTAATCTTACCAATTTATTTTTACTGAACAAGACCTAATTATACAACAATTGATAAAAAGGTAAGTATCTAAGATATTTCAAATTACATAAGAGCCAGTTTCCAGCGATACTAACGCCATTCTCAAAAAAAAAACATAGCTTTTAAACTAAGGCAATTAACAAAAATGTGGCTCAGTATGACAAAGATACATAGATAATATTGTTTCGTATATTTAAAGCATAGTTAAGTAGTCCTAAGTATGAAGAACAAAATAATCCACAGATTGTTGCCAAAAGTGGCCACTTTAAGCAACCATTTATAGCTTTTTTTGGTCTTTAACCTAAAAGCTATACAACAGTGCCCTAAAAATACTAGGCTACATTATCTAGTGTCATAATGTGCCAGATTTTTTTATATTTGCCTTAGTTTAGAAGATTTTTTTTTTCGTAAATGGCGTTAGCATCGCTGTAAACTGGCTCTCCTTAAACGATGAGATCCGCAGAACTAAAGTTATTTACAAGTCCAAATAATTAAAAAAATTAAGTGGCAGTGTGCAAGGCCCATTCGTTCGAAGAAGAGATGGTCGCTGGAGACGAAAGTTCTCGAGTAGCGACCGCGCATCGGAATACGCAGAGTAAGCAGACCCCCACAAAGTAGTCAGATTACCTGGTGAAGATTACGGGAGTAAAGATGAGGGCCGCTAAAGACCGGTCTATATGTCGATTTGTGGGGGAGGTATATGCCCAGCATTGGACGTCTTTTGGCTGCAATGATAATGATAATGACAAACGAAAGTCCGACATTTTTTTAAACTTCGCTGGAAAAACACCCATCTAACCTATAATAGGTAAGATAATTAGGATTAGTTTGTTATTAAGACAACTCGCAATTACTGCCTTCCGGCGATCAAAATGTTCAATCGATTCCTTCTCTACTCGATTAATCGCAAATAGCAACTCGATCCTGCCGAGTGCTTTTAATCGAATTAAAATACCTATAGTAGAGAAAATAGAGCAGCGAAATGGTTTTTAAACATCTGATTCTTATAGAGAAGTGGACTATACCTACTTAAAATAATAACAATAATAAAAAAATAACTCCCGACCGAGTCAGGTCCCCTCATCAACTACTTAACTTAATTAGAACTAAAGGTTTAATATTCAAAAGGTCATGGTTACCTTACCCTATACTTCCAATATCATTAAAGTAAAACTGTTCCAAATTTTAAATCGATAGGACATAATAATATGTCCTTCCATGTTATGGAAGGTAGTTACATCCCCTCGTCCACTATTTCAGAGCTGATCATCTTCAAACGGCTGATCAGGTTACCTTACCAATATAATTTATATACCACGGTACCAATTTTCGAATCTGGGGTCATGGAATTCTCAGTTAGATCCTGTCATCAACTAGAAGAAAGCTGATGATCTTCAAACGGCTGAACAGATTTTCATAAAAAAGCAAAGTCTAAGAAAGCTTGGCCTAAAATTATCACAAAAAACTAAACGAAAATCGGTCCATCCGTTGGGCGCTACGATGCCACAGACAGACAGATACACACGTTAAACTTATAACACCCTTCTGGTTTTTCGTCGGGGGTTAAAAATAAACCCTCAACAGCATAGACAGCATGCTCCTGTCAAGCCATCTTTATTAGGGGTTCTGATTCTACTACAAAAATTACACCACCAACGATTACTTTTATTTTTATCAGTGGTAATAATATAATTATTTACTTATTAATTAATTTGCTCAATTTTCATTCTAGATTTTCTTAAAATGATGCATTGTTCGATAAGTTACGGAGCTCGTTTATATAGAACTCTCGGTTTAAGTACAGTTTTGTGCTATTTTAAAAATACTTTTTGCTGCCTTTTTGTAGCAAATTGCAACCTCCGACAATGAATGCGCGGGAAAGAAGCTTAAATTGACACCGGTTTAAAAATAGAACGCGGTGCTGTTTTTTTTTTCTATTTTGCCGTCGACGACATTCATATTTTTATTTTTCAAGCGCGTGTTTGTTGCCAGGACGTTTATTGTTTTTTGAACCTGTTTAGTATAAAAACATTCCTTTTGGTGTATCCTGCTTGTTTAGCTTTTAAGCATTGTGCAAGCATTTTTTTGAATAATTTTACCATAATTTAAATTCCTTATTAAGGGGGCCCTTTAATTTTCCCTTGAATTACGTGAGCTACACAACAAAGCCTTAAAAATTCTAAGCAAGATTATCTAGGGCGTCATTGACGCAAATTTTTGATTTATTTATATGATATGAAAGTGACTTAATGGTGGAGTGTAGAATATTTTCGAATATTATTATTAATTCTAATAATGGCAACTCGGTATATAATGACGACTCTAATTCGAAATGTCACAAATACATTCAAAATAACAATACAATTTAACTAACGGTAACGTAGAAAAATAAGTTAGATACAAATCTCTAAGATTGTTTTAAAGTTTAAACTATAATTTTGCATTATACTCCGTTCTCCCACGTTTTATCAATGTTGAAATATCGTGTGACAGAGAGCTTAACAAGATTATACAATAGACTTCCTTCTTAAGGCCCAGCGCACATGGGGCGAGGCGCGGCGCGGCGTGTAATTATACACTCTACTGGATGTTTCTGACAAGGCGGTAATAAATCAAAGGAGGGATTCTGCTCATCATAACTAACAACTTTCCCAAAGCAACATGAGTCCAAATCTCAAAAAAAATAACACATGTTCCATACATTGGTTCGATCAGCTGACGGGGTCAATGTACGGGACGGCTGATTTTTTTTTTGAGATTTCGACCCATGTTGCTTTGGGAAAGTTCTTAGGTATGGTGAGCAGAATCCCTCCATTAATTTTTTACCGCCTTGTCAGAAACACGCTGTAGATTAAAATAATTTCTTTTTTGCAAAAAGAGACCCGTCTTCAACAAACTGACACATATATAATCTGAGAACTTTCTTTTTTTCCAAGTCGGTTGAAATAGGTAAGTACCTTCTCCTGAATGTAACAAATACATTTCTGAAAACCGCATCAAAATCGGTTCAGCCAAACGCGAGATAATCGCGGACAAACATACATACATACAGGTCAAACTGATAACCAACTTTTTTGAAGTCGGTTAATAACCAACTTTTTTGAAGTCGGTTAAAAAACGCGTCACACTCCGCCATAGCTCCTACTCCTAACTACGTAGAACCGTATCTAGGATGCTTGAAATACACAGATACACCCTTTAATTTATTAAGTACTAGTCGACCCGGCGAACTTCGTACAGCCTTACCTTTTAATATGTTAAGCATGTTTTATCCATATAAATCTTCTTCTTGAATCACTATATATCTATTAAAATAAAACCGCATCAAGAGCCTTTTTATATTTTTAAAGATTAAAGCATATAATAGCGACAGAGAGACGCGGGAAGCGACTTTGTTTTTATTAAACTATGTATTATTTTTTTTTGTATTCCTATTAATTTGACGATCACACTATCATTTATACTTTAACATTTTATAATAAAATTTAAATTTTGTAAATAATATGAATCTAATAAACAATAATTATCCAGACGCACAAAATAATAGCGATATCCAAATAACAATGCTCGCCCTCGCCGAGAAGTAAACTCGGAGCTCCGAACACACAGTCACATCACTGCCAATGCCAACCTTACCACGCAGATCCTTAATATTCAATAGTACCTTCCTTCGTTTTCTTCAATAAAGTTTATATTATAATAGGGTGATATAAAATCCAATAGAAGGATCATTTTGTTAAGAGTCAGTGTATTTCTTTTGTACTCTCAATAAAGCGAGATCGAAGGTCATAATCACAGACCACATATAAAAATAGACTCGCCTTCAGAGTCTCGTCAAATTTGATTCCTACCACCTACTAGTACAACATTTATATCAGAACTAGTGAGCGCCCCGCGGCTTCAATTTTCAGTTCAATTCATTTATTTCAGATAAAATATCCATATTACACTTTATATACAACACACACGAAAAATAAAAGTTACATGAAATTAGAATAAAAACTTTTTATAAAAAAATTAAACCGCCGAAAAAACTGAAAAGCATTAAATAATAGGGAAACATTTTCCATTAGGCCTTAATTTACTTACTTCTTAAAGTAATTTTGGATTACCAAGAAATTTTAAGTCGGCGCCACACCACACAAGCAAATTCATTATCTATGTAAGCGCGATGCGCAGCGGCATACGTTTTTCGGTTATTTCTTTGAATTTCAGGTAATTTAGTGATCTTTATTCGTTGATTCTGTGGCACCGACTCAAAATTTCTTGGTAATCCAAAATTACTTTAAGAAGTAAGTAAATTAAGGCCTAATGGAAAATGTTTCCCTATTATTTAATGCTTTTCAGTTTTTTCGGCGGTTTAATTTTTTTATAAAAAGTTTTTATTTTTTGCTTTTCAGTTTTTTTTGGGCTAATTTTTTTGACCCCAGCTAATCACCCTTCACAGGGTGGTCGCACCCCACAAGGTGGCCACACAACCTGGTGAAGGTTGAGGGACTAACAGGATGAGGTTCGATCACGACCGGTCGGTGAGGCGATTTGTGAGGGAGGCCTATGTCCAGCAGTGGACGTCTTTCGGCTGATTTTATTTTTCATTTCCAAAGATATTGTAAGTAGGTATCAAAAGTTATAATGTTACACGGAAATGCAACCTGTGAGTGGATAAATCGACCCGCCGACCAAAAAGTCACCCCTATTTTCCCACCCTTAGGGTGGGAATTTTATTTCCACATTTTTATGGGACCAACTTCAAGGTATACCCTGTCGATTAAAAAAAGAATTATCAAAATCGGTCCACACAGTAAAAAAGTTATGCGTGATCATACATAAAAAAATAAAAATAAAAAAATATATATATATATACGCGACGAATTGAGAACCTCCTCCTTTTTGTTTTTTCGTCGGTAAAAAATTAAAAATTGTCTTCGCAAGCGCAATTTTCCCCTGTACTTCATCAAATTCTCAATTTTCTCGTGGGAATTTAGGGATAATAAAAAGTAGCCCATGTGTTTTGTCAGGCTCTAGACTATACCAAATTTTATTCAAATCGCTTCAGTAGTTTTAACGTGAAAGCGGACAGGCAGACAGACAAGAGTTATCTTAAGAGTTGCAGTTAAGAGGACTGCTGGACATAGGTCCTATGACCTGCAGTGAATTGTCTATCGGATAAGATGATGATGATGATTTTAAAATTGAAATATTATTATGTCGAGCGCGTGGTGAAGTGATTTCAGCGTAAGTATTATACACGTTTACTTACCCTCACTTTTCTCGTCTATTCCAATAGATAATTCTATGGTCTATGGTCATAATAAGAAGTACTGTTAGCCACTGTTGGGGTTTATTACTTTTCATTGCATATTTTGCATTGCGAATAACTTGCGAATATTTAACTGTTGGAACATTATCCTTTGCACAGTTATCTAACAGAAAACAGAAGGTTAAGTTTAATATACACTTTATTGAAACACATTTTAATTACATAAAGGTTATTTAGTAAAAAACAGTCAGTTATGTGACTGTCAGTTGACTGCTCCGTGGCTCAGTTGGCAGTGATGTGGACTGAGTAAGCGGTGCACCCGGGTTCGATTCCCGGGCGGGGCGAATATTGATATTATGATGAATATCGATGTTTGTTTCCGGTCTGGGTGTGATGTTCGTCTCTGTGTGTGTTTCGGGCACCCTAGATACAGGTTCTTCCTAGTTAGGGGTGTTTTTTGTGAAACACATCAACAAATGTAATAAGGATCCATTCAGAAATAAAAACTATCCCTGTCATTTATTAGAAGTTAAAGAGCATTTTAGTTATTTGATGTGTGTCAATTTAGACTGGATTTCACGTGTTTACAATACAACAAACCAGAGAAGAATTAAGACCTTCAGTAAAACTACCTAAAATCTACGTATGAATAACACTGTATGACTGCAAAATTGCGTAATACATAGGTAATGCATAATTTCTAAAGTAGGGCAAAAATCAATAAAAAAATTGTTGACCGTTTCCCGCCTTCCGCTGCGTCATTCATTTCCGTTGGTTATGGCGGCAAAAATAATGTGTGCAATAAATAAATATAAATTGAGGCTTGCATTTTGATTTAACGGCATTTTGTTAGAATACTTTTTAGTACTTCATAAAATATTCTTTAGGTTTATTGGTCTTGTTTGATGGTATAATAGCCTGACTCCTAAATAAAATCTCGTTGGTAATCAATATTATCAATATCAATATCAATACATAGTATAAATCAAAGTCGCTTCCCCCTATGTATGCTTACATCTTTAAAACCACAGAACAAGGAAGATGCTCTCTCTCTCTAAATAGAAATCGCGAGTAGGCGGAGCCCGCGTGCCTATCATTAGCTCTGCAGTGCATATGCGTAGTTTTTGACAGATTTGATAAGCTCATTTGCTTTATGCTTCTTGTAAACAAACCACCAGGAAAAATATGAAAAAAAACCCACTAAAATGCCATATTGTGCTGTGTTGGAATGCAAAAATTAAAGTTGGGGACTTAAAAGTACTAATTATGCCGTATCATTACATCGGTAAGTAATATTTCACTGTATTTTTAAATAAATTTGAAATTATACATGAACAAGAAAACAAAACCATAAGTGAGAAAATGAAAACACTCTAATTACGGAGCAGTAAAATTGAATTTTCATTGAAGCCTGTGACTGTGACTGTACCTTCATAGCGTTCTTCTTTATCTATGGTATTAGACTCATGACTTTTTCTAGAACATTTTGACAACAGTTTAATGGAAATCAGTTAGAGATTGCTCAACATGATGAAAATCTATCGATAATTTTCTATGATAAAAATATCTATCGATAATGTTGTAATATGTAAAAAATAAAGTCGCTTTCCGCATCAGTCCTTAGGTATGTTTAAATCTTTAAAAATACAGCGGATTTTAATGCGGATTTTTTTAATAGATAGAGTGATTCAAGAGGAAGGTTTATAAGTATAAAACATGCACGTTCTAATAATAGGTTAGGCGGTACGAAGTTTGCCGGGTCGACTAGTATTGTATAAAGACAAGTCGTCACTCTTATAGTGTGCTATATTTTATTTTTCTTTTCATTTATTTACAGCTTATGTTACTGGATCACCTTGGGCCAAGCTCAGAACCTAATACACTTAAGCATAAACTTGAAGATGGAGCCATCATGAAAGCTTCTTAAGCTAAGAGGAGTTTCAATAAACAATACCTAGAGAAGAAAAAATGCTAAATATTATATATTAAAAAACCCAAGATAAGTTAAGAGTTTAAGGCAAGTAATAAATAAGCAAGTACTTCGATATTAAAAAAGATAAAATAATATAAATATAAAACCCATCTCGTTTTATTGGTCTATCTACCCATCCACCTAAATTGTTTACTTTGATTAAAATAAAGCTTCATTTAAAGTACAGTACTTACTCCAAAATTAATAATGCGCATGCAGATTCGCTAATTGTCGATTTCACGGAAACACCTGAATCAAAAATCATAATTCTACTAAATTACGCATGCAGAAAATGCACTTAACCTCCTTAAATACATATCGTCTTCCGTCGCTTGGGAATACGACCGTTGTCGAACAGTGACGAAGATTTCTATGCGCATTATAACTTTTGCAGTACTGTAGGTATATACAATTTTATAACTAAACACATTTTTATTTCTGAATCTCTATTTATGCGAAGCATAACTGTTGAATACAAAACGACATTGAAAATAAATAAAAAATAAACTGTACACTAAAATAAACTTTGTTCTATGAGCGACTGGTTTTTTCATATGATAATACCAATACATCGCCAATCACCAAGAAGGCCGTTTGCGTAAAATACACATAGATTTTCGTAAAAAAAAGTAATTGTTAACTGTAGCCATATGAAAGAAAGTTGTATATCGATAGGTTTTTCTCATCGACAAACTTTCACCCGCATTAGGTACATCCCTAGCTTAGTTTTTTATTTTTCGACGTAGCCACCTAGTGTTTAGTAGCGGTAGTACAAAAGGTGTAGTTCCATCTAGCGTCGAATAGTAAAACTAGGAACAATGCGTGAGGATTTTAAAGCAAAGAGGATGCATAGCTTTCTACCATGTCTTTGGAAAAACCTAATTTCATTCTTTTAACATATGTATGTCATCATTATCTTAAGTATTTCATAATTGTTATTTGATTTTGATCTTTGTTTATTTGTAAAAAAGGTTCATAGTCTACTTCAAAGTTTTGTGATGTAGATCTTTTCGGCATTGTCGTTAATCACCAATGGTAGCTTGGATTTCATAGTGAGCGTTTGGTTTATATGTGTGAGTTTGGACACACTGGTTTCGGTACTAAAAGCTCATGATGCTATTTCTATTGTATTCTCTTGTTCTGTGTTTAAAACTATGCAACGGATTTTGGTGCGCTTTTTTTAAATAGAAAGAGTGATTAATGAGGAAGATTTACATGTATAATACATGCACAACATAGTAACAGGTAAGGCGGTACGAAGTTTGCCGGGTTGACTGTAATTTATTTTTACTTTTGATTTTGATTTTTGATTTGATTTTTGACTAGTAATTAATAATCTTGTCACGTTGGTAGTAAAGCAGAAACTCGGCTAAACGTGGGTCCGGCTCTTGAGCTGGTGCCTCTGCCTAACCCTTCGGGGTATAAAAGGAGTGAGATCATGTTATGTTATCTCTTAATAATTAATGTCAGTTCATCACGAGTTCATCCCATCGAAAACCGCGTTCGAAAACCATTACTGATTTATAAGGACCACAAAAGTATATGCCGTAAGAAAAGAAGCAATGGTTATCGAATGCTTTCATTGTCATCGAATTTCCATCAATACATTGTATAAAACAAAGTCGCTTTCCGCGTCTGTCGCTATGTATGCTTATATCTTTAAAACTATGAAACGGATTTTGATGCGGTTTTTTTTATTAGATAGAGTAATTCAAAAGGAGGGTTTTTTAAGTATAACACATGCACAAAATACTAAAAGGGTTAGGCGGTACGAAGTTTGCCGGGTCTAATGGTATTCTAATAAATAAATGTAAGATTCCCTATTAAACTGCCAACTTCTTCAAATAAACCAAAACCGCATCAAGATTTAATAAGCAGTTTTCAATTTATAGACGCAAAGACAAGCAGACATACCGAATGCCTTATTGAATAAAGAAGAGGAGGAATGGTGGATGCGCTGAAATTCCTTGTACGATTTATCTGTTAATCTGGGTATAAAGGAATTTATTTCGTTTTTGTCAGCGCAGACGAGGGCCCTAGGCAAACGGTCCGTGGCTTTTTCTACTAAACCATACAGAATATACCTATTTAATATACATATAAATACATATAGCCACATAGCCGCCTCCGAAGCTCAATGGCGTAGCGCGTCGCGCCTTTGATTAGGGCACGGAAGGTTGTGGGTTCGATCCCCGCAGAAAACACACATATTGATTTCAAGTAGGTGCACCTTTGTGCGTAAGCTCAGGGTGCATTTGTTTGATCAGCAGAGACTCTTAACTCCTTCCTAAGCCCATACCTTACCACCGCTCCCGCTCCGCTTACCTCTGCTATACCTATGCCACTACCACGCTGACTAAAACGTGACAACCCGTATCGCATCAAAGTAATATTTTTATTATATATAATTATTTATTTATCATCCATTATGTAAGTATTTTATTACCAGGTACACTATTTGGTAGGTAAGTATAACCATAAGTATGATATATATATTTTTCAATTATATGTATGTATATGTAGTATATAATGTTATTTCACTGCTTTGCGTGTAGGGCACTCGTAGAACGCTTGTGGGTCACTTGCTGGCATTGGCTGAAAATCAGCGCTGTCGGTGAAAACCGTCAGCATATGCTGAGTCGGTGCCATTTTACGGCAACTGCAACACATACAACATGTTTAGTTTTATTTTTTATTTGAGTTATATTTACTGTTTTAATTTTTGTTTTGTAAATGTATTTTCTAATGTATTTATTATGTATGTGTGTGTTGCTGTAAATAAACATTTTCTATTCTATTCTATTTTCTATTCTATTCTATTCATTTCTCACAAAAATCACGTTGTGGTTGTTTTCGGTTGGATAGGACATTGCAGGCTTGAATCACCTGATTGTCCGAAAAGTAAGATGATTCCGTGCTTCGGAAGGCACGTTAAGCCGTTGGTCCCGGCCGCAGTAGTGGTCGTTATAACCGCGGCGACAAGCTGGCCCCTTGTCACGTTGGTAATAAAGCATAAACTCGGCTAAACGTGGGTCCGGCTCTTGAGCTGGTACCTCTGCCTAACCCTTCGGGGAATAAAAGGCGTGAGATTATGTATATAAATAACTCATCACACCCTGAGTTCCCAACTTATAAATTTTCAAAGTACAACGATTAACAAAAATAACGTCATAAGAACACACGTAGGAACGTCAGCAGCGTAATTGTAGCCGTCGTGTGCGCAAATGAATAAATTTTCGTTTTGTATGGGACTGCATGACCATAGCTTTTGTCTTCCGGCATTGCCGCGTAAGTAATAAACTATTTAATAGTATTTCTTCCAGGCAATTCAATTATCTTCTATATATATATATAGTAAAGTAAAGTAAAAAATGATTTATTCAATACAGGATACAAGATATCGCTTATTGAAAGTCAATTAGACTAATCTAATTAATATTGATACCTTATTTCGTAAAGTATCCTATACTGATAGAGGCGAGGTAGTTCAGGGTGCCCACTAATTGGCTCAGGCAAACAATGTTTGCCTTGCCTTACGACAATGGTCGCCTGGAGACGCCCCCAAACGAGCCCTCCTCTGTCAAATGATTCTACTCCCTTTCGCAATGATTTTACAGCGTAGAGAAGAAAGGGGTAACAAACTCTACTTTACAATTTTTTTTTTTTTTTTTTGTTCTTATATATGTGACATTACAATTCAATTTACAATACAAAGAACATAAATTAATAAGATTTAAAGTACATACATGAAATAATGAAAATATCGTGCAGAGCTAGACTACTTCCATGCGTCTTTGTCGTTTTCATAATCATCAACATTGTAATAAGCTTTCTTAATCAAACCTTTTTTGATACGAGTTTTAAACTCATTATCATTCAGGATCAAAATCTCTTCAGGGATCTTGTTATAAAATCTTACTTCGTTTCCTATAAAGCATTTGTTTGTCCGTTTTAGTCTGTTCTGTGGAATACTTAGTTTGTTTTTGCTACGCGTTCTAAGGTCTTTAATTTTATCACATTTTTTATCAAACATATGTAAGTTTTTACGAGTATACATAATAATTTCAAAGACGTACTGGGACGGAAGCGTCAAAATATCAATTTCTTTGAATTTTTGTCTGAGGGACTCGCGAGCTTTAAGCTGATAAATGTTTCTAATTGCGCGTTTTTGTAGTATAAAAATGACGTTAATATCTGCAGCTCTTCCCCATAGAAGCAAGCCATAGGTCATTAAGCTATGAAAGTAACTGAAATACACAAGTCTCGCGGTAGAAACATCAGTTAATTTTCTGATTTTCCAGATTGCGTACGCAGCCGAACTGAGCCTTGCCGCAAGATTTGAGATATGGGGGCCCCACTGAAGTTTCGAATCTAGAGTCATACCAAGGAATACAGTTTGATTTACCAGATTAAGCTTGTTATTGTCCAAATGTATGTCTGTATCATAAGCAGTCACATTTGGCAAGGAAAACTTAATGCAATTAGTTTTCTTTGCGTTCAAAAGTAAATTATTAGAAGTAAACCATTGAGAAATCTCCACTAATGTTTTGTTTATATCTAAGTTGAGTGAGTCACCTCGTTTAACTTTAAATGTTAAAGAGGTGTCGTCCGCAAAGAGGACAACATCAGTAAGTTTATCTAACATGTAAGGGAGATCATTTATGTAGACTAGGAACAGGAAAGGCCCCAATATCGATCCCTGAGGTACACCAATCTTGATAGGACAACCTGCAGACACCGCACCACCCACGTCCACTCGTTGGTCGCGATCAGTAAGATAAGAGGCAAGTAGATCAAGTGATTTATCAAGTAAGCCATAGTGCTGTAATTTAAGTAGCAAAGTCTCATGATCAACGCAGTCAAAAGCCTTCGAGAGGTCACAGAAAACCCCAATAGCATCGTGAAATATATATATATTATTCTTATATATTCTATATTATCTAATAACTTCTCTAATATTATAAAAAGAAAAGATCGAATTTTTGGTTTGAATCTAATAGGCAATTCCTTTTTTACAAAAAAGGAACCCGCCTTCAATAAACATCAACCGAGCACTTCCTCTTTTTTGAAGTCGGTTTAAATTGGTACTGAAAACTTCTCCTGAATGTAACAAATATCTGAAAACCGCATCAAGATCGGTTCAGCCAAACGCGAGATAATCGCGGACAGACATACATACATAAAGGTCTAACTGATAACCTCCTTTTTTTGAAGTCGGTTAAAAAAAGTATAAAGATCTAGCAAAAATACGGTTTGTTGCTAAATGTGGCCACTTTAAAAGATACACAATCATTTGTCGTGGGCACCTTGAACTACCTCGCCTCTCGCATTAAAGGATACTTTACCAATTAAGGTATCAAGGCATACCGTAGACCTATTCTTACGCCTGGACCTACAGGGCTTAGATTAGATGTAGTCTAATTGACTTTCAATAAGTGATATCTTGTATCCTATATTGAATAAAGAATTATTTTTTTATTCGGACAGGTTTTAGATTTTTTTTTCTTAATTGGCGCTAGTATTGCGGTGATAATAAAATAAATAAATAAAAATAAAAATAAAAAAATAAAAAAGCCTTATATTTTCCATTACAGTACTTAATCTACTACAAAAAATAAATTATAAAAAAAGATAAAAAATTACTGTAAGGCCCCTCTTCGGGTAAAGGCCTCCTCTAGCGACATCCATTTTTCTCTGTCTTGAGCTGTGTCCATCCATTTAGTACCCGCTATAGATACTAACTCGTCCTTCCATCTAGCCTTTGGTCTGCCGGGGCGCCTGGAGCCCGCGGGACCTTCCCAAGATGTGATCTTCTGTGTCCATCTATCATCAGTATATCAGGCTAAGTGCCCAGCCCATTTCCATTTTAGACTTTTTGCGTAAGACAGTGCATCTATAACTTTTGTCTTCTGCCTAATGTTGACATGTCTGATTTTATCTTTAAGTCTTACTTTTAACATACTTCGTTCTAAGGCTCTTTGACAAGAGTTTATTTTTCTTTCTACTGTAGAGTCGAAGATCCATGTTTGACACCCATACGTAAGACACGGCAGTAAACAAGAGTCCATGATTTTTTGTTTCCAACTTATGTTCATTTCTGATTTCATAATTTCTTTGAGGCTCCAATATTTTTTCCATGTAAGAGCAATGCGTCTATCTACTTCTTCTATATTATTTGTCTTTCTGAATGAGACTTGTTTACCCAGATATAAGTTATCTTCAACGTATTCTATGGTTATTTCATTTACTTTTATTGGAGTTCTAATATAGTTTGTCATTATTTTTGTTTTTGATATGTTCATTTCTAGGCCTATCATGTTACTGACTTTATTTAGCTCTATCATCATTTCTTGTAGTTCTTGCGAGGTTTCTGAAAATAAAACAATGTCGTCAGCAAACCTTATGTGTGTTAAGCGTTGCTTTTCTATTTTTAAGCCTTTGTTGTTCCATAAGTTTTTCAAAATATCCTGGAGTACTGCTATAAACAGCTTTGGCGAGATTGGGTCTCCCTGTCTTACACCTCTGCAGATATTAATTTTTTGACCCGACCTTTCTAGTTTGATTACACTTGTACATCTATCATAAATGTTCTTAAGTATTTTTATATATTTTTCATCAACATTTTGGTTTTCTAGGGCTTGCCATATACTTTGGTGTGAGATAGAGTCGAACGCTTTTTTATAATCCACAAATGATAGATAGAGTGGTTTTCTAAATTCTGAGTATTTTTCAATGAGCTGTTCGACAACTTGTATAAGGTCCATTGTGCTGTAGCCTTTCCTGAATCCGGCTTGCTCTATCGGTTGGCTTGACTCTATATCGTTGTTTATTCGATCCTTATGGCAGGAAGAGAATAGTTTGTAGACGGATGACATTTTACTTATTGGACGGTAATTCCCTACATCTTTTGGATCTCCTTTTTTGTATATCAAAATAATTTCTGACTCGGTCCAAGTCTGAGGGATACTTTCTTCTTCTATTATCATATTAAATAGGCGGGCTAAAGGTGTAAGAAGTACTTGTTTTCCTAGTTTTAGGGCTTCATTTGTTATTCCATCTGCACCTGGACTTTTGTCATTTTTAAGCTTTCTTAGTAGTTTTAATAGCTCTATCTCATCTATATGTTTTATTACTTGACGCTTTAACTATTGTAGAGTTTTGATGTTGCTGTGTTTGTTCTGGGGCACTGTAGAGTTTTCTGTAGTAGTCTGTAGCAGTATTGATCACATCTGACCTGGTTTGAATTTTTGTAGAGTTTGAGTTTAAACAAGGGATCCATTTATTTCCTCGATTTAAATATCTGTATGCCTTTTTTTATACTTCCAGACGACTTTAGATAATCTTCTATAACTTTGTGTCTATATTCTTGATAACATCTTCTTATCTCTTTAGTAGTGATTTTAAAAATTGTAGTCAGTTTTTGTTTTTCTTCTCTTGTTATTTTTTTTTCTTTTTTAGTAATATGCTTCTTTGTGCAATTAAACCTCTTGCTTTGTCAGATAGAATTTCTTTTCTTTTGTTCTTAGTATTTCTTTGTATTTTCATGCTGTTTTTTATAGTCATAGCCATAGATAATATCGCGGTGATAGCCATAGATAATATTGAAAAGTGATAGAGCTTTAAATTTTCGAAAAAAAAAAACTTCGGGAAGAGTTTGATTATCGCTAAAACCCATTTATTCCAAACGTGTAAAGTAAATGTACAGACATTCGCACTAAATGATCAAAGGTTTAACTGAGTTAAGTTCTAAGGAATTGCCCAACACGCCCAAAGTATCTGATTGTTCTGCTCCGAGAATCATGCTTTATACAGCATGTTGTTTATTTAGTGCAGTGGCGGCCTAGGACGGCGTAACAGATTTGTCTATGGTCTCGTATACACGTTCCCTAGACTGGAACTAGATCACGTCGGGGTCACCAATGTGGGATGGCTGGCTTTATTCCCTCGATACACTATCAAGCTAGTAAAAACCAATAGTCCACTTTTCATGTACAACTTATATTTACAAGTATTTACATTATTTTATATAGAAGGCGAACTAGAGTACATTATATTTACAGCAAAAGGAAAAATTTATTTAGAAAATATTTTAAAATCTAAAACCAGATGTGTTTTTATCAAAACTGAAAAACTCAATCAACAAGCGTTGTCATGGAAACGAAACCGAAAATATTCAAATTTGAAATTTAGTAGCAAATCATTTTCCTATCCGCGCATGCGCGACGACGCGCCAATAAATATATATACACTAGAGGCTGCCCCGCGGTTTCACTCGCGCAGATTTCTCATAAATACAAAATTCCCGTTTTTTTCCGTTCCCGTGGGAATTTCGTGAAATCCCTTCTTAGTGCTCACCTACACTCCCTACGGAACCTACATGCAAAATTTCAGCCCGCTACGCCCAGTAGTTTCGGCTCTGCGTTGTCTGTCAGTCAGTCAGTCAGTCAGTCAGTCAGTAACGGAAGAGTTTTATATATATTGATAAAGATTTTGACTTGACTTTGACTTTGACGACCTGGTGAAGGTTGCAGGAGTAGACTAAATACCTACCCTCATTAAAAAAAAGTACTCTGTAGGGGCTCTGAATGTGATGTGTTATTATTATTATTTAATTTATCTTAAAACCTCCTCTTAAAACATCCTGTATAAAAGCTGTGAAGGTCTATAAAGCTCTATTTGTCAGCGGAAGTTGTTTTTAAGCTCCCGTCACGCTACGAAGCTTTCCAGACAGAAAGACGAGTACTTCTTAGTTATACATACGTAATCCTTTATAGTTTGATACACTTCTTTAAGAAGCTTTTAAAGCTAAAAAGGCGCCACTCTCGAAAAAAAAAAGTATTTTTGTCTATTTATATTTGAGACAATTTCTTTGTGGTGCGAAATGTGAAGACCTGATAGTCATTTAATTTGGGGTTCCTCTGTCTCACAATGGTATGTATGGAAAGTCAAAGACGGGATCAGGGGTTTGATTTTTGGTTGGACCAATTTTAAAAAGTTTTTTTTTTTCCATAAAGAGACCCGCCTTCAACGAACTGACATAAACATAATCTGAGAACTTCCTCTTTTTCGAAGAGTAGGTTAAAATACTAAAACCTTCTCCTGAATGAAACAAATACATTATACTGAAAACCGCATCAAAATCGGTTCGCGGACAAACATACATACATATTAAACTACATACAGGTCAAACTGATAACCTCCTAGTCGGTTAAAAATAAAAAAAAGTCGTGTTAGTGGTTGTCTTAACTTAAGGGTCTTCTAACGCGAACAGTTGCGCCACTCTGGAAAAAAAAAACATATCTTCTAAAGTAAGGCTTTTTATCAAAATAGTGCTCCCTAGTGCCGATCTTGGTCCCTAAAGTTTTGATCATGTGTCTATTTCAAATTTAACATATAGGTTTATTTTATATTGATCTATACCAATATTATAAAGAGGAAAGATTTGTTTCGGGTAATCGAAAAATTAGGGATCCTTACCTAAACTCAAATAATATAACCCAATGTGCAATATTTTTTCCGTTGTTTACATATTTTGACAGGTGATTTGTTGTTCTTGTTTGTTTTTATTCGGCCATTCTGGGCAGTCAAAAGAACATAGTCTATAGAGCCAAGTCTTAAGTAGTATCATATATTCTATGGCGTAACGAAGTCAGCTGGGACAGCTCGTATTTGATAAAAAGTCTTACTTTAGAACATGATTTTTTTTCTAGAGTGGCGCTACCGTTCGCGTAAAAGTAAGTACTCTTAAACTAAGACTGCTCTCTGCTGCTGCAATAAAATTAAACAACGTAGTTTTCGACAGACAGCGATTGTTGTTAAAATTGATATAGGTTCTGTTTAAAGAAGAACTATTAATAAAAAAATTAGACTGAAAACCGAGCCACTACTTACGTAATTTTTTTTAGACAATGGCGGCTTAAGAAGGACTTAGTATCACACTAATTAATATGAGTGCTGCAAAAAGGGCAGATCGGATTTTGCAGATATCACGCGAGCGCAGTCAGTTACCGTGACTAGTACAGTAAATCTAGAAGCTACTATACTTTAAGCTTAAGCTACATTAAATTTTCTTTATTATCTTAATTTAAAGACGACCACTGCTGGGCAAAGGAACTTCCCCACACAACGCCATACCGACCGGTGGAAGTCAAAGTCAAAAATTATTTATTCCATATAGGATACTAGATATCACTTATTGAAAGTCTATCTAGACTATCTTATCTTATTGGTATTGATACCTTATTTGGTAAAGTATCCTCTATACTGCGAGAGGCGAGTTAGTTCAGGGTGCCTTACGACAATGGTCGCCTGGAGACGCCTTCAGACGACCCCTCCTCTGTCAAATGATTCTACACCCTTTCGCAATGATTTTACAGCGTAGAGAAGAAAGGGGTAACAAACTCTACAATTATTTATCTCTCTCTTTTTTTTTTTTGAGACATTACAATTCAATTTGGTGACGATACAAAGGACATATAAATTAATAAAAAGCGATCTGCACGTCAAATTTTCTCTGTAGGATCTTTCGATTATCTTTTAATTTTTGTTGTTTTTATTTCCTTTTTTTTTTGTAAATATGTAATGTAAATATTGATGGAAAGCTGTGAAATGTTAATATCTTAAGTGCAGAGCAAGACTACTTCCATATGTACGACTATGTCGTTTGAGCGTGGTGTGGCGTTGAGTGCTGTGAAGAAGGTCTTTGTACAGCAGTAGACGTTATACGGCTGTGATGACTTTTATCAATATAGACTGACTGACAGACAACGCAGAGTCGAAACTACTGGGCGTAGAGGGCTGAAATTTTGCATATAGGTTCCTTAGGGAGTGTAGGCGAGCACTAAGTAAGGATTTCACGAAATTCCCATGGGAACTGGAAAAAACTGTATTTTTGTGTTTATGAGAAATCTGCGCGAGTGAAACCGCGGGGCAGCCTCTAGTAATAATAATATTAACGCATCACACTCAGAGCCCCTAACTAGGAAGAACCTATATCTAGGGTACCCGAAACATATACAGAGACGAACATTACACCCAGACCGGAAACAAGCATCGATATTCATCCTAACAATGTTCGCCCCGCCGGGAATCGAACCCACGTGCACACGCACACATTGTATTTGGACACTAATGTGCGTAATAAAGTATAAAAGCTCTTCGTAAGAAGTGCGTAGTAAAAGTTGATAAAAAAACCCTTATTTCACGCAAAAGCTTTTTTGACGCTTTCAGTAATAAAAGCTGGAGTGTTAAGTTTAGGTCTTCTTTTGAGTTTTTTTTACGATTATTAGGTACTTTTATCGAAATCTTTTTTTATTATTATACCTACCTATTCACTTTTTTATGGTGGCGGAAATTTTTAGGACTTTGGAAGATTAGAACTTATATGACTCAAATAAATGAAAAAATTTTTTTTTTCATTTATTTGAGTCGTATATTGAAAAAAAGAAAAACTTATTTTAGTCATCCGCCCCGTGTTTCCTCTGGCGCCAGCTAAACCACCGTAAGTTATTGCTCTGATGGTACACATCATTTTTAGGTTTGTTTTTTTTTTACTAAAATTTTCGTAGGACAGTAGGACCTCAAGTGTGCACGGTTCATTATTTGTCAATTTTGTTCTTTAGGAATCAGTTCTGTGTAACTATGCCTACCTTGTGTTAAATTTTCCTCCACGATAAAAAAGTAACCTATCTGACAATGCGGTTTCTAATATAAGGAGTGATTAACTAACCGTAGCGAACAATAGCTTTACCTTGCTTCCGGAAAGTACATTTTTTTATAGGATAATGCTTCCGTGCTTCGGAAGGCATGTTAAGCCGTTGGTCCCGGCCGCAGTAGTGGTAGTTATAGCCGCGGCGACAAGCTGGCCCCTTGTCATGTCGGTATTAAACATAAACTCGGCTAAACGTGGGTCCGGCTCTTGAGCTGGTGCCTCTGCCTAACCCTTCGGAGAATAAAAGGCGTGAAATTATGTTACTAAAATACATAAATATAAAGCAAATACACAAAGGCACACTGTATAGGGAGCTACTAATATTTCACACAAAGTGGCAACACGACCACAAGTAACCCATCACATTCAAAAACCGGCTACGACTTAGCATAAGCACCTAAACGTTCCATTTTTGTTTATTTTAATCTCAACAATGGGCTGCCTGGAAGAAATCTCTCTAAACGATAAAGCCGCCCAGAACACTAACAAAATTGTATTGACTGTAAAGTTTAGTGATTGCATTAAAGTATCTACATGTATCTACATGTAGATACTTTAATTATTTACAGGGTAAGTATCTACTTTCCCTGTTAATCATAAAAAGTTCAAGAGCATTTTAGTTATTTGACAAATGTCAATTTAGACTGGATGTCACGTATTTACCATACATAAACCAGACATGTAGACCTCCAGTAAAGCTACTTAAAGAAAAAAAAAAACTATACTACTATACTTCATTTAATGTGTTTTCTTTTTGTTTGCAGGTTCAGAGTCCCTGGTGGAGTGTACTCCTGAGATGATGAAGGTGACAGTGCCCATGGATGGAGACCGGAAACTCACTTACCTGGACCAGCTCAAAGGTAGGAGTTAGCATTTTAACTACTGAGCCCCTATTATAAAGCCAGCCAGCATCAGCTGAACAGCAAGACGGCCCATGCTAGGCTGTTTTCACAGTCAGTTTTCAGAGTCTTCATGTTCGAGTTTAACTCGGACAAGTCGTTCTTGAGCACCGAACTACTTTCCTCCAACCGTCTTAAACTCCGTCAACATTCTTCAAACATTCTTCACTGCCGTAAACTCGGAACTCGGCTGTATATAACAATTCGGAGCGGAAAACGATTTAATATTTTGAAACTTTGGAGTACTACTCTGTACTCCAAATCGACTGTGAATAAGTCGCTGCGAGCACTGTTTGGTTTTTCAAATGTTTCAACAAAGGACGCTGCTGGCTGCCCGTCTTTCGGGTGTTACCTTAGTCGCCTTTTACGTTACCCATTGGAGGAATTCTATACCGCCAGCACAAGGCCAAGGCATCATGCATCAGGGACAGGAGACACACATCTCACTCAACCGACGTATCATTTTTACGCACTCAGTACAGAGTAGGGCTGATAATCACAGTTGAGTCGCAGCTCGAACTCGCACTGCCAAGTTTCAAAATGTAACTTTAAATCGTTCTCCGCTCCAAATTGATATACATAGTCGAGTTTCGGCTTCGTGACAGTGAAACACATGCTCCACGGAGTATAAGACAGCTCGAGACAGGATAATGAGTACTCGGGACTACTACTTGACAGAGTATCATACTCGACCGAGTAGCTTCCAAACACTGGCTGTAAATATCAGACTTATTCTCATCTCACAAAAATTCTCACACAATAATTGATTGTCGTGAGAAACGCCCCTTGTCTTGTCTTTGAAACTTCATTAGCCAACAAAGCCTTAGGCACTTTCGCTCAAAAATAATTAGTTTTGCTTAACTAACTATGATGGTTATAAGTTTAAGTTAGCTGTTGGTTGCGTAACGGGTTTTGACTCTAAAGTTTAATTTGTGACTATCTAAGTACTAACTACTACTACACTAGAAAAAGTAGGAGATGAAAATATAATGAGGTATATCAATTTAAGTTGATTCATTGCAATAAAGTGCCTATGAGCCAATATATCAAACGGTGGGAGAGGCCTAAGTCCGTCAATGCATTTTTTTGCAAAACATTTAAATTTTTATTCGACTATTTATAATAATAATAATAAAACACATCACACTCAGAACCCCTAACTAGGAAGAACCTGTATCTAGGGTACCCGAAACACACACAGAGACGAACATCACACCCAGACCGGAAACAAACATCGATATTCATCATATCAATATTCGCCCCGCCCGGGAATCGAACCCGGGTGCACACTCTTACTCAGTCCACATCACTGCCAACTGAGCCACGGAGCAGTCATGTTTAATTTTGACACTTTTGAGTGCGAGTTCGAGCTGCGACTCAACTGTGATTGTCAGCCCTACTCTATACTGAGTACGTAGAAATGATACGTCGGTTGAGTAAGATGTGTGTTCCTGTCCCTGATGCATAATTTTTCTTACATTGACAAAAAATTACATGAAGCAAAGTAAAGTCAACTTGGGCTTGTGCTGGCGGTATGAAATTCCTCCCTTGGGTAACGTAAAAGGCGACTAAGGTAACACCCGAAAGACAGACAGCCAGCAGCGTCCTTTGTTGAAACATTTGAAAAAGCAAACTGTGCTCGCAGCGTCCTTTGTTAAACATTTTAAATTATACGTGAAGCAAGTTTAGTAAACTTGACCGTGAGGGTGAGGTAGCGGCATATTATTCCTCCGAAGTCCCATGGTTGTAGTAAAAGGCGACTAAGGGGCCAAAGGACGGGCAGCAGCGTCTTTTGTTGACAATTTCAAACAGCCAAGCTGCGATCGCTAACCCTTTAATTTCGGCCGTCCGTACAAACATTTTCGGGCTTGGAGTGAAGGGTTTTGCCATATTACCCACGCTTGGCAGGCGGGTTGGCGATCGCAGTGTGGCTCTTCAAGTATTTCAACGAAGAACGCTGCTGCCCGACCTTCGGCTGTTCCCTTAGTCGCCTTTTACGACACCCGTGGGAGGAGATGGTAGTATTGTATGCCACCACTTATTATTTTAATTCAACGATAGATTGTATTCACAATAAAAACGAAAGGTCTTATCTAACAAAACCATCTTCTATTTCTCATAAAATTTCTTTTTCCGTGCGAAACTGGAGCGAATATAGAAAACTATTTTAATTGTTCTCAGACGACATTATACTTAATAAAAAGGTGGTAAAAGTATGCCGGTGATTTACACAGAAAAAAATTTTTTTGTTAAGCGCACAGAATCTATCAATCTCTTGTTCGTTTAGATGATTTGGTTCCGAAATGTATGCCGTAATCTACAGAAGGTTTGAATAGTGAATAAATATGGACAGTCACTATTTCATGAAGAGACGACGAAGTCGCGGGCCCAGCTAGTACCTACAGACATTTACCTGAAAGTAGTACAAAACATCTAATGATCCTCACAAATTTTTTGAACTACCTACTTCAATACATAGTAAAAAACAATGTCGCTTTCCGCGTCTGTCCCTATGTATGCTTAAATCTTAAAAACTACGCAACCGATTTTGATGCTGTTTTTTTTAATAGATAGAGTGATTCAAGAGGAAAGTTTATAAGTATATTAATATTACATGCACAACATTGTATTAGGTTAGGCGGTACGAAGCTGGCCGGGTCAACTAGTTAGTTATATTAAAATCGTAAGATCTGTTGGAAAAGGAATGCCATTTGGCCGTTGCTAACCCATCTCAATCAGGGCCTCAATCAGCAGACAATAGATTGTTTTATGCGTTTCTTACCTGCATGTTTGTGCCTTATTTGTCTCTATTCAGCTGTCGATAATAAATGTATGTCTCTCTGTTTGTCTAGTTAAGGGTTAAACACACTCTGTAGGTTCCGGAATCATTTAATTTATTTAACTTTAACTTTTTTTTTGTTTTATTTTAAACTAGCTGTCGCGGCAATCAGCGTACCGCGCCTTACAAAATTTTATATGGATAAATTAAATTGTTGTTTTTACTAACTTTCGATCCATTTTTCTATATTTTCTCACCTTTTAAACCTTTCCTGGACTACTAAGAACATTTTGAGACCACAATCAGCTTAATCGGCCTGGCCGTTTTTGAGTTTTAGCGAAACTAACGAACCACGATTCATTTAAATATATAGTAGATAAAACGTCAAGGGAACAAACCTACTAAAATTAAATTCAAAAACATAAATTTGGCACTTGAATACATATCCCGGCGATTTTAGATTAGAATCGATTATTTAGCTTATTTAAATTTAAAACAAAATAAAGAGAGGGCTAGAAGCAGTGTTATCGATTAGTTATCATCTCAATTAAACAAAAAAAAATGGATTTTCTATTGCCTATGTTCATTGGGAATAATTTAGGATTCTTATAGTGTTTTTTTTTATCGATCCAGTAGTTTCGGATGCAATTCAATACAAACAAACAATCATACAATTAAATCTCTTTATATTTGTGTAGAAAAAGATATACCTAAAGGATAAAAAAACTTCATTACTAAACTTATATTTGTGTAGAAAAAGATATACCTAAAGGATAAAAAAACTTCATTACTAAACTAAACTGCCAAAAGTGGCGATTATTGTAAAACCCCCCACAATCTTCGTCATTGTGGTGGTTTGTGGAAAAGGCATATGTCCAGCAATGGACTTTTTCGGGCTGATAAGAAGAAACAATCTTATATAGGTGTGTTTTATGTGTACCTGCCTTAAAGTTATCCATACAAATAAGGAGAAAGTTGCGAAGAATGCGTAAACAATTATGGCCCTTGGGAATGTTAGGAATTCTTACAAAAACTAAAGAATCGATAAATTCTAATAGGGTTCACTTACGTTCAAACGCTTTGTAAGTTGAAGCAAAGATTGGCGAGGCTAGCGTATGGGTTGGAGTGAGAAATTAAAATTGAAATTGTGCCCACAAATTGTGGCAGCCGCAGTCGTTATAACTGCGGCGACAAGCTGGCCGCTTGTCACGTTGGTAATAAAGCATAAACTCGGCTAAACGTGGGTCCGGCTTTTGAGCTGGTGCCTCTGCCTAACCCTTCGGGGAATACAAGGCGTGATATGATGTTTATGTTTTATGTTTAAACTAGAGGCTACCCCGCGGTTTTTCCCGCGCAGATTTCTCATAAACACAAAAATCCCGTTTTTTTCCCGTTCCCGTGGGAATTTCGGGAAATCCCTTCTTAGTGCTTACCTATACTCCCCAAGGAACCCACGTGCCAATTTTCAGCTTTCTACGCCCAGTAGTTTCGGCTCTGCGTTGTCTGTCAGTCAGTCAGTCAGTCAGTCAGTCAGTCAGTCAGTCAGTCAGTAACGAAAGAGTTTTATATATATTGACTAGAGGCTGCCCCGCGGTTTTACTCGCGCAGATTTCTCATTAACACAAAAACCCATTTTTTTCCGTTCCCATGGGAATTTCGGGAAATCCTTTCTTATTGCTCCCCTACACTCCCCAAGGAACCCACTTGCAAAATTTCAGTCCGCTACGCCCAGTAGTTTCGGCTCTGCGTTGTCTGTCAGTCAGTCAGTAACGGAAGAGTTTTATATATATTGATTGTGATTTCTCCCACTTTTATTTCATTTAAAACGTAAACTATTAGATTTTGATTAAACATTACTTACCTCATCTTGTTCCGTGTGCTTTAGTGAGCGGCATATAATACCAGTCCTCCATCCCTATTTCCAATTTGTCTCAGACCCATTCGCAAAGACAATGATTTAACTAATGCAAACCGCATCGCCAAAACTTACTTACTTATGCCCAATCTCCGCTAGGGAGCAAGGAGCCTAAACAAATCTCCGCCACACTCGACGGTCTTGAGCAATATCGCAGACTTCCTCCCAGGTTCTCTGCGTGTGCTCCAGATCCTCCTTCATACACAGCGCGCTGCCACGTGTTCTTGGGTCTGCCAATTCGCCTTTTCCCGCCTTCCGGTTTCCAGTTAAGGGCTTCCCTTGGCACATCGTCTGCCGGTCGGCGAGCGACGTGATCCAACCACTTCCACTTGCGCTCCTTGATGGTGACAGCTACGAGTTTTGGCAGTGTTCGTCGCCATCAATCGCCAACAATACCAGTGTAATTCTAATGCTACAACTACACCAGAATAGTGAACTCACAAACGTTGCAGACATGTTCCGCTGGCGCCGTTAAATACACATGTATTTATTTGGTAAAAATCTGGTATTTTATTTTATTTTTTATTTTACATGTATGGAAGGCCAACAGCTTATTCAAACAAAATAGTACAATAAATATTCATAGATAGCCAATTAAAGGCCCTCGCCGATAGTAGTTAGTATCGCAAAGTATCTACTGAAATCTGTTCGTAATTGTTCGTGAACTCCAGTGCATTCGAAAATCTTATTTTATTTTTATTTTAAAAAATATGCGCCTTTGACTACACACACATCACACTCAGAGCCCCTAACTAGGAAGAACCTGTATCTATGGTGCCCGAAACACACACAGAGACGAACATCACACCCAGACCGAAAACAAACATCGATATTTATCATATCAATATTCGTCCCGCCCGGGAATCGAACCCGGGTGCACACGCTTACTCAGTCCACATCACTGCCGACTGAGCCACGGAGCAGTAAAATATCTGGTTTCCTAAACGGCCGAAGCGGGACAAAAGGACCAAGTATAACATTTTCGTTGTTTCAGATTACAAGCCATGCAAGCCTTACATGGAGGGAAATAACGCAATGTATGAGCTGGACCTCGAAGATCCCTCCAAGTGTGGAGTCACCAGGGTTTTGAATAAAATTACTGTAAGTCCCACTTATCCATACTTTATTATTATACTTGTCGACCCGGCGTACTTTGCAACGTTCGGAACTTGATTGATTGATTGAAAGATTTATTCCATGTTCCAAATACATCAGAACATATAGGTACATTTTATAAACTTACTAGAGGCTGTCGCGCGGATTTTCCCGCGCAGATTTCTCATAAACACAAAAATACCGTTTTCTCCCGTTCCCGTAGGAATTTCTCGGGAAATCCTTTCTTAGTGCTCACCTACACTCTCTAAGGAACCTACATGCCAAATTTCAGCTTTGTACGCCCAGTAGTTTTGGCTCTGCGTTGTCTGTCAGTCAGTCAGTCAGTATATAATAAACTGTAAAAAACTTCGTACCGCCTAACCTAAGTATTACTATGTGGCACATGCATTATATTCATATTCATTTATTAGTGCTTTCTTAATGTACATAAATAAAAATAAATAAAAAACATATTTATTTCAATAAAAAGCTGTAGAGTGTACATCTTTTTATAACATTTCATGGGTTGAGTTCTACTCCCTAAAGTAGGAAAACCTGTAGCTTAGGTTGAGTACTTAGATGCTCCTCCCGTAACAAAGTAAATGTTAAAGCTAAACAAGAGAAAAACTTTTTTTTTTAATTTTTATTCTCTTCTCAAAGAAGAGAATAAAAATTAAAAAAAAAATAGATACTTAAACATAAACAGATGTTACACAATAGTTACTAAACAAAATGTTATTATACCTATAAACTATAAACCTTCCTCTTGAATCACTCTATCTGTTAAAAAAACACATCAAAATCGACGACACGATCGACGTTTAAAAGGGAAAAAGAACTGTAGTAAATTATGTTAACTAAACAATTCATAGTCAACATAACATAACATAACATAATCTCACGCCTTTTATTCCCTGAAGGGTTAGGCAGAGGTACCAGCTCAAGAGCCGGACCCACCCATAGTCAACATTAATTAAATTAGTGCGTTCGCTGACTGCATGATCGATTTGTGGCTTCCATTACCAATATTTGTGCATTTAGTTCTAGGTTGTAGTGCCTGGTGGTAAATGGTGGTTTTAAACCATTTACCAAAAACTCTCAAAAGGGCTTTCAACCCCTCGCACGCCTTTCAAAGAACAGATCACCATCCAAGATTTCAAGAGATAAAGTAATATTAATATATCAAACTGCTTAAGAAGATCAAACCAGTTAGGTATGTCCTATATTTTTCAATCCTTTTCTTTTCAGGGCAAAAGAACATTCTACCACAAGATAGTAATAGAAAACTCGGTGGGAGGTCGCGAGGGTCTGAAGGTGGTCTGCTCTGTCACCGGTGGTGAGAGGACCAAGCGAGCTGTGGAACCTTTCCCTTTAGACTTCAGTGAGCCTGAGTAAGTAAACTTTGTTTTTACAACCAAACTACTTTGATTGTTTGATGGGCCCAGGAAACAACCGAAGTAAGGGCATCAGCGTTCTTCGTTAAAAAACATGAAGGGACATACTTATAGCGCCAACCCGCTTTTCAAGAATGAAACGAATTACTACTTATAATAGTTAAAAAAAGAGTTTTCTTTCAAAGTATTCCATTAAGCGAAAACGACTCAGTCAAAAGCTTTACTAAAGTCGATAAACATTGTATTTAGAAGAACCGTATCAAAGTACCTACTAAGCATTAGATTATTTGCTTTGATTTTATTATATTTTTACATTACAACGTTACTAGCCTACTTACAATGATCTTAAATAAACATATCAATAATAAAAAAACGTTACACGCTAAGTAATTACCTACGTAGGTAATACGGACACGGTCGGCGTAACACTTCCGGTTTTTCTGTATTGCAAAATAGCTCTTGTTCTTTGGTAATACAATCTAGGGCTGACGAAACCAGTCCGCCACTGTACGTAGGTACACGTAGATGACCTAAATATAGCTAACTAAAGGTCAATTGAAAAGCAAACAAGCAAAATTCACTGCACAAGTTTCGAAACGTGAACAGAACTGACTATGACATAATCGTCTACATATCATAATCAATATATATAAAACTCTTCCGTTACTGACTGACTGACTGACTGACTGACTGACTGACTGACTGACAGACAACGCAGAGCCGAAACTACTGGACGTAGCGGGCTGAAATTTTGCATGTAGGTTCCTTAGGGAGTGTAGGTGAGCACTAAGTAAGGATTTCTCGAAATTCCCACGAGAACGGAAACAAACTGGATTTTTGTGTTTATGAGAAATCTGCGCGGGAAAAACCGCGGGGCAGCCTCTAGTCAATATATATAAAACTCTTCCGTTACTGACTGACTGACTGACAGACAACGCAGAGCCGAAACTACTGGGCGTAGCGGGCTGAAATTTTGCAAGTGGGGAGTGTAGGGGAGCACTAAGAAAGGATTTCCCTATTGGAACGGAAAAAAACGGGATTTTTGTGTTTATGAGAAATCTGCGCAGGTGAAACTGCGGGGCAGCCTTTAGTAATCAATATAACTTTCCGTTACTGACTGACTGACTGACAAACAACGCAGAGCCGAAACTACTGGACGTAGCGGGCTGAAATTTTGCATCTAGGTTTCTTAGGGAGTGTAGGTGAGCACTAAGTAAGGATTTCCCGAAGTTCCCATGGGAACGGGAACAAACTGGATTTTTGTGTTTATGAGAAATCTGCGCGAGTGAAACCGCGAGGCAGCCTCTAGTATTGTCATAAAGCCATATTGTCATAAGCACCTTGACCTGCTGTGTCTAGATTTCTGAAGGTCAGACTACTTGACTCCAATGCACGACTGGTTTATTTTATCGTAGACTTTTAGATAAAGTGTATTGCCTTGTTTAATATTTAACTAGTCGACCCGGCGAACTTCGTACCGCCTATTACTATTTTGCTCATGTATTATACTATACTTATAAACCTTTCTCTTGAATCACTCTATCTATAAAAAAAACCGCTTTAAAATCCGTTGCATAGTTTTAAAGATTTAAGCATACATAGGGACAGACGCGGGAAGCGACTTTATTTACTACTAGTCGACCCGGCGAACTTCGTACCGCCTAACCTATTGCTATGTTGCTCATGTATTATACTTATAAACCTACCTCTTGGATCACTCTATGGATTACAAAAAACCGCATCAAAATCCGTTGGATATTTTTAAAGATATAGGCATACATAGGGACAGACGCGGGAAGCGACTTAATTTAATTTGTATTGATTGATGATATTGATTTTCAATAGAAACTCAAATGTTATACTGGGTGTTTCTGACAAGGGGGTAATAAATCAAAGGAGTGATTCAGCTCACCATACCTAACAACTTTCCCAAAGCAACATGGGTCGAAATCTCAAAAGAAAAATCAGCTGTTCCATACATTGGTACGATCAGCTGACGGGGTCAATGTATGGGACAGCTTATTTTTCTTTTGAGATTTCGACCCATGTTGCTTTGGCAAAGTTGTTAGGTATAGTGAGGTGAATCCTCCCTTCGATTTATTACCGCCTTGTCAGAAACACCCTGTATATTGAGATTTTTTGCTGAAATCTGGCACGGTGCGGTGAAGATAGCAAGAAGATAACAATTGAACTGTCCTCTCCCTTCACTAGCATAGGATTGGGAAGCAATCGCGTACCGTATCTTGTGGTAGATTAAAATAATTGACGATTGAAAACCTGTGCCTTATAAGAGAGTCTCGCCATATTTATAATTTATTTTATATATTTTATTGAACATTTCTTATTACCATAAGCTACACATAGTCCAAAACCGTTTAAACGGTTTGTCTGCGAATGAGTCTCACAATATTGGACATGGCCCTAATGGTTCGCGAGGATTGTACCGGTGTACCGGTGGCAAGACTTAATACTTGGCGGTTCTTACAAGACAGTCTTAAATTAAACGAGGGATTCAGCTCACTGTACCCTTTTTTTTTAAGGCGGGGAAACTCCTAACGGGGGGAGTCGCAGGGTTTTGTGTATTTTGCACCCACTAAAACCCCGCCGGTGTCCATCTCGGCTGTTGGCAAGGTGGTCACGGGTGATCTTTCGATCGTTATGCTCAACTCCGCGACCAGCTCACTGCACCTAACAACTTTCCCAAAGCAAAAAGGGTCAAAATCTCCAAACACAAATCAGCTTTGCCGTACATTGACCCCGTCAGCTGATTAAAACAATGCATGGAACAGCTGATAAAAATTTGGAATCGAGATAGTTTTTTTCTGAACTTGGCTTAGTATTTGTATCACCTTTAAATTCACATTATTGGTAAGCTTTTAAACTTTTCTTTTATAAGACTGGCCGGGAGGGCTTATCTTACTTTGGTGTTTAACTGAACAAACTTCATGTGTTCTTAAATTATTAGTAGTCAATGTATGTGTAACATCTTTTCCAGGGTCCTGAACATAACGAGGTACGAGGAAGGTCGTGCACCGGAACCAGTTTTGGGTGCCGTGGTCAAGCAGAACGGAAAACAGTGAGTCATTTATACTGTTTGTCTATCTCGTTAAATCATTAACGATTTTAAGACCTCAAACAAACAAAAACTCTGCCAATGCCAAACGTGGTTTCGGCTTGGTGCACTGATGCCTGCCTCTCGTGGGCTCAGTCAATGAGCTGGTGCCTCTGCCCTAAACCTTCGGGGAATATAATCAGACGGTAGATTATGTTATAAATTCATCATCATTTTAGCCGAAAGACGTCTACTGCTGGACATAGCCCTTATAAATCGCTTTAACGACCGGTTCTAAGCGACCCTTATCCAGTGTACTCCCACAGATTTCACCAGGTCGTCTGATGACCTTGATGTATGGGTCTGCCCACTCTGAGTCTTCCGGTTCGTGGTAGCTAGTCGAGATGTTTTCGGCACCAGCGACCATCTGTTCTTCGAGCTATGTGCCCTGCCCATGCCGCTTAAGTTTCACAATTCTTTGGGCTATGTCGGTGACTTTAGTTCTTCTGCGGATGTCTTCGTTTCTGATTCGATCACGCAGAGAAACTCCGAGCATAGCCCTTTCTATTGCACTTGGGGCAACCTTCTTGATTAGGACTAAAATAAGCGGCCACGTCTCGGTTCCGTAAGTTCATTACTGGGAACACACAATTGTTCGTAGACTTTCTTCTATAATTACATTACAGACACCAATTTGTGCTCCTTATTTAGGTAATCATAGTGATACTGACAATATACATTACATCTGTAAATTCCAACCTATGATAACAAATAAATATTCTGATTCTGATTCTGACCAATTTTCTAATTCCAGGGTATCAGGCGAGATCTCAGTGTCCCCAGGCACGCCTCTCTCAATGGAGATCTTCCTGGACGCGGCATCAGCTCCTGTCTACGGCCTCCTCGTCAGCTACATGCATGTCACCGACACCAGCTCGCAACAGGAGACCATTATTTTTAACGGGTATGTGTTTACATAAGGTTGCTTTTTGGCTCTGCAATAGACGCGACAGCTTCGACAATGCCAAAATGGGCACACTTAAATCAGCTATCGTGAGACAAATGGAAACTTAGGGTACATCCAAAGGACGGGCTGCAGCGTCCTTCGTTAAAAAACTTGGCCATTCTTGCCATCGACAACCCGCTTAATTGTTTCGACTTCAGTTCGAGTTTAGTTTACCAATGTTAACTTCACTAATTCGGTTGCTTCTGAACTCCGAGTAAATTTTAATTCATTATTGAACAAGCCAGACATAAAAGAGTATAAAGTTATCGTTGTTATAGCCTACCACTCAAACAAAAAACGTCTTTCCAGAACCAAAGTTAAAACAATAATAATTTCCATTCCAATTCCAGCTGCTCAGTCGACCCGTACTTGTTCGACAACTTTGTCACGACCGACGGAGACGTCCTCGCGGCCAAGTTCAGAGCGTTCAAGTTTCCGGACACCACCTACGTACAGTTCAAGGGCACCGTCGCTGTCTGCTTGGACAAGTGTCCTGGGGTAATTTTTTTCACTTTGTTTTTTACTAGTCGACCCGGCGAACTTCGTAACACCTAATCTATTACTATATTGTGCATGTATTTTACTTATAAACCTTCCTCTTGACTCACTCTATCCATTAAAAAAACCGCATCAAAATCCGGGAATCAAATTTATTTTATACGAGCTTTCCCGGCTTACTTAGTTACGCCATAGAATATAAGATACTACAAAAGACTTGGCTCGATATACTATGTTCTTTTGACTGCCCAAAATGGCCGAATAAAAAACAAACAACAACAACAAACCACCTGTCAAAATATGTAAACAACGGAAAAAATATTGCACCTTGGGTTATATTATTTGAGTTTAAGTAAGGATCCCTAATTTTTTTGAAAATCTAATATAGCCTATGACACTCGGGAGTTAATGTAGCGTCCTACCAGTGAAAGAATTTTTCAAATCGGTTCAGTATTTCCGGAGCCTATTCGTTACAAACAAACAAACAAACAAACAAATCTTTCCTCTTTATAATATTGGTATAGACTATGTTTTTTGTCATATATCGACGAAAACTCCCAATTCTCGAGAATTGGGAGAATACATTGACTTGGATTTGTCAATGGCATATGATGAGCCAGCACACCGTTACAGCGAATAACGCCGTTATAAGCCTGTATTACATTAATGTATTTTTAATGTATATGTATTAAAATAAAATGTTTATTCAATCAATCAATAAAAAACACCTGTTTATTAACGCTGTAAAGTTATTGTTGTAATAGAAAGTGGATACGCTTTCTGTTGTTATTGTTTCTAAATTTGTTTCCTGATGTATATAGCTCTCAACCTAAAAGACATCCTCTGCTGCACAAAACACAAAACCGATCATTATGGCGATCTGTTGGGAAGGCTATGTCCAGGAGTAAACGTTCTTTTGGCTTAAAACGATGTTGATGAAACAGTTCTCTTATATCCTTTCAAATATTTTACCAAAATAAATAAATTTATTATCGAGTACTAGGCACAATTTCATTCATCTAATCGATTATTGCAAGGGGTAACACGATTGTTATTTCTATTCTTTCAAGGTACAATGCAGCAACGGCGTAACGGGTTACGGCAAGCGAAGGCGGCGGTCCATTGCCAGCTCCGCCGACGCCAACAGAGTTTATGAGGTCTCCCTGACCACCTTTATCAGGGTGGACTGGAAGGATGGCGATCGAGAGGCGGGTATGGTATATGAACATTGTTGAATAATTAATTTTATTAACTTTTTTTGGTATTTTAGGGCTATTCTCGGAGTTTCTCTGCGTGATCGAATCAGAAATAATGAACTAAAGTCAAATCAATTGACATTAGTTCTTTGTCAATTGCAAATCTTAAATCGCAATGGGCGGGCACATAGCTCGAAAACAAAGGTCGTTGGGGTAAAGTTCTAGAGTGGAGACCGAAAACCGGAAGACGCAAAGTAGGCAGACCTCCCACAAGGATGTCAGACGACCTGATGAAAGCTGCGGGATTACATGGATGAGGGTTGCTCAAGACTGGTCGTTGTGGCGTTCTGTGGGGGAGACTTGTCTCCAGCAGTGACTGTGGACGTTTTTCGGCTGAAATGATGATGGGCTACCTTGAGGGATTCCGGTGTTAGGTTTTATGAGTTTGTGTGCTTAAAATGACTCAAAATGTTAATTAAGAATCGTGGTAATAAAACACAAACTCGGCTAAACGAGGGTCCGGCTCTTGAGCTGTTACCTCTGCCTAACCCTTCGGGGAATAAAAGGCGTGAGATTATGTTATGTTATGAGGTAACAGTGGCGGTCTAAAACGCCGTAACACTTCCGTTTTTTCTGTATTTCAAAATAGCTCTCGTTCTTTGGTAATACAAGACCATAGACAAATCTGTTACGCCGTCCTAGATCGCCACTGTACAGTGGCGGACACGTTCGGCGTAACACTTCCGGTTTTTCTGTATTGCAAAATAGTTCTTGTTCTTTGGTAATACAGTCTAGGCCTGACGAAACCATAGACAAATCTGTTACAGCCTCCTAGTCCGCCACTGTACAAGTAGTTTAAAAAAAAAAAATAACTTGTTGATAAATACCGAAAAGCTATCAATATATATAAAACTCTTCCGTTACTGACTGACTGACTGACTGACAGACAACGCAGAGCCGAAACTACTGGGCGTAGCGGGCTGAAATTTTGCATGTAGGTTCCTTAGCGAGTGTAGGTGAGCACTAAGAAGGGATTTCCCGAAATTCCCACGGGAACGGGAAAAAACGGCATTTTTGTGTTTTAGAAAAATCTGCGCGGGTGATACCGCGGGGCAGCCTCTAGTAATAAAATAAAATAGTCTAACATGAAGTAAATAGCTATCATTGGAAACATTATCTATCTTGTGATTTCTGATTTTGAACAAAAAAACATTGTATCGAAAAATTTATGCGAATTTTCCACTATAACGATGCCTTAAAATAATAATTGACTGCTCCGTAGCTCAGTTGGCAGTGATGTGGACTGAGTAAGCGTGAGCACCCGGGTTCGATTCCTGGGCGGGCGAATATTGATATGATGAATATCGATGTTTGTTTCCGGTCTGGTTGTGATGTTCGTCTCTGTGTGTGTTTCGGGCGCCCTAGATACAGGTTCTTCCTAGTTAGGGGCTCTGAGTGTGATGTGTTATTATTATTATAATTTTCTTTTACAGAAGACGTTTTAGGATTATTGAAGAACCTAAAAGTAGCCAATCAGATGCTCGGAGACAAAGATGGCACTCCCGCGACGGTTGCCGAGAAAACTTCCAACAATACTCTAGTTTTACATAAGCCACCATTAGAACTTACTAGCTCTGCTTCCAGTGGTTTTATTAGCCTCATTTTAGTAGCTTGCAGTGTAGTGATGGGCTTAGTTTTATAAAATTTTGTTTTTACTAAGCTAAATAGATCTCGATCTTTTTTTTTTTTAAGTTTTATTTGTTGATGTGGAATCGAATTTATGAAAATGGAAATGAGAGGTTTTCAATTTGACATCTCAGAAGAAGAAAAAAGTTTTATCACGCCGCTCTCAGATGGCGCCTTGCAAAAGCGTTGAAATGATTCATTGAAAGCTCAAAAGATAATTGAAACTCGTCACGCGTCAGTCAAATAGTTTTTGTCTTTAACTTTTCAAGTTAATTTGAACTGATTTGATTTACGTTTTTTTACGAACTTACTATACTAAACTGTTTTTTTTTAAATGTCACTTTGAAAACCCCTCATTTAAGAGGTCAATTACACCGATACTATGATAAACCATCGCAAAAAGAGTGTAATAATGTCACTAGATTACTCGGTGTAAATAGGACTTAAATAAGCCGCGCATATTAATAAAAAATCTGATGATGGCGGCCGAACGCATGTTCTCTCGCTTTTTACTAGTATGAGGGAAGAGTTAAGTTACGAGAGACAGCCCATACAAAACGGCTGCCATTTTAAGATCGTTTCTTTATGTGCGCAGATTATAGAGACTAAAAAAGGATTCCGGTTTTGTACTTATCTATTCAAATGTGAAGATATTTACTTAGTCACGTCAGCACAGTTTGAATTTCAGATTTACAATGTCGTGTAAAGTTCAGATTCCAAAACTAAAAACAAATATATCACAGAAAACCTTAAATAATAGCAAATTACACATTATTTTTTCAGTCTTCTAGACTTGAATTAGTTAAAATTAAGTAACATAAAGACAAATCCAACTCTGTAAAATTAATAATTTATAAAATTTTCATAAAATAATTGCATGTTTTAATCTAGCCGTAAAGCTACCTACATACTTACCAGTGATTTAAGTTAGATTAACTTAGAAACTAAGTTCTTAAACCTTTTATAGCCTAAACTCAAGTCTTTCTTGTAAAAAAAAATTAAGAAAAATAAAATAACGAAAACATTTTTATTATTATTTGATATTTTTTGTATATTTTTATCAAATCTTGATATAATCGTAAAACTGTATGTATAAGTTTAAATTAATGCAAACGCATGTAAGTCCACTAGTCTTATAATAAAGTAATATTTCTTTAACATTCAAAATAACGTAATATTTGTAATTCGCTCACAAAAATAATTGTCTAAAACAACATTTTAGTCTGGTTGCTTTGTAGCTTAAATTAACTTAAACAATGAGTGAGTGAAACAGTATTACTAAACTGTTCGACCCCCTCGAACGGTAGTAAATGAACTTACCGACCCTTTGAACGGTAGTAAATGAACTTACCGACCCCTTAGAACGGTAGTGAATTAACTTACCGACCCCTTAGAACAGTATCGAATTAACTTACAGACCACTTTGAACAATAGTTAATTATCTTACTGTGTAACTTAAAAATACTCTTAGACCTATAAACTAAGTAGGTAAGTAATTAGTTTTGTATTCAAACCAATTGCCAGACAAGAAAATTGTAATTATTTATTTTATTTTCGTCGAAAACTTCAATGGTGTGATTAGGAAAGTTGACCGCCATGTTGTGGCGCTTGTGCTATTCAGCCATAAAGTAAAGAAATTATTAATAAATAATATATAATTATTATTATTATAAAAAAAAATATTATATGTATTGAGTATAATAATTTTCGTCTAAAACATTAAAAATACTTGATTTAAGATTTTTGGCGCATTTAAAAATAAACCTGCTTGTAATTAACGATTTACAAATAAATACATAAAACTACTATTTTCTTTTGTTTTATTTTATTTTGATTAGTTAGTAGTTAAAGGTTAGTACACTTAAGCTCAGGAGGCCCCTCAGGCCCTGACTTACCAGCTATCTATAAACCATATTCCAGGAAAGCTACATTAATAATGGCAGTTTTGATAAAATACATGAACTGGACCCCCAGGCTACGGGCTAACGTGAGTAATCAAAAATTTACTCCGCAACGTCACATTTCGTGCTTCCCGGGTAAAAACATAAAAAAAAACATACTTTTTCTCTTTAGTTAACACGTTAACTGCGGCGAAATATTTCGCCTACATTCATTTGGTGCTACAGAGGGTCTTTAAACCTTAAGTGTATCATTTCGCTAGTGCCGTTTGGGGCCTATAGACCCCTCAGCCTCAGGGTTAGAGCAACTTCAGATGGTATTTTTTCGCTAAAGTTAAAAAAAAGAAAAAAAATTGCATTTTTGCAATCTAGAGGATTAACGTTGTGAGAGTGTTAACCAGTGGGGGATAGACGATGAAGCTAAGCTCAGTTAGAGCTCTGAATCGTCCCTAGTGATTTTAGCTCAGGGCCTTTGGTAACCTAGTAGTTAGTACTGGCACGCTAGAGAGCCATGCTTATTAATGTCACATAATGCTCCTTTCTGTTGCGTAGTACCTTATCATACAAAGAGCATTACGCTAGAGCGCCGCGTAAGGCTAGCGCTCTAGCGCGACGCTAAAGCGCCCTCCCTCTGTTTGACAAAGCCTAAAAGTTTATAGTTAGTTTGAATCTCTACAAAATGATTTAAGAGAGAAACCGTCAAACAGAAATACAAATTGTCTGTAATCTGGAGGAGATCAATTTGATTAACAAATCTTTTCAGGTAGAAACTGATTTGCAAGGTTGAATTCAGAACAGAAAAACAATATAGCAGCAGTAAAATGCGCCTGTCCTCAATATTTTGCATATATTGTCATGCTGCGTCTAGAGTTGGGTAACAGAATTGTAGAGGCTCACTAGCGCTACATCCTACAAGCGGAATTCGCTCAAAGCAAATCCTACATCGCAGGTACAGTGGCGGACACGGACGGCGCCACACTTATTTCTGTATTGCAAAATAGCCGTTCTTTGGTATTACAGTCTAGGGCGCACAAGATCATATACAAAAGTGTTGCTGCTTCTATATTATTCTATATTCCACTCTTGAAGGACTCCCTAGCACAATCGCCGACTAACTGGCGAGGCACAGGGCAGCACACGGGCCGCAACACTGGCCGCAGCGCACGGGCCGCAACACTGGCCGCAGCACACGGGCCGCAACACTGGCCGCAGCACACGGGCCGCAACACTGGCCGCAGCGCACGGGCCGCAACACTGGCCGCAGCGCACGGGCCGCAACACTGGCCGCAGCACACGGGCCGCAACACTGGCCGCAGCGCACGGGCCGCAACACTGGCCGCAGCACACGGGCCGCAACACTGGCCGCAGCACACGGGCCGCAACACTGGCCGCAGCGCACGGGCCGCAACACTGGCCGCAGCGCACGGGCCGCAACACTGGCCGCAGCACACGGGCCGCAACACTGGCCGCAGCACACGGGCCGCAACACTGGCCGCAGCGCACGGGCCGCAACACTGGCCGCAGCGCACGGGCCGCAACACTGGCCGCAGCACTGGCCGCAGCACACGGGCCGCAACACTGGCCGCAGCACACGGGCCGCAACACTGGCCGCAGCACACGGGCCGCTACACTGGCCGCAGCACACGGGCCGCAACACTGGCCGCAGCACACGGGCCGCAACACTGGCCGCAGCACACGGGCCGCTACACTGGCCGCAGCACACGGGCCGCAGAACACGGGCCGCAACACACGGGCCGCTACACACAGGGCCTATACAGCCGGTTTTGCAATATTGCTTTGCGTCTACTTTGCGTTTTTTTGTATTGACTTTGACACTCTATAGGACGAAAAGTAATATTGCAAAAGACTACTTACCTCGCCTCTAGCAGTATAGGATACTTTACGAATTAAGGTATCAATATTAATTAGATTAGTCTAATTGACTTTCAATAAGCGATATCTTGTATCCTATATTGAATAAATCTTTTTTTTTACTTTTACGGCCACAGAACAGCACACCGGCCGGCAGCAACGTCCGTCCGTCCGTGTGACTGTCAAAGGCTTATCTTACTTATCTTTGGAACGGCTCAATTAATCCTAAAGAAATGTTTGCAAGATTTTTTTCTTGATGTCTAAAGAGTACTAACAAATATTAAATTTCAAAATATTACGAAAATTCAGAGATATATGCAAAAAAAAACTTTTATTTAACCAATTCTTTTAGGACCTCTACTGAGACACCGACAAGGCACCAAATAATTAGCAATCGCAACTTCACATAGGTACTTACTTAATTTAGAATATCAATAAATACTGAAAACTATCTAAACCTAGCCGCCTCCGTAGCCCAGTGGCGTAGCGCGTCGCGCTTTTGATTAGGGCACGGAAGGTTGTGGGTTCGATCCCCGCAGAAAACACCACATATTGATTTCTCACAAAAATCACGTTGTGGTTGTTTTCGGTTGGATAGGTCATTGCAGGCTTGAATCACCTGATTGTCCGAAAAGTAAGATGATTCCGTGCTTCGGAAGGCACGTAAAGCCGTTGGTCCCGGCCGCAGTAGTGGTCGTTATAACCGCGGCGACAAGCTGGCCACTTGTCACGTTGGTAATCATCAATACATAGTATAAAACAAAGTCGCTTCCCGCGTCTGTCCCTATGTATGCTTATATCTTTAAAACTATGCAACGGATTTTGATGCGGTATTTTTTAATAGATAGAGTGATTCAAGAGGAAGGTTTATAAGTATAAAACATGCACAAAATAGTAAAAGTGTAGGCGGTACGAAGTTCGCCGGGTCGACTAGTAAAAGCATAAACTTGGCTAAACGTGGGTCCGGCTCTTGAGCTGGTACCTCTGCCTAACCCTTCGGGGAATAAAAGGCGTGAGATTATGTATGTTATGTATGTATGTATCTAAACCTAGCCAATTGTACACAATAAATTCCTTCCGGAACCTTCTAAGCGCGAGCTCTCTCACTTGGCCTTTTTTTTACAAATTGGATCAATTCCCGGGAAGCTTCCCATCTCTTTAACCATATGGAAATTCACGATATCAATAAGTCTGCAGAAAGACAAGGTGACACCAATGTGACACCTTTTCAAATACATTATGAATTTTGAAATCTAAATTTTAAAATCCCGATGCACCCAGTTTTTTCACTATAAATAAGGTTTTTTTTTTTATCGGGGGCCATTTATAAGTCTAAACTCAACGCAGACGTAGCGTCAACGTTAAAAACTGTGAAAAAGAAGCTTGAAACACTAAAATCCCTTAAAGTTTAACAAAGCAGTTCAATATTCTTTGAGTGGCAGTTTTTAGAATCATTTAAGACTCAATCTAAGTAAGTACTCACACATTTTTATTATATTTTAAATGAAATTTAATATCTTTTAAATTAAATTTATCCGTTTCAATTTAAAAAATTAACGGCCTTGCCACGGAAAATTTGGACCGTTCTAAATCGATTTGTATAGCGAATTCGTGATTTAAACCTAGGCTATTGATTTAAACCAGGTGGTAGACAGACCTTAAGAGCCAGTTATCAGCGATGCTTAGCGCTATTCGCGAATAAAAACTTTTTAACAAAAGCGCCGAAAAAACTGAAAAGAATTAAATAATAGGGAAACATTTTCAATTAGGACTTAATTTACTCACTTCTTAAAGTAATTTTGGTATACCAAGAAATTTTAAGTCGGCGCCACACCACACAAGCAAATTCCTTATCTACGTAAAGCGCGATGCGCGGCGGCACACGGTTTTCGGTTATTTCTTTGAATTTCAGGTAATTTAGTGATCTTAATTCGTTGATTCTGTGGCACCGACTCAACATTTCTTGGTTAACCAAATTTACTTTAAGAAGTGAGTAAATTAATTCCTAATAGAAAATGTTCCCCTATTATTAAATGCTTTTCAGTTTTTTCGGCGGTTTAATTTATTGTTAAAAAGTTTATATTTTTAGCTTTTCAGTTTTTTTCTGGGCTAGTTTTTTTTGAC
This sequence comes from Euspilapteryx auroguttella, assembly GCA_951802225.1. NCBI lineage: Eukaryota > Metazoa > Arthropoda > Insecta > Lepidoptera > Gracillariidae > Euspilapteryx > Euspilapteryx auroguttella. The sequence continues at coordinate 4,313,608 of OX637667.1, forward strand.
CCCAGCTAATTACCCTTCACAGGGTGGTCGCACCCCACAAGGTGGCCACACAACCTGGTGAAGGTTGAGGGACTAACAGAATGAGGTTCGATCACGACCGGTCGGTGAGGCGATTTTTGAGGGAGGCCTATGTCCAGCAGTGGACGTCTATCGGCTGAGATTATGATTATTAACATTCATATAAAAAATACTCATAATTATACCTAGCAGTTTTCATGTAAATCACAAAATTTTATCACAGTTCAGTGCAATCGCTCGAATAGTGCGCTCGCATTTCGAAATAAGTTAAAGTTAAAACAAATTATTTTAAAAAGTCAGGCGTGCTCAACCATGGCTCCATTTATTGCGTCTAATTGTGCGGTGTGTAGTGAGAATGTGGGCTGTGGTCCTTTATGTCACATGTGTACCAAAAAATTCCATTTCAACTGCTGTGGTCTGACTGAAAGAATGTTTGAGAGACTTGGGAATGTTGGCAGAGCATCGTGGTTATGCCCTTCGTGTAGAGACCAGGGCAACAATTCACTCATCTGCCTTGAACCTGCAACTGTTTCCGCAGAAACGCCCGGCCATAATTCAACTGTTACTATAACATCGACTCCACGAGTACAACAAAAAGATGTACTCCTTTCAGGAATTTCTTTGCAAATGGCGCAAGTGATGTCTAAGTTGGATGCTATATCTTTGATGCAAAACGATCTGAAGGAGCTCAAGAATGAACTTGTTGATATCAAAGCAACTATTAAAACCGGCCTGGATGAATTCTCCACAAAGATTAATGAATTCGAGATTCGCTTATCTAACATGGAGCAGCTAAAGGAGGAAGTATCCTACTTAAAAAAGCAATTGGAAGATTTAAACGAAAACCAATGGAAAAATGACCAGTGGGCCCGTCGTTCGAATATCCAGCTTAACGGCATTCCGCAAAAGGCTAACGAAAATCTAATTGATATTGTGAAAATATTAGCATCAAAGGCAGGATTCAAATTAAACCCGGATATTGACATTGACTTCGTAACTCGTGTTGCAGTTAAAAAGGACGCCGATCACACTAAGCCTAAGCCTGTAATCTTAAGAATGCAATCACGTTATAAGAAAGACGACTTCCTTGCATCCTTGCGTAAGCTGAATATCAGATCAGGCGACTTGGGAATCTCAGAGATTGACTGTAGAATTTATGCGAACGACCATCTCTCCTCTTACAACAAGTCTTTACTGCAACAAGCTAAGAACAAAGCCAAGGATAAGGGCTATGCATTCTGCTGGGTGCGCAACTGTACGATAAAAGTGCGTCGAGAAGCAAATTCGCCGGTTTTGCATATAACATCTCTTAATGCTTTAAACAAAATAGTATAAGTGCAATACGTTTACAATTGTTTAAAATACGTATAAAACTATTCATATCATTTAATTATAGCTATAATCTTTATACAGTATATCTTCTGATAACATTTGCGTTGCACCATATCATAAGTTCTGTTATGAATTTCAATTTCACTTTTAATAAAAAAGAACAGTTTGCGAAAAGGTTTGTCACTCCTGTTGTTTACGTTAACTCGTCTTTCTTTTGTGTGTTGCTACCAGCGGCTAATGGGCGTAAGTTCACTCTAACATATTTATTACTCATCGATCTAATGTTATTTAACTATAAGGTTCATTTTGCAATCGCATTTGAAACTGACTATTTATTACAAGTTCAATGTCCAGAATACAAACGGAGGGTAATTTTTCGGTATGATAGTCTTATGCACTCAATTTATTCTGTTTATGACGTTTCACATAATTATTTAAGTTTTAATATGGATATTTTTGTTATTCAATTATGCTATATTTATTCAATCTTTAAAAGGCCTTAACTTATTTTATCAAAACGTCCGTGGACTACGAACTAAGACAAATACATTTTTCAAAAATTTACTTTTATATAATTTTGAATTAATTTGTTTGAGTGAGACTTGGTTGACTTCGGATATCCTAGATTCGGAATTATTTGATAGTCGCTATAATATCTACCGCGGTGACCGTGATCGCGCGCTGGCGAACAGAAAGGATGGCGGTGGTACTCTCATCGCTGTTCACCGTGATCTTGCGGTGAATCCGCGTAACTCGCGCTCGCCCCCGGTTTTATCTGACGCGGAAATAGCGCATGTTGAAATCTCACTACAGAACTTGGGCTTAAATCAGTGCTTAAGAGTTTACTGCTGTTATTTTCCCCATCGCAAAACACAATTGGATTGTCAAATTGCTTTTTACGATTATATTTCTGAAATTGTCATAGAATTCCCTAACGATATTATCATTTTATTCGGAGATTTTAATGTTTCTTATGCCGAATGGGCTCCTTCTGGGTATTTAACAAAACAAATATTATTGCGACCTTGTGCAGATATATTAATAGACAACTTAGCGGCATTTATTGACTTTAGTGATATATGTCAATATAACAATATATTAAATAAGAACGGAAGGGTGCTAGATTTAGTTTTAAGTAGTTATCCATGTGTAGTCGATAGAGGGCAGCCGCTGGTTCCAGAGGACGGGCATCACCCCGCGATCACGGTCTCGATGCAGCTGGGCGTGGCCGACAAGCCGCTCCGCCCGGCCCCGAGGCTAGTGCCTTGTTTTCATTCGGCTGACTATTCTCTCATCAATGCAGCGCTTGCCGAAATCGACTGGGAGCCTCATCTAGCTGTAGATAGAGTTGAGGATGCAGTTGATGGTTTTTATAGGGTTATTAACACAATCGTTTCTAAATACGTCCCGCAAAAAATTTTGAATCCTAATAAATACCCCGCGTGGTATTCGCCATCATTAATTAAAATAATTAATAAAAAACTAAAAGCCCATAAAAAATGGAAAATTTATGGTAGAATGTACGACTATGACACGTTTACTAATTTGCGCCGTCAACAGAAAACTCTCGAGTCAACCTGTTATAAAAAGTTTATTTCTAATGCTGAAGATAACATATGTCGTAATTCAAAACATTTCTGGAGATTCATTAAATCTAAAAAAAATTCAAAAGACTTTCCTGATTCCGTGTTCCTGGACGACACTTCCACATCCGATGGTGAAACAATCTGTCATTTATTTAACACATTTTTTCATTCAGTTTTTAACCCTGATTGCCCAAGTTCGGATACACATTCAACGTCAAGTTCCTCATTTGCTAACCTCATTAATACTATTGACATTAAAATTGAATTAGTGGAAAAATACCTTAATAATATTGATGAGTCAAAAGGAAGTGGCCCGGACGGATTGCATCCGGTTTTTTTAAAGAAATGTAGTGAAAATTTATCCGGCCCTTTAGCTGTAATTTTTAGAATGTCCATTGACACAGGAACAATCCCTTCAGTGTGGAAACAAAGTATTATATCACCTATATTTAAAGACGGTGATAAGCATGACGTAAGAAACTATCGCGGTATCTCTAAATTAAGCTGTATTCCCAAGATGTTTGAAAAGATTGTTTATGATATTTTGTTTCCCACTGTCCGACCCTACCTTATTTCTAATCAACATGGCTTTGTCAGTAAACGTTCTACCGAAAGCAACTTGTGTGAATATACCGATATCGTCCTGGATGCGCTCGATAAAGGCTCTCAGGTGGATGCCGTGTATACTGACTACTCAAAATGTTTTGACAAAATTTCTCATAATATTCTTTTAATTAAATTACGAGAGTTTGGTATACACGGCGACCTCCTGAGATGGCTAGAATCTTACCTACATAATAGAAGCCAAGCAGTCACAATTAAGGGCTTTACATCAAACTTTGTTCCAATCACATCAGGTGTTCCACAGGGATCCCACCTCGGTCCTCTTTTATTCAATATTTTTATTAATGATGTCATTCAGTGTTTTAACAACTCAGGAGCATTACTATACGCTGATGATACTAAAATATTCAAGAAAGTTGATAACATTCAAGACTGTGAGCTTCTTCAGAGTGATCTTAATGTTTTATCTGAATACTGTTCAATTAATAAATTATTCCTTAATATAAAGAAATGCTGCGTTATAACTTTCTCTCGTAAACACAAAAATATTGAGTTCAATTATCACTTGTCACATGAGAAATTAAATCGGGTCACCGAGGTGAGAGACCTGGGGGTTCAAATAGATAACCAGCTTTCATTCGTACCTCATATTGCAAAGATTACTGCAAGATCTTATAAAATGCTTGGTTTTATATTTAGAAATACACAGGATTTCAAAAATCCTAATACAGCCATCGTTTTGTATAACTCTTATGTCAGGTCCATTTTAGAATACGCTTCTTCAGTATGGAGTCCTCAATATCAATGTCATATTGACTCGATCGAGCGTGTCCAGAATAAATTTTTGAAGCGTATGCGTTTTAGATATAAGGATTTTAATTGTAACTTACAAACATTAGAAAGACGTAGAGAATTTCGTGATCAAATGCTGCTTTACAAATTGATAAACAATCAGGTTGATTCTTTATACCTTCTTAATAAGTTGTCCTTTCGCTGTCCGAAATTTCTTAGACGCTCTGGTGCAAGACTTTTCGCAACTGATCAGCACTCGAAAAACTATACTAAAAATAGATTATTAATTCGAGCTTGTAATACTTATGACAAAAATTATAGTCATGCAGATTTGTTTGGTGATTCAATAGGTAAATTTAAAAAATTGTTATCGGAAAATTATATAGATTCCTAGAATTTTTGTTTTTTGGTGACCTAGTTTAATTTTTCTTTTGTAAAATAATATAGTGTTTCGCTTGCTTAAATTAATGCTAGCATGCCTAAACGAGCTTTCTCAACTAATAATTTGTCTGTGAAAACTTTGTTGGCTGTTGTGTAAACTAGTTGTAAAATTTACTATGTAATATATATAGCTGTTTGTTTTCCTATTTAAATAAATAAAATAAATAAAAATAAAAAATAAAATGGCAATACAATCTGTGAGTGAACAATAAAGTCACCCCTATTTTTCCACCCTTAGGGTTGGAATTTTATTTCCAAATTTTTTGGGACCAACTTCAAGGTATACCCTGTCCATTAAAAAAAGAATTATCAAAATCGGTCTACACAGTAAAAAGTTATGCGTGATCATACATAAAAAAAAATATATGGGCGACGAATTGAGAACCTCAAATGGCTAGGGACATCTCGTGTGTACTAACTTTATTAGTGGAAACTTTATTGGCTTAAGTATTATTTATTAATGTATTTTCTTAAGTGTTATGTAAAGCTGTTTGTTTCCCTCAATAAATAAATAAATAAATAAATAAACCTCCTCCTTTTTGTTTTTTCGTCGGTTAAAAAAAAATATCTTCTAAACTAAGGCAAATATCAAAAATGTGGCACAGTATGACACTAGATAATGTAGCTTAGTATTTTTAGGGCACTGTTGTATAGTTTTCAGGTTGAATACCAAAGAAAGCTACAATCTGTGGATAATTTTGTTCTTTTTACTTAATAATAATAATAATAACACATTACACTCAGAGCCCCTAACTAGGTAGAACCTGTATCTAGGGTGCCCGAAACATATACAGAGACAAACATTACACCCAGACCGGAAACAAACATCGATATTTATCATATCAATATTCGCCCCGCCCAGGGATCGAACCCGGGTGCACACGCTTACTCAGTCCACATCACTGCCAACTGAGCCACGGAGCAGTCTTAGGACTACTCTACCTCACTCGGGAATAAACCCTTGAAACTCTTTTTGCGCTCGGGTTTCAACACACCACCCTCAACACAATTACACAATACATCACTCAGAAACATAAACTACTATTTCGGTGAAACGAATCATCAAGAAAATGGGTATCATTCGGAAAACATCTTTTTATAAATAGTGTTTCGAAATGGCAATTACCTTTAAAATGTATGCATGCCTAAAATGAATCAAGTGCAAAATATTATGTTTAATTTTATGTTTACAGCATTTTGGATTCTTTCCTATTATGTGTGCTTATATAAATATGTTGGAAAATAATAATAATTATCGTAAATTTATATATTTTCAGTCGTAAATTTATAAACAACCTTACCTTACCTACGTTGGTTTATTAACGTATCTGTATGTTAGTTTATAACCTAACGAGTGTGCTATTTTATGGTGACATATACATACTGTTGCAATACCTCCTAGCGCCAATAGCGATTTTTTAATATAAAAATAGGTAAACCATTGTAAATATTAAATTGCTTAGATTTGTAAGGCTTTGTTACTTAGTCCCTAAGTTGGTAACTCTTGGTATGGCGCGAAATTAAAATTTTTTGGCGTTTTTTAATTATTCTGGCGAAAGTATTCATTTTTTAATAAAGTTTACATCTTCAAACGAAACGAAACAAAACGAAATTAAATCTTGGATGCATGTTTTAAAGTCTTTATAATACCAGCCGCTCGTCTATGTCCTCTGCCGTATCGGCCCGTCGATGCAGATCGAGCACAAACATGTCAGTTACATTTACATATATAGAAACATACAGTTGAAATTGAAACTCAAAACCGTGTTAATAAGGGGCGAAACGGTGCTAAACTAGCGACACTTCGATAAATAATTAATATCTTCTAAACCATTACCGAAATCAAAAATATGCTTCTTTGACTCCATAGATAGATCTTGCTTAGAATTTTTAAGGCCCTGTTTAGAAGATATTAATTATTTATCGGAAGTGGCGCTAGTTTCGCACCGTGTGTAAGCCTTTAATAAACCAGACGTTTGCCCAAGCGTCGTACAGTAGCGATCTAGGACGGGCGTAACACTTCCGGTTTTTCTCTATGGCAAAATTGATCTTGTTCATTTGTAATACAGTCTAGGGCGCACGAGACCATAGACAAATCTGTTACGCCGTCCAAGACTGCCACCGTACAGTACTTCAAAAGTGATAATGCGCATAGAAATCTTCGTTTCTGTTCGACTAAGGTCGCATTCCCGAGCGGTGGAAGACGATATGTATCTAAGGTGGTTAAGTGCATCTTCTTCATGCGTAATTTAGTAGAATTATTTTTTTGATTCGGCTGTTTCCGTGAAAACGACAATTAGCAAAGATCTGCATGCGCATTATTAATTTGGGCGTACTGTATAACACCGTCGTCGGTCTTTCGTAAAAAAAAATTAACTACTTACATATATCGACAAATCTACTACGGCGTGGGAACACCTCGAAGGCTTCAAAGGAGACATCGTGCTGTGTCAAGAAAGACTTATTTCGTATTATTTGTGATATAGTCTTTTTTGATGCAGATTACGATTGATCCACCAATCAGCACCCTTTCTGACGCAGTTTCATCCAGATAATCGACGTCTATTTCTATCTTGACGAAAGCAGCCCTGGCTCACTCCGCACTTTAGGTATATACCTGCAAGTGCGTGTGGCGGCCCCGGCGGGACCATCAGCCGCGGGCCGCGCCGCCGCTCGCGCGCTGCTCGTTGCGCCGCACGCGTCTCATAATTTTCGCGCCAAGTTCTCGCAACCCTAATAAATGCTCGATGCCGTTATTGTTCCTAAAACAGGCGCTCTCGCAAAGTAGCACTGGTCATTATCGCATGAATATGCATTACGGCTTTGGAGATAAGAGTGAGAAAGAGATATTAACTCAAGGTTTATATATGTAACAGGAGCGAGCTAGATTGTGCTTTAAGTGAACGCAGCTAGATTTAATTTTATTTAAACGACTCCGTTGAGTGCGCCTTCTGTACCTGGTACTATTAGGTGTTCTGTGACGAAAGCCCGATGAACTACACTATCAAAATGCATGGTGGGTGATCAATATAACTATGAACATCTACATCTTATGCTGTAATTTTAGGCTGTTTTTATTTTATACTAGCTGACCAGGCAAACTTTGTATTGTATCCGTATATTTTTGAATTTAGTCTTTCTTGTACCCATGTAACGATTGATCCACCAATCACCATCGTTCTACCGGAAACCAGATTGCCGAAGCGTGGTTTTATACCGTCGATTTATGTCTTCGTCATTTTAGAGCTGCCATTCAACGATATTTGAGGACAATGAAAAATACTACAAAATGCATCTGACGATCTATCTACCAATAATCATCTACATCTTTCTTATGCCGTAGAAGATTGGTCGTTAGATGCATAATATACCAACCAATCTCCTACGTCATAAGTGAGTTGAGAATACCACAACTACTTTAAAGATATCGTGCTGAAGAAATACTGAACAAATATCGCTGAAAATATCGTGCTGAAGAAATACTGAACAAATATTGGGAACTTCAAAGCAGTAATAAGAAGAAACCTATCAAGGCTACGAATGCACCAATCAGAACCGTTCTGCCGGAGTTTTGATCCAGATAAACCAGATTGCCAAAGCGTGGTCAGCGCGTCCCGTTTTTCTGGATCAAACTCCGGCGCAGCGGATTTAACACCATCTTCGGGCTATTAGCTGATAGAATGGACACTGGACCGTCCACTGCTGAAGCATAGTAAGTCATCTTGTATTGAGCGAATTTTTACAAACTTATTTTTTGTGTCATTTGTTTTTTTTTTAATTTTTAATGTCATCGACATACATTTAGAGACTTAAGGCCTCATTTACGAAGACGCAGCGCGTTACGCGGGGCGTAGTGCGGGCGAACATTTAAACATAGGCCTAAGTTTTTATCATGTAGCTTTGAACGACGCGGGCACCGACGGGCGCGGCGCCCGCGGCCGCTGGTTGACTGCGCCAACGCGTCTATGTAAACGGTCTCATACAATGCTACACGCTTGGTTTAATCGCAGCACGCCCCGCACAACCACCCGCGTGCACCTAAATGCAGCCTAATAAAACTACATTTGATGTAGATTGAACGTTAATAGTATTTGTAGCTGTTTACCATCTATAAAATGCATCTAAAGACAAGTCTACTACTATGTAGGAAGCATAAAGTTTAAGAGTTGGATTTTCATTCAATTCATTTACAATTTCATTTTTTTTTTTTTTTCATTTTTAAATTTTTTTTCATTATCTTTTTTTTTTCATTTTCATTTATTTTCATTTCTTTTTTTGAAAATAAAAACAGCTGAAGCATTGCGTAGCAGATAGCAGTCTATTATTTGAAATGCATTGAATGAAAATGCTGAGTTGCGGCTCACCATATTTTTTTTTTCATCATGTTTTGTTCAGTTGAATTTAATTTTACGGTGTTTTTTTTTTATTTTTATTATTATTTTATTACAACTTGTTGATTGTGTATGTCCAAGGAACAAGACAATGAAGTTCCATCCAGTGCCAGTAAAGGATTTCAAAATGGCTGGTGCAAGACACTTTTCCGGGTTTCATCCCATTGCAATTCCGTAAAAGTTTCTTGAGCCAGCCATTTTCATCAGCTTGCTTTACGGATACAGCTCGACGTTAAAACCACAATGAAAGATTATGATTTGACAGCTACAATATGCATCTGACGACCTATCTACTGAGAACAGCTACAAAATGCATCTGTCGACAAATCTACTACGTTATAAAAGGGAACATACTGAATGATACTTACCACAAAGGCTTCAAACACCAGGAATCATTATGCTGGGTCAAGAAATACTAATTTCGTTTATTTGTGCATAAGCCCTTCATGACCCATGTTACGATTACTCCATCAATGATAACCATTTTACCGGAGTTTTATCCAGTTAAAAACCAGATGCGACCGACAAAGCGTGGTGCTACTTTACTACTTAAGTACTTACATTTGTCCAAACTCCGCTGGGGAGAAAAGGGCCGAAACAAATCGCCGCTACACTCGACGGTCTTAAGCAATATTGCAGACTTCCTCCCAGGTGCTCTGCGTGTTTGGTGCTATACTATCGATTTATTTATTGACTGCATAGCATAGCCTGTTGAAGCGCAATCATAAGGCCTCATTTACGAAGATGCAGCGCGTTGCGCGGGGCGTCGTGCGGGCGCCAAAGTTTGATTTAATCGCAGCACGCCCCACATGATGACCCGCGCAACGCCCCGCGTGTCTATAAATGCGTCCAGAGATCTGCCAATCAACGGTCTTTGAGGACAAATAAACTACTACAAAATGCATCTAGTGACCAATGATTATGTACCAATGAAAATCTCCATCGTATGCCGGAATTTTTCATTTCAGTTTTTATGATTATCTTGGTACAGTCGCAAATTCGTTCAGCATAACTCTTCCGGTTTTTTCTGAATTCCAAAAACGCCATTGCTTTCTGCTATTATGTCATCGCATGAGACCATAGGCAAAAGTGTCACACTGAACGAGTCCCTAACTGTACAACTTGTTTCTAGGGTGTGTCATTCATTATTATATTTAAGGTTTAAGGAACAAGATATTGAAGACAAAATGCATATTGGGAACACTTCAAAGGCTTCAACCAACGGAGCACATCGTGCTGGGTCAAGAAAGACTCATTTCGTATATTTTTGAATTTAGTCTCTCTTGTATTCATGTAACGATTGCTCCACCAATCAGCATCGTTCTACCGGAGATTGATCCAGATGAACCAGACTGCCGAAGCGTGGTTTTACACCGTCGATTTATGTCTCCGTAATTCTATCGCTGACATCTGCCATTCAACGGTCTTTGGTAAAAAGTGGTAACACTGTGCGGAAATTTTTGAATATCCGTCAAATTTCCATATAGTGTTACCACTTTTTTATTCCTAGATTTTTGTGTCGCACTATACTACAAAATGCATCTGGCTGCATATCTACCAATGAACATATCTATATCTCTCTAATGCGTATAAGATTGGTGGTTAGATGCATAATAGACCAACAACCGATCTCCTACGACATAAGTGAGATGAGATACCACGAACTGCTGAAGAAATACTGAACAAATATATGGAACTTCAAAGAAGAAACTTGTCTACGGCTACGAAGGCAGAGAACCGTTCTGCCGGAGTTTGTTCCAGATTAACCAGATTTCCAAAGCTACATAGCGTCTGGTTAATCTAGATCTCACTCCGGCTCAACGTTTTACCATCATTCTCTGGATATTGACTAACATCATCCTTAATTGCTGCTTTTTAAGGTTCCGGGTACTCGTCCCGGAACCTTAATAATATGACTATTCCGTCCGTCCGTCTGTCAAAGGCACTTATCTCCGAAACGGCTCAATAAATATTAGTGAAATGTTTGCACGATATTTTTCTTGTTATCCAAAGAATACTAACAAATATTAAAAACTTAAAAAATTACGTAAATTTAGAGATAAAGGCAAAAAACTTAGTTTTTTTCACCAATTTTGTCGAGCCTCTACTGAGAAACCGACCGGGTTAGGCACCAAAATAATTAGCAATCGCGACTTCACTTAATGTAGAATTAACAACAAATATTGAAAACTATGCTAAAGCTAGCCAATTTTACACAATAAATTTATTCTGTAACCTTCTAAGCGCGAGCCTTCGCACTTGGGCGTTTATTATTTTTGTTCTCTATAATGGCTGGCATACACAGGGCGAGCAGCTCGCCTGGCGAGTAGACAGCTACTCGTTTTGTATAGTCGTATCTATATATTGCCTCGAGCAACTAAGCAACTTGCACGTACAGTGGCGGACTAGGAGGCCGTAACAGATTTGTCGATGGTTACGTAAGCCCTAGATTGTATTACCAAAGAACAAGAGCTATTTTGATAAAAACCGGAAGTGTTACGGCGACTTAGGCCGCCACTGTACAAGTTATACTCGTAAGTTCCGTCCAAACGGTGCGAGTTACTTGAAGTGCAGCTAGCTTAGTGTAAACCAGCCATATGTGTGTTTTACTAATGTGTGTGTTGCTGTAATTATTTTTTTTTTCTGTTCTATTCTTTTCTATTATATTCTCCAGCTATTGACTGATAGCCCATAAGGGACGCTATGTTAACATGCATATTTCTGTAAATATTTGTATGTTTTATGTAAATTTAAATTGTGGAAAAACCAAATTATTAAGTAGAAAATAAAGTCCGCGATACTGAAATAAACGTTTTATAAGCGTCATTGGCAAATATTTCTGTGAAAATTATGCTGAGTCGGAGCCTATTTCGGTTTAAGATATGCGCCTGCGTTAATGTGTGTAAATTTGTTAAACAGCTGTATGCTTAGTTATGTTATTTTAACTATACCAATATTATAAAGAGGTAAGATTTGTTTGTTTGTAACGAATATGCTCCGGAAATACTGAACCGATTTGAAAAATTCTTTCACTGGTAGGAAGCTACACTGTCCCCGAGTGTCATAGGCTAATATTAGATTTGTAAAATAATTAGGGATCCTTACTTAAACTCAAATAATGTAACCCAAGGTGCAATATTTTTTCCGTTGTTTACATATTTTGACAGGTGGTTTGTTTCTTTATTCGACCCATTCTGGGGAGTCTAAAGAACAAAGTCTATAGAGCCAAGTCTTAAGTAGCATCTTATATTCGATGGCGTAACAAAGTTAGCCGGGACAGCTCGTTGTTTATAATTTTGTTACGTGTTTCTGTGTATTTCCTTATAATACTTATTTAGGTTCATCTTCACGAAAGAAAGTTGAATGGCACCGGTCTTTTGATAACTACCAGCCTCCCTTCCCTGATTGAAAGCAAAAGATCGCTGCTATTTTTCCGGTAATGGAATTGAAATTCAAATTATTTTTTTCACTAAAGGATAACAAAGTATCACTTGAGGCGGTAACTATCGGTATGGCGCGAAATTAAATTTTTTTACGTTTTTATAATTATTTTGGCGAAAGTATTAATTTTTAGTAAAGTTTAAATTAATTCGTGTACGTAAAAAAATATCTCCCATATTGTGATATATCGTTTTTGAAAGAGAGAGTTACCGATTTTGTGTAAGTAGGTACAGTGGGTACCGGGCCGAAGAATAGGACTGAGGTATCCCCTGCCTGTCGTAAGAGGCGACTAAGAGGGGACTAAGAGGGGTCGTTGGGTGCACGAGGCGGGGGCCTCGTGTAGTCATATAACGGCCCCGAGAAGGGCGGCGGAACGCGGTGTCCAGTTCCGTCGTTGAGCGTAGGAAGAGCCATCCGCGCTCAGGGGGGACTACCACCACCTGTCCCCCCGTGAAGAGGCTACTTACCCAATGCTGGAGGGGGTCGCGGAGCTGAACACAAAGTTCGAGAGATCTCCCGTGACCCCCTTGCAAACAGCCGAGATGGACACCGGCGGGGTTTTAGTGGGTGCGAACCCCACATAACCCTGCGACTCCCCCCGGGGTCGCAGGGTACTCGTTAGGAGTTTCCGTGCCTAAAAAAAAAAGTAGGTACAGTGGCGGTCTAGGACGACGTAACAGATTTGTCTAAGGTCTCATGCGGCCTAGACTGTAACCTGTGACCAAAGATTAGGAGCAATTTTGCAATACAGAAAAACCGGAATTGTTACGCTGTCGTAGATCGACACTGTACTATCTTGTCCATTTGTACCATTAAAAAAAGTTTAATTTCGAATAGGAGAGAGGCAGGGCACTGGGCCACCTTATCGCTATAAGCGAATTCTTCCAAGCAACCCAAATACTTTCTAGTGACCCGTTACTTAACGAGCCTGCAAAATTAATAAACACATTTTTTGGATTCTGGATATGAAAATATAATTTAGTTTTTTTTGTATTAAAATTTATTTAGATTTTTTTTTCAAAGTAGTTTAGAAATCGATAAAGAGTAAAGATTAACATATTCTCGGCTCAGTGCAGATTGTTTCTGCAGCGAAATAACATATTAAAGAAGTAATTTAGTTCACCATACCTAACAACTTTACCAAAATTTATATCCCTATTACCGAGTACCAACTCGGTGTACAATACATACAAGCGCCACATACATAACGTCACGCCTGTATCCCATCGGAGGGGTAGGCAGAGACAATTGATTTCCACTTGCTACGATCCTGACACACTTCTTTCGCTTCTTCTACAGTCATAAGCCTTTTCATACACGCACGTCGGTTTCGTGAACTCTTCACGCGGCCTTTCCTCAGAATGTCATCAATTTGATCGGTAAACGTTTTCCGTGGCCTACCTCTTCCAACCGTGCCTTCCGCATCCGCTCTATATATTTCTTTTGTCAATCTCCTGTCATCCATCCGCTCTAAGTGACCAAACCACCGAAGCATACCCTTTTCAATCTTGGTCACTACATCCTCTTTCAAACCACAACGTTCTCTGATAACAGCGTTCCTCAATCTATCATTTATAGTGACCCCACATATACTCCTTAATGACCTCATCTCCACCGCATTTATTCTACTTTCATTTCTCTTCTGCCACACCCAAGTTTCACTTCCATACATCAGTGTAGGCACCAATACACCGTTGTGCACAGCCAGGCGAGCCCTTTGAGACACGACATGGCTGCCCACAAACGAGTGCAAGGCGCCGTTAACTTTGTTTCCCGCTTTCACTCTCCTTTCTATGTCCGCCACACACCTACCATCGCTGGTAAACATACATCCCAGGTATACAAACTCATTCACTTGTTCCACTTTTTGTCCCTCAATTGCAATATTTATTGGAGTCATACCATCCCTTTCAAAAACCATTACTTTTGTTTTACTCACATTCATTTTCATTCCTTTCTTTCGAAACGCTGCATTCATAAGAGTTGTCATTTCCTGCAACTCATCCGCCGATGAAGCAAGCAGAACTTGATCATCAGCATAGAGAAGGCATTTGACGAGCAACTCTCCCATCCTCACTCCATGTTCACTCTCTTTCAAATCCGACAAACAACTGTCCATGAATAGGTTGAACAACCATGGGGATGCCACACAGCCCTGTCTAACACCCCTCGAGATGTTAAACCAGTCCGTGTAGGTCCCGTTAACCCGGACACAGGCACTAGAGTTCTCGTAGAGAGATCTCAGCGCCTGCACCAGATGACTGTCCACCCCATACGCGGCCAGTGTCGCCCACAAATCATTCCTCAGTACCCTATCATAAGCCTTCTCAAGATCTATGAAAGCACAGAATACTTTCTGGCTTTTTGCGAGATGCTTTTCAATGATAGCTCGCAACGAGAAGACTTGATCCGTACATCCCATTCCCTTTCTAAAACCTCCTTGCACATCCCATATTTTGTCTTCCGTTTGTGCAATCACTCTTTCAATCAGCACTCTAGCATACATCTTTCCCACGATGCTAAGGAGACTTATCCCCCGGTAGCTACTGCACTCCTGATGTGACCCCTTACCCTTGTACAAAGGGACTATAACGGCCTTGCACCAGTCGTCTGGCACTCGGCCACTTCGCCAACAGAGATTAAATAGGCGGTAGAGTACGTTCACTACCGTAGCTCCCCCATTCCTTAGCATCTCAATCGACACCCTATCATATCCCGCTGCTTTACCTGCTTTCATCCCTTTCATAACTTTAAAAATCTCATGTACACTAATAACATCCTCTCCTTCATTTATAACCGATGGCGGTGTTGGCGTGGACCTCTCACCTTCACATTCGAATAAAGACTCAAAATATTCTTTCCATCTACTCATTTGCTTACTTTCCTCATTTAAAATATTCCCTTCTGAATCCCTAATTACTTTTATATCGGTTTTTTCCGATCTTCCCCGGGACTGCCTTACAAGCTTCCAAAAAAGCTTCAAGTTGTCCCGGAAATGGTCGGAAAATTTCCTGTCATACGCATCCTTACATTCCTGCTTCTTTCTTGCAATCATATCTTTTAATTCGCTTTTTGCTTTATTATAATCAGCCTTCTTCTTTCTTACATCATCATTTGTCACAGCTTTTCTACCCAATCTCTGACTGGCCCTTAGAGCCAACAAATCCAACCACGCTTTCTTTTTATTATTCACGCTTTTACAAACATCATTATCCCACCACTCAGGCTTCACCCTTGTACCTTTCATTCTCTTAGACAATCCACATACTTCGATGGCTGTGGTCACCACACTGTTTTTCAATTCCCCCCACAAATGTTCAATGTCAACATCTTTTTCATTATTCTCTACCACACCTTGCAATTGTATCTTTAACTTATTTTCATACTTCTCCCGTTCTTCTGGTTCATTCAACTTTTCTATTTTAATTCTATTAAGCGTCGTAACAGACGCAGGGGCACGATGTCGCCAGTGCTTGAACAGACCCCTTATCCGGCAAACCACGAGATAATGGTCCGTCCCAACGCTGACTCCACGATAGGCCCTTGTGTCTGTTACTCTACTTTTTAATCTTTCATCCGCAATTACCAAATCTATCAGACTCCGTTCATTCTGTCTTTGCCATGTAAAGTTATGAATATCTTTATGAGCAAAAAAGGTATTGCTCACAAAGAGATTCTTCTCCAGACATACTTCTAACAAACATTCACCATTATCATTAACTCTCGTATCACCAAACATTCCTAATGAAGCCTCACATCCATCACGTTTCACTCCTACCCATGAATTAAAATCCACCAACATAACTATTCTTTCATTCTGCTTACACCTTGATACCAATTCTTTCAACTCCCCCCAAAACTGTTCCTTCTCACCCGCCGATTTGGAAGTATCAGGAGCATACACTCCAACCACAAAGATATTAATCAAACCAATTTTCAACCTTATCCACAACAGTCTTGAGCTCACACATTCATAACCTTTCACACATTCTGACATTCTATCTGAGAGTATAATACCGACCCCCTGCCTTCCTCTTTCGTTTTCTGGAACTCCAGACCAGAAAACGGTTAGATTGTTATTTTTTTCTGTACCACTGCCCTTGCGCTTGGTTTCATTCAGGCATAGCACATCTAAACCTTTTTCATTCATCATATCACAAACTTCGTCCATCTTACCAGCTATTCCTCCGCAGACATTCATCGTAGCAAAGCGGCACTCAAGAGTCCACTGTTCGCCCCGATGAGAAACACGACGTGACGGGTGGCGAGCCTCGTCGCCGACTTGTGTTGCTCCGGTGTGTCCGGTACCCATGGCTGGCGGGGGGATTCTTGGCACCCTCTGGCTATTAAAAACCCTGCCCCGGACTGAGGGCCATTTTTTGTTGATTCCCAGCCATAAGTACAAAAAATTATTGGGAAAAAAGGGGGAGAGGATATCAAAGAAAGAGATTAAGGATCTGTTAGGAGAAGGATCTGTTTGCTACGGACTGGGAACGAGGAATGTAGCAAAACGAGCTCGAGGCCCCGGGGTCGCGTACCCGTATGTATTGACTGATGGAAAAAAGGTCAGACAACACATCCTCTGAGGGATGCACGCCAAGCGCCAATCGAGAAAAATATATATCTTCTAAGGCTACGAACGCACAGGCGGTTTTTTGCCGCGCGGATTTTATGTAACATACTGAATCCTATGGAAGTGTGCGCACCAGCGGATAAAAAACCGCGCGGTTAAAAATCCGCTGTCGCGGTTTTATTTCCGCGCGGCTAAAAATTCGCCTGTACCTTCGTGGCCTATGAATAAGGTTGAAAATGAAATAACAACATTTCCAACCGCGCGGAAATAAAACTGCAACAGCGGATTTTTATCCGCGCGGCGAAAAAACCGCGCGGCTAAAAATCCGCCTGTGCGTTTGATGCCTAAACCGCAGCAAATAGTTAGGCTTCAAACGCACAGGCGGATTTTTATCCGCGCGGTAAAAAACCGCGCGGATAAAAATCCGCTGTTGCGGTTTTATTTCCGCGCGGTTGGAAATATTGTTATTTCATTTTCAACCTTATTCATAGGCCACGAAGATACAGGCGAATTTTTAGCCGCGCGGAAATAAAACCGCGACAGCGGATTTTTAACCGCGCGGTTTTTTATCCGCTGGTGCGCACATTTCCATAGGATTCAGTATGTTACATAAAATCCGCGCGGCAAAAAACCGCGTGTGCGTTCGTAGCCTTATTTAAAATTATTGTTGATCTTGCCAATGCGGGAAACACACTCGCTCCAGTTCATGTTCTCGAATGATTCAAATACCAGTGTTGCCAACTTAGTGGATTTTCCACTAAATCTGGTGGTTTGGAACCCCCATTTAGTGGCCATTTTTTGCGTTTAGTGGCTAGTGGATTTTTTTAGTGGAAAAATCAGACCAAGAACTGTTGCAGTTTTTGAATAAATTGGAATTGCGGTATGTTGTTACAAAGCGTATGAATTAAAGATGTTTTAGACAATTTACTAGAATTACATTTTTCATTTTTTTTTTTCAATTGAATACAAAGTCGATGTATTTTTTTTTTCATATTATAGTTGTCCATACTTCGAGGACCCTTAGTTTTCTTTGTAGCTGTCTTGAGCACCTGATTATGGTTTAAGATCTAAATGGCATTGGCAATAAAATTTTAAGGTTGCGAATTGGTAAATTTTTAGAAAAAGATTGTCCCCCTCGGTATGGTGCAAAATTAAAAAAAATATCGCGTTTTTTACAATATGGGAGATGGTTTCTTATTTCTTACATAAGCGAATTCATTAAAACTTTATTAACTCTTCCACCTCCACCCCGATTTCAAAAAACACAACGCGCCACGCCACCATACAAAGATTTCGTTCGCCGCGCAAGGCCGACAGTGCGGCGTCCCGTGGCGCCGCGCGAGCTGTAATAATCACCTTAAAATCTACCTATTTTGGCAGAAAAAATGGACCTGTTTATGCAGAACATTCTTTTTTCAACAACAAAATTCTTTACTTTAGCTAATTTATTGACTGACTATAGTTAAAGTTTATAATGTGTTTTTAAACTGACAATTTACTTATTTCATATTCTAAATTTATCTGTCTAGTCAGGTAGGCAGGACCGATATCATGATTAGAATTAGGCCTTAGTATTTCACAAAATTTTGTCTCTGGGGACATTAAAATTCAATCTGATGCTTTAAAATATTTATTTAGAATTACAATACAAATAATAAAATAATTTGAATAATAATTTAAACATCCTTAAGCTTGAAAACTATAATTAAACAGAATTGTAAACTTTAAAATAATATTTATACCTTTATATAATAATAACTAGAAGCTGCCCCGCGGTTATTCCCGCGCAGTTTTCTTAAAACACAAAAATCCCGTTTTTCCCGTTCCCGTGGGAATTTCGGGAAATCCCTTCTTAGTGCTCACCTACACTCCCCAAGGAACCCACGTGCCAATTTTCAGCTTTCTACGCCCAGTAGTTTCGGCTCTGCGTTGTCTGTCAGTCAGTCAGTCAGTAACGGAAGAGTTGTATATATATTGATAACATATTATGCAGTCTTAACTGGAAATAATTTGTATCTAGGGTGCAGGAAATACAATCAAAGACGAAAAATACACCCAGATAATGTATATATATTCATTATAACAATGTTCGTCTCTGCCAAGAATCAAACCCGGTGCTCCACGTTACAGTCGACATCACTGCCAAATGATCCACTGACCACGGAGGCAGGCGTTTAAGAGCCAGTTTATCGCGATGCTAGCGCCATTCTCGAAAAAAAAAAAAAACTTCTAAACTAAGGCAAATATCAAAAACCCCACATTTTTGATATTTGCCTTGGTTTAGAAGATGTAATTTTTTTTCGCGAATGGCACTAGCATCGCTGTAAACTGGCTCTTAAAACATAATTCATATTAATTTTTGTACTACGTAAATTTAGACATTTTCGGAGTGGGAGTGGTATTTCCTAAAACAATCACCTAAGTGTTTTGGGCATTTAGGGCAATAGTATGGGGAATCCATTCTTTTTTTTATAGCCCGGCATACGACACATTTTCGCCTTTGAACCCGATTATTAGCGCCACGAGGTAATTTATAAGCTACGTGCATGGGTTGTTGTAAATGGATTCCTCGTTCCAAACTATTGCTGTTTTGGCTGGAAACCAATGCCTTTATGATGATTTGTCTGAAATCATATAAAGGCATTGGTCTTTCACCGTATTTATTATATAAAGAGTGCGCATTGCATAGAGCATCGTGGACAAAATGTGAATACCCAACTTTTTATACCACCGTAAGGTCTTATGCTCAGGGTTGTAATACACCGTCATTTGATCGTGACTGTCAACACCGCCCGCCAATTCATTTTCAGTAAACTCATCATCCAAATCTGGTGATAGCAAAATTAACCCAATTTACATACTAAATTTACATAGTACAGTAAAGAGATTTACTTTCCTCAAGCTTACTTTTGGTTATTTAATAAGAACATTATTTTATTAATCAATTTAAACTGTGCCTATAGTTTAGATTAATTATGGCAAAAAGTTGTAAACTGAAAACGTCATCATTATTGCAAAAAAAATGGCATTCTGGCGTTTATAAACTTTCTATTTATTTAAGCATATAATGGTGCAGATTATTTTACTAATATTAATTTTTGGCATAATGTATTTCTTAAGTACTAGAAAGTACTTACAGTTTATAGATGATTTTGCTGTAATATCTTCCGAAAATGGATTCAAAGAACTTGATTTGTCCGTGTTATAAACACTAAGATCAATCATCGAATGAGGGTTCAGTGTACAGTCACGGACTAGGAGGCCGTAACAGATTTGTCTATGGTTTCGTCAGCCCTTGATTGTATTACTATAGAACAAGAGCTATTTTGCAATACAGAAAACCGGAAGTGTTACGCCGACCGTGTCCGCCACTGTACCAGTATCTATTGCCAGATCAGTCGTAGAAGGAGGGTTCGTAGTACCAGTGTCCATTGCTAGATCAGTCGGTGCAAAGTGCCAGTGTCCGTAGCCAGGTCATTCGAGTTAAACGCGATCGGAGTATCGGGATTCATAGGCAGGTCACAAATTGAACTGAATAACACAAACACGAGACGAGATACGCCAAGAGCCAACGATTAGATCGAGACTGACCTGCCGTTGCATTTTTTACCACGTTTTTTTGTATGTAATAATAGATGCTCTCGGAAGCGACATTTACATGTACTCTTTTTCTAAGAAGGATTAATCTGCAAAAAACTAAAAAAAATGTCAACCCACTTCTTTATTTTTGAAAACAATAGGCAATGAACCGACCTTCACTTTTATGATCGAAAGACAAAAGAATAGCGAGCGGCGAAAACCAAAAAAATATCCTTATCTATTTTTCAATGTTAACAATAGTGAAACGTACAGCTGCAAAAATTTTCGGAATATTTTTAAATTGTTTCATTATATTTAACCGACACAGTCAATAAAATGTTTCAAAACATGTTTCGCTCGAACTACAGAAGCACCGCTAAATTACCGCCTTATTTTTATTTCATTGAATAAAAAATAGGTGACATGACGCTTGTTCAAATCTACGGTCACCTTTTTAATTACAAAAAGTCGAAAGCGTTTACCTCTTCAATCCTATAAGCAGCGTTAAGTGCTTGCTTACAAGTCGCATTTTCCCCTGCACCTGGACAAAGTAGCACGCGCAAACCGAAAAATACACTTCCTCAAGCGCCATCGGGCGCAACGTATGTGCCCTGTTCCAAAATATACTAAATCACAATATAAAATTTTCAAAAAATTACAATGTATAGTTATATTAAATATATTAAATTCTGCATTTAAAAAAAAATATTTGAATAAATAGAATTAGCTTTATCTTAAGTTAAACTTCAAGGGCTGATTATATATAATAAATGTATGAAAAAAGTATAAAGCATGAATTAGAGCCTTTTAATCAAATCCTTGACCGTCTTTTTTCATTAAAAATAATATTGTTTTATCCTATTTAGTATGGTTTTTATCGAAAATAGCGCGAGCGCCAGGCGGCGTCCTCGGCGCCTGGGGATATGTTTTTAACGAGCGCAACGTATGCGCCCGTGGCGCTGAATGGGTTAAGAGGCATAGCACAGTTAAAGTAGCGCCACCCGAGAAAAAAAAAATCTTCTAAATTACGGAAAATATCAAAAATGTGAAACAGTATTCCCCTAGATAATTCAGCCTTGGTGTACTGTGGTCTTTAACCTAAAAGCTATACAACAATGCCCTAAAAATACTAGGCTGAATTATCTAGGGGAATGCTGTTTCACATTTTTGATATTTGCCTTAGTATAGAAGATATTTATTTTTTTCTCGAGTGGCGCTACTTTAGCTGTGCTATGGCTCTTAAATTAATACTTTCGCTAGAATGAATAAAAAACGCGAAAAAAATGGAATTTCGCGCCATCCGAGAGGGACCACATTAAAGTTTCAAGTTCAAGTTAGGGCTCAAGTCTTAAAAATGGAACATTAAAAAATCCTTAAAAAAAAAGGGCCCAGGGAGGCAAATTTCTTAACTAAAAACGATTAACTCGTAGGGTAAGCAGTACAATGATTGGCCCCTTAAGAAAAGTTTTGACTTTGAACATTTCTATGTGCCAAATAAGGTTCAAAATTGAAAAACTGTTAATGTAGGATGGTAGCTCATTTATCTGAGAATAAGATTAAACAACAGGAATCGTTATTTGCTAGCTTATAAACAACTTTATCAATAAAAATATAAAAATGTAGGGAAAAGTACAGTCATTGGCAGGGTATGTACAAAAATTGGCATACCCTAGTACAATGATTGGCATGACAATCATTGTACTTTTTGGGCATTGGCATGGCCAATCTTTATACTTTCCTAGGCCAATGACTATACTGATCCATTAAATTATTCAATAATGATGCCCAGACAATATTTTTTTGAGCTCAAAAATGAAAGGTACCCTTCATATACCTAAAATCGCACTATTATCTCTCGGAAATAAGAATACTAAATAAACAAGATAAAATAAAAAGAACATAATCAAATTGGTGAATTATTTAACTACAAATTTAGTACAATGATTGGCATAGGGTAAAGTATAATGATTGGCATGGCCAATCACACAAAAGTACAATGATTGGCCCTGCCAAAATCTAGTTCCTCTGATTTTATTAAATAAAAAGATTTAGCATTTTAAACGCAATTGTTGATAAGATTTGATTTAATATTTAAATATAAATAATATAAAAAAGCAAAAAATACAATGATTGGCATAGATGCCAATCAACTGATACTTCATACTTACCACAGGTACTAATGTTGGCCTACCTATTTTTGAGGTTAATCTTTAGTGTTTTTCACGAATTACCGTAAATAAACCTGAATTGAAGTGTAATAAACATATATGGAAACATATATTGCAATTTAAACAAGAAGAAAACGAGTAAAACCATTCTAAAAGTTACGTACTTCTTACGATTTTCATAAGAAAACACACCCTCTGTTGTAGTCCAACACAAAGTATTTTTTTAATCAATTGCTAGCTGTTGCGTTTAAAAACTATTAATTTCGTTGTAGAGTGTTTTAAATAAAGAAAAATATAAATATTTTTTCATTTCTGGTATATAAATACAACTCTTAATAAATAGATTTTTCATTGAAGGGGCCAATCATTGGAGGGGGGCCAACATTAGTACTGCTTACCCTAATTGTCTTGTTCTTTTTGGCGACTTCGTTAACCATTGCTGTTTTCTTTGGGCGTGTAACAGATATCACATTTGTTAAAGCGGCAATGGTTAACGAAGTCGCTAACAAGTCAATTAAGAGTCGATCGTTTTTAGTTAAGACACTTGCCCCCCAGGTCATATTGCTTGCCCATCAGGGGTAAAACGCATAGCAAAGGGTCACCACTGTCCCCTAGTGGAAATTTTAGTGGTTTTCAGAGGGGGACATCTTTTTGTTAGTGGTTTTCTGGTCGTTTGAGGAGCCTTATCTGGTGGATTGCTATTTCAACCGTTGGCAACACTGGAAGACACGCCGGTCGGCAATTTTTTTTTCAATTGTTGTTTGCTATTCATAATCTATTGCTATACTATAATGATCGATCAAAGTTACGAGACTCGCAATTTTTGACACAATCGTAATCGAGTAATAGTAGAATAATAATAGAATAGAAGTATAATCGGGGTGTTCTAAAACTCGTAAGTACCTACCTACAATAATGTATAAATTTGTTCTTTTCCATCATTATAAATTTTAGCATCGTTTCCACTTATTTATATTCAATCAGCAAAATTAATGGCATAAAATAGGTTAGTAATAAGTACGATAGACAGATTCTTTCCTAGCTCATAATGTATCATTGATTCAGTGAGAAGTACCTACCTATTGTAAAGTATATGGGGCGGACGAACCATATCTTCTGAAGCACGGAACTGATGATTAGCAACAAGCCTTAAAGATTCTAGCATTCCTCAGGGGATCAAACTCACATCACCAGATTAGGTCGTAATGACAAGCATAAACTTATTTTACAAACATAATAATGGCTTTAAAAGTACAGTAACCATTAACAATAATAAACTAAAATCTTAATTAAGTAATCATATTCATTTCAGGTTTGGATAATAAAGTCTTACACAGTTTTCCGAACCCGGAGAGACAACCAGATAGATTCCGCACATGGTTGTATAGTATTAGTGGTGATATATTGGCACTGGACAACAAAAAAATATGCAAATACAGAAAAGTTTGCCATTCCCACTTTGAATCGCAATACTATACCTCAAGCAAACATGTGTAGGCACACAAACAGAATTTTAAAAGGTAAACGCTATGATTATATATGTAGATGATTTTCAAAAAATTGCATATGATTATTAGACCAAAAGAAGAAAATAATAAATATTACCTATTAATTAAATATAGAATTTTCATTTTAAATTAAGTTTGAGTTAGGTACATTTTGCTTAAGAAATTATTGTAAGATAATAAGCATGCAGACATCTTCTAAGGTTGAGATTAATCTGTAAAGCAAGAAAGTAAAATGTAAACTTGGCTGTCGGCTTGTGAAATTCATCTCAACCTAAAAAGGATATCTACATGAATAAAATACCTACATAGGTACCAACTAGCTAGCTAGGTGCGGTAGGTGCCTATCTATAGGTATATATGTTGTATGATGTGGTTTGGAGAATTACTGCTTGGGGCGCTGACGTCGAAAATGCAGACTCGCATATCTATTTGTATATATTCAATATTATCTATGGGTGGCACTTCCACCAAACGGAAATATACTTATATGTTTTACTTGATTTTGTTGCAGATCGCCTACGCGGCCTACGCCATGACATAGTAGGAACCTACCGGTACCGTTGCTACGGCGCAGGCACACTATTTCGCGTAATGCTATTATTTTACATCCCGCCTCTGCATATGACATTTTTGGATCTAAGCACTTTGCCTGATGCAGGGAGCAACCAGTCGAGCAACGAAGAGGTCAGGCACCCTCTGCGTTTAGAAAACGCCCTGTGCAGCCCTCAGCGGGTACAAGCTGTGTATATTAATAATAATAATAATAATTTATTCAAATATAAAACAATTTACATTTCAAATATAATTAGAGACATTCTTAAATTGCATAAATGAGAAAGCCAATAAAAAACTGACTCCGAGCTAGGCATAAATCCTGTATTTCGGATATCAGTGTAGTGTAGTACATTTAATATATAGGTAGTCATATTTATAATAAGTATAATCATATTATTTTATAGGTATAATATTATTTTTTTATAAGTAGAATAAATAAATAAATTAGACTTGAGAAAAACTTTTTAGGTAGGTACCTTAAAATACAGAATAAGCATGCCTTAAACACTAGCATGCATGACTTGAGTAGTGTTACCTAGTCCTCTTTTGTGTATTATGATAATGTATGTGTGTGTGTGAAGAGGGTGTGTTTTAATATAAATAATAAAAGGTCAATATAACAATAGAGATCAAAGTAATAATAATAATCCTTATTTAATTAAAATAATAACAATATAAATAACAAAAGGTCGTAATAACATAATTATAATAACAAATATAACAATAATAATAATTACTTGGCTTATATAAAAAAATACTATACATAGATATCTTGTCAATTTGTTCACGATAGAATATTTTCTGTTTCGATGTAGGATAATGTACTTAGATATTCAAATATTTTTTGTTTGCAACAGAATTTACTAAGCGGATATATGTTGATAATTTTATTAACTTTGTTATAAATAAATGGTCCTAAATATAGTATAGATCTCTGTGCAAACACTGTTTGACACTGCTGAGTTGTACATACCATGTGGTTTCTTCGTTTTTGTATAATTGTAGGATCAAAGGTAAGAGTTTTATGCTGTCTTAATAATGTAGCTTGCAGAAATAGTTGTCGGACAGTAAGTACTTCACAGTCCCTAAATAATTGGTATGTTGGGTATAGAAACGGTTGAAAGATCATAGTCTTTAGAACAGCTCTCTGTGCTACTTCCAACATCAGCAAGATAGTTTTTGGAGCCCCGCCCCAGACTGTAATACAGTAACTTAGTAGTGATTGGCCTAGTGCTAAGTATATTTGTTTTAGAAGGGGTGGTTCTATAAATACTTCTCAAGTTCTTAAAGATGTATATTAGTTTCCTAATTCTGCCGCTCAAAAGACTGATGTGCTGTTTAAAATTCAAATGTTTATCGATTGTAACACCCAAATACTTTATATCCTTAACACTCTCCAGAGGCCTGCAATTACAAACTTGGACATTACAATTAGAAAGATCATGTGCAATCAATTTTAGGTCTTTATGTTCAATACCTATTTCACGAATACTGAAAGTAATATATTTTGATTTATCAGCATTCAGTGTTAGCACATTATTTCTTAACTATGTACCTACTATGTCCATGCCCTGTTGTGCCGATTCAAAAACATGCTTCCAGGTGTCTGCTTCAAAGACAAGGGCAGTATCATCTGCATATGATATTATTTTGAAATTGCAATCCGAAAGTGTAATTTTTAAGAGGTCATTAATGTATACCAAAAAGAGAGTGGGACCCAGTACGCTTCCCTGCGGAACTCCATAAGTTACAGGTAGTTCGTTACTTATCACACCGTCAAGTTTAACACGCTGTATGCGATCAGTTAAGTAGCTATTAAAAAGGTTTAGTTGCACATCGCGCATTCCAATATTTTCGAGTTTCCTTAAGAGAATGGGAACAGAAACAGTTTCGAAAGCCTTTGCTAGGTCGAGAAAGATAGCTAAGCACTTATTCCCCCTATCCAGAACCCTCGAAACAAATTGGACTAGTGTTTGGACTGCGTCCTCCGTTGACCTTCCTCTGCGGAAGCCATATTGGTTGTCCGACAGAATATTAAGTCCTGTTTTCCGAAAACCGAGCAAAACCAAATCTTTGGCCAGGCCAATAGGGATTTGGCTATACTGCGCAAAAAACTTGACGCGGACACTGTCCGTAAAACCATTTTGAAGACGAGATAGAGTACCTGACGCGCGATGATATACACCTATATATGAGCAAATGCAGAAAATCACTTGCAAATCAACGTCCTTTTCAGCTGAACTGGTGATAGAGCAGCAGAACTCGACGTCCGTAACCGTATCTAACGGCGACTCGAGGCGCTCGTACTGTCCGAACGAGCCTGGGACGAGTGAAAAAGAAAGAAAGAAAGAAATCATTTATTTACAGCAGCCTGTGTCACACAAACAAAACATAACATAACATAACAATGAGACATACATTCAAACATATTTACACAGTAAAGGTAAAATAAACTAAAAAGTAAAAATAAACTAAAACTAAAAAAAAGCTGTCTGTGTGTTGCAGCTGCCGTAAAATGGCACTGACTCAGCATGTGCTGTAGGTTTTCACCTACAGCGCTGATTTTCAGTCAATGCCAGCAAGTGACAAGTGAGTGCTAGTTCGGACTTATTGTATGAAAGCTGCAGCTCAATGCAATCACTATCTGAGCCAGGTGTGGCAGTTGAAATGACGTATGCCAACTTGGAGACGGATGCGAACGAGGAAGGTTGTCGGGTGCCGCAGGAGGCTGGGTGCTCCTCCGCGGCGCGGACGCCCCCGACCACGCCGCCCCGCCCCTATTCCACTGTGGACTTTCCCAGGACCAGGGCTCTTGCCAGTTGCATGAGTGAGGTGGCGAGACAACGCAAGGAGCAGAGGGAACAGATCGCGAAGAACGAAGAAGAAAACAAAATTGAAAAATAATGAACCGTGCTCACTTGAGGTACTTCGAAAGTTTTCGTAAATAAAACTAAAAATGATGGGTAGCATCAGAGCAATGACCTACGGTTGCAAAGCTGGTGCCAGACGAGTCAGGAGGTGGAGGGTGATGCGCAGGGGGGTGAACAAGGAGTCCATCGACCTTAAATAAGTATTTTTTTTTATTTCAAGAATAAATTATAATTCAAAAGTCAAAACATTTTTTTTTTTAATAATTTATTCGAGTCATATTACGCAAAGACTTAGTCCTGGTCCTGACCTGAAAGTTTCCGCTACGATAAAAAAAACAGTACGGGAATATTAAAGTACAATGTTATTTTTTAAACTATGAAATAAAACGATGTATTTTTTTTTAAAGATGTCAGTCTTTTATTTTATTTGAATCATTTAATATTACTTACACTTAAATACATACGAGATTCATTCTACTTCACAACAATTCAATACAAGATTATTTCAGTATTTATAAATTTTAACGATTAAATTGAGACAATTCTAATATTTTGAACACAGTAAGATTCACAAAAAAAAGCAATGAAGATACTTAATGGGAAAATTAATATAAAAATCATTAAGTAAGTATCAAAACTGTTAAAAACACACAAAAGTTCTGCTACACCCTGTATATGGTTTGAGAGATTTGACTATTATTATGTATTATACAAAAAAAATGTACATAGGTACACAAAAACTATAGTTAATTGGAAGAGCCAAAAACAAAAATTAACTATGATCATTATTAACCATAAAATAACCTACAATAGGTATAACTTAAACTTAATATTATAGGAAAGTCTTATTACAAGCAAATGAAGTTAAGAAATAAACAGATGTTTCAATACTATAATGGGTGCGAAAATAGCGCCACTTCGATAAATAATTGATATCTTCTAAACCATGGCCGAAATAAAAAATATGCGCCTTTGACTCCCTAGATAATCTTGCTTAGAATTTTTAAGGCTCTGTTGTGTGCTCTTAGGTTCAAAATCAAAGATTTCATTATTTATCGGGAGTGGCGCTCGTTTCGCCTCTTAATACAAATATTATTCCTAATTAAGGGTAGGTACTCTACCAAGAAATATTTTAGTGGCATAGGTACATACCTAGGAAGTAAGTTTCTAAATATTTACAACAAATATCAAAAAAAAACAATGGACGATAAGGGGATCTTATTTATTTTTAACTTATTTCATTTAAGTAGGTCATTCCGATAGTTCTTAATTTACTTACTGGCTAACTAATCAAAATAAACTAAAATCTCAACGAGTTTAGATAAAAAAAAAAACTTATAAAAAATACCCTTATTTAGAGTAAGATTAGTGTAAGTAACAATATCTTTTCCATACAAATTGTAAGGCGCGATACGAAGTTCGCCGGGACAGCTAGTTACAAATATTATTATCAAAGGACGCTAAATATTGGTCAGAGTTTCTAAGAATCTACGCCGTAAGGGATTTTTTAACGTGGCGGTCTAGGAGGCCGTAACAGATTTGTCTATGGTTTCGTCAGCCCTAGACTGTACTACCAAAGAACAAGAGCTATTTTGCAATAAAAAAAAACAGGCAGTGTTACGCCGACCGTGTCCGCCACTGTACAAATACTGAGTACAATTGGCAAGAATTACATTGCATTTCATGAGCTAAAGCGCGCATAAAGAAACGATTTGAAAATGGCAGCCGTTGTATGGGCTGTAGGCTGTATCTCTTCTTAACTCTTCCCTCTTACTATTATGCGCGAGATAGCATCGTGCGGCCGCCATTTTCAGATCGTTTTTTTAAGTGCCCAGCTTATACCTACTACTTACCCTATGTAATGTGGCAGTTAATTTTGGAAGATTTTTTTAACACGTGATCCTATTTAGGTATTATCATCATTTCAGCCGAAAGACGTCCACTGCTAGACATAGGCCTCCCCCTATAAATCGCCATAACGACCAGTCTTGAGCGACCCTCATCCAGTGTATTCTCGAAGCCTTCAACAGGTCGTCTGACCACTTTAAGGGGGGTCTGCTGATTTTGCGTCTTCCGGTTTTCCGGTCCCATCGACCATCAGTTCTTCGAGCTATATACCCTTAATTTACTACTCAATCAATCAATCCAAACTTGTCAATCAGTAACATGCTTCTCCGACCCACTTTGCCAACCAGAGTCCATAGTATTAGTATCACTATAGCAATGATGATGATTAGCTTTCAACTCCTCCTT
The DNA here is from genome assembly GCA_951802225.1 of Euspilapteryx auroguttella. NCBI lineage: Eukaryota > Metazoa > Arthropoda > Insecta > Lepidoptera > Gracillariidae > Euspilapteryx > Euspilapteryx auroguttella. Next base: position 4,343,679 of record OX637667.1, read on the forward strand.
TTCTTTAACCTGTTCATATTTATTATCAGGCCCCAAACAGTTCGGCTCTGGTTCCAAAGCCTTCGCTTCATCATCAGAAATTATGGACTCCTCAGTGTTCGGAGTCAATGGGGATTGAGCTGGTGGGGGTGGGACGAAGAACTCTGGGTTTTTAAAATCTGTACTCTTACTAGAAACGTTGGAATCCGAACTGGACTGCCTGGGATGGGACGAAACTGTTTTAGGACTGTTTCGAGTAAGTTTTAAGGGAGACATATTGTTTTGTTTTCGTATTTTGGGACTCGATTTCTCGTTTGAGTCGTTCAATTGAGTCACTCTTGAGTCGTTAATTTGACTCACTCTTGAGTCGTTGAGCTGACTCACTCGTGACTCGTTCAGTTGACTCACTCTTGAGTCGTTCATTTGACTCAATCTTGAGTCGTTTAATTGACTCATTCTTGAATCATTCAATTGACTCACTCTTGAGTCATTCAATTGACTCATTCTCGACTCATTCAACGGATTCCTAGACTCACTCATTTGACTGGACCTAGAATCGTTACCGACACGATCACTCATCCGCGACTCGTTCAAACTCTTTTTCGAATGCTCGCTCATTCGCGACTCGTTCAATCGTTCCGAAATCCCGTTCAACCGTTCATTCAGTCTCGCATCGTTCATTTGACTCATTCTTACGTGTTCAACTAATCTCTGACTCATTGAATTGTTCAACTGCTCTATCTGGTGTTCGGCTAAGCGAATCGAATTTGTGATTTCCTGACGAATTTTCTCTTGTGTTTTTATTTTGTCGTTCCTTGGGCGTCTTTTGGACCCCGCCGCTTGGGGTTGGGGTCTCTGGCGGGTCAGTGTGAAGGACCCCGTGTCTGACTCCGAGGTCGATTCTGGATGGTTCTCTATTGTTCCCACTAGTGCTGATACGTTGCGGTTGCAGCAGTCGGCCTGAGAAGAAAAACGAATAACATTAGTATAGTTAAACTAGAGGCTGCCCCGCGGTATTTCCCGCGCAGACTTCTCATTAACACAAAAATCCCGTTTTTTCCCGTTCCCTTGGGAATTTCGGGAAATCCTTTCTTAGTGCTCACCTAGACTCCCCAAGGGACCTACATGCCAAATTTCAGCTTTGTTCGCCCAGTAGTTTCGGCTCTGCGTTGTCTGTCAGTCAGTCAGTAACGGAAGAGTTTTATATATATTGATACTAGAGGCTGCCCCGCGGTTTTCCCGCGCAGACTTCTCATAAACACAAAAATCCCGTTTTTTCCCGTTCCCTTGGGAATTTCGGGAAATCCTTTCTTAGTGCTCACCTACACTCCCCAAGGAACCTACATGCCAAATTCCAGGTTTGTACGCCCAGTAGTTTCGGCTCTGCGTTGTCTGTCAGTCAGTCAGTCAGTAACGGAAGAGTTTTATATATATTGATATTTAAAATTTGAAATCATACTTCTTGTTCATTCATATTACGGTTAAGATAGTTACCTCTTTGATAGTTAGTTTGATAGATATGCCTCACCACAGGGAACCACCACGCTTCGCAGGCAGGTTGGCGATCGCAGTATACGTAGCTCTTCAATTATTTCAACAAAGGACACTGCTGCCCGTCCTTTGGCATCCGTCCGTCTTGCGGCTGTTCCCTTAGTCGCCTTTTACGACACCCGTGGCAAGAGAAGGAGTGTGGTATTCTGTGCCAAATTAACCACGGGGTGGTCTTATAATAATAACGACTTACCGAAATATTACAGCAGCTCGAAACATCGGCGAAGTAAACTTCAGATTCGGCGTTTTGGTTCACGCCACCGCGGCGGCAGTCTTGCATCGATGCCCTGTTTCAATTAAAATACCATTTTTAATTCATATATTATCTGATTAGAGGCTGCCCCGCGGTATCACCCGCGCAGATTTCTCTTAAACACAAAAATCCCATTTTTTCCCGTTCCCGTGGGAATTTCGGGAAATCCTTGGACAATTAATAAAAGAACGATTGAATGATGAGACTATAGTCGCTTTTATTTTGATTATTTCACCAAATTTCACATTCAAAAAATATTTTTCAAGGTTAACAAAATTTAACCCAAACAAATTCATAAAGAAAGAATATCAATACAGGGAGCAAGTGAGACGCCTGTATCGTTTGACAGTTGACTTCCATTAATCGACTTCATATCAATCCCCATTTACGTTCGGAAACAACGGCAATACCATGGAACGTCAAAATAGTCAAATAGTTCGGTCGGCCATGAAAATGGAGATTGAAGTTCATTATGGCGTCAATATTCTAAAGATCCAAACTGGATTTAAAATGTCAAATTGACTTTCATTTTCATGACCATTGAGAACCGCAATAGGCCTACAGATTCGCATTCAAAAAACATGTAGTAGGGGTCACCAGTGTTGGGCCGCAATTGCCTCTTACTGAATGAAAAAAATTGTCCCTTTGGTAATGCTTCTATTTAACTCGTTAGGACTGTAAAAAGTGGATTTGAAGTCTCAAAACAAATAATTCTCTAGTCAATATAGGATACAAGATATCTCTCATTGAAAGTCAATTAGAATACATTTAATCTAATTGCTATTGATACCTTATTTGGTAAAGTATCCTATACTGTGAGAGTGTCATTCCAACACTTCGTTAGTCATGTTCATAGAAGTCTATGTTTAGAAGATTTTTCTAGATTAGATCTGGTTACACATACATACCTCAAAGATGAATGTTTGTCATTCTGGAATGCCAGGTTCTCCTTCCCTTGCTTCTGGCAACACTCGCTGCTCTGATCTGAAACTAATATTATAATTTTAAGAACTTAGTTTACGAAACAGATCGAAAATAGCTACATTTAGGCCTCATTTAGGGAGACGCGGGGCGTCGTGCGGGCGCCGACGCGTCTCCTCGTACGTTATCGAAGATCTTGAAGCGTTGACGACGCAGACACCGCCGCGGCGCCCGCATTGACTGTACCAACGCGTCTCCGTAAACGGTCTCATACATTGCTATACGTTTGATTTAATCGCAGCACACCCCGCACGACGGCCTGCGAGCCCCTAAATGCGGCCTTATTTCTATTTGTCAGGTAAAAAAACAATTTATAGCACTGAGAAATAACAATAGGGAGTAGGGGAGTAGGCATATCTACCACATATAAGTGAAATAAATTTAATGATTTAATTTTTTCTATGGATTCTGAAACACTGAACGAACTGAAATGATTAATGAAGTGAACTAACATCAATACTGAACTAACCTTTACTCCCACTCTTCTGGTGTAGACACTCCACGGTCATAGTCTCATCAGGCAAGCGGCACTCCCTATGAAGATTGCCCATACTAACTCCCAAACTCCTTTGGCAACTCGGATACGCCACCAGATGACCTCTCAAAGTATTAAATCTACTTTCACCCATTCTAGCCATTTCCGCTTGCAGTCGCGCCAAACCCTCAACTTCTGAGGGATAAACATGATTCAACCTTGCCAACTCCGGATTCAATCTCACAAAATCCGGATTCAGTCTCGCCAGAGTCGCCAGTTCGGGATTCAACCGCGCCATTTCTGGATTCAACCGCGCCATTTCAGGATTCAAACGCGTAAGTTCTGGATTCAAACGCGCCATTTCGTGTGACATGTCTGGTAGGATGGCTGGTAGTAAATGGCCGATGTAAGAGTTGCGGCACGGATGGGATTGTATGAGGTTGGATGGGTCGTGTATGGGCATCTGGTGGCGATCGATGTGGTGGTGGTGGAGAAGGGTTGCGGTCGCTGGGTCTTGGTGTAGGTGGTGCCTTTGGAAGAAATATCAAAAATCATTTTAAAGAAACAATTTGGTTACGAGGAATATAGAAAATATTGTAAATCTTGATTAAGATAGTGTGTCAATAATAATCTTGCTAAGAATTTTTATAGCACCGATTTGATTTGTACTAAATGAAGTAGACCTAAGAAAGTTTAGTAAGTAAGTTTACTAAGTTTTGGTAATAGTGGTCATATCAGGATCCTAGGACTACACACTCAACATTGACTTAAAAATATAAAGCAATTAAACTATTTAAAAAGTACATAAGTAGTCTCACGTTTTTTTTACTTACATTATTATTAAGTTATTATTATTATTTTAACATACTTAAGCAGTTTTTTTTTTTTCATTTTCCCCACGAAAACAAAGATCGCAAACAGAGAACTTGAAAAAAGAAACATATCTAGGTTATTTTATGCCCAAAAAAAAAAGACTAAACTTACCGACTGCCACTCCGTCCTTGTGGGCTATAAGGGGGCGGAGGCCCCCACACACCAGTTTGCGCATCAAAACTGCCACTAGCTTCACCAAAACCTTCCTGCGAATACTGGGCGAAATTTCCTTGTTGCTGGGCGAAACTTCCTTGTTGCTGGACGAAACTTCCTTGTTGCTGGGCGAAACTGGCTTGTTGCTGGGCGAAATTTTGCCGGTTTTGCGGGACAAAGTTGTTAGGGTACGGGCGATCTTCGTAAGGGACGGTTGGATTCAGATTTGGTTGTGGGTTGTCCGTTTCGCAGAAACCGTAGGCGCTGTCGCCAGATTGTGGTACGCCGCCCATACGGCAGCTGCGTGAACTGTTGATGGGAAAACAAAAATAAATAAGTACTTATTTATCAATTATCTGAGGAAATTTATTTAATTATTTACTAGTATGCGCTCTGCAATGGCGGGGGCGACATTCTAACGCCGCGGGCGCCGGCGTTAGAATGTCGCCCTCCCCTCTCCTCCCGTGGGAGCCGTAGGACCCGGATGAGGGTCAGCACCAGAAGACGGGCAGCAGCGTCTTCTGGGTTATACAACACCATACTGCGCTCGCCAACCCGCCTGCCAAGCGTGGCGAGTATGGCAACCCCCCCCCCTCATGAATAGTCAGCATGTGCCCAGGCCCCTAGTCCCCGGCAGCCCCGCTATTCCTGACCACGGTAGCGGTTACGGTAACGGCGGGGCAAGGGGTGCTAAGAATCCCCGGACGGTCGGCTACCACCCCTTTAAACGTAGGACGTCCACCGACCAGATGGACGGATGATCTGCGCAATGCTGCGGGTCCACGCTGGATGCAGGCCACCTGCGATCGGTACAGATGGAGAGCCTTGAGGGAGGCCTATGTCCAGCAGTGGACGTCCTACGGCTGAAATGATGATGATGCGCTCTGCGGCTTCCTAACTCCGTAGGATGTTCAGAATAAAATGAAGTCTTTGTATCTGTATCAAATTTAATTTAAATAGTTAGTACAGTGGCGGACACGATCGGCGTAACACTTCCGGTTTTTCTGTATTGAAAAATAGCTCTTGTTCTTCGGTAATACAGTCTAGGGCTGACGAAACCATAGACAAATCAGTTACGGCCTCCTAGTCCGTGACTGTACATACTTACCTACTTTTGTCGTAAAAGTCTCGCTTTTACGACAAGACGGACAGATAGACAGCGTTGTTTTCTCATTAACCGACTTCAATTATCTCGCGTTTGGCTGAACCAATTTTGATGCGGTTTTCAGAAATGTATTTGTTACATTCAGGAGAAGGTTTTAGTACCAATTTTAACCGACCGAAAAAGAGGAAGTTCTCAGATTATGTATGTTTTAGTTTGTTAAAGGCGGGTCTCTTTGCAAAAAATAAATTATTTATTATACCTATATAAGTAAGTGTAATAAAATCAAGAGTAAGTGGTATCAAACGAAGGTCTAGTTAACACGATACCAAAAATTTAAAAAAATACTGAACAAGTATTTAATTATCTTATACTAGTCGACCCGGCGAACTTCGTACCGCCTAACCAATAACTATTTTGCTCATGTATTATATTTATAAACCTTCTTCTTGAATCACTCTATCTAATAAAAAAAACCGCATCAAAATCCGTTGCATAGTTTTAAAGATTTAAGCATACATAGGGACACACGCGGGAAGCGACTTTGTTTTATACTATGTATTGATGATTGATGATATACTTCTACTTTATCCAAAGAACTTAGATGGTTAGATAAATTTTAGTTGCGCCAACTTAAACTCCGTCGAGCCTCCGATGGACCGTTTTTTTGTTAGTTTGTAAAATGTGAATTTAAACTTACTTCTGGCTGTTGCTCCTTGGCCAAGGGAACCAGCTCCAGGCTGATGCCTTCCTCACTGTACCGGGATTAGGGGAATACAGGTTTCCTATACGACCTGCAAACAATAAGTTACTCATTATAAACTAGCTGTTAGTTTGCTAGGTTTGTTTACTATGGACACTCCATTTCAAATTTATGGAAGGGTGTACTAAACCAATCCGCCTTCAACTCAGTAGGCTGCCAAAAGTTTGCTAACTCCCCACCTCCCCACACTCTCACATCACTCATCATTTTTAATTTAATGTCATAGAGTTGTATGTTGCATTATATTAGTTTGTGTGACGTATTATGTTAAGGGCGTACTCACACAGTAACTACTGTCTTATGTTAAGGGGCAACATCACTTTTTTTCGCTTAGGAGTATGTTGATTCTATCTTCGAATCAATTTGAATTTTATGACTAGAAGAAAATATTGTTTTTTTATGTTTGTCAGTGTGATATTATTGTTTCTTGGAATTTTGTAAGATTATTTTTGGTTTATTAAAGTTTCTTATTCATTACCTTTTATACACAAGTTTTTTGGATTCTTTTACTGTCTGGGGCAAGCGCGGCGCCGTCCGAGATCTAACAATAAGCTTTAAATATTGCTATTTCGAACTATTTTACATTTGCATCATTAATCAGCAGACAGCTCGCTGTCAGCGAGCTTACCGCCGTCAGACTGCTCGGTAGTTGACGCCTCGCTGGCCGCACGTTATAGACGAGCGGTCGGCGCGGTGTTTGCTAGCAGTCGCCGCGCGCGCCGTCGCCGCTCAGTCAAATATCAAATCAAATCTACCAACAATCCGCAAGTCTGGCCGTCTGCTAGCTGTCGCCGCATGGACTGCTGGGAGCCTGCTAGCTGTCGCCGAGTGGACTGCGAGCAGTCGTCTTAGTTTAGGGAGGTGTTAGGTGGAGCCGTGTTGGAGCAGAGTCGTGTAAGTGGGCTAAGACCTTTATAGTCCGTATGAACCACAGTTAAAAAATGGGTATAAAGTAACATTATGTTATTTGTGGAAACATAATGTAATTAATGTTAAACCGACATACCAGGGGCCCAGAAGCGATGCTGCATACTCATGTCCCAGGCTGGCTGCGCCGGATGGCAGTCCCGGCAACAACTGCAGGTCGCCTGAGAAAATACATAACATAACATAATCTTACGTGTATTTTCCCAAAAGGGTTGGGCAGAGGCACCAGCTCATTGACTGAGAGGCATCAGGGCATCGAGCTGGACCCACGTTTGGCTGAGTTTATGTTTAAACCATCGTGACGCAGGGCCAGCTTGTCGCTGCGGTTATAACGACCACTAAGGCCTCATTTAGGCAGACGCGTTGCGTTGCGCGTGGCGACGTGCGGGCGCCGCCGCCGCGGGCAACACTGCGGGCGCTGCGGCGGGCACCGACGCGTCTTCTTGTACGATATCAAACATAGGCTTATGTTTTGATCTTTCGATTCTTTTATTTAATCGCCCCGCACGACGCTCCGCCCCACGCCCCGCGTGCCCCTGAATGCGGCCTATTGCAGCAGCTGCCGTGCCTTCCACACGCAAGGAATCATCTATTTTGACAATCAGTTGATTCAAGCCTGCAATTTCCTAACCAACCGAAAACAACAATACATCGTGATTATATCGTGCCCCGTATAACAGGTGAATTAATATACCTGAGAGGGTCTCCCAACATTGGCCGCGTTCTGTCCAGCAGGCGGGCGGTAGAGCGAGCGACATCTCAGCTCCAACTGCTCCCAATACATCTTCTTACGTTCGTGGCTGTTGACAAAATATACCTTAGTTAAATATAGCAGTAACATATACTACTAAGTCAAAGGCTAAATCATATACTTCATGTAAAATGCTGCCATGTGGTAGCTGCCTAGAATACCTCAAAGTTTTAAAATCATTGCGAAAGAAAGTAGAATCATTTGACAGAGGGCTTGTTTGGGGGCGTCTCCAGGCGACCATTCTTATTATTTGCCTGAGCCAATTGGTGGGCACCCTGAACTACCTGGCCTCTCAAAGTATAGGATACTTTACCAAATAAGGTATTCATTATTAATTAGATTAGTCTAATTAGCTTTTAATAAGTGATATCTTGTATCCTATATATCCTTGGCTGCTCCGTGGCTCAGTTGGCAGTGATGTGGACTGAGTAAGCGTGTGAACCCGGGTTCGATTCCCGGGCGGGGCGAATATTGAATATGTGATAAATATCGATGTTTGTTTCCGGTCTGGGTGTGATGTTCGTCTCTGTGTGTGTTTCGGGCACCCTAGATACAGGTTCTTTATAGTTAGAGGCTCTGAGTGTGATGTGTTATTATTATTATATTGAATATAAATCATTTTTTACTTTTACTATTTACTTTACATAATGCGATCGCCAACAAGCCTGCCAAGCGTTGCGATTTATGGCAAAACCTCACTACAATGATCAATCATATATCCTTGTGATAATCTGTTAGGGGGGGCCTATGTCTAGCAGTGGACGTCTATTAGACAAGAATGTTTAGACTACTGCAGCAGGTAAATATTCGTTTGTATTCTTTAATTTTGTATTTTATCATATCGCAGTTTAGTTCGCGCGCGGCACTTTTGCTGTGGCAGCAAAGTTTACAAACTTTTCCCGCGCTTTTAGGTGATAATCACCTAAAACGGTGTCAAACTGAAACCTGTGGGTTGCCATAACAACATTGATCTATTTGACACCTCTGCATAATTTTTTTGTAGTCTTTGCCTCAATCAACTGTCATTCATTTCTGAAAACACTTTTTTTTCAGCTTTTTAGAAACACAACAACAACTAAAGTTTTAATTATTTCGTTACTGATTTTAATTGGTAAGTGCTGTTTAATTAAACTAATAAAGCTAGGGTCGTTTTAGGGGCGGAAGTTGGAGTTGTGGTATACTCTTAGGGGCGCTTCAGCAGACTTCAAAACGGATAAAAAAATTATTAAAAAAATCCCTTTAAAAAACTTTTTGTCGGTCAATGGGTCGTTTTATGTCCCTTCGTCGCCTTTTCCTTTTACGACACCCACGGGAGGAAATTGTGTGGTAGAATTCTACGCCACCACCCCACGGAAATAAATTTTATTTTGTTCTTTGCCAGGCCACAATGTCGTCTCAAATACACCGCGGTAGCGTCAGTCAAATAACCCAGATATCGAGCCAGAACACCAATGAGATCGAGGAGTTGACTGATGCAGAGCTGCTCAAACAAGTTGAGGATCTCAAGTACCAGATCAAGATACTTGGGTTGGAGAATGAGATCTTTGAGAAGACCATCTTGAGGTAGGTACCCATTTAGCTAAATGACATAGAGACGTCCACAATGGCCAGTCTAGCGCGACCCTCGTTTTTGAACAATCCCTACTTCTATGACTAGGCCCCGTATTCTATAGGTAGGTGTTGCCAGCGGAACTGAGACATGGTCGCTAACTATAATATTGACCGAATTAAGAAGCTCAAGGTCGCCCGAATGGCAAAAAAAAGGGCTATGCTCGGAGTTTGCGTGATCGAACCAGAAATGAAGAGATCTGCAGAAGAGGTAAAGTCACCGACATGGCCCCCCATAAGGTGGTCGACCTGGTGAAGGCTGTGGGAATTCAGTGGATTCACTCGAGATCTTATCGGCTCCAAGAATATCTGTTATGTACTATGCCCTGCCCATTGCTTTGCAATTCTATGGGCTACTTGTTTCGGTAACTTCAGTTCTTCTGCGAATGTCATCATTTCTGATTCTATTTTCGATAGCCACTTAAATAAGGCAATACCCTGTACTATCCTGATGTTGGTATAACCGGAGTATCTTATCGACGACCGGGGGAAGCAGCCTACGTAGCATGACGGACCATTTGTCGAGTCGCTCTGTGTCTACGCCGACATGAAGATACTGGCCGGTTATAATACTGGCTGGTGGAACATTATCTTTTTTTATGAAGATTACGAATAACTGTGTTCTTATTCCTTATTTTAAAATGTTAAATTGATCTTCACTTGTTTTTACACGCTTTTCTGTACCGGTTGATTTCTTGTTAAAAATATAATTATAAATTATTAGATAATAACTGTTTCAGTTATTTGTCTTGTTCCTGTAGAGAACAAAATTGGCGACCGTGACAGGACTCTGTCACTTTTAATCTCTTTTGACATTTAAATGCGGGAAAATGTATGCAGACGATCGACAAAAGTGACAGATAGATACGACAAAGTCGAAAAATTTTCGTCATGTTACCACTGCAGCAGTGGTAATTTTGTCGACTTTGTCGTATCTATCTGTCACTTTTGTCGATCGGCTGCATACATTTTCCCGCATTAAATTAAAGTGATAGTTAAATTCGACAAATAGTCCGTCATGCTGCAGGGGCAGGACGGACCATTTGTCGAATCTTTCTGTCACTTTTAATCTCTTTTGACATTTAAATGCGGGAAAAATGTATAGAGACAATAGAGAAAAGTGACAGATAGATACGACAAATTCGACAAATTGTCCGTCATGCTACCGCCGCTCAGTGGATGAAATATCAATTCAGTTGTGGTGTTACGCCGGGTCGTTAGATTTTCATTGCAGTATTAGATAAAACCAAGTGAAGGTAAGGTTTTTCTGCATCAGACAGACCGTATCGTACATGTGGGTTATTATTTGTCACTATTTCAGACTAGATCCGTCCCTAATGCAAGGCATCCAACAAGCCCTAGACTACGCGACCAAGATCCAAAGCACCAACCTAACCGCCACCAGCTTTATCAAATCGCAAACCTCTAAATTCGCAATGGGCTCCCTTACCAGCCCTTCTCAAATGTTAACCAGCCCATCGAAAATATCTACTAGGAGAGCAGAGTCATCACCCAAAACTGGGGGCACAGTTATATTCGGAAAGCAAAGGATCAACGTTTTAGAAAGAGCCGAACTCGTTTCTGCAGAAATTGAAGTTCTCATGTCAAATCTTGAAAAGGCTAGAGATAAGGCGGCCAAACAGCACGCGTTACTTAAAGCACAGTTGGAAGAAATAGGTATTAAGATGTCTTTTGAGGAGAAAGCTAGTGCCGCTTTTCAAGAGGACGTAATAGTTAAGGGATGGGACAAGATTGCACAAAGGATACCGGCCGAAATATGGATCAGATACATGGCTGAATGGCTGAAAATTGCCGATAGCTTAATCGGAAAACTTAGATTGAGAACTAGCACTTTGAACACGCAGTTTAGCAAACTGAAAGGGCAGATAAAAGTAAAAGAGGAACTGAGTGAGAGTTTGAGACCAGTCGACTTCGATCGCATGAAAATTTTGAACCAGGAAGCTTTAGAAATTATAGACAGAAAACTAGGACAGCTGGGAGAACTAAAGAAATTAACCGGCGAAGCGAATTTGAACCTAACAGTTCACAAGAAAATGATGATCGAACAGAATACATACTTGAGCAAGATAATCAAGGCTATAAAGCATAAAAAGAAACAAGTAATCGACATTGATAAGGAAAGGGAAGTTATACAGCTTCAAGTTAATGGCTTGGAAGGGGAATTGAAAGAAGTAAAGGAAGTACGGCAAGCTTACGAGGTTCCGGACGTTATGGATTATGTTGGTGTTAAATCTGAGTTAACAGATCTCCAGCACAGCATTAAAGTTCTGGAAAATAGGAGTCATATACAGCAGATTGCATTACAATCGCTGAATAAGAAGCTACATTGTATGATGTTGAAATGAGTAGTTTTTTGAATGAAAATTGGTTTTTGTAGTGCGTTTAAATTGATGTTTGTTATTTGTTTAGTAGGTAAATAAATATTATTGTTACCCAACAGCAAGTTTTTTGTTTGTTTTATTTAAAAAAAAAAGTAGGAAAGGTAAAATAAAAACAGTTTCTTTGGCAAAATAATATGAGTAAACATAAAATAGGTAAGTTATACAAATACGGCAATAATTAAACTGAGGCAGTCACACAAACTCATCTGAGCAATTTATTATAACACACAGAAATTTCATACACAAGAGTTTCAGGGTCATTCACTCTTAACACCAGCTTAACACGTAACTTACCTGAGTAACTGGTAAGCGAGCATAGTGCTAAATATGCAGACGAGCACGGCGGTGACTGACAGCGCGAACACGCCGCGCAGGCACCAGTACAGCGCGCCGTGCACCACGCCGCAGTCCGACACGCCTTCGAACACGCAGCGGACTCCTAAGGGACAATACGACATCATATTTTATGTTTGTTGTAGTTAATAGACTTTTGTTCATAGACCACTTTAAAAATTTAGCTGTTTCCGAGTTCCGAGAACGCCGTAGATTGATGATTTTTGCAGCCCACACCACAATTTTGTTGCCACTGTTGGACATACTCCCAATGGATCGTCACAACGACAAACATTATGGGAAGGGGTTTTGCCAGAATCGCTCGCTTAGCAGGCGGATTGGCGATCGATAACAGTATGGCTACACTACAATTATACAATCTTGTTCAAGGATGCTGCTGATTGTCTATCGGATGATTCCATTCGCGTTTATAAAAAAAACGACTAGTGCGCCCTGCAGCTTCGCCAGCGCATTTACCCATTGAAAACATCAAATTCCTTGGGAATTTCGGAGTAAAAAGTAGCCTATATCCTTTCTCAGGCTCTAAACTATCCATATACCAAATTTCATTCAAATCGGTTCAGTAGTTTTTTTCTCAGGAAAGCGAGACAGACAGACATGGTATGAAGAGATGGTAGGCGGTATTCTATGCCACTCCAATAACTGCAATGCAAGTCCCTTCAACATAATCGCAATTACCTAATGAGTCCGACCTTGAGCTTGTATAGTTTTTCATTAAATTCAGCTTTTTGTAATTGAGTCTATTTACCTTCGTCATCTCCATTCTGCTGCAGTTCAGGCGGCAACGAGTAGCAGGTGCAAGTCCGGGTCAGTTTGGTGAACTCGCAAAATTTCAGCGCTTGAAGCCTGTTGGAAAAGTTAAAAATAGGTAGGTTTGTACCACAAGTATAGTAACTTATTTTAAATTCCGCGGTAAATGTGTACCTCGCTAGATCTAGCGCTTTTTTATTGAGATCTTTCTGACAAGATTTTTTTTTTTCTAACAAGTACACAAAAAATGTTCTGAGGCAAAATTGGTCGAAATCCCGGAAAAAAACAGCTGTCCCGTAAATTCATTTCGTCACTCCTACAACTCCTACTAACCAATGTTCGAAAGGGCTAATTATCTTTGGAAATTGTTCCTTTGGGAAGTTTGTAAGGTAAGGTGATCGGAATCATTTTCCTTTAATTTTATCATCATCTTATCTGAAAAGACGTCCACTGCTGGACATGAACCTCCTTCGTGATTCACCATTGAGCAGCCTTCTGCAGACACAGTGATCATCTTATGTTGTGTTTTGTGTTTATACTCACTTATTCATATGTATCACGGTTGTCGTTATCGTAACGAGGACACAGGTGAGCGCGCAAATCAGGCAGCAAGCACCTACTATTTTTATCTGAAAAAATATATATCATCACTATTGAGCGCCCCGCGGCTTCGCCAGCGCATTTTCCCTTTTACGTAACATCAAATTCCCAATTTTCCCGAAGATTTCCAGATAAAAAGTAGCCTATGTCTTTTCTCAGGCTAGACTATCAATATACCAAATTTAATTCAAATCGGTTGAGCAGCTTTCTCAGGAAAACGAGACAGAAAGACAAACCGACGGACAGGCATACAGACAGACAGAGTTACTTTCGCATTTATAATATTAGTATGGATAAAAGTTTTTCAACGAAGAACGCTGGTGTCTGTCCTTCGGATGTTTCCTTAGTCGCCTTTTACGACACCCAGTTGAGGAGATGATGTTGGTTTTCTATGCCACGCTTTTAAATTATTTTTATTAATTAACTAGTCGACCCGGCGAACTTCGTACCGCCTAACCTATTACTATTTTGTGCATGTATTGTACTTATAAACCTTTCTCTTAAATCACTCTATCTATTTAAAAAATCGCATCATAATCCGTTGCATAATTTCAAAGATTTAAGCATACATAGGGACAGACGCGGGAAGCGACTTTGTTTTATACTATGTATTGAAGATATATAGTTAAAGTTATTTACCATGTAGCTGTATCTGTTTCGTCTTCGAGCCAAACTCATTATGCATACTCCTGTCAGCACCAACTGAAACGAAATTAATAATAACTAGGACATTGTGTTGTGTATTTATCATTAAAAAAAACTGCTTTTTAAAGGTCTCTAACGCCAATGTTATCCTGCATACTACATAGATAATCTAGTTTTTTTATTGGTTTTTTGTGAAGTCAACCCACAGTGTATCAAAGAGGCATCGCAAGTACAAGTAGCAGAATAACGAAAGTCTATCTTATTTTTCTTTGTCGGCATATATCAGTCCACTGCTATTATCATTTGGGAAGTCTAAAGACAATTTCTTACCAAGCCAGCCAGCACGGTTTTTTTATGCCTTGCCTAGGGCGAATTATTATCATTATTATATCCATTAAGTCCCTCATCAGGGGCATAGGGCTAAAAGAAGCGTTTTCCATTTTTCTCAGTCACGTACATAAGTTCGCCTATCACACTTATTAAAGAAACTTACCATTGCAGCAGGTACAGCAGCTGGCACAGTTTCCAGATGCCTGGGACTGGCAGTGTAGGCTCTCAGCAGGATGTGCTGGGCTGCCAGAAGACCTCCCAGAGCAGCTGCCAGCGCACCACATCCCACGCACCACCACGCGTACTTGCGTCTTTTGCACGCGTTCGCGTCCGTTGTACTGCAGCCGACTGCCGCTGTACAATAAAGATGTTTTTGTTATATTTTATGTAGGTACCTATACTATTACTAAAGCAAAACAACCAGTCACCGACATAGCCAAAAAATTTGAAAACTTAAGTGGCAATGGATCGGTGTATACATGGCTCAATAAAAAGGAAACTGGAGTAAAACACAGGTTCTCGAATAGCAATTTGACCTAAGTCAAAAATTATCCTTTAACGTTGTTTTTTCGTCTATCCAAAACTTTACACGGTTACCCAATCGTTTTTCTTATAGGCTTAAGTAAATGGACTTCATTGTTTCTAGACTTTTATTTAAGTAAATTACCAAAATATGGCGGCGGCGGCACATAATGCTGTGCAATATCCTGCGATATTGGCGGCTGTTGGTATTGCTGTGGTCCAACATCGACATACTGTACGACTTGCATCACTTGCATTGCTTTTATTATATTAATTTACCTACTTACTTACTACACTTCTATTTACACTTTTGAAATACTTAGATTTTTTGTAGCTCTTTTTGAATACAATACACATCACTATCGCTTTATTTTTCTGTCGTTTTCTAAATATTACTTTAAGTATGTAATTTTTTTGTTAAGTCGCTTTTTTAGTTGACGGTTTTATACATTTTATTATTTTTATGAAAAAATAATTTTAAAAGCATTCGGCTTTATAATGTCCATTTCTCACGTCCATTTACAGGTTTGTGATGCAGTCATATTTCCCGCCATTTTCGTAGTAATGAATCTAATAGCGGTAAAATAAATAACTTATTTTTTAATTTTCTGATACTGAATAATTTTCACAAGAAAGTAAGTACTTTACACAAATCTATCAAAAACACCATTTTGTAAAATAAATCACAGTTTTTATTGTTTCCATTCTTAAAGTTTACACTTTGCTAAAAGAAACAGCAATGAATTTACTTTTTTTCACACAAAAGAACAGATTTAAACTCAACTTTGGTCACACAACCTATGCAATTCAGTTTAAAATCAACAAAGCTTTGATAATTCAATAGATTTTTGCTGTAACAGATTGTACAAAAGAACCGAGTAGGCTGTAGGGTGCCTTTCCACGCATGCGCGGTAGAAAATTTGTCAAGTGATTAATGGATTGTCACCCTTATTTGTTAGTGAACTAAATAACTTTTTGCATTTATTGTGCGGAACAGGTAGAAGTTGTTACAATAAACCAGCAGGTAGGATTATTATTGTTACATAATTTATTTAAACGTGAGCTCAATTTAAAGTTCAATGGACCTTTTAGTTTTCCTAGAAATTTACGCACGGAATGGTATGTATGAGATACACATAGTATCTACAAGTTAAAATGCATTTATTTCCTGCTACTTATACCACAGTGTTACAATATATCACTAGTAAGGAAAGTAGTAACACTGTGCTTATACAGGATTTTTTATAAAAATACTTACAATTGAGTAATATAAGTATAGATAGATGCACATTTAAACATGTTTAATAAATTTATGTAAGTTTGTTTTTCTTCCTCAGACTACTTATCTATAAATGAATGTCTTTATTCTAGGGAAGTTCATTTTCTAACTTGCATTGTTTAAAGAACACAAAATTTAAGAGTAAATTGCACAGTAACGCGTTCAAAAACCTAGACAGGCTTCAACTTAGCATAGCATAGACGTAGACGACATATGGACGTAGGTACTTCGTTATACAATCGTAGATTTTTGAAATAAACATTTTTATTTTTATTTATTTAGATCAATCATATACCAGTTGCATTTATTACAAACCATTGTTTCGCCGATTAGTAGCGGCAGCGGGCGGTCGAGGGGGAAGCGCGGGCGGGGTGTCGGTCTTGGCGGGGGGCGGGGGTCCTGGCTCGTCCGCGCATGCGTAATGCACTGATGAGGGCTTGCATGTGCAGGCTACTTGGTACTGGAATTAAAAAATATTGAGTAAATATTCAGTTTCATGTAGGACAAATTTAACACATTAGCGTGTTTCCTCAAGAAGCAATATCTATCGCGCGATATGGGCTTGACAGCCAATAGAAATAGCTCGTACATCCACGAAGCCTGCCTGATTGGGCTGTCGAACCCCTATCGCGCGACTGATATAGCCTCTTGAGGAAACACGCTTAGTGATTAGATACATTTATGTCCATGAATATTAGCAAAATATCTGATAAAATACCCATATTATGGTAATTAAAAAAAAAAGAAAGGAATTAGCTAGCTCTAGCGCTTTATTAACTCGATTTAAAATTACACTTTAAATTTCTATTTTTCAAACGATTTTGTTAATACTTTATGTCAACTAAAGCAATTTAATAAAATAGCTAGATCTAGCGACTTTTAAATTTATTTCTCATCCCTTATTTATGTTTCAGACGTTTCAGATAATCTTTCTATTATTGTATTTAGCTTGGCAATATTAAGTTCCTAGCTAGGGCGTGACTAAAATATAAATTACAGGACAAAATATATCGCAGAGCCCTTAACCCGGATGAACCTTGTATCTCTAGGGTGCCAGGCCGGGAAACATACATCGATATTCATCAAACAATGTTCGCCCTCGCCGAGAATCGAACCCGGGGCATTCACATCACAGTCGATGTCACTGTCAACTGAGCCACGGAGCAGTCACTAAAACTAACCTTGTGTAAATCGGAGTTGACAGAAGCGCTAGTGTCGCACTCGGGACACGCTTCCGGCGGCGGGGAGCCCCGGGATGACGTCATGTCCGCCAGCGACATCACTTCCGGTCCAGCTGCGGGTAGAAATGAAAAGAATTAGAAAGAACTATACATATATCATCATCATCATATATATATATATCAATACATAGTATAAAACAAAGTCGCTTCCCGCGTCTGTCCCTATGTATGCTTATATCTTTAAAACTATGCAACCGATTTTGATGCGGTTTTTTTTAATGGATAGAGTGATTCAAGAGGAAGGTTTATAAGTTTGAAACGTCCACAAGAAAGTTAAAGGTTAGGCGGTACGAAGTTCGCCGGGTCTACTAGTACATAGTATAAAACAAAGTCGCTTCCCGCGTCTGTCCCTATGTATGCTTAAATCTTTAAAACTATGCAACGGATTTTGATGCGGTTTGTTTTTAAAGATAGAGCGATTGAAGAGGAAGGTTTATATGTATAGTACATGCACAACAAAGTAATTGGTAAGGCGGTACAAAGTTCGCCGGGTTGACTAGTTACTTAAAACACAGTCTTCTTGTTCTCCCTTATCTACACTAACCGTGTTATTCATAAAGATACAGTACATTTTAAGTAGCCTTACTGGAGGTCTACTTTTCTGGTTTGTTGTATGGTAATTATACGTGACATGCAGTCTAATTTGACATACGTCAAATAACTAAAATGCTCTTTAACTTTTTATGAATAAGAGGGTTAGTATATTAAAATGTTTAATAAGTACCAATCTTGTCTGATTGAAGAAAGATGACATTGGTCAAAGACATGAGAAGAGAAAAGTTGTATAACCAACCACATTTATATAATTGAATAAGTACGTAACATTATCTTTGTGAACTGTTTCATAAGTATCAAACTAAATCATACAAACAAACTAATGTGGTAACTCTCGGTATGGCGCGAAATTAAAATTTTCTTCGCGTTTTTTATTTATTATGGCGAAAAATTCATTTTTAATAAATTTATAATGAATTCGCCTATGTAAAACACCATCTCCCAAATTGTAATACAAAGTTTTTTGAAGACAGACCTACTCATTTTGTGTCTAAGGCCATAACTTGAATTTTGGCCTTTAAATACAGTATTTCTTTAGGTAAGTATACAGCCCAAGTACCTATATAACTTGCTTGAACAAATTCAGCATAAAATTATATTATTTTAGCCAGCCATCATATCCGGTGGCTACTGCCAGATGTCTATGCTTAAGTGACGAGAATTCAACGCAAAAAGAAACAGATGGTTTAATAAAAAGTGCAAAGTCAAAATGGCGGACGCGTTTAGAAAATAGTGATGGGCATGCAATCGATCGGTTTGTTGTCGATATATAATTTATTAATTATTATTTTAATGTTTTAAGTACAAACTTGATTCTTTTATTAAGCAAGTAATACCTATATTAAGCAGGAAAATAACCTAAGTTAATATAAACTTCTCAAATAAGTATGTTATTTATAATATTTAGACAGTTTGCTGATAAGTTCAGTTAGTTGCTCTTATAAAAGATTTTTTAGCGGGAGATTGCACAATGCACAATGTATCTAATCAAGAGAGTTAGAGGTTTAAAACAAGTACTTAGATTAGAATGCATATAAATGCATTCACATAACGTCATATTCGCAGGGTGATGATGATGATGATCTTATCCCTCATCAGGGACATAGGACTCTAAGTAAAGCTTGCCACTTGCTCCTGTCTTGGGCATCCTCCTCCATCTCGCCCCACGGTGCTCCGAGTGTAGGAGCCTCTTGTTCCACCGTGCGTTTCCAGAAGGGTAGACAGTATTAATTAACCCTACTTGCTCCGATCCTACATTACCTACTTACTACTCGTAGAAGAAAACAAGACGAAGAAAATAATACAATTTTAAATCTTCAGTTTGTCGTATTTAATTAAAAAATATTGTTGCCCTTTTAACTAAAAAATAACATCTGACGAAGATCGTGTCGTGTTGCCTCAAAAATTACTTCATAGCTCAAAAGGCAGCTTTTACCTAAGTCACGTTTTTTTATTACCTCTCTTACGTCAAAATAATATAATATTTTTTGTACTGTCATCATCGTATTGCATTATAAACGTATTATCTCTAATCTACGTGGTCAAAGAATTGAGAATACCGTTAAACGTTGTGGTTTCTGGCCTTTTGATGATCAAACTTTGAAATAATAAAAAAGGAACAATAAAAGTATATTTATTGCTTTTTTTTTCTTATAATGGGAAAAGTAAAAACGGGAGCAAACGTAGAAAGCCTTTCAAATTTGTCTGTTCTTCTTCAGATGGCATCTTACTCGAAGTATTTCATAAATCTTAATGAATTTGACTGTCGATTAAGGGTTTGGAACTATTTCAAAATGTTGAAGCAATAGCTGTCATCCAAGTGCTGCCTGAAAATGTGTTTTGTATTATCAAACCTAATAATATATTTTTTAAGCTTTTTTAAGACAGCAGTGCACTGTCTACTCACAAAGCCACTGTAAATTGTTATTCTACCTTACTTACTTACTTACTTATTTTTCAATCATTATATTGTTTATGGCCAGTGAATATTTAACACGCCTCGACGCCTGACCGCAAGTTGACCGGTCAGATTTATGGGTGATTGCTTTTTGTTTACCTTTATTACTAGTACTTTGATCCCGATTTATTCTTACGGAGGAAATAAAATAGATTTTAGACAACTCAAATTGACAAAAAATTGCATGTGGTTTTTTTTAAGGACTACTGTAATTTAGGACCTGAAAATTTTGTAAAGCTCTGACTTTTAGCATCGTAAATGAAACTTATATGAGAAAATACTTACTTACCTAAACCACAGCCATGATATTTAGCGAACTCCTTTGTTTTTTGTCTAGGCTCATTGGGTTGGGTCAGGTAAGTCCTAAAAATTTAAAAAGTGAAAGTTTGTATGTTTGGAGACAAACTGAAAAATTCGCCAGCCAGTTTATCCATGATATATTTGTTACTCTTTCAGGCAGAAACTACTATAATTATAGCTGATAGGTACATTCAAAATACACATAAAGCATAATTTTACTTAATTTAGAATGTTATTGTAAAGTAGTACAGTGGCGGACAAGGTCGGCGTAACACTTCCGGTTTTTCTGTATTGCAAAATAGCTCTTGTAGTTTGTAAATACAGTCTAGGGCTGACGAAACCATAGACAAATCTGTTACGGCCTCCTAGTCCGTGACTGTACTAACTTCATATTAACATTAATTTATTGGGTAGGAGGTAGGTTCCTACATAAGTATATGCCAATTATGATTTCACTGTCCTTACGCTGCCACTGCAGTTAAATTAATAAACATAACGGATCAATGACCCAAGCATGCTAAAATTGATATTGACACACATTTACACGACCAGTTATCTTGACCGATCTAACAATGAGCTTTCCTTTGGCAAGGCAGTTGTTTTTAAACTGGTTTAGTTTATATCCCACGCTGTGCTAAAATAGAGGAATTGAGTTAAATTGATGTTAATTGTTTTGATAATTAAAGAAAATTGTTTTATTCAATATTTCATATGTACAGTGGCGGACACGATCGGCGTAACACTTCCGGTTTTTCTGTATTGCAAAATAGCTCTTGTTCTTTGGTAATACAGTGTAGGGCTGACGAAACCATAGACAAATCTGTTACGGCCTCCTAGTCCGTGACTGTACATGATTTACTATGTATAGTATAATTTTTCATTCATTTTGATAATTTAAATGAACTTTCGTTTGAGAGTATGTATGGAGATAGGTTTGAATGGATTGCCAAAATTAGTGAAGCTATCATTTTTATGGTGTAGTGTTATGTCAATATTTTATCGAAATCGATTTAAATTTATACCTAACCTGGCTTTCTGTTATTTAAAAATCTTTTATTTTTTAAAAGATACTAGGTACTTATTACTAAAATGTTAACAACAAACATTTATATCCTATCATTATAAGTATTAAAATATTATATAAATTATTTTTTGTAAAAACGTGCGCAACGACATCACGAAGCAACTTTAAAAAGTTTAAAATAAGTTAAAGGCACTAGAGCACTGTACTCATCGGACCTAACGAAGCCAGTGAATACTTATTTTTAACATTTTTTAAGTCAGAAAACTTGTCTTTGTGTATTTTGGTTTTGGAAGAAATACAATAAGAAATAACTAAGGTAAATAAAGAAGGTAAATAATAATAAAAAAAACACTCAACCCTTTTTAAAACAATGTGTAGTTACACCAATTTATCGACTGGAGAGATTTTGAACATTACGAATTCTGGGATTCTTTTCGGTCCCGAATAGCAGAATACACTAAATGTATTAAAACTAACCTATTCATAATGTATTACAAGGATCAATGACCGGTTTTTTTTTAATAATTGGCTGTACAAAGTAGCCGGGCCAACTATGTAGTATTAAATAATAGCATAAATCTATCTTAATTGTATTTTTTATTGTAAATCACGCACTTGGCCCGTTTTTTTTTTGTTAAGTAACCATGGGATGAGTGAGATGCTTTCATCCAATCTTAGCGGTTGCGGTAACGCACGGACTGTTGACTACCTGGCTGAATGGCCGAAGAGGCATTCGCCGTAGAAAAAAAAAAGGTAAACGGTTTTTTACGCTATTTCGTGTTGGCGGGCTCTTTTACTTTGTAAATCACGAATTTTGTCGGGAAGATTCATTTTTATCTATTTTCTATTATATTAACTGTTGTATTAACATTTTTAACGAGGCTATTTTTCGGGAAACATTCAAACATCGATAACATTTTAACTTTTTAGATTACCAGAAAATATTAACTTATGGGGGAAAATAGGTATACTAAACTTCAATACATAGTATAAAACAAAGTCGCTTCACGCGTCTGTCCCTATGTATGCTTAAATCTTTAAAACTATGCAACGGATTTTGATGCGGTTTTTTTTAATAGATAGAGTGATTCAAGAGGAAGGTTTATAAGTATAATACATGCACAATATAGTTATAGATTAGGCGGTACGAAGTTCGCCGGGTCGACTAGTATAGTATAAATTTGTGTTCACTGCTAGGCATGGGACCTCGCTCCTGTGTATTTTTAAGTATACATGTCCTGTTCCACTTTAATCCAGTCGGTTCTATACAATCAAAAGTTAAATTAAGGCAACTACCTACATAACCTACGTATTATAAGTAAGGAAGCACCTTTTTTTTAAGGCGGTTATAGGGGTGATCAAAATTATTGCATCCAATCAATTTAAGAGTGATAAAAGGATACAATTAATTGAAAATACAATCTCAAAACATGATAAATTATAGAAACAAAGATTATCCCGAGCAACCTATCGTAGCAAGTCCCATCAATTTTATTTTAAGAGCCGCCATTACGGGACAAATGACCGGATGGTCGGCCGTTCAAAGATGTTACCAGTAAAACAACTTACATTGATATAAAATTGGAAAACATCCTTGTTGTGTCTTTATATTTTTATTGTAGATCCATATAAACTTACAATTGAGTATTTTAAGACTTTGAATGTTTCCATATTTAATACTAGTTGACCCGGCGAACTTCGTACCGCCTCCAATAACTATGTTGTGCATGAATTATACATACAAACCTTCCTCTTGAATTACTCTATCTTTAATAAATATCGCATCCAAATCTGTTGCATAGTTTTAAAGATATAAGCTTAAATAGGGACAGACGCGGAATGTTTTGATATTGAAGTACCTATAAAAAAGATTTAATTGTTTGTTTGTTTGAACTGAAAAGGCCATGCAAAAACTAGAATGATTTAAAAATTCTTCAGTAGGTAATTAGAATCCTACATTATCTCTGATGAACGAATAAAATTTTAATAAAAAAAACGACATTGCAAGCTTTACGAAGTTCGCCTAGTTAGCCTAGTCAGTCTATATAACCTACTTCTATTTTATTGTAGATCCATACAATTGAGTCTTTTCAGACTTTAGTTTAGGCGTTTTTTTTATACAACACTCATTTTCACATATGCCTGCCTATATACCTATTTGTAGCATTTTATGGCAGGAAATACCTTAACCTTATGATTATCGGACCCTCGGTTGTGTCGTACTTACGTATCATATCATTATGTTGAATGAGTGTAGAAATCATTAGCGTGAAGTTTTCTTTCAACAAGTAGGCATTTTTTAATAAATTATTTTTTATTTTTAGTTAAATCACGTCACATCACTATATTGCTTGCATGAAAGGGGATGTTAGTTAATGAAAAGTTGTATTATAAATGGTTTACTTAAATAAAAAAAAACTTTATTGGAGAACTGGCCGAGGTGGCGTAGGTTCGGAAGGATTGCAGAAATAGAGGGAGGCCTTTGCTCAGCAGTATGACACTTCGCAGGCTAAATAAAATAAAATAAACTTTAATGAAGTAAAGTATCTTATTTTTATTTTTGGGAGTGTTGTGAATGCTAATGGTTGGACCAATTAACTTTGTGTTCAACGTCTTAACCCTATATACCTAAAGAAAAACATTACCTACATTTAAAATATTGTGTTAAAAATGTAACACGGTAACGCAAAAAAAGGTTTGCAACCTATTGTTACATTGTAACAGACATTGACTGATTTTTTTCCATACCGAATAGAATACTATCAATCAATCGAACATGAAAGAAGTAAAAAAAAAACACCTGATCTACCCAAAACTACCTGCATGTGATCGACAAAAGAAAATCTTGCCTATTCTTCATAAGCTACGCAAGATATTATGCTATTTTGCTTTTTAAAACTTACCTATATGCTGGGGGATACGTAATAATAATGATAAATTATACTATTAAGAATTAAGATAATCATTTTAACCTAGCCGATATTTTGTTCTTTAATATCGATAAAAATTAGTAAACTTACAACACTAATAAAAAATAAAAAGCTTTTAGGTAGTGCTGCCAATGATATCATTAATTAAGAAATGAATATCGATAGATTTTGTTCTTCATTATTTCCTTGACATCATTTTACAAAATGTAAGTTGGAACTTTGGATTGGAACAGATTATCCTACAAAACAGTGAGGTGCGGTGAGGTGGGGAAACGCTACGCTACAAGAAATCTTTGCTACAAAAAAGGAAGTGAAACATCAAAATAAAATTCACAACAAAATCAGTAAGAAAATACATTATTTCTTAAACTTTCTCTAAACCTTGACCGGTAACATAAAGCCTAACATTTTGTGATTTTGGGTACGCAAAAAAATTACCTGCAATTATTCAAAAGACTATTCTTAGAAATCTTGCCATTCAAAAATCTTCTCGAACACATACATATTACGATTTTATATCACTTGCAACAACATTGAGACGTCACTGTACTGTTAGACTTTTAAGTTACAATCGAACTTCGACTCTAAAACCATGGACTATGGTTGAATTTTATTTTGTTTAATCTCATTTCAATAGGTATATTATCTTGATACACATCACACAACTTTCTCTTGCATGTCTGGGACTCGTCGTGAACATTATGAAGATTAATCGTTTAGAATCTAATTTGGATACTTTACTTTATTTTTTGGGAAGCTCATTCCCACAATTTCTATAACTTGAGTCACACAACTCATACATTATGTTTGTTCCACTGCTGGACATTGTTCTCTCCGTTGGGACAAAATACTAGTCGACCCGGCGAACTTGGTACCGCCTGATTTATTACTACCTATGTTGTTTTCCCGGTATTTATTCGAATTTTTCTAGCCGTAAAACCATCCTTGGACTTTTGAAAACGAACGAACGAACATTAAAAAAAAGATATGGTAAAATTGGTTTAGGCGTTTTTAAGTTACCAATTTGCGATTCATTTTAATACTATATCTATATCAATATTATAAAGAGGAAAGATTTGTTTGTTTGTTTGTAACGAATAGGCTCCGGAAATACCTACTGAACCGATTTGAAAAATTCTTTCACTGGTAGGAAGCTACACTATCCCCGAGTGTCATAGGCTACATTAGATTTTCAAAAAAATTAGGGATCCTTACCTAAACTCAAATAATATAACCCAAGGTGCAATATTTTTTCCGTTGTTTACATATTTTGACAGGTGGTTTGGTGTTGTTGTTTGTTTTTTATTCGGCCATTCTGGGCAGTCAAAAGAACATAGTCTATAGAGCCAAGTCTTTTGTAGTATCTATATTGTACATCGGCTTTGTATTCGATGTATATTGTTAAACATGCAGCTTCTCCGAGTTGCTTGGCACCTTACGCGCTTTAAATCCTTCCCTATACTAAAAAAAAAAACTACAATATTGATTGTCTATGGTCAAGCTGTCAAACGTCATTCTTTGTGTTCGCGTGGTTACCGGCGCTTTGTTTTTTAGTAAAAAATAGTTTCGATTTATTAAAATAAGTGAAAATAACAGCAAAACTACACGAAAATGTGTACAAAAACATAAGTCAAAGGACAGGAAACTCGAAATATATCGGAACAAGATCCGAAAATTGTGGAATGCAGGGAAATAAAAAACCTGCAACAAGGACGTCAGCTTCGGAAGTTTTTTCTCGAAGCAGGATCTGCAGGATGAGAATTCTTCTGGTATAATTAAAAATTACATTGGTTACGTACCAATGACCTCATATGACACAATGTGTCATGTTGGCATGTTTTTTTTCAAACAAGCCCTTTCTATTGACACGGGTGGTATACGCGATATACCGACGTGTTTGTTGGCGCATGCCTTTACAAACAAGCCCTTTCACATTGACACGGGTGATATACGCGATATATCGACGTGCTCGTTGGCAAAGCAGCCGTTTATTGGTTTGATAAGGGCGAAGCACGCGCACGCGATGCGCAGACATTTTGGCGGCAAAATATTTTTTGTCTTCAAAATATTTTTTGTCTTCTGAACAAGACACAGGCTGTGTACGAGATACATGGATGTGCTCTACAATTTCTTAAGTGTCAAATCACAAAGATTTACTCAAATGAATCACAATCAACATGAGGCACAAATGCCAATAGAGCAAAGGATGGAGATAACTTATCTTCTCCGTAGCAAGTTAATACTACCAATGTACTACCACACAGGTAGGCATAACATTCAGGTTTAATCAGTGACACTGAGGGAGATACCTACTTCCCCAACAACCTTAATTTGGCCCAAAGAAATAAGCTAAAACTTAACTTTTGGAAGAGTTTTTCCCAGAAAACTAAGTATAAGAAATTGAAAATAAACAAAATAAATTTGTTTTGGGACCCGCCATGCTATGGAAAAATTCTTACAACACTAAAAGTAAGTTAAAACATAAACCAGCTGAAACTTATATCCCCACTGCGATGCAGTCAGGATCTTTGCTGTCTTGCATTCTATTCAAACAAAAGCAAGAATAAATTTTACCATGTCTAATCTAGATAAACCATTCTTTGAATCTAGTCAATGATGTACTGCGGGACAAGTTCCTTATTTTGGCCATGATCTTCAACAGAAGATTGCAACAATGACAATTTAGTCAACACAATGCAAAAATCAATATGCAAAAGCCACCTGCAAACCCTGAATGGGAAAACTTTATCAGGCCATCCCATTACTACCATATTGGTTTGCACTGCTGTATGGGGAAAACCCATGAAACCCCTGGTAGCCAGGAACTACCAATACTAGAACCACCATAGGGTTTCGCAGGCAACAGCCTAACGACCCAGACGCAGCCCTGTCTAAGCGGCATGCTCCTTCTGACAAAATAGAGGTAAGCCATGGTGGCAAGCTTATTTCCACTTTTTTCCTAAGCTAAAGGAAAAATCTGTGTTATAATTTGTTTATTTTGGGTTCTGTATGTTAAGGGTATAACTACACCTTTTCATTCAATAGAATCTTAAAATCTGTCCAAGAACTCAGTAATATGTTTAAATTAAAACCATTTAAAATATTTTAACATTGCCCAGAGTACCATCAATACACTCTGAAAATTTATTCAAGAACACAGTATTATGGTTAAATTAAAACCATTGAAAATATTTTAACATTGCTCACAGTACCATCATTAAATAAATTAAGTAATGGATATAGTCAAAAATTTAATCAGATTGTTAAAAGTGTGACAATCAAGCCAGTCAGTTATATAAAAAATCTATATTTGAAATATTTCATCAGTTTATAACAGTGTTATATTTACACGTCGAATGTATACTTACCCTCAAACGCATACAAACTATGTACAGTTTATTGCACAGGACATTTAGAGGTTTAAATAATTTAAGAATAAGATTTTTACATTTACATGAGTTCCAGACACATCCTTATGGATGTGTACAGTTTCACTTTAAATAATGAAAGTGGTTTTTAGCTTTCTTACATCAATAAAGCCTTTATTTTGTAAATTTTTAAATCTATTCTATAAATATATGGAAAAAATATAATTTTATGCAAATACATATTATGTACAGACAAATGCAAATGCATGAAGAGTTAATAAAAATTATCACATCTAATTATCACATTTACTCTCATATTTGCTACGCTCAGAGCATTAGAATGTAATACATGGAATTTGGGTACAAATGTGTACCAAGTTTTTTGAGCCAGCAAGGGGTATTTGTAACAGTTGTGTGTTTTTTGAGTACTTACAAGCTGTTTAGACCAAACACTTTCTATAAATGTTCATATATTATGTACATTGATATGTACATACATAATACATAGGTACAAATATACTTATTGCTACGCCTGTTTCCATAGGGGTAGGCAGAGAAAATTAATTTCTACTTGCTATGATTCTGACAAATCTTTTCTTTTCGCTTCTTTAGGCTGCAAGTTTTTAATAACTCTTTTCATTATTACAATGATTCAATTAGTCAAACATCTTAAATTCAGTATTCTTATGAATTAAACCTAAAAATTTTCGCAATTTACTTACTTTTGACACTTCATATGTAACATTAGTAGAAGCTTGTCCAGCTTCTTGCTATGCATGGGTGAATTTTGGAAACTGGAACAAAAATCCTGGAATTTTTATTTACTGTATCTAGTGTTAACTATGTTAACAGCATAATGATGGTCATCACAACTTTGGTTCTCTGTTATGGATTATTTTTTGGTTTTTGCAACACCCTGAAAGAAATCTTTCTTAATTATTATCTTCACCTTTCAGAGACCTGCTTCATTGTCAGATAATATAGAAACAGAGATATGCTCCAGCAATGCCGGCTTAAAATATCAGTACCACTACTGTCATTTGTAGAAATTATAATTGAGTCCTCAGCGGTGAGCATTGAGCAAACTCAATACAATAATTAAAATAACAATGATCCATTCTTTGTTTTTTGTTCCATATAAATGGACATTCCTCCTAAGAATGTTAATTCAGGTGCTTCAAATTTTTATAAATTTGATTTTATGTTGAATGGTGGCTCTAAAATAGGGGATGATGATTATATTATGAAGACCTACCACCATTGCCATATTAATGTCATTGTTTATTTATTTATAAATAAATATAAGATATGATTAAAGTATTAATAAATAAACATGAGATATGATTAAAGTATTGAATGTGAATGTGAATGACAGTTAAAAAACATGTTACTAGCTTTAAGTAGCTACTGCTACACAGAACAAATATTGACTTACTAGTCATGTTACTAGTTTTAAGTAGTTACTGCTACACAGAACAAGTATTAACTTACTAGTCATGTTACTAGCTTTAAGTAGCTACTGCTACACAGAACAAGTATTAACTTACTAGTCATGTTACAAGCTTTAAGGAGCTACTGCTACACAGAACAAGTATTAACTTTTAAAAAGTAAAGTACTAGAACTAAATAAATACAGACTTCAATATACATAAAGTTATACTGATATTGTTAAGACATTGAGTCTTAGATTTTTTGTAAACCAAATTAAATTAATCAAAGCTTTTGAACGTGAAAACACTTCTGTTCTGTAAAACTTCTGTGATTTTGAGAAAACATTCGTAAAAAACCCATTGTTAATTCTTTCAAAAAACGACACAAATCTGTGACCTCATCAACAATATTATAGGATGCTGGACCAAAAATATTTTGCTATTTTGGGGTAAAAAGGGAGTAAAATCTTTTAAATAAGATGATCTTGTTTGGGTGCGTCTCCTGGCGGCTTCCATCGTTGGCTTCGATGATGGGTCTGATCGAAGGCGTGCCGCGGCAGGGTGCAGTCTGGCTCGTGTAGCATGACGTAGCTACGTACAATGTTTTGCTATGCGGACTGGTCTGTCCTTTTGGGGACTGTTTTTTGCCTGCGCCTCTTGCGAATAGGATACTATATTAATAAATATAATGATATGAGACTTGAAATAAGAGACACCTTTTATCCTATGTAGAATAATTTAATTTTAAATTTGAAAGTTAAGGTGTTTGCAGGACAAACACAAGCCATCTAGCAACCACCAAGTCTAAAGGTGTGTCATTAGACAGACAGTTGACTAAACCAGTAGGTCTTGAACTATGTAGAGGTTCACATAATACAACTCTATTCATGTGATATCTTTTTGTTTTAGTTAAGAAGCGGTATTAATACGCCCTGTTTTGATTACATTTGATATTACATTTAACTTTATTAAATTTTCTTTTATGTTTATTAAATTTTCATGTTCCTTTACTAAGGATATATAAAACAACTTAATTAAGTTTTCAAACAAATCTGTTTGTCCTTTCCTATATTAGAAGGGGTTATCTTCGATAGAAGCCTCACAACTTTTGTTTTAAGATATTATTATTGGCTCTGAACATCTGCATGTTTAACAATATACATCGAATACAAAGCCGATGTACAATAGGATGATCAAACGAGCTCACCTGAGTGAAGTTCGATCATTATTGTACGAAGGCTTTGTATGAAGATGTATATTGTCCCGCCCGCCCTTTACAATTTGTAAGTAACCCAAGTTGTGAGTCAAGCTCAATAAGGCTCTAAAGAATGACGTTTGACAGCTTGACCATAGACAATCAATATTGTAGTTTTTTTTTTTAGTATAGGGAAGGATTTAAAGCGCGTAAGGTGCCAAGCAACTCGGAGAAGCTGCATGTTTAACAATATACATCTTCATACAAAGCCTTCGTACAATAATGATCGAACTTCACTCAGGTGAGCTCGTTTGATCATCCTATTCTATGGCGTAACGAAGTAAGCCGGGAAAGCTCGTAGATTATAAACAGCAAAGATTTGATTGTTACTTTGAATCGAAACTGCTCCGAAAGTACGGACTGATTTGAAAAAATATATTTGATGAACATAGGCATAATCATCAATCAATATGCATAGTAAGTATAAAATAAAGTCGCTTCCCGTGTAATCCCCAATGCAACGGATTTTGATGCGGTTCTTTTTAAAAGAATAGAGTGATTCAAGAGGAAGGTCTATATGTATAATTCATGCACAACATAGTAATAGGTAAGGCGGTAAGTAGTTCGCCGGGTCGACTAGTTATAGGTATATAATATTTTCAAAAAAGGTTAAAAATCTATCGACGACGATGTTAGCGGTACGAAAGTATAATGCAAT
Source organism: Euspilapteryx auroguttella (assembly GCA_951802225.1). Taxonomy (NCBI): domain Eukaryota; kingdom Metazoa; phylum Arthropoda; class Insecta; order Lepidoptera; family Gracillariidae; genus Euspilapteryx; species Euspilapteryx auroguttella. Next base: position 4,374,695 of record OX637667.1, read on the forward strand.
AAATACCGGTCAGCAAGTAGTGATGCTTATATTTTTTGGCGTTGTTGGTCTAATTTGAGTTTAACATTGAACCATTAGGTCAATACCGTGCATAAATTACTTAAGTAACAGACACAGTATTGTTAAAATTGTCAGATAGCTTGGCAAATTGCTCTCTGACCTTTTTATCGACAGAAGGTCTTTGTTTGGTTTTAATTATAGAATTTTTGATTGATTTTCAACAAGTCGACCTGGCGAACTTCGTACCACCTAACCTTGTACTATGTTGTGCATGTATTATAAATATAAACCTTTCTCTTGAATCACTCTATCTTAAAAAAAAAACCGCATCAAAATCCGTTTTTAGTACCTATTTTAACCGACTTCGAAAAAGAGGAAGTGTTCAGTTGATGTAAGTGTCAGTTTATTGAAGGCGGGTTCCTTTTTTTTTAAAGGCAATTAGTAAGTAACCTAAGTAAGTAAATCTTAATTTAACTAAAATAAAATTAAGGTCATTAACGCACTTAATTAAAAACGCAATTAAAGCATTTACATTTCTTAGAAATACCTACATTTTAAATTGGGTTCTAATTTACCCAAAATCTTTAGGACTTTTTTTTATTTGTTTTTTTTTTGGGCACCCTAGAATGAAGATTCTAGCTAGTAAGGAGCCCTGACTGTTTGTTATGACTACCCAAAATATCCCCTTCTATGTCTATAATTTCTTTAAGTACTGGAAAGGCAACAAAACTCATGTAATTCGACCCAACTCATACAACACATGGATTCTAGCTAATAAGCAAAGATACAAGATAACTGTGGGAACATAAAACAATACTTACTGTACCAATTAAAACCATTAAGTTCTTCGATGCTATAAAACGATTAGGAACGCTAAAAACTATAATTAATATAGTGTAAAATCGTAAATTAGACTGATAGGTGGGGAACTAAATTTATTTGAGGTGTATTGTTTGATTATGTGAATTTTAATATTTTTATGAGTTTGATAATGAATTTCCTGTCCCTAGAATAAATTTGATTTGTGCATACTTAATTATGTGTCACAATAGTATTCGAAAATTGACATACTTACTTAATGGAAGACGGGACATTATATTTATCTAGTTTCAGTAGCATATAGAAATAAGATAAAAACGCTTTATTGGAAAAATAAAGGCCAAAAATTATAGTTTAAGTATAATACTTACAAAACAATACAGATACAGTATTTTTTTTTAATATTATATAGATGAAAAAGAGGGCAAAGGACGGCCTTTCGACTCAAAGAGATTTCTTCTAGGCAACTCAAGTTATAAATGTATCATTTCAAATGTAGAAAACGGCAGAAAAACGGTCAGTTGCCGGCCACTGAACGCTAGAGACCCAAAAAAAAGATCCCAAAGCAATTGGGATAAAAACCAGGTGGTTAAGATGAAGTTATTGCAATCTGTGTCTTAGGAAAATAGGTTAAGGTTAGAATTCGTTTAGCATGTCAAGCAGATGGTATCATTAACGAAAATTCCACAAAGTTGTTGGCAGTCATTCATGGCTTTTAAATTGTGAAATATAGCTCGCTTTATAATATGAGATCGTTTTGATTATTAAATTTTAATCTTGGTAAGTAAATTATTCGACAAGTTATTTAATGTAGGTAACCTAAAATAGGTAGGTATACCGAATGAATTTTATCGACGTAGTTAAAGTTCATCCCTCTTACCCCCAGCCCATCACTATTTTTTTATTTTGTACGTTTTGTTTTTTTTGCAGTACCTACATTATGTTATAATCCTCTAAAACCTGGAAATTGCGCTCTTAAAAATTATTTTACCGAATTAGCATTATCAAAGACGAGTTTCAAAGCTTTTGAGTATTTTTCTTTTTATTATTCTCAAAAAACGTGGACAGTTGGACAGTTGACATAAAAAATGACATCTTTTATTAATTTTTAGCTTACCGTTATAAAATCAGTGTAGAAATCCACAAATTTAAGCCATTGCAAGTAGATTGCACAAAGCCAAGCTTCCTTTAATACGATGCACAGAAAACGACGCAAGCGCACCACACTCAAATCCAAGTTTTAAACTACATTTCACTATGAAAACACACTTGTTTTGAACAAAATTTAGTGAACTTTTTACATGACAGAACTTATTTTATAAAAAAGAATTAGAGGAAGACGTTTACACTCCCCCGCGCGTTTTTACAACTGGCTTCAAGCTTTGAGATATTTTTACCTGCTACAAGAAAAAAAATAGCCTTTCGTTTGCCGCCAATTCACAAAGCATTCAAAACCTTACTCACAACAATTTATGGTATAAATTGGTCTAATAAAACAATAAAGTTACCAAGGAAGTTGGTAAAAGCGGCTTGTGATAGGATTATGTGTGTTCAGTCTTAAGTTTTAGAGTGTTTATTTGTTTAACTTGAGATTAAAGCACAATCCTGCTTTGTTAGCCGTTATAGGTAGGTTGCCGGGCAGTTGGCCGAGATGTCGTTGGTTCTTCAACTTTAGAAAAGCTCTTCGTCTTAGAAAAGAATCTAGGCAATAAAGTAGGTACTACTTAAGAATATTCTATAGTTTTTTTTTTCAGTAAGTAATAGAGATGTAAGTAGGTAAAAACCGGAAGTTATCGATATTTTTTTAGATATTGGACATCACTATAAAACTTATATTTTCCTTTATCTAAGTAAGTACCTACTCTACTTACTTTGCTTGCGCACTGCACACTGCCTGCACGTTATCTAAATACCTCTATCTATTACACTAATATTATAAATGCCAGTTATAATTGTTATAACTTTGTGAGTGCGTATGTTTGTTCTTCTTCACTACTAAACGGCTGAAGATATTTTAATAAAATTTGGCACTTCCGTAACCTAACACATAGGCTATTTATTTTACCTTATAAACAACGGGTTACACAGCGGGGCACAGCTAGTAAGTAATCTATACCAATATTATAAAGAGGAAAGATTTGTTTGTTTGTACCGATTTGAAAAATTATTTCACTGGTAGAAGGCTACACTATCCCCGAGTGACATAAGCTATATTAGATTTTCAAAAAAATTAGGGATCCTTACTTAAACTCTAATAATGTAGCCCAAGGTGCAATATTTTTTCCGTTGTTTACACTTTTTGACAGGTGGTTTGTTGTTGTTGTTTGTTTTTTTATTCGCCCATACTGGGCAGTCAAAAGAACATAGTCTATAGAGCCAAGTCTCTTATATTCTATGGCGTAACGAAGTAAGCCGGGATAGCTCGTAATACTCTAAAGAAGAAAGATTTCATTTTTGTTTGCAATGATTATGCTCCGAAATTACTGAACCGATTTGACAAATTATTTCACTGTTGGGAAGCTACACTATCCCCGGGTGTCATAGGCTATTCTTTAAAATTCTGAACGCAAGGCGGCACGAAGTTCGCCGGGCCAACTCAGCAAGTACTTAAAAATGGATGGATCCAAAAAGTTTGAGAATCGTATAAGCTGGACCGGCGTCTCTAAAACCAGTTTCGCCAGATATAATAACAGAACAGGCCCTATATGAATTAACTGATTTCGAATTGTTATATACTTACTTACTGTACTTACATACCTTACTATTGTTTATCTGCAAGTAAATATATAGCTTACTATAAGCACAGTATAATAAATAGTACTACATACAGTACGGGCACTCCCTGCCTCCCTCAGCGAGTGCTGCTCCCCCGCTCTCGGTTACTTCTCAGTTACCGCTCAGTACTAGTATCTCTAGTTGGTCTGTGGTACAATTAAAGCAGCGTCGCGCGTCTCATCTCACTCACACAAGCATGATATGCGTGCACGAACATGCACAACATAGTAATAGTTTATGGGGTACGAAGTTCGCCGGATCGACTAGTTGATAATAGTAACCCATCATTCTCAGAGCCCCTAACTAGGGAAAACCTGTATCTAGGGTGATCGAAACATAAACAGAGACGAACATTCCACCCATACAGGGAAATAAACATCGATTTGATATTCTTTTGTTTTGTTACAAATGTAAAACAATGTCTTTTATATTTTTGTAATTTTGTATTTTTGGCATACCCAATAGGGTCTACAATTGAAACTTTTAAATGTACATTATTATCTGTACTTTAACATTGTAGAAGGCAAAATAAATATATTGAGTATTGAGTATTCATCATAACAATTTTCGCCCCGCTGGAAATCGAACCTTTTTTCTTTTTTAGGCAGGGAAACTCCTAACGAGTACCCTGCAGCCCCGGGGGTAGCCGCAGGGTTATGTGGGGTTCACACCCACTAAAACCCCGCCGGTGTCCTTCTCAGCTGATAGCAGGAGGGTCGCGGGTGAGCCTGTGGATTTCTCAGCATTGGCTGTATAGCCTCTCCTCGGGGGGACATGATGGTTGTCCCATGAAGCTTTTCCAACGCTCAACGGCGGAAACGGGATACCCGCGTTCCGCCGTCTTTCTCGGGGCCGTTATATGACTACACGAGGCCCCCGCCTCGTGCACCCAACGACCCCGGGGTCCCCTCTTAGTCGCCTCTTACGACAGGCAGGGATACCTCAGTCCTATTCTCAGTTAGATTCCCGGTACTGCAGGGCGTACCGGGAATCTAACCTTGTGCAACCGCGTCACGGTCCCCATCACTAATGCCAACTGAGCCATGGAGGAGTCAATTAAAGTACTTTTAAATAGGACGCAGACATTTCTTATTAAAGGCTAGAAAACTACGTTGCGTTTTATTATTATTATTATTATTATACTAGCACCACTTGGATAAACATTTAATATCTTCTATAATCTTGCTTATAATTTTTAAGGCTCTGTTGTGTAGCTTTAAGGATAATGATCTTAGAAATATTCTTTTACAACATTAAAGTGGCCACTTCAGGCAACAAACTGTTTTTTTTTTTCAAAGATTTTAAACCTGAAAGCTACACAAATGGGCCTTCAAATTTCTAAGCAATATTATCTAGGGAGTCAAAGACGAATATTTTTTATTTTCACCGTGGTTTAGAAGATATCAATTATTTATCGGGAGTGGCGCTAGTTTCGCACCGTGTAAGCCCAAATCTATAAAATTAAAAATATACAAGTTTACCTTTTAGTTAAGCATTATATTTATTTCATTTTCTACTTAAAAACTAAACAACAGAAAAAAAATTAAAGTAAAAATTAAGTTTTTTCGTCGATTTCTCTTGCTGGCTGAGTGTGAGTGATGTTGTACCTAGAAAACAAAAAAAAACTTTTATTTGTAAGTACTAGCGGTTCAGCAGTTTACGCGCGAAAGCGTAAATACAGACAGACAGAGTTATTTTCGTACATAAAATATCGCCAGATTGAAACATCAAAGTTCCAATTTTCCCGTGGGAATTTCGGAATTAAAAGTACTTATAGCCATTATGTCCGAATTAAGGTGGTAACTCTCGGTATGGCGCGATATTTTTTTTTTTTTTTTGCGCTTTATAACAATGTGGGAGATGGTTTTTTACATACGCAAATTCATTAAAACTTTATTAAAAATTAATAGTTTCGCCAGAATAAATAAAAAACGCCATACCGAGAGTTATTACCACCTTAAAAAATACCATAATAGTAGTCTACATGGCGTAGAGATCAACAAAGTTTGCCAAATCAGGTCGTTGTAAATAAATGAATATCAATATATATAAAACTCTTCCGTTACTGACTGACTGACTGACTGACAGACAATGCAGAGCCGAAACTACTGGGCGTAGCGGGCTGAAATTTTGCATGTGGGTTCCTTGGGGAATGTAGATGAGCACTAAGAAGGGATTTCCCGAAATTCCCACGGGAACGGGAAAAAACGGGATTTTTGTGTTTATGAGAAATCTGCACGGGTAAAACCAACCGCGGGGCAGCCTCAAGTAAAATTATAAAAACCTGTACTTATCAAAATAATAAGTTATTACCTCAAGCAGCCTTAGACCGAGGCACCCAGGGTTCAATCTTAGGCCTGGTGGTGCTGTACGGGGTGTATTGACCCGTTGTCCCCGAGAGGTTCTCAGTGTGCTCCGCCATCCATTTGTATTTTGGTCTGCTCGGGTCCTGAAATATGGAACGAGCATTTATTATTATTATCTCAGTCAAAAGACGTGAACTGCTAGATATAGGTCCCCCACAAATTGCCTCTAGGAGGAGGGAGGAGGGAGTTTGACTAAATCACCACAGGTTTGCAATATCTGTTTTTTTATATGATGATGCTGCCTGTCCTTTCCTTAGCCTTTAACAGCACTTACAGCACAGTATAATAACTAGTACTACATACAGTACGGGCACTCCCTGCCTCCCTCAGCAAGCGCGGCCCGCGCTCGGCAGCGCTCGGCCACGCTCGGCCGCGCTCGGCAACACTCGGCCGCGCTCGGCTCCTCTCAGTGACGCTCAGTACAAATAAAGCGTCGCACGTCTCATCTCACTCACACAAGCATGATACGTGCACGTACACGAGTTGCGGCTGTGCGCAAAGCAACGTGATTTTGTCATATGAAATGTCCGAGGTGTGCTTAAAGGAAGAAATAAAAAAAAAGTGCACAACAAACAAAGAAAAATTAATAAATTAAAATGCTTATTTCAAAACTAATTTGATGATTTACCTGGTGTGGTGGCAGATCGGTCTTGTAGTGGAGCCAGCCAAACCACTCTGGTGTTACCTGTAATAAAACAATATTAAACACTTTATTACCATCTTTATAATCAAAGTTACTGTGGCTGTCTGTGTGTTACTCAATCTCCCCCAAACTACAGAACCGATATAGCTGAAAGATCTGAAAATTTTTAGGTAACTTGGACATAATTATAGTAAAGAAATGGAAAAGCTGAAATTTTATTGTTTGAAGAGGAATTGTAGTAAGAAAACATTGACAAAATTAAACTAAATTGTTAAATTACATCATTTGTGATATAAATTTAATATTCATATTTTACCTGGCTAGCATCATAGTCAAAGTGCGCCTTGTCGGAGTAACGAACCCATCTGTTTCTGCCGAAGAAGTAGTTAGGATTCTCATAGTACTTGTTGCCGTACTTGTCTTCTCCTACAAGGGTGCCATACTTTACGTCATCATATCTAAAATTTTACATTGAACTTTATTAGTACAAAATAGAAAAGTGATAAGTACAGACTTTGGCTGTTTTGCCTGATTGTTTTATTTATATTACTTAAGGAAGGGGCAAATAGGTGTGATAGTAGCACAACTTTGATAAATAATTAATATCTTCATGGCAGAAATCAAAAATATGCATGTTTGACTTTGACACCCTAGATAATCTTGCTTAGAATATTTAAGGCTCTATTGTGTAGCTTTTAGGACAATCATCTTAGAAATATTATTTTGCTACCTATTTAGTTTCATAAAAGATTCAATGTCAAACTTTATTAGAGAAAAACTTATAAAGTTCCAATTGTTATTCAAAAACACTGTAGTGTTATATTCCATAAAAATAATAAGTTAAATAGGTCCTAACCATTGGGTTTGGTCTCTTTGCATACAAATGGAGATGAGACTATTTTGTACAACATAGAATTCTGCTCAGGTTTAATGGTAAGAGCTTTATAATGGACTTGAAACCTTAAGCCAAGAGGCGGTTAGTAGGTAGTTTTGAAGGCTGTGCCTGTAGCCAATTAATTCGAAGATAATTCTGGGCGACAATAATAACCAAAAATAATTATATAACGAAACTTACTTGAACAAATTATAGAGGGTCGCGCGGATACCACCGTTAGTGCGAAGAATACTGAATACGTTGGCGATCTTGTCCAGCGCTAAGTATTTAGCGAGCGACATTTTTTCAGGATTTTCTACAAAATAAACCCAAAGAAATATTTTCTGCAGCCTTTTTTGTTGTGGTTGTGGAAATTTGACAGTTTGATTGACTGATAAAATAGAGACAAGCAAGAATATTGATTGATAAATAAATAAAGTTTTTCTAATCCGGGTAGGCTAAGCAATTTAAACTTATAAAGCCAAGGAATTGTTTTTTCTTACCCGGGTAGGCTAAGCAATTTAATCCTATAAAGCCAACTTAATAGTTTTTTTTCCCAGTCCCAAGTAGGCTAAGCAATTTGAGACTATAAAGCCAAAGATTTTTTTTTTTTCAGTCCAAGTAGGCTAAGCAATGTGAGCCTATAAAGCCAACTTGTTATGCTAGGTTACTAGGTACGTTGCTATCTGCGCATTAAAGTGGATAGTGGTCAAGTGGTCGTCAATATGACCACGTGAATTATTACGCATTTTGGCGTTCAATGGAGGAGGCCTATCTACTGGGTGTTTCTGACAAGGAGTTTTTAAATCAAAGGAGGATTTCTGCTCACCATAACTAACAACTTTCACAAAGCAACATGGGCCGAAATCCCAAAAAAAAAACAGCTGTTCCATACATTAGTTTGATCAGCTGATGGGGTAAATGCAGCTGATTTTTGTTTTGAGATTTCGACCCATGCCATGTTGCTTTGGGATAGTTGGTAGGTATGGTGAGCTAAATCCCTCCTTTGATTAGTTACCGCACTGTCAGAAACACCTTGTATATTCAGAAGTCTACGTCATGCGGCTGTGATTATGTTAATAAGCAAAAGGTGGACTGATGGCAGATAACTTATCGGAAATAAGCATAAAAAAACTTATTTTATATCAATTTTAACTTTAATTTACACAAAGGATTCCATAATTACACTTTCATTACATTCTATTTTTTTTCTTTTTCTTTCTGGGAACTTTATCTTCTGTCTCACAAATATTTTCAGCTATATTTTCTATACAGTTTGATTGCTCTTGTTCTTCAACTTTTATCTTCTTCCTCTTTTTTTTCTTATTTACATTATTTTCTGTTTCTACCAAATTATCAACTTCTTCATTATCATTTCCCTCCAATAATTCATTGTTTTTAATTTCCTTTTCCGAGGCCAAGGCTTTTTCAGTTTCAGCCTCTACTATTTCTCGGCTACAATGTTTTTTCTTTTTCTTTTTGGATTTTATCTGTTTTATATCACCATCACTGTTTAAATTCATATCTTCTATTTGTTGCATATCCAATTTCTGTTTGATACTCTTTTTGTGGGAATATCCATTAAATCTGCTTTCCTGTAGTAATAACTTTTCTTGCTCTTCTATTCTTGCTAACTTTCCTTCTGCCCTCAAACCATGGCGAGCGCCTCTGAAAATTTTCATTATTATTATTTAAAACTTTTATCTAATTAGAAAAATCTGATTTTATTTTAATTATGGATTTGTGACAGCTTTTTTACAAACTGATTAAATTTGACAACCAATTGATGTGCTCATAGGAACACTAGATTAATCATGGTTTTGGTTTTGACATGCTTTTGTGTGTTTTTTGCAAATATTAATAAATACTTCTCTTTGTCTGTCTGTTTCATCTCATATTATGAACACAATCTAATTAGCAGATCCCAATTATTAAAACGTGATAAAAAAAAATTAAATAAGCCACTTACTTATGGGCAGTTCTCCCACCACAAGCTGCAAACAACTCCTCGTCAGTCAACTTAAGAATGTCTTTCTTTTCTGCAATTTCCTCATCAGAATCAGAATCTGCAATTCCCGCATTGACCGTTTTAGCTCCCCCGTTAGAAAGAATAGCTTTTTTAACAAAGAAACTTGAATATTCCTCTTCAGGCTCCTGTTTTTCTTTGTTCTTTCTGCGTTTCAATTTCCATTCACTGTTTGTTATTTCAAAATTGTCTGATTCTGTTTTGATTTTCTTTGTTTTACCATTTTTGTCTTCTACCTGTATTGGAATAATATATATAAATAAATTATGAAGAGCATTACTGGTAAAAACACTACTGGTATATAGGTCTTCTTAGATTGCCAAGACTGAGCGTTTTTTTTTTTCAAACAACCTATTTAAAATGAGTAAGTCATACCATACCTTAACATTTCCAGCAGCTTTATCATAAAGAGTAGTCCACCAGTGTTCTGTAAAGTCGGCAGCTGCATCGTGCCCCAGGCCAGCGACACTTCGCTTCATTTTAGTCTTGAGGGCTTGTGAAATTCCATCTTCGTTCTTTCCAAGACCTTTGCCTGAAGATTATTAAATAAAAAATATCAATAAAATTTTCTGGCTTTGGCTTACACAAGAAAAATTTAAGCACTGCCTAAATTAGAATGCAAGGACATTCGTTTTTCTCTAGACATTTTTATTTAATTTTGGATAAATAGAACCTGATTAAAATAATCAAATCATTTGCTTGATTCGGTTAGAACTATGGTAGGTAGGTAAGCTGAAGTCGAGAAAAAGTTTTGGGATAATCTTGGTAAAATAAACTTACCATCGGACCAGCCGTATTTCTCCAACTGCTTCCTTGCGAAATCCATATTTCCTGTTACTAAAACTGTATTTTATTATAACATTCCAGTGATTTTACGGACAAATTCTATTCTAATGTTAAAAAAATAAAAATAACATGGACTTAACCTCAAAGATAAGATTTACAAGCAGAGGATTGATTGATTGTTTTGGTGTTCCAATAGCGTTATACCATGTCTTTGGTCCATACTGCCAAGCTTAGAGTATACCTCTAAGGAGTATACATACTACTGCCAAGTCTGCCAAGCGTAGTCTTAAAAGTCTGCTTCCACCTCCCTTTCACATAAGACGAAATAATACTGAGGGTGGATTAAAAATCACTTTAAAAATTCAGGAAGTTATTGATTCAAATTTTGCGCCTCTACGTTTACCTCGAGAATGTCATACTTAAATTATTTTTTAAACACTTAGTAAGCCGTAGAAACCGCTTCAGACCCACGATAACCATGGAAATAATAAGTACAACGTACTGTTGGCAGTGATGTGGACTGAGACATGGGTAACACCGGGTTCAATTCCCGGCGGAGGCAAACATTGTTATGATGATGATGATGAATATCGTTATGTTACCCGGTCTGGGTGTATTGTTCGTCTCTGTATAATGTTTCGGGCACCCTAGATTCTTCTAAGGTTCTTCCTAGTTCGGCTCTAATTGTGATGTGTTATTATTATTATTTTCCATCTAGGAGTTTCTACGGTTTTTGAAAAATATTTTAAGACATTATAAAGGCCAACGTAAGAGCAACATTTCAATAAATGACCTTCCTTTTTTTGTGATTTTTAAATGAGGGCGCCATCATCGGTACTACTTCACCATAACCCATAACTCTAAAATCCCCTTTTTGGACTATAAAATCTTAAGTAAAATGTAGAAAATAAAACAAAACCATTAAATGATAAAAATATGGAATGTTTATATTATGTAAGTAAGTAATTAAAATAAAAACACACTTACTAAATAACTCGGCAGTATTATTATAAGTGTAGGATATTTCTGACGAGTCAGTTACACAAATACAAGCTTTTATTTTATTTATTTTAGTTGTAATGTGTATGGTGAGCAGAATCACTATACTATGTTTTTATTAACGACTTGTCAGAAACATCAGTATAAATACACAAACATTATATGTAAGTTTTGACTAGATACAACGCACCGACCGCTATAATGTATTGTATAGAATTTATAGAAATTTTCTAAATAATAAAAAAATATTTTATTTTTGCACAATATCGTTCAGGTCTGAGAGATCCGATTCGGTACCAGTACTGAAAAGAAAAAAATATTTATTCAACAAAAAAAAAATGTTTCTTGAACACTTTAATATCGCCTAATTAGTGGTGAAGCTATGTTAGTATACGTGCCTATATTATGACAAAATCATGCCTTATATAAACTACTAATTAAAGTACTTCGGATTAGGACTTCACTTTCAAAGTAAAGACACACAAGTTCCCGCATCGTATAATTTTGCGGATAAGCGCGAAACGGGAGCGTCTCCGATTGAGCTTGGACATTACAAACGACTACATTCCCATGGGAATATTTTCAATTCCTTTCCAACCTTAATTCTATTGCTACACCTGCGTAAGAAACTGATGGCGCGATGTAGGAATTAGTTCGCGCGATCTTCGTAAATAAACTTTAGCGCTAGTGTGCCGCTACAACGGAATTCGGAATACAAAAAACATGCAACGCGATGCGGTACTCCGTGTGTGCGTTCACCTTAATACTTTAGTTCACTAGTGTAGTTATAATGGGGTTCTGTTCTTTTAGACCTTTCCAGGTAGGGCTTCCCGTGGTCACCCTTCGATGAGTAGTTCGCAAATGTCCTCTCGTTTAGCAGTTCCTTTTTGAAGTTTTTCAAAAAGTACACCCAACATTTTACTTTGTTTTTACTGAAAATAAATAAATGAATTAATCTTTCCTGCAGACTGGGAAAGTGAAATTATACAGGATGTTTCAGACAAAGCTACAAAAAAAAAAGAGGGCTTCTACTTATCATTCATAACAATATGGGTCGAAATTTGAAAAAAAAGCAGTTTCATACATTTGCTTGATAAGCTGGTGTCAATTTGTGGTATGTACCTACAGCAAATGTTTAAAGATAGGTACATTGGCGGACACGATCGGCGTAACACTTCCGGTTTTTCTGTATTGCAAAATAACTCTTGTTCTTTGGTAATACAGTCTAGGACTGACGAAACCATAGACAAATCTGTTACGGCCTCCTAGTCCGTGCCTGTACATAGATTACCTTGTCTCATTCTGAATCTCATCCTCCTCCCTCACATAGTATTCTGGATGACCTTCCAAAATATCCAGTTTGCTTAGCATTAGATCATCTACTTCATATATTTCCCCTTAAAAAAATATATAATAAAAAAAATAGGCTCAATGGCCTGATCCATTAAATCAGTAATAAGTAATTAAAAAATATAATAATCAAAAAAGGTTGATAACAACGGCCAGTTACATTAATGTTTGCTTTTTATATTACACTAAAGAATAGCAAATCTGGCAAGGTTGAGGCAAGAATCATTTTGAACTTCTAAGGCACAGGGTTCAAAACAGGTTTTAATTGCAAATTATGCCGAGCTAGCATAAGAAATGGCACACAGTTGGTCCTAAACCCTGTGCCATAAAACAAAGAGACTAGTTCACATTGTTATCCCCACATTATCTATGCAACACCGAATCACAGGATGTGCGCTAAGACAAGAGTGTGGGCCATTATGAATAATAATATCTATGATATACCTTTAACAAAATTCCCATTACCAGGGCTATGCAACAGAAATGGTATATTGTACTTTGTTGCAATAATAAGCGGGTATTTAGTTACGGTAGTACCCTCACTTAGAAACTTTCCCGTCCCATTCTCAGGCGCAGTCAGCCAGTAGTGGTTCGGCTCGTTACGTTTCAGTGTGCCGTAGACAAACACTTTGTGTGACATCTGAAAAGCATATTTTAATGTGCACTTAAAGAAAAGATTTGAAAATGGTGGTTGATGTATGGGATGTCTCGCGTCTTAACTCTTCCCTCATACTAATATTACACACACGAGATAGCATGCATTTTCAAATCATTTCTTTATCTTATACCTACTAAATGAAATAAGCCATTAAATTTAAATACATAAGATCCAGATTTTTTTAGAACTAGTAGGTAAACCCAGTCACAGTTGTAGTGAACAAGATGAACATGAAAGCTCGATTAAAATTGAAAGTTCACTTTTGTAGGAGTGGTTAAGGAGTGGATGGATGAATGGATGAAAGACAAATATAATTCAAATACTTTTCTTGCTACCTTTACAGTGTGTTGTATTAATGCAGCATGAAGATTTCTGACGGAAGTAAAAACGTTTGTGCGCAGCATTCAGTTTTGATGACAATATTTTGGGAAAATATGAAAAAAAAAATTGAGGTTTTGCAACAAAAACAAACTGAAAAAAGCAAACAAATCAACGAAAACAACTAAAAACAGCTGACTGTGACTGTGACTGACGTGACGTGTGTGACTGATAGGCACAGACCAACTATAGGTACGTACTGTTAGTCACAGACCAACTAGAGATACTACTAGGGGACCGGAAGACGGCTTGACTAGGCTAGGCAACACTGGTCGTAGTGGCCACACACGGGACCACAGAGAATCAGGCAGGGCAGTCAACTTCATTCAGGCGTTCGTTTTTTTGTTCGTTCGTTAGTTCGTCGTTCATTCATTCATTCATTCATTCAGTTGTCAAACTGTTTTGGTCGTGGACGGTCTTGTTTGCTTTTTACAACAAAAATAATTCTTTACAATCTAACGTGATATCTATAATTTGATCATGTATTTCTTACTTTAGTGTACGTGTGTTACATTATATTAATTGTCAATTTTTTTGCAACTTCCTCGCGAGCTGATATAAAGAAAAAAACCAAGATGCGACTTGCAGGGGTGATTTTTAACAACTGCACCAAAATGTTGGACTTTTACTCCCAATTCAACCCTTCGCCGCTTTCAATAAAGCAGTTCATCGACTTTGGTAAGTCCTAAACAAGTCCTTAACCTTTTTAATGTCTAGAAACACGCGTGTTTGTTATAGGTAGATTTGTTTGTTTTTAAACATCAAGGTCAGAGCCTGATAATTTTATTTATATTTTTAGCGAGTTTCCATTAATTTTATTACGCTGCCTGCGTACATAATTTACGTCATAAATTAATTTCAACGTTACCTACTATTTTAAAAACAAAACACTGCACTCTTAACCACGTACAGTGGCGGACACGTCGGCGTAACACTTCCGGTTTTTCTGTATTGCAAAATAGCTCTTGTTCTTGGGTAATACAATCTAGGGCTGACGAAACCATAGACAAATCTGTTACGGCCTCCTAGTCCGCCACTGTACTAATCAGGAAAATGCAGTTTTCTGCCTCCTTTTGTACTCCTATACTTACTTACTGCTAAATTTGTGTCATGAAAAATACAGGTGTTAAATAAATGTGTAGTATACTCATTTGAGAAAAGGACCTAATAATTTTTTTGATCCTTAACTCTCTTAAAGAAAGTATAACCCGTCTATTATACTCCCTCTGAGACTTAATCAAAAAATGAAAAAAAAAAACTCCAGAAAAATATGCTGGACAATGTTCAAAGACTGGTGGGACTAGCTAGGATTAATGGAAAAGGTTGTTGCCCAAAATTGTTATGAGTAAAGGCTTTTGATTTTTTCTCATTTTACTAAGTAATGCTTAACTTTTAGAACAAAGAAATTTCCGGAACAGTTCTAAATTATTAAAACTAAATGTCCAGAAATAGACATCTTTGTTGCAGAAGTGTTATAACACAGAATTAACTTTAATTACAAACTGCTTTGTGTTGAAATCAACAAAGACTACATCTCTTGCAATCTCTAATTTTTGTTTCCAAAACCCATTTTGTTTAGTTTTTAATAGTTTCAAAAAACTTTGTGTAATTAGATAAATTTTTGTTTTTATTCAATGACAGAAAACTTGTAGTACAATATATAAGAATCAGTTTTCAAAATCTTTAAAAAAAAATGTTAAATTATATCGGACATAATAAATAAAGATGATTTTATTAAACTAAAAACTAGAATACTTTCTCAAAGAAAAAAATTATTAGAAGAATAACCCCTTGAGTACTTACGCTAGTACAGTGGCGAACTAGGAGGCCGTAACAGATTTGTCTATGGTTTCGTAAGCCCTAGACTGTATTCCCAAAGAACAAGAGCTATTTTGCAATACAGAAAAACCGGAAGTGTTACGCCGACCGTGTCCGCCACTGTACAGTACATTATTAGTTAGAGTTATAATGCCTAAAAACAATTTAACCAACATTTTGTCATCCATCCAACCTAGTTCTTTCACTGTATGCTATCTTACTTACTTACTAGGTTACCAATTAAAGTTCTATGAATTCAAAAACAGTTCTTAGGCCTTACGCAATAGAGTACACAGTGTTAGATCAATGTGACAGGGATCATTTGTAACTCAATATGTGTTTGATGATATCACCTAACAGGGTCTCAATTACAACAATAGGTAAAATGAACTGTATTATGTTAGGCGTAAGGTTTGTTAATGTCTGGTTCTAGTAATGCAATATTTTGCTAGAGTGTTCTTCATGAACTAAGTTTTAATTTATACCTATTTACTATATTATGTTGTTCACAGACTCTTGAAAAAAAAAAGAGGTTCTCAGTTTAAGACGCTATATGAGTTTTTAAGGCTTTTTAAATCAAGTAATTCTCTTAATCTATAAGAGGTAAAGATCTGGAATTTTAACATAACGTTTTTGAGGATATAACAAAGTTTTTGATAATTGAGAAACACTTTGTGGAATCAAAAAACCTCGATACATTATTTCGTCAAAGATAACCATTCCAAAAAACGAGAAAAGCTAGTTCTTCATACTTACTAACTATTTTTTGTTGAAACTACAAAACTAGGTATGTGTTTTTTAAACGACTTAAAATAAACGGCCAAGTGCAAGGACTTGTTTCAGAGTAAAGTGCCTTTGACAGACAGACAGACAGACAGACAGACCTCCTGCCCGAGATAAAAATACAGTAGTTAATTTACTGGCTAGCTCACTACTAATGAATATTTGGGAGAGACTTATGTCCAGCAGTGGACGTCTATCGCTTGTGATGATGATGATGATAAAGTGAATTAAGAAAAGTACAAAATGCAGCTTTATTCTATACTGCAAACTGCAATGCAAGGCCAAACTGAATGCAAGAGTTCTCGAAAGTAGGTCACGGGACGGAAGCGTTAAATAAAAGCTTTATGAATGACCAGTTTGCGCACCGCGGCTTCGCCAGCGAAATTTCCCGTCAAAGTGCAAAATACCAATATTTCGTTCCCGAAGGATTTTTGTAATTAAAGTAGCCTTAGATGTCCGTTCTCAGCAGGCTAAGACTATCTCTGTACCAGATTTCATTGAAATCCGTTTCATAGTTTTGTTGTGTAGCAAACCAGACAGGCATAGTTTCGCATTTACTTAAATCAATATATATATAAAACTTCCGTTACTGACTGACTGACTGACTGACTGACTGACTGACTGACTGACTGACTGACTGACTGACTGACTGACTCACTGACTGACTGACTGACTGACTGACTGACTGACTGACTGACAGACAACGCAGAGCCGAAACTACTGGGCGTAGCGGGCTGAAATTTCGCATGTAGGTTCCTTGGGGAGTGTAGGTGAGCATCTAAGAAGGGATTTCCCGAAATTCCCACGGGAACGGGAAAAAATGGGATTTTTGTGTTTATGAGAAATCTGCGCGGGAAAAACCGCGGGGCAGCCTCTCTAGTATCTTTATATGTGTTTCGGTCTCGGATACAGGTTCTACCTAGTTACGGGATTTGTGTGTAATGCTATCAATACATAGTATAAATAAAGTAAAGTCGCTTCCCGCGTCTGTCCATATGTATGCTTAAATCTTTAAAACTATGGAACGGAATTTAATGCGTTTTTTATTTTATTTTATAAGAGTGATCCGAGAGGAAGGTTTAATGTATAATACATGCGCAAAATTGTATAAGGTTAGGCGGTACGAAGTTTGCCGGGTCGACTTGTTATATGAAAAATTATGGTGCTAGAAACATGATAGGTAGCTTAAGTACTTGTATTGACTTCATACCTACAATTCGATACAGGCTATCGATGACTTTTGGATCACAGCCATGTTGCCATGTTGTTTGTTTACAACAATTTTCAACCTTATCCAATTCTGTTAAGGACTAATCTGAGCACAGGTTACAATGCCTAGCTCTTTCTTGACGTAAGCTGTAAAATCTAGGTAAAATCTTTGAAACGGTTTGAAGGTTAAACCTAAAATGGGATTTTTGTTCTATTTTTGTTCTACCAATGAGTAAATGAATATGAACGAACTAATACTTGTTCGAATTCGCTAGGTGAAAGACGTGGGTTATTCCGATAGTCTCCAAAACCTTTGATGTCCAAAATTTTGCAGACGTCCAGTGCTGGATATAGGCCTTTTTTTTGTAAGTGGGGCTCGCACCCACTAAACCCCCTCGGTGGCCGTCTTGGCGCCTTTGAGAAGGACCCCGGGAACCATTCATTATAGCGTCTGAAGTCCTTTCCACGCTTTCGTGCTCGGGGAGGGCTCGTTGTTCGTTAATTTATACAACATTGCCTTTCGTTATCCAGTCCAGAGTTACGTTATAGGGCCTTTGGACACTCTGCTTAAAATGAATGAATTACCTTTTTATTTTATAAAAAAACAAAAAAAAACAGAAACTTAATATACTCAATATTACATTACTTAATACTCAATGTTTATTTTCACAGTTCAATCGATTGAAATGCTATCAAATTTGACACACTTTCAGTAAGTAAATTAAATTCAAACATAGAAGGTAGGTATTGACTGAATACGTTTAATGTATGGTTCAATTCAAATCTAATCACAATTATTATCAATATCAATACATAGTATAAAACAAAGTCGCTTCCCGCGTCTGTCCCTATGTATGCTTAAATCTTTTAAACCATGCAACGGATTTTGATGCCGTTTTTTTTTAGTAGATAGAGTGATTCAAGAGGAAGGTTTATAAGTATAATACATGAGCAAAATAGTAATAGGTTAGGCGGTACGAAGTTCGCCGGGTCGACTAGTAAAGTTATATTTAAAGAAAACAAAGGGGTTAAAAAATACAAGTAGAATACCTAATTAAATTTAAACCCAACGATAATTAGTTTAATGTCAAAAATAGTCCGTATTTTGTTTTCGATAAAGTTCTTTTTAGAGATCCGAGTACCCACAAAGTACCTAATTAATACAATTATTAAAAAAAACTCGATATAAATAGTATGACGTAATAGAAAGGAATGTATAAAAAAGATACGAAAGAAAAACCGTACAAAACAATAACAATTCAGTATTTATTTACTAAAAAGTGATAAAATGAATGATACACTATCTTGACTTGTACAATACAAAGGTCGAAATATGGCGTGTTTTGTTATTTTGCAATCTTTAATGATAACGTATATATCCATTCTAATATTATTAAATGCGAAAGTAACTGTCTGTCTGTCTGTCTCGCTTTCCTGAGAAAACTAGTGAATAGTAGTTTCGCATCTTTTTTGGATCGTGATTTTTTTCTCTGGAAATACCGTCGTAGTACAGTGGCGGACTAGGAGGCCGTAACAGATTTGTCTATGGTTTCGTCAGCCCTAGACTGTATTACCAAAAAAAACAAGAACTATTTTGCAATACAGAAAAACCGGAAGTGTTACGGCGACCGTGTCCGACACTTACGTACAAACAAACTGCGTTTCATTTTAATATAAGTAAGTACTTATTAGTACGTTTGCGCTTGCACCGCATAATGAATACAATTGACACATAAAATGGTTTAATTTATTCGTTATTCAAATAACCGATTATCCTTTAAAGAAAAAGACAGAAGATTTATTGTCATAAGTTAGAAAGAGACATAATGTGTTTTGTTGTGAATTGTTATAGACAAAGAACCCATTGTTATTGTTTTTTTTTTTTTAATTAATTGTAATTAAATTATAGTTGTTTACCTAACTTTTTGCTAGGAAGGTACCTTTTTAATTTTCTAGCTAGATTCAAGAATCTAGCTGGACTAATTGTGTACCTATCTCTATGCATATGCTCCTAGCACCCTAGATACAGGTTGTACCTAGTTTAAGGCTCTGTGTGAGTGTGACGCGTTCCTATTCTGAATTACGTATTTCCCAGCGACGTCAGTGCAAATAAAGCGTGTAGAGCATTTATTAGATTTTGTATTAGTACATATTATCACCTCTGATGACACGCCTACAAAACGTATGCCTAGAGTAAATCCTAAACAGCCTAAAGCCCAGCGCACATTGGGAGAGCCGCAGCGAAGATAACGATAGAATAATAAATTAAAATTCTGTACCCTACATACATAACGTCACGCCTGTATCCCATCGCGGTAGGCAGAGACAATTGATTTCCACTTGCTACGATCCTGACACGCTTCTTTGGCTTCTTTTACAGTCATAGGATTTCCATAACGCACGTCGGTTTCGTGATCTCTTTACGCGGCCTTTCCTCAGAACGTCACCAACATAAAATTCATTTTTGTTTGTTCTGTTTGTTCAAATTCTTAATTAAATCAAATTCTCTCTTGGTATAGCGCGAAATTCAAATTTTTTCGCGTTTTTTATTTATTCTGGCGAAAGTATTCATTTATAATAAAGTTTTCCGTAATTGCCACGCTTGTCGGGCGGGTTGGCGATCGCAGTATGGCTCCCAAGTATTTCAACCAAGGACGCTGCTGCCCGTCCTTCGGCTGTTCCTTTAGTCGCCTTTTACGACACCCGTGAGAGGAGATGGGGTGGTGTGGTAGTATGTGTTGACACTCTAGAGGCCGAAATAGGTCATAATCCGTAATAGTACCCATAGGGGCAGAATGGTAAATCTATACCAATATTATAAAGAGGAAAGATTTGTTTGTTTGTTTGTTTGTAACGAATAGGCTCCGGAAATACTGAACCGATTTGAAAAATTCTTTCACTGGTAGGAAGCTACATTAACCCCGAGTGTCATAGGCTGTATTAGATTTTCAAAAAAAATAGGGATCCTTACCTAAACTCAAATAAGTAACCCAAGGTGTAATATTTTTTCCGTTGTTTACATATTTTGGCAGGTGGTTTGTTGTTGTTGTTTGTTTTTTATTCGGCCATTCTGGGCGGGCAAAAGAACATAGTTTATAGAGCCAAGTCTTTTGTAGTATCTTATATTCTATGGCGTAACGAAGTAAGCCGGGAAAGCTCGTAAGCTATAATCTATTAAGGTGGTAACTCTCGGTATGACGCGAAATTCAAATTTTTTCGCGTTTTTTAATTTATTATGGTGAAAGTATTCATTTTTAATAATAACACATAATAACACACATAATAATAACACATCACACTCAGAGCCCCTAACTAGGAAGAACCTGTATCTAGGGCGCCCGAAACACATACAGAGACGCACATCACACCCAGACCGGAAACAAACATCGATATTCATCATATCAATATTCGCCCCGCCCGGGAATCGAACCCGGGTGCACTCGCTTCTCAGTCCACATCACTGCCAACTGAGCTACGGAGCAGTCGAGTTAATTAAGTTATAATGAATTCGCGTATGTAAAAAACCATCTCCCACATTGTAATACAACGTTTTTTGATGACAGACCTACTGATTTTGTGTCTATAGACATAACTTGGCCTTTATGTCCTTATACACAAAATCAGTAGGTCTGTGGAAATATTTTTTTACATACGCTAATTCAATAAAACTTTACTTTCGCCAGAATAATTGAAAAACGCGAAAATTTTTAAATTTCGCATTGTGTGAATTTATATTGTTTAGGCGGTACGAAGTTCGCCAGGTCGGCTAGTCAATTATAATGTAACTAGTTATAGAAAATAACAGATTTCCCGTTTCCTACCTGAGATAATTGTTATTCTAGTAGACTTAACAAGCCTTCAGACATATAAACAACAATTTACTGAGTTATTTATAAATGCATCCTGCATTCATAGTATAAAATAAAGTCGCTTTCCGCGTCTGTCCCTATGTATGCTTAAATCTTTAAAAGTACGCAACGGATTGTGATGCGTTTTTTTTCATCATCATCATCATCATTGCAGCCGTAGGACGTCCACTGCTGGACATAGGCCTCCCTCAAGGCTCTCCATCTGTTTATGGTTTCAAGGTTCTCCATCCATCTCCAGGCGTTTTTTTTTAATATGTCAAAAATGAATTGTTGTTTTAAATAACTTCCCTTCTATCTTTCCATATTTTCATACCGTTTAAGAGCCAGTTTACCGCGATGCTAGCGCCATTCGCGAAAAAATTGATATCTTCTAAACTAGGGCAAATATCAAAAATGTGGCACAGTATGACACTAGATAATGTAGCCTAGTATTTTTAGGGCACTGTTGAATAGCTTTTAAATTAAAGACCAAAGAAAGCTACAAAGTGTTGCTAAAAGTGGCCACTTTATGCAACAATCAATATATATAAAACTCTTCCGTTACTGACTGACTGACTGACTGACAGACAACGCAGAGCCGAAACTACTGGGCGTAGCGGGCTGAAATTTTGCATGTAGGTTCCTTAGGGAGTGTAGGTGAGCACTAAGAAGGGATTTCCCGAAATTCCCACGGGAACGGGAAAAAACGGGAATTTGGTGTTTATGAGAAATCTGCGCGGGAAAAACCGCGGGGCAGCCTCTAGTCTATGTATAATTTTGTTATTTTAAGTTATGACTACTTTACTGTGCTCAAAAAATACTAATCAAGATTATCTAGTGTCATACTGTGCCACATTTATGATATTTGCCTTAGTTTAGAAGATTTTTTTTTTTTTCGCGAATGGCGCTAGCATCGCGGTAAACTGGCTCTTAAACCTTCCCACTAAAAACTTTTCAAAACCAAAATCAGCTATATCGGCCCGGCCGTACTCGAGTTTTAGCGAGACTAACGAACCGCGGTTCATTTTTATTTATATAGTAGATAGAAGTAGATAGATTATTGATTTATACCTAGTCTAGTGATTCAGACCAGGTTTAACTCTTTTTGTAGTAGAGCCTTAAGAGCTATTTCTTTTAGGAAACCCACGAACAACAAGATATCGCACAGATTATATAAGCTTGTTATTTATATTGAATTGCATTGAAAGACGATTAAAATCTCAACCTTCGATAAGAAATTATCAAGTAGCCAATAATCCTTGGATAATAAATGTGGAATAAAAACATGTATCACGTTCATTGATACCTCGAGAATCACTACAAGGTGAGAGATTAAAATATGTTTGCATTTATAGAGGTGAGAATATCAGATGTCTTTAACCCGAAAAAATATATAGTTATGGCCATGGCAGAAAGTGAGTTTTAAAAATAGGTAGGTACATCAAATTATATCGCTGACTGTACAAAATATTGTAAGTTGACAATTAGGGATCAGACCAGAACAAAATATTAATGACTAGAGGCTGCCCCGCGGTTTTACTCGCGCAGATTTCTCATAAACACATAAATCCATTTTATTCCCGTTCCCATAGGAATTTCGGGAAATCCTTTCTTAGTGCTCACCTACACTCCCTAAGGAACCTACATGCAAAATTTCAGCCCGGTACGCCCAGTAGTTTCGGCTCTGCGTTGTCTGTCAGTCAGTCAGTCAGTAACTGTTCGCGACAAGTGTAACGGCCTCATATAGACTGTAAATAGATATTAGTTTAAGACTTTTAATATTAAAGAACCCTGTAGGGCATTTTTATAGAATAAGATATAACAGTTTGTAAATAGAATTTGGTTTAAACTTTGAGGTAAATGCATGTAATGGGCGGTATGTAACGAGTCGGTAAAAGGTAATAAGGTCTGTTTTTGGTAAAAATTAGGTTTAATAAAGTATTATGGAAATGGTAATATTATTCTGGTAGCCTATTAGGAAATACAACCTAGGTAGGCTAGGTACTGCCTAAATAGTAAATAGTAAGTAATTAAAGGCTAGTCATATAGAAATAAATATAGAATAACTTGATATTCAGTATAGTAAATAAGTAGTACATAAGCTATGAACCTTTAGGGAATAGCAGGCAGCTTATATTTGTATTAGTTTTAGAGAGGGTAGTTGTGTGTAAGTGGGATCTCGCAGGCCTCCCCTCACCCCCGTCTTCGTCACCTACGGGTGAAGGGGTGAGGGAGGAAACGCCCGCGATTGGCCTGCTAGGTCTCACACGTGCTCTAGGCTAAGCTCATGTAAATAGTAATTTTGTAAGATAAGTAAGGCCATTTTTGGGGTCGGGGCTTCCTGCCGACCACCGGGCCTCCAATAAAGAAAAGAGAAAATACAAGCTCCTGAGTTTCCTTCAAGCCTCCACCCTCTTCAGTCATTAACCAGCACACCGCCTAGGATTGTGGGTCGTCGAGGGGGCCCACAGTAACGGAAGAGTTTTATATATATTGATTTAAAATCCCTAAAGGGATCAGTTTTAAGGGATCAGTCCTTAAAAACCTTTAAAAAAAGCTTTTATTTCGTTTATTAATTTTTCGAGTTATTCTCAGCAAGACCTTTCATTTGACCTCATATTTGTAGGGGTGCACTAAAAAGAACTAGTCCGCCATCTTGAGTTATCGGCCATGTTGGATTTTTTAATGACGTCACCATAGCTTACTATGTATTGTTGGGCGCACTGAACGCGTATACGCGAACGGTCAGACAAGTTAAAACGCTGGTCGCGGTTTACAAAGAGTGCCCGAAACATAATTATACAGAGACAAACATTACACCCAGGCCGGAAACAATCATCAAATTCATCATAACAATGTTCGCCCGCCGAGAATCGAACCCAGGTGCACACGCGTCTCAGTCCACATCACTGCCAACTGAGCTACGGAGCAGTCAAATCTTTTATGGTAGACACACAGCCACTGCTGGGCACAGGCCTTCTCCACAGACTAATCGAAAACAAAGTATCACGACTATATCACGCGTCCATTGGTGCAATATGATAAAACTCTATATGAAAACTACCTCTTTCGTTTCTCTCGTTTGCTTATTGCACATGACGTACAAGGTTACGTTACGAGTTATAACATAAACTATGACAGATTTATTATCACTTCACTTGTCGTTGCTTAGGACTCCTTCCTTGTAATATAGTGATCTGGACAATAACAGAAAATTCTTAGAAAACTAGCTGTACCGACATCGTTCTATCAAACGCCCTAACTGTATTATTCATAAAGATACAGTATCATAAAACCTACTGTATCATAAAGATACAGTAGGTTTTAGGTAACTTTTCTGGAGGTCTACTTCTCTGGTTTGTTGTATTGTATGGTAAATACGTGACATCCAGTCTAAATTACGTCAAATAACTAAAATGAATCTCTAATTTTATATGAATAACAGACAACAGGGTTAATATATTATGTATTATTGTTATTCGCTCAAAAACGGTTATTTTTTGTTACTCTGTTCTCTTGGCCAAAAGCTAAAGTGACTCATTATTGACTTACTGTACTGTACATTTTTGGGCAATAATAAATTAAAGGACATAACTTGATTTTTGGACACAAAATCAGTAGGTCTGTCTTCCAAAAACGTTAGATGGTTTTGTACACACGCGAATTCATTAAAACTTTATTAGAAACTAGAGGCCGCCCCGCGGTTTTTCCCGCGCAGATTTCTCATAAACACAAAAATCCCGTTTTTTCCCGTTCCCGTGGGAATTTCGGGAAATCCCTTCTTAGTGCTCACCTACACTCCCCAAGGAACCCACGTGCCAATTTTCAGCTTTCTACGCCCAGTAGTTTCGGCTCTGCGTTGTCTGTCAGTCAGTCAATCAGTCAGTCAGTCAGTAACGGAAGAGTTTTATATATATTGATGAATACTTTCGCTAGAATACATAAAAAATGCGAAAAAAATTGAATTTCGCGCCATACCGAGAGTTACCACCTTAATAGATTATAGCTTATGTACTATTCTATTAACGGATTATGACCGATTTGCAATAATGCTTTTCGGCCTCTAGAGTGTCATGTCAACACATACTACCACACAACCCCATCTCCTCCCACGTGTGTCGTAAAAGGCGACTAAGGGAACAGCCGAAGGACGGGCAGCAGCGTCCTTCGTTGAAATACTTGATGGTAACTTACTGCGATCGCCAACCCATCTGCCAAGCGTGGCGATGACGGCAAACCCCTCCACAATGTTAGTCCTTGAGGTAATCTGTGAGGGTGACGTATGTCCCGCTGTAGACGACCGGTTATTATGATGGACTCTACGTAAAGTATTGTATACGAGCTGTTCCGGCTTACTTCGTTACGCCATAGAATGTAAGATACTACTAAAGACGTGGCTCTATAGACTATGTTCTTTTGACTGCCCAGAATAGGCGAATAAAAAACAAACAATAACAATGTCAAAATATGTAAACAAAGGAAAAAATATTGCACCTTGTGTTAAATTATTTAAGTTTAAGTAAGGATCTCTAATTTTTTTGAAAATCTAATATATTACTATTATTCTAATACTTTTAGTTATTATTTTACTAGTTTCATCTTATTTAAGTACTAAGTTTTGCATGTCTTACAAAAACTAAAAAATGTGAAAAAAAGTGCATGTCTAGTATTAGTTTAAATTTAAGTAAATGTATTTATTATTCATTTAGTAAAATGTTAGTTTAATTCGCACGTTCGCACACTCAGTCACGATTTAATTAATTGATAAATAATATGTATTAAAAATTGCTAATTCATTTTAATTTAAATTAATTTTAAATTTTAATGCTCGCCATATTAATTTGTAAATGTTGAGATTGCCTGTAATTGGGAAGGCGACCAGAATGTATTAACGCTATTTATTAGAATAAGAATATTGTTGTGCTTCCTGTTGGCAGTCCTTATTAAATAAATAAATAAATAAATAAATATAGCCTATGTCACTCGGGGATAGGTTAGCTTCCTACCAGTGAAAGAATTTTTCAAATCGGTTCAGTATTTCCGGAGCCTATTCGTTACAAACAAACAAACAAATCTTTCCTTTTTATAATATTGGTATAGATGGTAGGTAGTATATGAAAATAAATATTATCTCTTTTGCAGCCTGCAGCGTTTATTATGCGCACGAGTGCAATAAAGATGACCTTGTTGGTCCAGTTCACTATAAATAGAATGTGGGAGTCATTGCAAAAAATACTATACTATTGTGCTATCGTATACCGTTCATACATACTTATTTAGGATTCGCTACCTAGAGGCCTAAACAACATTAATAGGGAAAACATTTATTCACTAAAAAACATATAAGGAAATAACTTTATTATTCGTCGCTATAAGTAAGATGATTCCGTGCTTTGGAAGGCACGTTAAGCCGTTGGTCCCGGCCGCAGTAGTAGTGGTCGTTATAACCGCGGCGACAAGCTGGCCGCTTGTCACGATGGTATTAACATAACATAAACTCGGATAAGCGTTGGTCCGGCTCTGTTGATCTGGTGCCTCTGCCTCTGCCACTGTTCAGTGTTTTCCAGTCGCCGGTGCAATGCTCCCGCGCATTTAGGTCCCCATAACATGATGTTGATGGGACCCTGGGAGGAGGTGGGTTATGTTCAGTGGAGTTAATGCACTAGGTGGACTGACCCTGCCTAACCGCTCCGGGAATAAAGGTGTGAGATTATCTTATGCTATTCCATTGGTTGTTATAATTTCTTACATCAAATGAGCACTTCCTCTTTTTCTAAGTTGGTTAAAATAGATACTAAAACCATCTCCTGGATGTAACAAACACTTAACTGAAAACCGAAACTAAATCGGTTCAGCCAAACGCGAGATAATCGCGGACATATAGGTACATACATACAAACATACATACATACAGGTCAAACTGATAACCTCCTTTTTGATGAAGTCGGTTAAAAAACACATTCCTCACTACGCATCTTTGGTCGAAACGCAGCCTTAGATTTCATCTATTAGCCAGCAAAATTCCATTTTCTAAACCGATGGCTCAGAAAACGATAGGTAATTTATCAAAGTAATGAATTTCCTATTTGTTGAATTGAAGTGTAAAATAGATTGTTTCCATTAGAGTGGGTACTCGACCTTATTGTAGGAACAAGAAAAAGGCTGTTTCTGATTCAATCGTTTTTGGAATATTAAAAATTGACTTATTGATATTACGTTCATACAGTGGCGGACACGGTCGGCGTAACACTTCCGGTTTTTCAGTATTGCAAAATAGCTCTTGTTCTTTGGTAATACAGTCTACAGGGGAGGCCTATGCCCAGCAGTGGAAGTTTGTCGGCGGAAAATATGATTTTTTTTAGAGTGATCACACTAAAAAGAATAATAACAAAGTTAAAAGTAAAAATTATTTTAATAACTTGCCCAGTTTGGTCTTGCATTTCATCACGAGATAGCGTTAGGACAAACGAAGTTCGCTTTTTCAGCTAGTTACATAACATAACATAACACATCACACTCAGAGCCCCTAACTAGGAAGAACCTGTATCTAGGGTGCCCGAAACACACACAGAGACGAAAATCACACCCAGACCGGAAACAAACATCGATATTCATCATATCAATATTCGCCCTGCCCGGGAATCGAACCCGGGTGCACACGCTTACTCAGTCCACATCACTGCCAACTGAGCCACGGAGCAGTTATTTAGATATATTTTTTTGTTTCAGGACTAAACGCTTGCGAGAAGAAATCGTACCTGTTTCTAAGGAAAGAGCTCCCAGTAAGGTAAGTAGTACAAAGAAAAAGACTCGGACATTTATAGAACACATCAGTTAAGAATCACTGCCAAGTGATATTGACTTTGATGGACTTAATTTCCGAACATCGTTATAACAATGTCAATTTTTGTTTTTTCTGGGTCTGGTTGTATTCGTATTTGTTTCGGGCACCCTTGATACAGTTTCTTTGCTTGTACGCCCTGCAGTACCGGGCCGAAGAATAGGACTGAGGTATCCTCTGCCTGTCGTAACAGGCGACTAAGAGGGGACTCCTGGGCCGTGCGTGCACGAGGCGTGGTCTTGTGCATTCATTCAACCAATGCCGCCGAGCATTGGACGAGTCAACCACGCTCCGGGGGGACGACACCATGTCCCCCCGAGAAGAGGCTCTACAGCCGATACTGGGGTGGGTCGCGGAGAATCGTCACTGCCCGCGACCCTCCTGCTAACAGCCGAGACGGACACCGGCGGGGTTTTAGTGGGTGCGAACCCTACATAACCCTGCGGCTCCCCCCGGGGCTGCAGGGTACTCGTCAGGAGTTTCCCCGCCTTAAAAAAAAGTTATTTAGTTGTGTTTTCATGGCTTTGAGTTTTTATTCTTATTATTTTGAGGCCCAAAAAATGTAACAGTAAATTTTTACTGTTGTTGATAGTAAAATGTGGCCTTAATTCCAGATTGGCCAACATAATGAAGGAAATAGCACTGTTACCAGAGAATCTGCTGAGGATGCCGTCAGTTGGGCTAGTGAACCAGTGGTACGAGCGTTCCTTCGAGGAGATAATACAGTTCGAGAAGGTGGACCCGCAAAGAGAGTCGCTGACTGAGTGAGTTTACTACCTTGAATGAATGAAATGAATGACAATGACTTCGCTGAACAAATGAGTAAATAAAATGCGAATTTCCGCGAAACATTTCGAGATATGCACAGAGAGGTGGCTTGCCTGGAATAATTCGTTTATTAGCGATAAGGGCGCCAATTGAATGCAAATTTATTTATTTGCACCTTAAATTGTTTATTGTATACTTTTATATCATACTTTTGTGATATAAAGTGTCTATATTGTGCATATCACGAATTGTTTGCCGGAATTAGATTACTGATTTCTTCAGTAATTTAATTTAATTCATTAAACCTATCTTATCTATCGTACGACCAGGTTCTGCGAACGCCTAGTCCACATAAGGAACCGTCACGCAGACGTTGTCCAGACAATGGCCCAGGGTGTGTTGGAGCTGAAGGAGAGTCACGAGGTGGATTCTGGAACTGAGCACTCGATACAATACTTCCTTGACAGATTCTATATGAGCCGTATCTCTATTAGGATGCTTATCAACCAGCACAGTAAGTTTTTTTTTTGTCTGTTTAGATTTTAGTTAAGCATTTAATGGGGTAACGAACGCGTGATGTAATTAGTTTTGTTGTAAATTTGGGTTTAGTAATGAAAGTTCACTTAGTGACTTGTTATGTTCAATTGTGTTTCAAAAATTATAGTTTAGTACACTTGGTTGAACTGTCATTAATACGTTAACAACGGTGTCACTCAAGGGATAGTTCTAGGCCCACTTTTAATCTTTACGTTTGTGTTCCAACATTTTACTATAATGCAAAGTTTACATTTAAATGAACTTTGCACTTCCATTTAACATGTGCTTATATTTCAACAAGCCAAAGTATATTAGACTGGTTTAGCATTAATCTTTTAACTGATGGCTCTTGGGCTGCCTTTCAACCAAAGATGTTTATTAAGTAAAGAAAGACCAATAGTGTTTCTTAATTTACCTGCCCATGAGTGAATAAAATGATACCACTGGTTCTCAAAACACATCCTAATTACGCATCTATTTGAAACGATCTCATAAAGGGGTTCGATCAGATTCGTACCTTCTTTTATAATTCTGTGTTTCTCATACAAAACTCATCTTAATCCAACAAAATCTTTACCCAAACAGCTCTACTGTTCGGTGAGAATATCGGTGGTCGCCAAGCGTCAGTAAACGGCGTTGAAGCGGGCGGACGTCATATTGGCTCCATAGACCCGGCTTGCGACGTAGTGGCGGTTGTACGAGACGCGTATGAGAATGCGAGGTTCCTATGCGATAGGTACTACTTGGGATCACCCGCTTTGGAGCTTTTGAGGGATGGGGGTGAGTTGTTTCAATTTTTAACTGACTTCAAATAAATGAGGTTCTCAGTTCAACTTAACCTGTGTGTATGATGTGCATATGCTCGAGATTATATCGCGTTTGGCTTAACCGATTTTGATGCAGTTTTCAGAAAAGTATTTATTACATTCGGGAGAGAGAGAGTTTTGGTATTTTAACTGACTTTGAAAAATATAGGAAGTTCTCAGTTTATGTATGTGTCCGTTTAGTGGAGGCAGATCCCTTTTTAACCGACTTAAAAAAAGGGGTTGTCACTTTGACCTGTATGTATGTATGTATGTTTGTCCGCAATTATCTCGCGTTTGACTGAACCGATTCTGATGCGGTTTTCAGATAAGTATTTGTTACATTCTGGAGAAGGTTTTGGTATTTTAACTGACTTCGAAAAATAAGGAAGTTCTCAGTTTGTATATGTCAGTTTAATGAAGGCGGTCCCATTTAAAAAAAAGACATTTTTATTTGTTTCGACTGGAGTGTTCGATTTAAACTTAATTTCTCGTTATTTATCACCGTGCTAGAGTTGGTGGTATGGAGAGTTGAATCGCTTCTTTAATTTTGTAACGTTTTGTCAGAAATGTTGTTAAGACGCTATATGAGTTTTGAAGGTTTTTTAAATCAAGTAATTCTCTTAATCTATAAGAGGTAAAGATCTGGAATTTTAATATAACTTTTTTAAGGATATAACAAAGTTTTTTTTTTAATTGAGAAACACTTGTGGAATCAAAAAACCTCGATACATTATTTCGTCAAAGATAACCATTCCAAAAAACGGGAATAGCTAGTTCTTCAAACTTACTAACTAGTTTTTGTTGAAACTACAAAACTACTACTACTAAACTACTACTTTTGTTTTTTTTGAAATGATGATGATAAAGTAAATCAAATTCGGGTAATTTAAATTAGATTTAAAAGTAATAGTTAAAAATATATTTAATATTTATTACTTTTTCGAATAAAATGTAGTAACCGATGTGGGCGACTGACCTTTGCCCTCAGTATGTTTAACCTTTGATCCTCGGTCGTTTGATTTATTTCTCGTATATCGTCTTAAGTGCAGATACTTACATGTAAGTCCTACTTTTCCAGTGCCATGCGAAGACCCTATGCCGATAGTTTATGTGCCGTCTCACCTCTACCATATGCTGTTCGAGCTGTTCAAGAACAGCATGAGAGCTGTCATGGAATGCCATGCCAGTTCACCGCCCCCTGTGACCGTCAATTTGGTTCAGGGAAGGGAAGATGTGTCTGTGAAGGTAAATTTAAGGTTTTATCGTGTTAGCACACGTCCTCTGCTGCGAAACACTAAGAGCGAAACCGCTGCGCGAGAAAGAGATAATATCATCGTCAGTTTCGACTGCTCCGTAGCTCAGTTGTCAGTGATGTGGACTAGAAGCGAGTGCACCCGGGTTCGATTCCCGGGCGGGGCGAATATTGATATGATGAATATCGATGTTTGTTTTCGGTCTGGGTGTGATGTTCGTCTCTGTATGTGTTTCGGGCACCCTAGATACAGGTTCTTCCTAGTTAGGGGCTCTGAGTGTGATGTGTTATTTTTATTATTATTATTATTAGTTTTGTATGTCAAAGCAACGAATTTCACTAGTTCGAAACAATAAAATAACAATCTTTGACCGCGAAATAGTAGCTGCTGCTTTGACGTACGAAATTCGTATGTTGTCTCTTATTTGCGCAGTTTAGTTTTCTTAAGAGCCAGTTTACCGCGATGCTAGCGCCAATCGCGAAAAAAATTTATGTCTTCTAAACTAAGGCAAATATCAAAAATGTTGCACAGTATGACACTAGATAATGTAGCCTAGTATTTTAAGGGCACTGTTGTATATCTTTTGAATTCAAGACCAAAGAAAGCTACAAAGTGTTGTTAAAAGTGGCCACTTTTAGCAACAATCTGTATACAATTTTGTTCTTTTAAGTTAGGACCACTTTACTGTGCTCAAAAAATACTAATCAAGATTATCTAGTGTCATACTGTGCCACATTTTTGATATTTGCCTTAGTTTAGAAGATATAAATTTTTTTCGCGAATGGCGCTAGCATCGCGGTAAACTGGCTCTTAAAATATAAAATAGTAGTATACATCTCAGTGTAGTATACATCCCATGAACCAAGTGGTGGGTCACGGGTTTGTCACCCACCATGTCCGTGACCCACCACGTGGGTCATTGGACTGCGAAATCCAATTTCTTGCCCTAACCGAACTTTCTTTTGTTTAAATAGTCTAAACTGTGTCCCACTGCTGGTAAAAGACCTCTTCCACCATATCCACGTTTCTCAGAG
Organism: Euspilapteryx auroguttella; assembly: GCA_951802225.1. Taxonomy (NCBI): domain Eukaryota; kingdom Metazoa; phylum Arthropoda; class Insecta; order Lepidoptera; family Gracillariidae; genus Euspilapteryx; species Euspilapteryx auroguttella. Next base: position 4,407,266 of record OX637667.1, read on the forward strand.
TCTGGACTTTTGATAAAAAAATTGGGTCGATGTATTTTGAAACAAAAATCGATAACCGACAATGCTTTTCATTCTCATAGCCATTAAGCATCAGGCCAACAGGTTTTAAAGTATTTTTTCTATTTCAGATGTCAGACCGCGGCGGCGGAATCCCACGTAGTGTGACAGACCTTCTGTTCAAGTACATGTACAGCACCGCGCCTCAACCTTCCCGCTCTGATCATCACAACGTGCCGCTAGCTGGTGAGTTCATCATCATCCTCTCGGTTGGAAGACGTCCACTGATAGATTGATTGCTACACCAATGGGAAGAGATCGGAGGGGGGAGGGCGAGGGCCCACACGGCACACCCTGTATATCAATACATACATGTAAGGATTGTTTCATATAAACGAAAATCGACGGTAGTCTATCTTCCGCCTGTTAAGACGATATACGACAAATAAATGGAACGAGCTAATGAACAGAGTCTATCTCCTTGATATAGCATACTGAGGGCAAGGGACAGTCATATGTCAGTCGCCCACATCGGTTACTACATTTCATTGGAAAAAGTAGTAAATATTAAATATCTTTTTAATTATTACTTTTAAATCAAATCTGAATTACCAGAATTTAATTTTGTTTATTATCCTTATTCCTAGGTAGTTTTAACAAAAACTAGTAAGTAATTTCGAAGAATTAGCTATTCCCGTTTTTTGGAAAGGTTATCTTTGACGAAATAATGTATCGAGGTTTTTTGATTCCACTAGTGATTCTCAGTTATAAAAAACTTTGTTATATCCTCAAAAAGGTTATATTAAAATTCCAAATCTTTACCTTCTATAGATTAAGAGAATGACTTGATCTAAAAAAACTTAAAAACTCATATAGCGTCTTAAGGCTAGACGCGCTTAGCTTCTGTAGCATCTCCTGTAACATTGGCGCCGTGGGTGCGAACAGTACAATGTCGAAGCGAAGGTTTGTAAGTCTCTTCTCGCCAACGACAATGCCTTTCGATTCCCATGCGACTGCCAAACTTTATGTTATCATACCTTGCGTTGTAAAGTAGAGTTTGTTACCCCTTTCTTCTCTACGCTGTAAAATCATTGCGAAAGGGAGTAGAATCATTTGACAGAGGAGGGCTCGTGTGGGGGCGTCTCCAGGCGACTATTGTCGTAAGGCAAGGCAAACATTTGTTTACCTGAGCCAATTGGTGGGCACCCTGAACTACCTCGCCTCTCACAGTATAGGATACTTTACCAAATAAGGTATCAATAGCGATTAGATTAGATGTAGTCTAATTGACTTTCAATAAGTGATATCTTGTATCCTATATTGAATAAAGAATTTGACTTGACTTGACTATGTTATGTTATTTGATTAGTTTGTCCCCCCCAGGGTACGGCTACGGGCTGCCCATATCTCGCCTGTACGCGCGGTACTTCCACGGGGACTTGGTCCTGGTGTCCTGCGAGGGGTACGGCACTGACGCCGTCATTTATATGAAGGTAAGCAGTACTTCTCAGCAGTATCCGTCCACCGACCAGATGGACGGATGATCTGCGCAAGGCCGCGGGTCCACGCTGGATGCAGGCCACCTGCGATCGGTGCAGATGGAGAGCCTTGAGGGAGGCCTATGTCCAGCAGTGGACGTCCTACGGCTGAAATGATGATGATGATGATGAAGCAGTACTTAAGTCACTCCGCATTTTAGGTTGTCAAAAGTTAGATGACTTGCTCGAACCGTCTTGATCCTGGCTCGAATCGTCTTATACTATGTTTCACTGTCACGAAATCGAAACTCGACGACTGTATACTGGGTGTTTCTGACAAGGCGGTAATAAATGAGAGGATGGATTCAGCTCACCATAACAAACAACTTTCCCGAAGAAACATGAGTCGAAATGTCAAAACTAAAATCAGCTGTTCCATACATTTGTTCGATCAGCTGACGGGGTCAATGTACGGGACAGCAGATTTTTGTTTTGATATTTCGACCTATGTTGCTAAGGGAAAGTTGTTAGGCATGCTGTGCCGAGCTCCCCATTTCATTTATTACCGCCTTGTCAGAAACACCCTGTATATCAATTAGGATTAAAGAACGATTTCTTCTTCCTCTTCTTCTTCCTCAGCACATATCAGCCCACTGTTGGGCGAATGCCTCTCCAATTATTTTCCAGTTCGCTCTGTCGGCTGTCAATCTCATCCAAGTCTCCCCTGCAACAGTCTTTATATCGTCGGTCCATCTGGCTGGTGGTCTGCCTACACTCCTCTTCCCCTCTCTTGGTCTCCATTCAAGGACGGCTCTGCCTCATCTTTCGTCTTCCCTGCGTGACATGTGTCCCGCCCACGCCCACTTCAGTTTAGCAACACTAGCCCCCACATCTACTACCTTCGTGCGTTCTCTGAAAGAACGATTTAAAAGTTGCATTTTCGACACTTTGAAATGCGAGTTCGGGCTGCGACACGCACGACTGTGAATGTCAGCCTAAAACTGCAAGGACGTGCTTACGTACAGTGCGGTCTAGGACGGCGTAACACTTCCGGTTTTTCTGTATTGCAAAATAGCTCTTGTTCTTTGGTATTAAAGTCTCGGGCGCACGAGACTATAGACAAATCTGTTACGCCGTCCTAGACTGCCACTGTACTATTTATAAGGTATTCTTTGGCTGTTCTACGATGCTGTACCATCTCAGGCGAAATATGTTCAATGCTAGGGCATAGGCTAGTCTAGTCTGCCTACTCTGCGTCTTCTGGTGCGCGGTGTTAATGATGACGAAAGGTTTAATAACTTCCCAGTACCTAACATTTCTTAATGTCTTCCAGGCACTGACGAACGAGGCAAACGAGCTCCTACCAGTTTTCAACAAGACCTCCACAAAGTTTTACAAGCCACAAACACAGTTGGCCGACTGGTCCGGTCCGGTGCATAATTTGAACACGCCGAACAAGGATAAGGAACGACGTAAGAAATCCGAGAACAGGATTAGATAGCTGTTAGTTGCCTTAAAGAGGCTTTTTTATTGGTCGGGGTAAGTTTTTTGAGCCTAAATTTAAAGCTTGAGTTAGGAACGTCGATTATACGAACTTATAAAGGCTGGGTGTTCGGAACACCGATTTTTTCCGATCATTGAACAAACCTAACCTTATGGAAGAATTCAGCGTAGAGTTTAATGAAAGTAATGTAAACTAAATTATCCCCTTCCTTAGTGACAAATAGGATTTCAAAAAATGCAGACTGTCTTGTTGTATAAAACATGTATTTACTAACCCTGTTATTCATAAAAAGTTTAAGAGCATTTTAGTTATTTGGCGTATGTCAATTTAGACTTGATGTCACGAATTTGCCATACAAGAAACCAGGGAACTAGACCTCCAGTAAAGCTACTTAAAATGTACTGTATCTTTATGAATAACACTGTAAGTGTCGGGCTATGCGAAGTTCGGAAATGCGGTCGTTCGGTTGAGCGATGTTCGGATAATCGATGTTCCACTAATGATTATTTTGTGTTAAAAAAAGTGTTGGAATTATAATCTAATAGTATTAAAGTTGAGAAAATATAATCAGTTATATATACAGGTGGATGTTTCTTACAAGTCGGTAATAAATAAAAGGAGGAATTCTGCTCGTCATACCTAACCACTTTCCCAAAGCAAGATACTTCAAAATTAAAAAAAAAAGGTACTAAAGATATATTTATCCCGTCAGCTGATTAAACAAAAGTATTAAACAGCTTTTTAGATTTCGACCTATGTTGCTTTGGGAAACTTGTTAGGTAAGGTGAGGGAATCGCTCATTTGATTTATTTCAACCTTGTCCGAAACATCCTGTATATAATTTTTTTTAGTAAATTTCAATTTTAGGTAGCTAGTTTTGTTACAGCTGGCTGTGTATAATATTACTGTTAACACCGGGATTTCTGACATAATAGTTAAAGGTGTTATACAGCTCACCATACCTACAAACTTACATAGTGGAGTACTAATAAAATATAAAATATTTTTCCTTCACTCAATTTGTAGATTCATTATAGGGTAAGTTGTTTGGTATGGTAAGTTGGCCCACTTATTTACTATCACTTGTCAGAAGAACGGCCTGTATATGAAAATAAATAAAAGTCGTAATTGAAAAGTTAAAGCTTGTAGAAAGTAAAAGATATCTTACGAAATAGTATATGTGGTTGATTATGAGATAGCTAGTTTTAACTCGTTTACGACCTGTAGATGATGTGTGTTCCGTATACTTACTTGTTGTATTTTTTTCTAAAATATAATATACTTAATGTATATATAAAACAAAAACTTGTTCATCAATATATAAAATATATACTGGGTGTTTCTGACAAGGCGGTAATAAATCAAAGGAGAGATTCTGTTCAAATAACTAACAACTTTCCAAAAGCAATATGGGTCGAAATCTCAAAAAAAAAAAAAATCAAAGCTTTTCCATACATTGGTTCGATCAGCTTGACGGGGTCAATGTACGGGACAGCTGATTTTAGTTTTGAGATTTCGTCCCATGTTGCTTTGGGAAAGTTGTTTGGCATATGGTGAGCTGAATCCCTCCTTTGATTTATTACCGCCTTGTCAGAAACACCTTGTATACTGAAAATAAATACATTTATATGTGTTAGTTTAGGTTTAGTGAATGGCAGGACCCAAAAATATATGCTTTGTAATTTTAATGCAATAAAAAGTAACAATATAGTTTAGTATTACATATTATATAGGAATAAGAAAACTAAATTCCATGAAAGAAAATTGATTTTTGATTAATAAAGTTTTTATTCTTAACCTACTATCCCAAAAGAAGGGTTATGTTTTTTGCAGTCAAATGAGGGTTATGTTAGTTTTTTTTAAATATAATTTGGTGAAAAACTTATGTAAACATATCTCTCAATTCGTGATAAAAAAGCATGTATGTATATATGTGCTGTTCTCGAAATTTCACATTTTAATTGTAGCTAGATAAAATAGATAGATGCATTAATAAATATATACCTATAAAATGGTCGAACTATTAAATAATTATTAAGAAAACTACAATAAGAAATAGTTTTCCCGCGAAACAAAAACTAAATGGCGGACATTTGTTTATTAATTTTCTCAATTTGTGACTGTTATTGTGGTAGTATTGTGAAATTAGTTTAATTATGTGCCAGTTAAGTAAAACTGCGGAGATTCTTATTGATGTATCGGGAAAACTAACAGATAACGTACCACTCGCATTTCTGTGACTTCTGTAGGGTAGAAAAAAGCTAACTAAATTCTACCTAAAACTTGGCTGAATGAACTGCGTTCTTTTTCCTTGCCAGAATGGGCGAACACAATATCAACAAAAAAAACTGTATACATCACTTCACTTTAATTTAAAAACTAAAAAATTATTTTTATTTGTATAAATTCTTTTACTTACTACCTACTTATAGTTATTTAAAAAAACTTTCAAATATATTTTTTTTGTAGGTACTCTAAGCTAGTCGACAATTGTTTTGACAAATTCTTAAAAACTATTAATACTCTTGGATTTACTCTTTTGTTTTATTAAGGCCTGCGCACATTTGATTAGGCGCTCTTCTTCGCCGATGTGCCCTGGCTATAACTATTGTAAAAATTATTGTATTATTAGTTTATCAATAAGCATGAATTTCTCTTCATAGTAATATTTGTTGTTCTTAAAAAAAAAAGTCATAAGTACATTTTAGTTTTAAGGCAATTTTATGACAAAATTTGCTATTTATTCCGTAACGCTGGAATGATGATGATGACTTCAACACAGCCTTTTAATATACATTTCATCCACAAAATACTATAATCTATAATTTTATTAATCGCAGGTAATCGAAAGATATGTACTAATAAAAAAAAGCGGCGGTGAATTTAAAAATCTGCTATCTTTCAGCAATGCGGAATAAGTAAGCGTTTCCACTAGAGATGCGTAGCGTAGCGAGGGATGTGTTTTAAGAATCAATGAAATCACTTAATTCACTTATTGCTAAATTTATTCTTTTTAATACCCAACTTCATAAAAGGAATATGTTTGTCCGCGATTATCTCGCGTTTGGCTGAACCGATTTTGATGCGGTTTTCAGATAAGTATTTGTTACATTGATGAGAAGGTGTTAGTACCTATTTTAACCGACTTCGATGAAAGAGGAAGTGCTCAGTTGATGTATGTGTCAGTATATTGAAGGCGGGTTCCTTTTTTGTAAAAAAAAAAACAAATTATTGGTTGTTTTAAATTACATTCCCCGCTACGCATCTCTAGTGAAAACGCATGGTTAGAAATGAGGAAATAAGGGATGTACTGGGTAACGAACAAAAAAGGTTTTATGTTACAAAAACTGTATTTTTAATGTTACTTACATTCCTAGATTAATTTTCTTTCTATTTCGTATGAAAAAGTGTGTACGAATGTTAATTCCATAACACATGTGGTTTGATAAATGTGATTTTGTAAGTATTAAAGTAAGCAATTAAATTTAGTAGTTAAATAATAAAAGTGATAAAATATTCGTTTAAATAATTGTTGTTTTTATTTCTTAAATTTTGGAAGGTTTTTTTAATCATTGAATTCATATTATGCTCCAGCTCCATTTCTTCAAAAACTTAATGTTAAAAAGTAAATTTAAAAAAATTATACAATTAATTATTAAAAGTACAGTCTAAACAACTATCTGAGTTATTAATATAGTGACTCCACCCACATCAAACTCGCATAAAGAGTACTTAAAATAGTAAAAAAAAAAACTGTTAATTACTTAGTCCGGTTTTTCCACATTTCATAATATTAGACTAGGTAAACATTTTGTTGAGATTTCAGTTAATATTTTTGCTCAAATATTTCATTAAATTTTATTTACTTACAATTTATATTAAGATTGGTCCAAATACTTTCTAATTCATATCCATAATTCTTATACATATATTTCATTATTTTTATAACACCTAACTAAACTATCTATAGGTACACTAAGTATGGCTTACTAGCAGAACTTAAATTCTTAATTCCCACAGGCTTAAACCCTCGAAATTCTTAAGGGAATAAACCCTCAAAATTCCCGGCAGAACAAAAACCCTTAAAATTGCCACAGGAATAACACCCTCAAATTTCCCACGTGAAGAACAACCCTTAAAATTCCCACAGGAAAAATCCCACGGTTACATGTTACACGTACAAGACAAAGAGATAGGTATTATTAGATTAGCTCTTTTTGTGATATGATACTGTTCCTATTAATTCTTTATTAAGTGATGTTATTTTTTGTATGGGTTTTTGTGGCCTGAAATAAAGATTTTTTTTTTTTAATCTAACCTAAACTGTCGGCAGGTGCGGGTGCATTTTCAAATGCGTCTTCAAAGCAGAACTTTGCCTGAAAGCCTGACCGCAAGCGGGACAAACGTAGGGCCTCTCTCCGGTGTGACAACGGGTGTGAGATACTAAGTCGTTCTTTTGTACGAAGGCTTTGTCGCAGTGGGTGCATTTGTACGGCTTCTCACCTGTGTGGGTACGGCGATGGTTTTTTAATGTACCTGCGGAGAGAAAAGTGAATGTTATTAACGTTAATGGATAAAGAAGAAATTGTAAAGTTTGTTACGAAAAGGAGGTGCGAAGTCGTTTGGTGGCGTCTGGATTGTTGACTTTGCTGATGGGTCTGATCGGCGGCATGCCGCGGCAGGGTGCAGGCTGGCTCGTGTGGCATGACAATGACCGCTGTATCCGTATAGTGTTCTGCTATTTGGTCTGTCTATCCTTCTGTAGACTATTAATTTAACATTTGTTTGCCTGGAGCCGCAATGGGGGGCGCTCCTGAACCCCCCTCGCCTCATGCAGAATACTATGTTTTAAATTACGTAATTTAAGGTATTGTAGTTTACTAGACGTGCAATAAGTGATACCTTGTGTCCTAGCGTTGAATGAAGCAGCAATAACTACCCTTACATTCGTCATGCTTCAAAAGAACCAGGCGAGCATAAACTTAAAGGAGTTACTAAAACGTACCGGACGCGGCAAACCGCATATGGCAGAGGTCACAAGCGTAAGGTCTTTCTCCACTGTGGGTCCTCCGATGTTTGACCAATGAGGACGAAGTTGTAAATCTACCTCCGCATTGAACGCATACGAACGGGTGCGCGCCGCTGTGCTTGCGCATGTGCGCTGCCAGTTCGCCTTTTGCTACGAATCTGTAAGATAAAATCAGAAATTATGAGATCCACCATGCAAATCAGTGAGTGACGTACTGCCTGACGTCCTTAGGAGAGGCTGAGTTTACGAAACCAGGACGTGCGTATATGGAAAGGGTAACGATTTTAGAAAGCGAAAGAAGCATGTCAGGATCTAAGCAAGTGAAAATCAATTTACTCTTGCCTACCGCGATGGTAAACAGGCGTAATTTTTATGTATTGTATATATTTTTTTGCAAAATGTACTATTGTATAGTTGTTTTGTACATTCCTCAGGTTCTGTCTGACAAATTGTACCAAATTTCATTTAAATTGATTTAGTAAATTTGGCGTAAAGAGACAGACAGACTTTCGCATTTATAATATAAAGTATGGATTTAACACTTTTTTCTGGTTAACCAAATAAGTAGCATACTAATAGACTAACCTTCTAGGGCAAATTTCACAATTGTACGGCTTAATCCCAGCATGCCGTCTTAAATGTTCCTGCAGATTCGTATTCTGTGTAAACCCTTTACCGCACGTCGGGCACAAATATGGCCTCTCACCCGTATGAACTCTTTCGTGGTCCTTTAACGTAGACAACATATGGAACGACTTTGAACAAACTGGGCATTGATGTTTTTTCTGACTACTGTGGCTTGTATGGTGGACTTTCAAACTTTCTTCTGTTGGGAAACTTGCCTCGCACAAATCGCACTGGTGTCCGTCTTGTGTCGTATGTATTGATAGGACGTGATTGTCTAAATGCGCTTTGTGTATGAATTCTCTTTTGCACAGGGTGCATACGTGTGTGTTTTTAGTTTCGTGCCTCTTCAAATGCAGAATTAGGGTGCTTTTCTTCACAAACTTCCGCATGCAGTGCGAACACTGATGTTTGTCAAATTTGACTGATTTTAACTGATTTGCAGTTGTACTATCCTCGTGTTTTGTTCTAATATGTTTGCGATAAGATTTCTGGTTTTTGTAGTAAGTGCAGCAAAGATCGCATTTGAATTTTGTTACTTTTTGCAACTTTGCTTCGTACTTTGTTAACTTTGGACATGTACTATCTAGTTTATTCTCATCTGGAACAGCTATACGTTTCTCGTGTATATTTCTTATATGTTTGCGGTACGAATGCTGGTTTTTATATTTAGTGTTACAGAGGTTGCACTTGTATTTTGTTTCTACACTTTTCTCATTTTTGGGTTCACAATGCTCCGTATCAACTTTCACTTCAACTTGGCACCGCAGAGAGTTACCGTACTCCTCATTATCAGCAAAACTGTCTTCTAAATACTGGGAACAGTCTGTAACCTCTTCCTTTATGTGATTTGAAGTTTTTCTAATTCTCTCGAGTGGTACATCAACATTATTAGTCTCTTTTTGGTCATGGCTTGAGATTACATGGGATTGGAGATCAACTACATCAAAGTATTGTTGGTAACACAAGGAACATTGATATGGTCGGTAACATACTTCGCTCTTGATCGATGTATGAGCAAAAGATGGGTCCAAAACTATGCCTTGCAATTTAGCTTCGTTTTCGATGCAGCGCCGCTTGAATTTGTCCAGCTGGTGCAAACACAGTTCACAATCAATACAGATCTGTTTAGAAAAACTATCCTGCGGTTTTACGTGGATATTTGTGACGAAAGTAAACACATCGCTCAAGGTGCGTTCTTCGTCGCGTAAATTTGTAAAAAGAGAACGTGTTGCAGCGTTCTCAGTCATGCAGATGCGGCAGATGTTGGCGCTGCTGGATGGAGCATTCTCCTCCATGTTATAATTATGTTAAATTTTAATAGGAAAGGCAAAATTATAAAATAATTTCACAAAGTTCACAAGCAAGAAACAAAACGAACGAAAACAAGCAAGCATTCTTTCAATCAAATAACAACCAACATCAATTCAATCAATCAAGTTTTGACCATAATACAATCCATCAATCAAGTCAGCCAAATCCAGTAAATCAATCGTAGGTATAGTTTCAGTTTCAGTCAGTCAACGTCACACAAGTGCGATTTTAAGGTTATTTTAGAAGTGTCTTAAAATTTGTTTTTTTTTGTATGAAAATACTACCGAAAAAGGCAAAATGAAGATTTATACCAACGAAAACAATTCATCTACGTTAAAATTGCTGATAGCGGCGAATTTAGCGGGCAAGAAAGTGGATGTAAAAAGTGCAACCTATGCAGGTTATTATTATAGGTTTATTTTTCCTTTTCTTTTGATTTATGCTTTCTCATTACATATTATTAGTAGGCAAGAGAACATTAAGATTATATTATTACAATTGGCTCTTAAATAATGTCTCGTTTAACAAGCAGATTGTATCTTCGACGGTCCCAGAGCTCTACCACTGTTTGAAGTAGACGAGCAGTTGACGTTCTTCTCCAGCAACGCAGCCGTGCAGTATTTACTGCCGATTGTAGACCTAAGCGAGAATGGACAATGGTAAGCTCATTATTACTAGATAGTTTATCTAGTAAAGTTATAAGTATAGTTCTGGTAACGCAGCAATGGTGTAGCAAAGCTACAGTACAAGCTTTGTGAGTGTTAATACTCTTAAAGTAAAGCCGAATTTTAATGAATGAATTAAATGTTTTTATTACAAGATAAAAGGCTTTTGCATGAAACAGATATTTGGAGACTGCATAAAATAAACCTACAAATATTTTATTACAATTCTTTTCGAAAAGGGTTAAGTAGCCAATTGACTAAAATTCGTAAAAGTTTATGTTAAGTTCTTGGAACTCTGCGTTAGATTTAAGTTAGTTTTTTAGATATTCCAGTGCCCTTACAGGGTTCATGTGCGGCTCATAAATTTTTTGACCAATGTGTACCTACCACATGAAGGAAAATAAACTATTCTATTGTATTCTAATCTAAAGCGTAAGTAATCTTATAATAATAGAATATCTACATCTGTTTCAGTCAACAAATGCTTGAATGGGAGGCGACCAGGCTCCAGCCGACTGTGCAATCTGTTCTCTCGGCTAAAACTATTGCTTCTGATCTGAAGCAACTGCTTGCGTCACTAATAAATGATATTGACGGAGGATTGGCTAAGAAGAATTTTGTATTGGGGGTGAGTTTCTGTCATTAAATAGTTCATAACAAATACAATTTTCATAACTAAATTGCACACAAAATAATATAGGTAAATTAATAATGCATTGAACCCTTACAGATAGAACCTGTATGTAAAGTTTTCTGAAACACATACAAAGATGAACAAATACACATAAAACTTTAACTTGTGAAAACTACTAGCACAGAGCAAATGCTGAGGTAGTGCCCTAACTATAACTTGTGAAAACTACTAGTGCCATAACTATAACTTGTGAAAACTACTAGCACAGAGCAAATGCTGAGGCAGTGCCCTTTGCTAGTGGCATATTGTTTTGGTTAACCTTTTTGTGTATTTTTGTAATGGTGTGTCACTGTATGGCAATAAATGATTTCTATTCTATTCTATCGTTTTCTATTCTATTTTATTGCATTTAGAATACCAATTCTTAAGAATTTTTAACCGACTTCAAAAAAGGAGGTTATCAGTTTTACCTGTATGTAAATTTGTCCGCGATTATCTCGCTGTTTTAGCTTAACATATTGGTGCCAAATAAAATGACGAAATCAATTTTGTTTCTCTATTGATACAATTTAGGTGTGTCTCGAAAGACGGTCCGAATGAAGTGAAGTTAACAATGTAATTAAAACTAACTTAACTGGTATGAAATAACTAACGCCTTACGCTAACACTGAGCACTGTGGTAGTGTCACTGTGTTTGCTATGTATAATTTAATGGCACTTTATGGTGTAGGGCGTTTGGCCCGAACACTCGCATTTGGCTGAACCGATTTTGATGCGTACGTACGTAATGTATTTGTTACATTCAGGAGAAGGTTTTAGTACCTATTTTAATCGACTTCGAAAAAGAGGAAGTTTTCACATTATGTAATGAACTGACACCATTGAAGGCAAGTTCCTTTTTTGTAAAAAAGAAATTATAACAAAAAGAGACCCACCTTCAATAAATTTACACATTTTCTGAAAACCGCATCAAAATCGGTTCAGCCAAACGCGAGATAGTCGCGGACAAACATACATACATACATACATACAGGTCAAACTGATAACCTCCTTTTTTGAAGTCGGTTAAAAAAAGAAATTATAAATAACACTAACAAACATTTTCAGCATTGTAAATGATGATATATTTTTCCAGGATAAGCTCTCAGCAGCAGATGTGGCAATATGGAGTACAGTGTACTTCCTGTTCAACAAACCTGAATTGAAAGCTATGTTCTTGAGCGAAGCCAAGAATGTAACAAGATGGTTTGAAGAGATTTCCTTGGCTAAGGCTGTTCAGGTAAATAAAATCTATTTTATTTAGTCTTATAAAAACAAGCGTTCTTCTGTTAATGTATAGTTGTGAAAACATAACTTGCTTATGTGTTAAATAACTGTTTTAGTTAAAAAAAATTTTGTTAAAAAGCTGTAGGTTTTCCTTAAAGCTTTAATAAATAAGTAAATATACAGGGTGTTTCTGACAAGGTGGCATAATATCAGTGGAGCTATTCAGCTCACCATACCTAATAACATTCCTAAAGCAACATGGGTCGAAATCTCAAAACAAAAATCAGCTGTCCCGTACATTGACCCCGTCCCCGTCAGCTGATCAAAAAAAAAATGGAACAGCTGATTTTTGTATTGAGATTTCGACTCATGTTGCCAGAGGAATGTTGTTTGTAATGTTGAGTTAAATAATTTAATAATTAATTTTTGTCAGACTTGTCTGTAACACTCGAAGTGTCTATAATATTTTTTTTATATATTTTAGGATGCAGTCAAAACCTGGGGCGGTTCTGTGAACGGACCATTTGGTCAAACATCTGCCCTCGGTATACCGCAAGCTGCAAGTTTATTATCTCCGGGGTAAGTTGTTTTTTTTTTTTACTAACTAGCCGACCCGGCGAACTTCGTGCCGCCTAATTTATTACTATGTTGTGCATGTATTTTTCATAAAAACCTTCCTCTTGAAACACTATCTTTTCAAAACAAACTGCATCAAAATCTGTTCCATAGTTTAAAAGATTAAAGCAAATATAGCGACAGACTGCTGAAGGGACTTAGTTTTATACTATGTATTTATGCGATAGTAACTCTGTCTGTCTATCTGTATGTGTGTTACGCAATCTGTCATAAGCTACTTAATAACTGTCTATGTTTAGATCGCCAGATGAGCCAACAAGACCTGGACCGTCTTCGGACGAGATTGCAGCGGCTCTAGAAAGTTGGACCAATGGGCATAAAGCTATGCCCAAGAGGATTCAACCTGACAAAGTTATGTGAGTACAAAATTTTAGCTTTATTTTATAGGATAGGACTAGAGGCTGCCCCGCGGTTTCAGCCGCGTAAAAATCCCGTTTTTGCCCCATTCCCATTTTTCAGGATTTCGGGAAATTATTTCTTAGTGCTCCCCTACACTTACTAAGGAACCCACGTGCAAAATTTCAGCCTGTTGCGCCCAGTAGTTTCGGCTCTGTCAGTCTGTCAGTCAGTAACGGAAGAGTTATCCACTTTGTGGGAGTCTGCCTACTCTGCGTCTTTTTGGCCCCAGCGACCACCTGTTCTTTTTGCTTGTGTCCCGCCCATGGCAACCTAAGTTTAGCAATTGTTTGGGCTATGAATACTTATTAAGAATATCAAAAAATATCACAAACTATATAAAACTAGTCGACCCGGCGAACTTCGTACCGCCCTTACTATGTTGTGCATGAATTATGCACATAAAACTTACTCTTGAATCATTATATCTATTTTAAAAAATACGCATCAAAATCCGTTACATAGTTTTCAAGATTTAAGCATACATAGGGACAGACGCAGGAAGCGACTTTGTTCTCATAAAAACAAATACTATGTACATATTGGTGATTACGAAAATCTATATACTGGGTGTTTCTGACAAGGCGGTAATAAATGAAAGGAGGGATTCAGCTCACCATAACAAACAACTTTCCCAAAGAAACATGGGTCGAATCTTGTTTTTATGAGAAATCTGCGTGGGTGAAACCGCGGGGCAACTTCTAGTTTAGAGATAAACGCAAAAATTATCAAGAAACTTATTATTATTTTTGTTTTTTTTTTTCAGTTTACCAGTAAAAGGTCGTAAGAACGTTCTCATAACGTCAGCTTTGCCCTACGTGAACAATGTTCCTCATTTAGGAAACATCATCGGATGCGTGCTGTCAGCTGATATGTTTGCGAGGTAAGTTACAAACATACACACACTCACACACACACACACAATACATACACAACACAACACAATTTACACCAATTACTATAAGTAGGTTCTGACTTAAAGTCTGTGTCGGGACTTTTGGGTTTCCAAATAATAATAACACATCACACTCAGAGCCCTTAACTAGGAAGAACCTGTATCTAGGGTGCCCGAAACATATAAAGAGACGAACATTACACCCAGACCGGAAACAAACATCGATATTCATCATAATGATGTTCGCAACCGCCGGGAATCGAACCCAGGCGCACACGCTTACTCAGTCCACATCACTGCCAACTGAGCCACGGAGCAGTCAAACAGACAAACACACACACAAGTACATACGTGCCCAATTTACGCTAATTCTTTTGGGTAGGTTCTGACTAAATGTCAGTGTCGCGACTTTTGGGTGTTTAAAATAGTACCTACAAATGCATACATGAAAATATGCCTTATTTATTTTAGCGGTTAGTGCAATGAAGCAGTAGAGTATGCAAAGCAACGTGTTGGGCGTGAAGCTTATCCGCTTCGGGTGCTGTTACAACCCTCGCTTGTACAGTGGCGGACACGTCGGCGTAACACTGTTGTCTATGGTCTCGTTTGCACTATACCGTAATGCCAAAAGAGCTATTTTGCAGTACAGAAAAACCGGAAGTGTTACGCCGTCCGTGTCCGCCACTGTTAAAATCCCTTGAATCCCTAACTGCGCCCCGGGCTTAACATATTATTATCCGCACCCTAAACAATACCAAGCTTGTCCCCTTATACCCGTGTGTTCAGTACACTAATTATAATTTAGTGTTCGAACGTGTCCTGAACATAGATTATTTTTGTTAATGTAAACTCCGATGTCTATCTATGCCTTCTGCATTCAATCAATCAATATTTCTTCTGTTTTATTGTGATTCATATATTTCAATCAATCCTTAAAACTATATTCATTCACTCTTCCCTCTTTCTGTTCGTTGTTACCCAACCCTTAGAGCTGCTGTTGTACCTTGCTATATTAAAATTCGCATAAATCTTGTAAAAGTATAAAAATATGTAAAAATTAGAACCAGTGAAAATATAGAAATACAGTTCAAAATTCCAGGCTCGTATTATTTCCAACATACTAGTTTGTGTGGTCCTTCGAGCTATTATCTAACTAGTCGACCCGGCGAACTTAAAATTTGAGAATGTTGTTTTAGGTACTGCCGCCTGTGTAACTACAATACGTTGTACGTGAGCGGTACAGATGAGTACGGGACTGCTACGGAGACGAAGGTAACAATAAAACACTAGTTAATACACGAACTATACTTTTATTTTAATTTTAAACCGACTTCAAAAAAGGAGGTTATCAGTTTGACCTGTATGTATGTATGTATGTTTGTCCGCGATTATCTCGCGTTTGGCTGAACCGATTTTGATGCGGTTTACACAAAAGTATTTGTTACATTCAGGAGAAGGTTTTAGTACCTATTTTAACCGACTTCGAAAAAGAGGAAGTTCTCAGATTATGTTTGTTGCAGTTCGTTGAAGGCGGGTCTCTTTTTGTAAAAAAGAAATTATTTTAATATATTTATTTATTTTTCTTTTCTTTTTTGGCGCTAGTATCGGTGATAGAGTCAGAATGTTACTTAAATAAGTAAACTTAGTATCGATAGTAGAGCACAGGAATAAAAATAAAGAAAATACTTGATTAAAAGTTAAATATGCATTAAGTATTACGTTGCTTATACTTCAACACCGCGAACCCGTAAAAATCGTCTCCTCGACCAAAAAAACACTATGCTTCAACCCATAGAGAGCACTAAAGCGTGAAAGGCAAGATCCGGTCCCTATGGTAAAACAGTGTGTAAGAAAGAGACACAAAATCATTCACTCTCATCACCTATTTCAAACTCCCTAACGCCAGCTATCGACATGTAAAAATGTTCTTGTTGTTTATATTGAACAATTTAGATTATTTGTGCTTTATTTTTTAGAAAACTTTTTGTTATTTATAATGCCGTCGTGTGCTGTGGTGCAGTGTGGAATTACTTCTAGTAATAACATTACCCAGGAAAAGATTCATTTCACAGGTATATAGTAAACTAGAGGCTGCCCCGCGGTTTCACTCGCGCAGATTTCTCATCAACACAAAAATCCAGTTTTTTCACGTTCCCATGGGAATTTCGGGAAATCCTTTCTTAGTGCTCACCTACACTCCCTAAGGAACCTACATGTAAAATTTCAGCCCGCTACGCCCAGTAGTTTCGGCTCTGCGTTGTCTGTCAGTCAGTCAGTCAGTAACGGAAGAGTTTTATTATATTGATTCAAAGTACCAAATGTACACAACTTATTGTCAAAATTACAAACTGATACATTTGAAATGCACAGAAAACTATTTTTGTTTTTAATTATGGTAGCATTTAAATATAATAAAATTATTTTGCTTAGGAAAATTTTAAACTTTTTGCCTAGAGATTGATCAAACATCGACATTGACCATCTACATATCGACATTAAGAGTTATGTTATGTGTCCGTGTGAATTCGATGCTTCTCATGCTTGTAGGAGACAGGAAATGAGGGGGGATTGCCCAATACAATGTACAATGACCTTTTTTGTGAGGCTTGGGGGTTATAATTTCTGCAAAGTAGCTAAAACGCTTATTCGCGGTGTTGAAGTATGAGTGACGATTTATGTATTGGTTTACAGGCGTTAGAAGAGGGCGTCACTCCGCGTCAGATCTGCGACAAATACTTCGCTATACACAACGACGTGTACCGCTGGTTCAACATCGGTTTTGATCATTTCGGACGAACGAGCACTCCGGAACAGACCAAGTATGTTATTTATATAACATTAACTAGTCGACCCGGCGAACTTCCTACCGCCTTACTTATTAAAATGTTGTGCATTTGTTAAACATATAAACCTCCCTCATAAATCACTCTATCGTTTAAAAAAAACCGCATCATAATCTGTTGCATAGTTTTAAAGATAGCATACATAGGGACAGACGCGGGAAGCGACTTTGTTTTATACTATGTATTGATTTAATACGGCGAACTTCGTGCCGCCTTGCGTTCTCAATTTTTGAGAATTTTCTATAGCCTATGTCACCCGGGGATAGTGTAGCTTCCCAACAGTGAAAGGTTTTTTCAAATCGGTTCAGTAGTATCGGAGCATATTCAGCTCAAACAAGCAATAAAATCTTTCCTCTTTTTAAGATAGCCTTTGTTTAGTTCTGAATTTTTGAGAATATTCAACTACAATAAAAAAATCGTCATCATCATTACAAAACAATCGATACACGTCCACTGCTGGACATGTTCTCTCCCATAGATTTCCACAAGGCCAAACATTGTGCAGGAGTTTGCCGTAATCACCACGCTTGGCAGGCGGTTCCTTTTTTTTATTTGGGTATAAATACTTCACAAAAAGGGCTATTTTATACGGAATTTTAAATAACAAAATAAGCTTTTTTTTAATATTTTGTATACTTATTGGAAATTTCTTTTATTTTCTAGAATAACCCAGGATATGTTTTTAAAGTTGCAAGAAAACGGGTTTATATCGTCTCAGTCGGTCGACCAACTTTTATGTCAAAAGTGCAACCGATTTTTGGCTGACAGGTGAGTTTGTCGTCTAACATAACCTTTAAATTTTAGCCTATGTGGTATTCTGATGTCTAATCTATAATACTGTAAAGTTTCAACAAATTCCGATTAATAGTTTTTCCGTGAAAGTCCTCACAAACATTCTGATTTTATATATTAAAAGAAACCAAGTAGGACATATCTTAGTTTACCTTCTTCATTCAAAGGTTTGTAGAAGGCACCTGCCACCACCCGGGTTGCCTGTACGAAAGCGCCCGCGGCGACCAGTGCGATAAGTGCGGCCGGCTAGTCAATGCTGTCGAATTAATACAGCCACGGTGCAAGGTGGGTGAAAATTTGAATTTAACTTTGTTGGTTTGTCTATAAATACTTTTTCATTCGTAACTTTTTTGCTATATTACAACAAATTGTATTTACTACTCGTCATCATATGCATAAGAAAATAATATACCTTTTAAAATTGGAGAGATCCTTTAAGGAAATTATGAAGCGTAGGACCTAGGACTCTGCCTTGAGGAACGCCATAACAAATTTGCGATTTGTCACTTTAGGCCTAAAGTAACTAACCCGTCTTTTTAGTCCTCTAAGTAATCTTCAAATTATTTGAGAGCTAAATCTTTTTTTAAACAATTTTTATACAAGGATAGGAATTGACACTGTGTCAAAGGCCTTCGTTAGGTCAAAATATACTGCTAGAAATTTAAATATAATCTATATCTAGGAGCTTGATTAAAAGAAGCTCAAATCAGCATCTTTTGTTAATTCATTTCAGGTTTGCGGTGAAAGTCCTGTTATAAAAGCGAGCGAGCAACTGTTTTTGGAACTTGGTCAGGTATGATCGTTTTTGTATGACGTTGCCCTATTTTAAACTGACTGAAAGGACTAACAGTTACATCAAACGCCATAAAGCGCAAAGTTTACTATGAAACGGTTTATATGAGAAAATGAAATCGTATTTTTTTAACTCCCACGCAATTTTTAAAAGTTCTCTCAGGTTTAAAAATTCCCTGGACTACTACGAACATCTCAAAACCAAAATCAACTTAATCGGCCCAGCCTTTCTCGTGTTTAAGCGAGACAAACAAACCACTATTGATATTTATATATAGAAAAAGAAGATAGGAGAATAAAGATAAGGTTTTCAAAGCTATATTATCTTAAGACTAGAGGCTGCCCCGCGGTTTCACTCGCGCAGATTTCTCATAAACACAAAAATCCCGTTTTTTCCCGTTCCCATGGGAATTTCGGGAAATCCTTTCTTAGTGCTCACCTACACTCCCTAAGGAACCATCATGCAAAATTTCAGCCCGCTACGCCCAGTAGTTTCGCCTCTGCGTTGTCTGTCAGTCAGTCAGTAACGGAAGAGTTTTATATATATTGATTTGTCAATATTATAGCTAGAACCATCCCTTCGAACATGGGCATCGACCCGAGAATCCCTCTGGTCGCCTCCAGCCCGGGCGGTGAGCCGCGCCTGGCTCCGCGAAGGTCTGCGACCGCGCGCCATCACCAGGGACCTGACCTGGGGCGTGGCTGTGCCAGCGCCGGGGTTCACTAGCAAGGTACTGTGATGATGATGATGATGATGTCCTCTTATCCCTCATCAGGGTCGTAGGGTGATCAGTAAAGCTCGCCACTTGCTACTGTCTTGGGCTACCTCCTCCATCAGGTGCAGTGGCGGACACGGTCGGTGTAACACCGTTCTTCTGTGTTGCAAAATAGCTCTTGTTCTTTGGTAATACAGTCTAGGGCTTACGAAACCATAGACAAATCTGTTACGACCTCCTAGTCCGACACTGTACTGTGATAATAATAACACATTACACCCAGAGCCCCTTACTAGGAAGAACCTGTATCTAGGGTGCCCGAAACATAAAGAGAAAAAAACATTACACCCAGACCGGAAACAAACATCGATATTCATCATAACAATTTTTGCTTTCACTCGATGTGAATCGAAATGGTGCTTCCGTGTATCAAAAATACTGCCAACTGACTGAGCCACGAATTATTATAGCTATGGTTCTTGAAGCGAGGGTTGTTGCAGCACCCGAAACGTGAAAGCTTAATAACCACGTTGTATACTATTTCAGGAATTTTATCTATGTGCATAAATTTTCTTGTTATTATTTAGGAAATAAAGCGTTTCTGAGTTTTTATCTTTCTGGCGATCTGTGGAGAAGACATGGCCAATATTAGCCAACTTTAGGCTAATCCCAGGCCCAGGGATTAACTTGAAGCGAGTGTTGTTGCAGCACCCGAAGCGTGAAAACTTTACACCCACTTTGTATACTTTACTTTTCAGAAATTTTATCTATGTGCATAGATTTTCTTGGTTTTTATTTAGGAAATAAAGCGTTTCTGAGCTTTGTGGCGATCTGTGGAGAGGACATGGACAATATTGGCCGACTTGTGAAATCATTGCGAAAGGGAGTAGAATCATTTGACAGAGGAGGGCTTGTGCCCCCACACGAGCCCTCCTCTGTCAAATGATTCTACTCTAGGCGACCATTGTCGTAAGGCAAGCTGAGCCGCTTGGTGGGCACCCTGAACTACCTCGCCTAGAGCAGTATAGGATACTTTACCAATAAGGTATCAATAGCGATTAGATTAGATGTAGTCTAATTGACTTTCAATAAGTGATATCTTGTATCCTATATTGAATAAAGAAGTTATTGATTTTTGACTTTTGGATAAAATTATACATACAACATACATAATCTCACGCCTTTTATTCCCCGAAGGGTTAGGCAGAGGTACCACCTCAAGCGCCGGACCCACATTTACCCGAGTTTATGCTTTTATTACCAACGTGAGGCGGCCAGCTTGTCGCCGCGGTTATAACGACCACTACTGCGGCCGGGACCAACGGCTTCACGTGCCTTCCGAAGCACGGAATCATCTTACTTTTCGGACAATCAGGTGATTCAAGTCAAAATTATAATGTTGATGATTATTTATAATTATTTTTGTAGGTATTCTACGTATGGTTTGACGCTCCCATGGGCTATCTGAGTATAACGGAATGCGCGACAAAGCAATACGAGAAGTGGTGGAAACCCGACAAGGAGTATGATGTAAGTTTAATTTATTAACTCACTTGCTGACCCGTCGAACTTCGTACCGTCTATCCTATCACTATGTTGTGCATGTTTTATGAGTACCTAAAAATCTTCCTCTTAAATCACTCTTTTTATAAAAAAAAAACAATTAAAATCTGTTGCATAGTTCTAAAGATTTAAGCTCAAAGATGAAATTTGTTTTATACTTTGTATTATGATGTATTTTAACGAATTAATAAATTAATGATCAGAATGAATGAATGAATGTACACTTTTATCTGTTATTCTATCTATGTATTTAAGTACAGTTTTTTTTGACAAGGCGTTAATAAATCAAAGGAGCGATTCAGCTCACCATACTTAACAACTTTCCCAAAGTGACATGGATCGAAAGCTCAACCAAAAAAACAGTTGTTTCAACCAAAAACAGTAGTAGCTTAAAATGCTTTGTAAAATGTAAGTTTCTTTTATCAAAATCATAATAGCGTTTCGTTACAGGTAACGCTGTACCAGTTCATGGCAAAAGACAACGTTCCGTTCCACGCAGTAATGTTCCCCGCCACTTTGCTCGGCGTCAATCAGGGGCACGTTCTTGTCAGTCGTATTTTTGCAACAGGTATGTGTATCAATCAATCATTATTTGTGTTAATATTTACAGCTTGGCACATTAGTGTAAAAAATAATAGAGGCGCCTCTTTGTATGTGGAATAAGATTTTTTTTATTTACTTTCTCAAAGTCAAGTCAAAGTCAAAATTGATTTTACTCAATATAGGATACAAGATATCACTAATTGAAAGTCAATTAGACTACATCTAATCTAATTGGTATTGATACTTTATTTGGTAAAGTATCCTATACTGCTCTAGGCGAGGTAGTTCAGGGTGCCCACCAATTGGCTCAGGTAAACAAATGTTTGGCTTGCCTTACGACAATGGTCGCCTGGAGACGCCCCCAAACGAGCCCTCCTCTGTCAAATGATTCTACTCCCTTTCGCAATGATTTTACAGCGTAGAGAAGAAAGGGGTAACAAACTCTACTTTACAATTTCTCTCTCATTTTTTTGTTCTTTTGTGACACTACAATTCAATTTGATTTGATTTTTTTTCCTAAATTCACAATTTATAGTATTCATAATCTATATTTACACGTAATTGTTACAGAATATTTGAATTATGAGGAAGGTAAATTTTCAAAGTCCAGGGGAGTCGGTGTTTTCGGTACTGATGCACAGGTAAGTTGAACAATCACTAAATTTAGAGCCCCTTACTAGGTAGAACCTGTATCTAGGGTGCCCAAACACATACAGGCACAGGAAATAAACATGATAGCTGATGATATTATAGGAATGTTTGCCGCCGACGGGAATCGAACCCCGATCCAGACCTAAGTCACAGTCAAAATCACTTCCTATTAAACCACGAACGTACCCAACTAGCAACGAAGGTCGTATAAGATTTACTCTTTCGACTATAGATCGTAAGACACTTGTATAAACGATCCTAAAATGTTAAAAAGCTGTATAAAAGCGGCTATCTGGATTATTTTGCATTCAACGCTTTTTGGCTCTATAAACATGTCTAGTAAACGTTTATACGATGAAATCATATCGCTTTTACTCGATTGTTGTATAAATGTATCTCTTGATCGCCATTATACAACAATAAGTCGTAAGACAGCTCTTTAAAAGCAACTGAATTGCTAATTTGTCGTCAAACTAGCTATTATAGCACAATCTATCGACATTTAATTTTAACAGCATAATTGTGGAGTAAACGCGGTTCATACGATAAAACAGCATCTTAGTTACTTTAACAGCACTTTATGTCGTATGATAACTCTATGGAATGCTTTTATTCGACTTAACTAATTAGGTTGACTAAAAGCTTTCAAATTATTCTTTTACAACCTTTTCGGTCTCTAAAGGTTATTTAAAAGCCATTTTACATCGATATAGTGGTATAAATGCTTTTTGAAATCTTTTACAGCACTATCTGCCATTTTGTTACATGATACCAAAATTAACAACGTAATTTGCTTTTTTTATTCGCAAAATGGATTATAATCGATGGAAAAGGATTGAAAGAAGTGGAGGATTCCGACGTAAAGTAAATAAGATGTATACACGATTGAAACAGTCAAGATCTTCATTGGCTATAACCACGAGTCAAGAGCGTTTAATTGATAGGCGTGAGGGTTCCGTAGCGTATAATAATTACTAAGTACTACTATTAGGTACTATTAGGTATTCTGTAACAACGGCCATATAGACAACCGTTTGCAATTTATTGAATTTGCCAGTATGTTTTTTTAAGTCATGGGTGTTTATCTTATACTTATTGTGTTTGTTTTTATAATTTTATAAGTTAGTTGGTAGGTACCCAAAGAATTTGACTCAACTATTATTATTATTTTTTTATAATAAAGAGATACTTAAGTACTTACAATTTTGTTTTGTATTAAGTGATCCTACTTGCAATAACATTCGTCGCTTGGATAGTGATAATAAATTGAATATCTAGACTAACAAACCACGATTCATTTTTATATATTGGTAGATAGTAGGTAGTAGATTTTGCACTAAGGAACCCTAAACTATCTGTAATGGCGTCCCTAGAAGTCGTAAGATGGAAATCTCATTTCAATCTTTCGACTAACAGCTGAGAGAATGCTCTGTGATGATAAATGAGTTGCTATTATTTGCTATTGATGGCGAATTTATTTTAAATGTTAAATTAACATTATTTTTTATTCATTATTTACATAGAAATCTTGGGGCCCATTGAAATATTAACTACAATGCTAGGTATATAGACGGAAAAATTAATTCCGCACATGAAAGTAAGACCCTACGACCTAACTTTAACAGGTAACTAATTACCTGTCATCATTTGGCTTGATGGCTTAAAAACGTAATGGTTAATACGATGGCAAAATATACTTATATTTATTAGGTTTGACACTTCAACTGACATAAATTACACGTATAAAATAAAAAGTCTATAAGTGCTGCTTGGGTGCAGTTACACGATAAAAAAGTCGAGTGATTGCAACCAAATTGCTTTATTACTATAAATAAGTCGAATAAAAGCGGTTCTACCGACTTGGAAAAAGCAGATGTGTCGAATAATGGCATTCTGATGGCCATTATGGTACTAAGTAGCATTCTAGTTGCGATTACTCGATATTTATTCGACTAAATGGCTACTCATACGATAATCTTACGATATTTACTGGATCTAAAGCTGAGAGAAGTGCGCCCAAATCGCGTTGAGAGAACGTGCACAGAGCATTTACACGACTTTTTAAAGATCCTTCTTACGACCAATAGCTGAAAGAGAAACGTGCTGCTGACTTTTTTACGACACGATTTGCTGGTTGGGTAGCTATCATACTTTGGAGTTTTATTAAATTCCGGCTAGTAGTTTTTGTGTTAAAAACACTAGCCAAATGCTATAGCCTATGTGCTAGCCTGATATTTTTAATATTAAGTTTCTCTAAGTCTTGTATATCTTGGGGTGGAGCCCGGTTCTTTGAGAGGTGCGGAATTTTTTATAATAACTAGTCGACCCGGCGAACTTCGTACCGCCTAAACTATTACCGTGTTATTCATAAAGATAAAGAACATTTTAAGTCGCCTTACTGGAAGTCTACTTCTCTGGTATGTTGTATGATAAATACGTGACATCCAGTCTAAATTGACACACGTCAAATAACTAGAATGCTCTTTAACTTTTTATGAATAACAGGGTAAGTATTTTGTGCATGTATTATACTTATAAACCTTTCTCTTGGCTCACTCTATATATTTAAAAAAAACCGCATTAAAACCGTTGCGTAGTTTAAAAATTTAAGCGTACACAGGGACAGACGCGGGAAGTGACTCTATATTTTACTATGTATTGATGTAACCAGGACACAGGCATACCAGCCGACGTTTGGCGATTCTACTTGGCGAGCATTCGGCCCGAGACTTCTGATTCCAGTTTCAGTTGGACAGAGCTCGGCACGCGGTGAGTTTGATACTAGAAGCTTGTTACAGCTTGGCGAGAAAGTCTTGAAAATATTAGGGTCCCAACTGTGCAATTGGAAAAACTATTTTTATTATTATTACATCCTACGTAATAATAATACTCAGGAAGCGTCACTCTCCTACAAAACCGCTTCGATTTTGGTTCCACTTACGCACACACAGTAACTCCTATTGCAACAAACACTCACACATTCTCATAGACAAGCTTGCACGCTATTGGCCGCTTTACTCGCGTCTGTCGATAAAGCAGCTAGATAGCTCCCCTGCTTTTGGCTGGTACATGTTATTGCTACTAGATGGCGGTCAAGTGTTATTTTACAAAATATTTATTTACAGGTGATATAAGTATTTATTTTTGTCTTTATGGCTTCTACAACACTTTATAATGCACGAAGGCATATTTGTTAATATGAAACACGGTCAGAAATACCCAAAAACACAGTAATATGCTCCCGACGCTGCAGCCACACGACTCAAGGTGCCACTAGGAACTGACGCGGCATGGTGTCCGTAACCTAAGCCCCGCCCACCGGGGCTTCTTTTTCGTGTGAACATTTTATTGGGCTAGTTACGCTTCTTGAGTATTGTTGTTCGCAGGTTACATCTGTTGATGAGAGGAAAATTGATCTAACAGTAATGGAACATTTTGTATGAAAAATGAAATTATTGTTTTTACTAAATTTCCCGTAAATTTTTACACATTTTCTCGAGTTTTTGCGAGCTTAACGAACCAAGATTAATTTTTATATACCGGGTGTTTCTGACAAGGCGGTAATAAATCAAAGGAGCGCTTCTGCTCACCATACCTAACAACTTTCCCAAAGCAAAATGGGTCAAAATCTCAAAACAAAAATCAGCCCCAGTCCCGTACATTGACCCCGCCAGCTGTTGTTGCTTTGGGAAAGTTGTTAGTTATGGTGAGCAGAAGCCCTCCTTTGATTTATTTCCGCCTTGTTAGAAACACCCGGTATATAGTAGATAGATTATGATTATTTTTTTAATGAAACAGAAACAACAGCGAGCTCCTGAACAACATAGGCAACTTCTGTCACCGCTCGCTGTCGTTCTGCGCGTCCTCTTTCGCCAAGAAAGTGCCGGCCGTCCAGCCCGCGCCTGGCGATTTGGCGATCATGGCTCTAGTTAATAGGGAGGTTCATGGTGAGTCTTACTTTACTATCCCACACGTGTACAGTGGCGGTCGAGGAGGGTGTAACAGATTTTTCTATTACACTGTATTGCTAAGATACAAGAGCTATTTTGCAATACAGAAAAATCAAATAAAAAAAATTAAAAACCCCCGACCCAGTCAGACCCCTCATCAACTTTACTAGAACTAGAGCTAATCATCTTAAAAAGAACCAAATTTTAAATCGATAGGATCCATATGACATAGGTAGTTAGATCCCCTCATCACCTAGAAAAGAGCTGATGATCTTCAACCACTGATCAGATCTTCATCAGACATGGCTAAGAACACTCGGCCTGAAATTATCTATGATACAAAAAAAAACTAAACGAAAATCGGTTCAGCCGTTTGGGCTCTACAATGCCACAGACAGATAGATACACACGTTAAAATTATAACACCCCTCTCGGAATTTTCGTTCGGGGGTTAAAAATCATCTCAGCTGACTTATTATCCGGCAATCTGCTGAGGAGACCAAAATCCAGCAGTGAAGAACTGTGAATAGAGATTTGTTCAATATTATGAAGAGAAAACATTTGATTGTTTGTGTTTGTTTAATTTTTGTTTGCATTGAATAGGCTCCGTGACGACTGAACCAATTCCTAAAATTATTTCACTGTTGGGAAGCTACACTATCCCCGGGTAACATAGGCTATAGAATATTAAAGAAAACCCAACGAAAGGCGGTACGAAGTTTGCCGTTTCAGCTAGTCAAAGTCAAATATGATTTATTCAATAAAGGATACAAGATATCGCTTATTGAAAGTCAATTAGACTTCATCTAATTTTTAATGAAACCTTATTTGGTAAAGTATCCTATACTGCTCTAGGCGAGGTAGTTCAGGGAGCCACCAAGCGGCTCAGCTTGCCTTACGACAATGGTCGCCTGGAGACGCCCCCACACGAGCCCTCCTCTGTCAAATGATTCTACTCCATTTCGCAATGCTAAGGCAAACAAATGTTTGCATTACCTTATAATATATTTTATTCATTTCAAACAAACAAACAAAAGCATTAACAGAGGTCTTTAAACAAAAACAATTTTAGTTAATAAACATTTTTAAATTTGACGGTACAAGTTTATAAAGATCCCCACACTAGGCAAGCCTGTATCGCAGGACGTCTCAAAATGATTGCCACGAAAAAGATTTTTATATACGCGACCCGCGATTGAAAAAGCAGATTTACTTCACTGTTTACAAATTTTTAATATTCTTTCCAATGTGTATAAAGACCTTAAGAAATGTGTATAAAGATTTGTCTTTGTTTATGATTTTTGTTTTATTTTGAACAGCATACGTACAGAACATGGAGAAGGGTCGTCTCCGCGAGGCCCTGAGGAACGTTCTGGCGATCTCCAAACTTGGCAACCAGCACATGCAGGCCGAGCAGCCCTGGGCGCTGCTCAAGGGCTCCGAGGACGACAAGTGAGTTCCATCATCATCATTACTTTGTCGGCTCTCTAGGTCTATTTATTAGTTTTAAGTTTTTTTGTTTTTCTCGTTGTTGTAACATAACACAAAAAAATGTATATATATACATGGTTCCAGCAGAATCATCAGCGCTTTAGACCACTGGTCTGGAGCACGAGCTGAGTTGGGACCCTTTTGCAGTGTTGATATACGAACACATAATGTGCCATTTACTGTTTGTTTTAATTCGTGTACTTATATGTATCTGGTGTATACATTATTCTTTGTGTGTATGTATATCATTACATTGGAAATAAATTTATTATCTATCTATCCATCTATCTTGTTACCATATGACTGTTTGTTGCCAAAAAAAATAAAAAATTATCGTTTCCATGAATTTTAAGGCGGTAACTCTCGATATGGCGTGATGTTCAAATCTTTTCCCGTTTTTTAATTATTCTGGCGAAAGTATTCGTTTTCAATAAAGTTTAAATGAATTCGCGTATGTAAAAATAAAAAAAAACATCTCCCACATTGTGATATATCGTTTTTGAAAGACAGGGTTACGGATTTTAATAATAATAATAATAATCTTTATTTATTCAGAACTATGTTCCACTTGATTACAGACTAAGCATAAAACTTAAAACTAAACTAAAAACACAAACTAAACTAAACTATAAAACACAAACTAAACTAACCTAACAACCATATCTCTGCTGTCATCTCTGTCTAAAATATTAGAAAAAATTGTGAACAATCGCCTGATCAATTATTTGGAGATGAATCAGTTGCTAAACAATCGACAGTTTGGTTTTCGTCGTAACATATCTACCGAGGATGCTGTTGCCTCACTATGTAAAAATGTTGTAGATATAATGGACCAGAGAGAGCGATGCCTAGGAGTCTTCTTGGATCTCGCTAAAGCCTTTGACACCGTTTCTATTCCTATCCTTTTGCGTAAGCTTGAAAGTTTCGGTGTCAGAGGCATCGTTTTGGATTGGTTTAGATCCTATCTTACAAACCGAAGGCAACTTGTTAGAATTGGTGACGTCATGGGATCTTCAATGGATATTAGATTCGGTGTCCCACAGGGCAGTATCTTGGGACCCACATTATTTTTGATTTACATTGATGGAATTCTAAATTTAAGCTTAGATCGGGCAGAAACATATTGTTATGCGGCTATTGTGTTCCGGGGTAACTCTTGGTCCGAAGTTTTCAATCTTGCTGAGTGTGGGATGATGAAAATTAATCAATGGCTACAATTAAATTTGCTTACTCTAAACACAAACAAAACAAAATATATTGCATTTCATAAGACTCTGGCATCTGCACCTATTCTGACGAATGGTATAAAAATTCACAGTAGTAGTGCTTGTCTCAATCATACAAGTTCATGTCATTGCTCTGAAATTCAAAATACAACATCATTAAAATATCTCGGAGTTGTTATAGACAAGCACATGTCCTTTCAACCACACATTCAGACACTCGCGGGCAAGCTACGAAAACTGATATATATTATAAAAACCCTCCGTCACAGTGTTGAAAGATCCCTTTTAATTAAAATTTATAAAAGCATATGCGAGTCCGTAACAATCTATTGTATTTCGGTCTGGGGCTCAGCGGCCAAAACGCATCTTATTAGTTGTGAAAGAGCACAAAGATATCTATTAAAGGTTATGTTGGGAAAACCAAAACTATTTCCCACTGAAAAACTTTACAGCGAATGTAACTTATTAACAGTTCGACAACTTTACATTCTCAGAGGCACTACAAATTTCTATAAACAATTTTCAAAAACATCCGCTCATTATAGTGCAATGAATAAAAGAATATATAAGGCTCCTCTGCCTTATATTAAAACGGCTTTTGCTAAACGGCATTGCGCTTTTATGCTTCCTTTTATTCTTAATAAAGTTATCTCTGTTCCAAACGTATACCACACAAACGCTCATATTTTGAAAAAATCTCTGACTTGGCTTCTGTCTCTAAACTATGACGAAACTGAAAAAATAATTAAAACTAATACATAACAAACTAACTAGCTATATGTACATACGATCGGTAAAATTTGGTCAATATTTCAAAAAAAAACAAAAAAACCTTAATGCACGTTCATTAAATTATAATGCATGCTATAGAAATATTTGCATGTAAATATTATTATCTTTTAAATATTAATTTACTAATATCAAATTCAATGTTTTATTATTATTATTATTTTATTTATTTATTTTTTAAATTTAAGCACATTTATAAACAATTTACTAAAACGCGGGTCGCGTCCGCTTATACACCGTTTCCGTGGCAATCGATATTTTTGATGCCCACGATACAGGCCTGTGCCTAGTGTGGGGATCGCTTGTAATCTTGCCCTCAGTCATAAAATTAAGCCTTTCTTTATTTTGTAAAGAATGCTAGTGTTAATTATTGTGTAAGGAATTTTAGTTCTAGAGGTTATTGTAATCTAATTTTGAAATAAATTTATTATTATTATTACTTAATATACTATATAAAACTAAATTATTCTGACCTGTACACGTCTATTTACTTCACATTGAAGATGGCGGTCCTAGAAACCATATGAAGGCAGTTCCAATGCCGCATCAAGGGACAATCCAACCGATCAATTATAGTATTCAGAAGGCTATTGGCGCTACCACGCACGCGTTGCATCAGGGAATATGCTCGTTTTCTGATTATAGTTTTAAAGCAATCTGTCCTGTGCCTGGCAAACATCCCTGACGCGCTGCAAAAGCGTGGCAGCCCCAACATCATCCTGAAACCATTATTATACTGAATTCGCAGGGCATTGAAGGATCGTTGTGTGTAGCTGACCCACAGACTGCAGGTGTACATGGTTTGACAAAATGCCTTAAATAAGGTTATTTTTACCTCTTTAGTACACCTTGCGAATCTGCGTGCCAGCATATTACATCTTACTGCCAAGGCCCTGCGCTCTCGCTCTATATATCGAGATAATCCGAGAGGTCCTCGGTGACCCAGTGCCCCAGGTACTTGAACTTTGTAACTCTGCTTAGCGTCGCCCCTTCCAATTTCACTGGTGGAACAGCCTTTGGCAACTTGTTGCCTGCCTTAAATATGAGTAATTCACTCTTTTTAGAGTTATACCTGAGGCCATGTGCCTCCGCATACCTCTCGCATATCCCGATTAGAACCTCTAGAGCTCTGATTGAAGGGCTCAGCAGCACCATATCGTCAGCGTAACTTATGTTATTGACGAATTTACCGTCGATAGAGCAACCAACTCTAGCCCTGCTGAGCTCATCGATCAGACCATCCATATAAAGGTTAAAAAGCTTGGGTGATGCTAAGCCACCTTGCCTCACTCCACATTCTAGCTTGTATGCTGACGAACATACACCTGCCCACCTGACATAGTTTGTTTGGTTTCCGTACCAATGTTCAAATAAATTTATGATCTCCTCGGGAGTGCTCGTTTTCTCCCGAAGCTTATTCCACAATTTATTGTACGAGACCAGATCGAATGCCTTCGACAGGTCCAAAAAACATGCATATACTGGCGTTTTCCTCGTCGTATAGTACTGCACTGTATGCTTAAGCCGCAGTATAGCTGTCTCCGTAGACAACCCGGGCCTAAATCCGAACTGCGCCTCTTGCAGCTCTACATATTTATAGAGCAGCTTATTAAGCAAACCGTCCAGCACTTTCGCGATGATAGTTGCCAAAGAGATTGGTCTGTAATTGTTCCTGTCGGAGGCATCCCCAGTCTTGTTCTTAACTATTGGTACAACTATTGTTTTTATAAGCTCCGGAGGCAAATAACAGTGACTCAAACACAAATTATACAAAGACTAGAGGCTGCCCCGCGGTTTTTCCCGCGCAGATTTCTCATAAACACAAAATTCCCATTTTCCCCCGTTCCCGTGGGAATTTCGGGAAATCCCTTCTTAGTGCTCACCTACACTCCCTAAGGAACCTACATGCAAAATTTCAGCCCTCTACGCCCAGTAGTTTCGGCTCTGCGTTGTCTGTCAGTCAGTCAGTCAGTAACGGAAGAGTTTTATATATATTGATAGCAGTCCATGCACATGTTCTCCCGCGTATCGCAAATGCTCAACACTGAGGTTGTCGTGCCCCGGTGACTTTGCCCTTGTCATTTTTTTCACTACTTCAGCAACTTCTTCAGGTGTGAATTGGACAATCTCAACGTCATCACCGGTACACTCCCTCCCAGCCCCTCGCATCTGCCCCATCGGAACCAGAGGTGACTCCACTCCACAATGTTTACTAAATAATTCAGCTATCTGAGCGGGTTCACACTTATCTTCGACAATCGCTGGCAAAGACGTGCCAGTTTCCAGCTTTTTTGTCTGTTTCCAGAAACCCTTAAAGTCCTTCGCCTTATGACATGTGGCCAATATATCCATTTTAATTTGATCCTCGTGATCCTGGCACCATTTAAGTTTGGACTTAAAGCGCTTCCTCGTTTCGGACATATTTTCATAGTAAATACCCGTCAACGGTTTTCCATTTAATAACCAAATTTCATAATTCAGTCTAGCCTTCCTATGTATGTCTTGGACATGCATATTCCAGCCGACAACCGTCTTTTTCCGTTTACACAATTTTTGAGTAGATGTCACCTCAGCAGCCTCACTTAAGATATTGACAATGCGATGGTAAATATCATTTATAACTATCTTATGACAAACTTCCATACAATTTTTGTTATATTTTGTGTATATTCAAAGAATTTGATTTTTTTGCTTTGTTTCCTGTATTGAATGAATGAATTTGTAAATTTATTAACCCCCGACGAACTGGCCCTTTGATAAAGGATACTAAGTTTTTACTTGTTTTAAGCAATGCAAAGTTAGTTTACTAGACTATCAAAAAGCGATGCCTTGTCAAAACATACCACCTTATGCTCCAGGAAACGGGGGGCTACAGCAGTGGGTCTGTGCTGCCAGCTGGCGGCGCTGCTGTGCGCGCTGCTCGCGCCCTACATGCCCGCCACCTGCAGGACGCTGTGCCAACAACTCAACTTGAAGTTTGAAGACCTTGCTTTAAATCCTGAGTGAGTATTAATACTCAATTATCTATATATATAAAACTCTTCCGTTACTGACTGACTGACTGACTGACTGACTGACTGACTGACTGACTGACTGACTGACTGACTGACTGACAGACAACGCAGAGCCGAAACTACTGGGCGTACAAAGCTGAAATATGGCATGTAGGTTCCTTGGGGAGTGTAGGTGAGCACTAAGAAAGGATTTCCCGAAATTCCCACGGGAACAGGAAAAAACTGGATTTTTGTGTTTATGAGAAATCTGCGCGAGAAATACCGCGGGGCAGCCTCTAGTCTATATATATAAAACTCTTATTTACTGACTGACTGACTGACTGCTGGGCGTACAAAGCTGAAATTTGGCATGTAGGTTCCTTAGGGAGTGTAGGTGAGCACTAAGAAAGGATTTCCCGAAATTCCCACGGGAACGGGAAAAAACGGGATTTTTGTGTTTATAAGAAATCTGCGCGGGATATACCGCGGGGCATCCTCTAGTTTTAGTATAACTTCCCTAGATTACGACAAAGAATTCAAACCCAAAAACAGCTAAATCGGCCCAGCCGTTCTAGTTTTTCGGTAAGACAAACGAACAGCCATTTATTTACTTACTTGATATTTCTGAACAGGCAGGTCATGAATAAAAGGATTCAAGCCAAAGTTATTCTAACCATCCATACTCATTTTGTATAAGCGAACATATTGTAAAAGCTAAAGTAATTCTGCCTGTCTTCCTTTCTCGCCTGTCTATCTGTCTTACTTTCACGCCGAAACTTCTCAACCGATTTATATTTAAATTTGGTACACATAGTCTAAAGCCTGAGAAAGGACATAGGCTTGTTTTTATTTTTTGCCGTAAGGCAAGGCCAACATTTGTTTGCCTGAGCCGCTTGGTGGGCACCCTGAACTACCTCGCCTATCACAGTATAGGATACTTTACCAAATAAGGTATCAATAGCGATTAGATTAGTCTAATTGACTTTCAAGAAGCGATATCTTGTATCCTAAATTGAATAAATAATTTTTGACTTTTTTGACATCCCGAAAATACTGAGGTATTAAAATTGGTATTGGCGCACACTAATATGCTATGTGTTTCCTAACAGGAACCCCTCACTAGTGCAGTACCTGCCCCCTAATCACACAATCGGGGTTCCTTCCCCGCTTTTTACAAAACTAGAGGCGACCACACTCGACCAGCTGCGGGAGAAGTACGCCGGCACGCAGGCTGACAGGGTAAGCTGATTGATGATTAAAATTTAAGCTTATTACAATGTTAATGATTTAACCAATTAATGATCTCTTTATTGGACAAAATACACAATGATTTTACTTTTTAAGGAACCATAAATATCAATACATAGTATAAAACAAAGTCGCTTCCCGCGTCTGTCCCTATGTATGCTTAAATCTTTAAAACTATGCAAAGGATGTTGATGCGGATTTTTTTAATAGGTAGATTAATTCAAGAGTAAGGTTTATAAGTATATACATGGACAAAATAGTAATAGGTTGGGCGGTACGAAGTTCGCCGGGTCGACTAGTCTACAATAAACACATACACAAACTGAATCGGAAGTTTTTCAGTGAAATTTTCCGCTTTTCGTAATCGGTTAAAATTGGTACCAAAACCTTCTCCTGAATGTAACAAATACTATTCTGAAAACGCATCAAAATCGATTCAGCCAAACGCGAGATAATCACGGAAAAACATACATACATACAACATACAGGTCAAACTGATCGATAACCTCATTTTTTGAAGTCAGTAAAACACAAGAAACAACAAAAGTCGACCCTATCGCTTGCAGCGATTTCTTCCAGGTAAATTCACGTACAGTGGCGGTCTAGGAGGCCGTAACAGATTTGTCTATGGTTTCGTCAGCCCTAGTCTGTATTACCAAAGAGCAAGAGATATTTTGCAATATACAGAAAAACCGGAAGTGTTACGCCGACCGTGTCCGCCACTGTACCAATCAAAACAAATGGTTGATTGATAATTGGTTTTTATTTTCGACCAACCCTTTTTTTTTCTTCAGAAAAATGGTGAAGCGAAAGGAAAAGCTTCAGTCGGTGCTGTTTCTGAGATAGAGGCAGCGATCACTAAACAGGTACAAATTATTTAACTACCTTTGAACGCTATATGTCTTAGTTTATAAGTTTCTCAAACAACATTTATTATTTTTAACCTTTACCTGTAAGATAATATGTTTTAAAACATTAGGTACCAGACCAGGGGGCCAAGTTTCATAAGTAAAAACGAATGACTCGTAATTGTCTTGTTGGTGACTTAGTTAGCCATTGCTGTTTTCTTTGAGCGTGCAACAGAAATTACCTTTGTTAAAGCGGCAATGGTTAATGAAATCGCCAACAAGACAATTACGAGTCACTCGTTTTTAGTTAAGAAACTTGGCCCCCTGGGGGGGCAACAACCTACTAACCCTCCATACGCAATTCCACACTGAAATGAGCATAATGAATTACCGACTTATTTAAAAAACCCTATAGTATCTTTAAAACGCAAGCTTGGAACTTAAAAATAAGTATATAGAAATTAAAATAACAATTATGTATTTACCAAACAAAAAATATTATGCTGATACCTAACGTAATATTGTTGACAACGCAGAGCCGAAACTACTGGGCGTAACGGGCTGAAATTTTGCATGTAGGTTCCTTAGGGAGTGTAGGTG
Source organism: Euspilapteryx auroguttella (assembly GCA_951802225.1). Taxonomy (NCBI): domain Eukaryota; kingdom Metazoa; phylum Arthropoda; class Insecta; order Lepidoptera; family Gracillariidae; genus Euspilapteryx; species Euspilapteryx auroguttella. Next base: position 4,442,749 of record OX637667.1, read on the forward strand.
AGCACTAAGAAGGGATTTCCCGAAATTACCACGGGAACGGGAAAAAACGGGAATTTTGTGTTTATGAGAAATCTGCGCGGGAAAAACCGCGTGGCAGCCTCTATTAATTAAATAAATAAGTATATAGAAATTAAATTAACAATTATGTATTTACCAAACAAAAAATATTATGCTGATACCTAACGTAATATTGTTAAAATAATTGGAACTGGACGTCTTTTTAGAACTAAGCTTTATGAAATACTAAAAGCTGCCCCGCGGTTCCCGCGCAGATTTCTCATAAACACAAAAATCCAATTTTTTCCCGTTCCCATGGGAATTCCGGAAAATCCCTTCTTAGTGCTCACCTACACTCCCTAAGGAACCTACATGCAAAATTTCAGCCCGCTACGCCCAGTAGTTTCGGCTCTGCCTTTCAGTCAGTAACGGAAGAGTTTTCTATATATTGATTTAAGATTTATTGTAATGACCGTTTGTTTTACAAAATAAATAATGATAAAAATAATGAAATAACAAGTGCTAGCTTTGGCTGCTGGCTGCTGGTGACTTTAAACCCATTTTAGAACTCCCTTACAAGTAACAAACGATTTCTAACCTACTGCCTCTCCGTGCCGGGAGTGAGTGATGTGCGCGCTATGGAAGGAAGGAACGAAAATGTTTGCTAACCGTATTTTATCCATAACTAGCTGTCCCGGCGAACTTCGTATCGCGCCTTACAATTCTTAAAAAAACTTACCCAGTTCAAACCTTCCCTGGACTACTACAAACATTTTCTTTTTGCAGTTGGCAGTGATGTAGACTGAGGAAACGTGTGCACCCGGGTTCGATTCCCGGGCGGGGCGAATATTGATATGATGAATATCGATGTTTGTTTCCGGTCTGGGTGTCATGTTCGTCTCTGTGTGTGTTTCGGGCACCCTAGATACAGGTTCTTCCTAGTTAGGGGCTCTGAGTGTGATGTGTTATTATATTATTATTATTATTTTAAGGCGGTACAAACTCTCGGTATGGCGCGAAGTTAAAATTCTTTCGATAACCGAGAGTTACCACCTTAAGACCGAAATCAGCCGAGACGAACCACGATTCATTTTTATATACATATATTGTAGATAGTAGATGATACAGTTGGTTTTAAGTAGCTTTAATAGAGGTCTACTTCTCTGGTTTGCTGTATGGTAAATACGTGACATCCAGTCTAAATTGACATACGTCAAATAACTAAAATGCTCTTTAACTTTTTATGAATAGCAGGGTAAGAATTCAAGTGATGTAATATTTTTGTATTAATCTCTGAATATTGTGTTTAAATCACCTGATTGTCCGAAAAGTAAGATGATTCCGTGCTTCGGAAGGCACGTTGAGCCGTTGGTCCCGGCCGCAGTAGTGGTCGCTATAACCGCGGCGACAAGCTGGCCGCCTCACGTTGGTAATAAAGCATAAACTTGGCTAAACGTGGGTCCGGCTCTTGAGCTGATACCTCTGCCTATCCTTCGGGGAATAAAAGACGTGAGATTATGTGATGTTATTGTGTTTTAGTATTTAATTCATTTCAGGGTGAAGTAGTGAGAAAGCTGAAAGCTTCAACAAAGGACAAGTCCGTCTGGCAGCCGGAAGTGGAGAAGCTTTTGAAGCTCAAGAAGCAGCTTACAGAAGCTCAGGCGATGACAGCGCCCCCTACTTCCGGCCAGAGCGTCGAGAGCTTAGAGAAAGCTATTAGTGAACAGGTAATCTTTTTTAGTTTTTCGTCTAAGTGTTACCTGTCTAAAAAATTTTTTAGTATTTTTTTTTAAAGGTTCTTGAAAAAAATTTTTAGTATTTTTTAAAATGCTTCTTGAATGAATAATTTAGGTGTATCGCCACCAGTTGAGTGTTTTAAAGGTCATCTAAACTAACAACTTTTCCTTAAATACATGGGTTGGAATTTTGCAAAAAAAATTTGTATATACCGGGTGTTTCTGACAAGGCGGTAATAAATCAAAGGAAGGATTCAGCTCACCATAACTAACAATTTTCCCAAAGCAACATGGGTCGAAATCTCAAAAAAAAAAAATGCTGTTCCATATGGTTCGATCAGCTGACGGGGTCAATGTACGGGATGGCTGATTTTTGTTTTGAGATTTCGACCCATGTTGCTTTGGGTAAGTTGTTAGGTATGGTGAGCTGAATCCCTCCTTTGATTTATTACCGCCTTGTCAGATACACCCGATATAAGCCGCGCACATATAGAAAACTGGTCGACCCGGCGAACTTCGTACCGCCTTACCTATTATTATGTTGTGCATGTAATATTCTTATAAACCTTCCTCTTGAATCCCTCTATTTATTAAAGAAAACCGCATCAAAATCCGTTCAATAATTTTAAAGATATAAGCATACATAGGGACAGACGCAGGAAGCGACTTTGTTTTATATTATGTATTGATTGATAATTATAAAAACCATGAAAAAAAAACATGCTTTTCGCTCACACATACTATAAAAGCCTGAGCGACCCGGTTTTAGTTACAGTCACAGGCTCCTTCAGCGTAACACTTCCGGTTTTTTCTGTATTACAAAAAAAAGACAAAAAGTCAAAAATTATCAATTCAATATAGGATACAAGATATCACTTATTGAAAGTCAGTTAGACTATCAAACCTAATTGGTATATTGATACCTTTTTTGGTAAAGCATCACCTCCAAATCCTCCAAAGGCTTTGTTCTTTGGTATTACATTCTCGTGCGAACGAGACAAAAGTGTTACGCTGTATGAGTCCCTGACTGAACCTTTCATATTGTTTGTTTGACTTTAGGGCGAAGTAGTGAGAAAGCTGAAAGCTTCAACAAAGGACAAGTCCGTCTGGCAGCCGGAAGTGGAGAAGCTTTTGAAGCTCAAGAAGCAGCTTTCAGAAGCTCAGGCGACGACCGCGCCCCCTACTTCCGGCCAGAGCGTCGAGAGTTTGGAGAAAGCTATTAGTGAACAGGTGAGCTTTTTTTATTTATTTACCTAAAGCTCGGACAAGACAACTTGTTTTTAAATTAATAAGTAGAAAAACCTAGGTGTTTATGTTAATGAATTAAAGTAGTTATTCAGCTCGCCATACTTTACTACTTTCCCAAAGTAATAGGACTGAAATCTCTACAAAATAACAGTTGAACCATACATTAGTTCGATCAGCTGACGGGGTCAATGTACGGGACAGCTGATTTTTGTTTTGAGATTTCGACCCATGTTGCTTTGGGAAAGTTGCTAGGTATGGTGAGCTGAATCCCTCCTTTGATTTATTACCGTCTTGTCAGAAACATCTTATATAAACAGTATTGACTGACTGCTCAGTGGCTCAGTTGGCATTGGCAGTGATGTGGACTGAGTAAGCGTGTGCAACTGGGTTCGATTCCCGGGCGGGGCGAATATTGATATGATGAATATCGATGTTTGATTCCGGTCTGGGTGTAATGTTCGTCTCTGTGTGTGTTTCGGGCACCCTAGAAACAGGTTCTTCCTAGTTAGGGGCTCTGAGTGTGATGTGTTATTGTTATTAGTATTGAATTTATTTGTAACTAGCAGGTGCCCCTCGGCTTAGCCTGCGCACTTTATCTTGAAACATCATTTATATTCCCAATTTTCCCGAGATAAAAGTAGCGTTTGTTCATTCTCCGGCTCTAGACTCTTGAGCCTAAAAAAGGACATAGGCTACGTAACTCTAGAGTCTAGCGTACACGTATACCAAATTTTAGTAAAATCGTGTGAAATTGAAACAGACTAGTTAATTTTGTTTTTTTTTTTAATATTAGTATGGAGTACCTATAGATTTGTATTTTTTCTTTTTCAGGGAGAAAAAGTAAGAAAACTTAAAGCGAGTACGAAAGACAAGTCGGTTTGGCAACCCGAAGTCAACGTTCTGTTGGATTTGAAGAAACAACTTACGTCTTTACAATTAAATAAATAAAATTTATACTATACTAGCTGTCCCGGCGAACTTCGTGTCGCGTCGTACAATTTTATATGGATTTTTTTTCTTTTTTACCATCTTTTCCCGTCCATTATTCCGTATTTTCTCACCTTTTAAACCTTCCCTGGACAAATACGAATATTTTAAGACTAAAATCAGCTAAATCGGCCCGGCCGTTCTCGAGTTTTAGCGAGACTAACGAACCACGATTCATATTTATATATATAGTAGATAGATAGATAGATTGCACTTAGCAACCCTAACTATAACATACTAGCCGACCCGGCGAACTTCGTACCGTCTTACAATGGAAATTCATACAATATCATTATAAATTATAGTTCATGTGCTATTCTGATTTCTTATATATAAAAGTGTGAAGTTTTATTAAAAGATAGATTTACCGTACGTTGAATAATCTTTCAAATTTCCAAACATAGTTTCAAACTTTTGCATTTGGAATATTAGTATGAATCGAAGAAACCCGTGCTTTGCGGTGGATGTCTTATTTCCTAATGATTGTGCAAAAATAATTATTTTATGTCAAAAATGGAATTGCATGAGTTATTTAACACGTATTGAAAGTTATTTATTTTGGCTAAGTGTGAATGTGTATATTTTGTCTCTAAATAAAGTTTAAGATAATATTTATGAATCATTTATTTTATTATATAAAGATTTATAACGGGGGCAATGGGAGACGAAAGAAAAAAGCAAAAAAATAATAGTTTAACAGAAGAATTGGGAACTATAGAGTATAAAAAATTTGGTCCACACCCATTAAATAAAACGAAAGTTTTAACAGAAAATAAATTCAATGTGTATTCAATAATAATTATTCAATATTTTCGTATCAAATTTTAATAAGATAATCAATACAAATACAACATAATACGAAGTTCCGTACGCACTAAAAATAAAATAATACAATAAAAATACTCAAAGCACAGATTACAAAGATTTCTTTAACTCGAAAGAAATTTTAATCTGTGTAAAACAAAACGAAAATATAAAGGTGAACAGTGACCTAATGTTTCAGCACCTTAGTAGCACTAAACAAATGTAACAGAAAAAAAAATCGAATACTGTTGCTATACAAAAAAATAATAAACTTTTTTTTACTGGTTTTAGATTGCGGTAACAAATATCTTATTAACGCAACAAAATAATGATTTATCAACTGGAAGTATCAGACAGTTTTCCAAACATTTTTGTATACGTTTCTCTAATCTATGTCTACTGTATGTTATATAATTTTAACGATTTTTATGTACAATTACTATTTTATATAATTTACTTGTACATAACATACATAAATGAGGTATTATATGTTTTTTTATTACATTTTGTACTGTACTGTTACTTCTCATAAAGGTTACCACACATACCTAAATCTTTTTGATTATTTTTAAACTGTCAAAAGTGTGGTTGTCCTATAACCTGCCTACATTTAATGTCTATGTAACAACTTCAAGTTAAACTTATGTATGTAATAACTATATTTCATACAATTTATAACTATTATTGGCTTTAACTATTGGCACATATCTGACTTTATATATTGATGGCCACCACATAACCATATTTTAGTAACAATCAATCACGTTTTCTAAAAAAAAACATGATAATATTGTTTCTAAATCACTCAAAACTGACTAACTTTTATATACTTTGGTATCTTTCCTTGATTATTGATAACATACGCAAATAAATTTGTGTTGTTTTACAAAAATCCTGACAATACAGGTAACTAATAATAAACTAGTACTGTCATTTTCATATGAACTGCATGAAATTTAACAACAAAAAGCAAGTTCTTGTCAGGAAATTAACGACAACAAACATATTATACTTATGTTACAATACAATCACTTTCCATTTTCCAAGTCTATCACATTCTTTGGCCTTCCAATTTGACGACAGAAAATAGGAGTATATTACAAACGCGTTTTTGAGTTTCACACAATCAGTATTACTCGCATAACCTGCCCTCAAAAACAACAATCTTAGCAATCGGGACTAGGTTATTTCAATGTTTGTTCATATTCCTCTAAATACTAAAATAACAATGGTTTTTATATGTATTCTATTATTTTTTAATAATATATTTTTTTATCTGGCAGTATGTTGTTTGCGTTAACCTTAAATTATCATAATTTATTTTGAACTATCTTTATCAGTTACATGTTTAATAAAAGAACATGTATTTTTTAGAAAATATGGCACAAAACACGAATTTCTTACATATCAAGAAGTCTTTGAATGTATTGTCATTACAAATACTTAAAATGAAAATCTGCCTTTTTATTTTAATGCAACTGATAAAAAAAAACTTTTAATTGTATAGGTACTAATTATGCTTTAAGCTGCCTTTGAAATAATAATGTTTAATGAATAAAATAATACTAAAAAAATAACCACGAATTAAATTCAATGGATGACATAATACAAAACTAAATAACACTCGTCAGTTTTACTGATTTAAGTTTATCATCAGACCCTGTCAAATATCACATCAGTAACATCACCGCTTTATCAGTATTTCTCTAAAGTGAATCAATAAAACTGACAGTGTCCCAGCAAAAAACATTATAAAGCACCTTAAAATTTAAAGCAGAAAAATTTAAAATACAAAAATAAGCAATATTTTGTGCGCTATTTAACAATAATAAAACTATACAAAAATAGATGAATCGCTATAATAAAAAATATAAGCGAAACAAATTAATTTCTGTCAATATAACACCCGTATACTGATAATTCTTGTATACTGACTCCTTTAAAATAATGCTGTCATGCTTTTGCCTGATATAAACAAAACAACACTATTTTATTCAAATATAACAGTGGAGTCTACTAATCAGCTAAATATGCCGCAGTTTGGCCTTGTAAAGGTCTTTCGTATAATTTTTCAAACAAATACCTAAGCAAAATTTCAATAAATCCTAGTTATATTAATAAAACTAAAAAAACTTTTCTTTTTAATATCATTGTTCAAAAATACTGGGTCTCTAGGTTATTATTTGAAAAATACTTAAAACCTCGCTGGTTTTAGTTTTGCTTTGAGCATAAGCATTGGGATAATGGTAACTGAAATTATTTTATAATAGACCCAAAATAAATTTGCTACAATTAAATTGAATCCTTAAAAAACAGTGTTTTTTTTTCAGGTTATCAGCTGTTCATTCTATGGGAGACCACTGACCAAAGTTTAATGACTTTTGAATAACACATTACTCCTTTTAATTTTTATTTTTTCATTATAACTACCTACTTCCCAGTAGCCTTCTCCAAAAAATCCATTTTCAACTTTAACTCTATCAGAAAAAGTTGCTTTTGGAGTGAAAATATTTCCTCCTTCTGCCTTAGCTCCATGTTTAAAATTTTCATTTTCGCCTCATGCTCCCATATGGCATGCTGTCGCTTTGCAGAGAAATATAGCCTCTCTTCATCTGTGGCAGAAGAGTCATTTTTCTGTTCCTCCCCTTTGTCATGTCCGTTTTTATCTTGATCTAAATGGCTCAAATTTAACGGTGTATTTGATAGCTCATTCAATTTCTGTAAATAAGTTAGGTTTTGTAGGTTCTGAAATCTTACCTGTTCTGCTAGGGGGGTTTGTAGGAGTATGTGGGTGTTTTTCGGGGTGGTGGGGGGTGATTGGGGGGTTATGGTCACTTGGGGCTCGAGGACGTTCGGCATCGTGTCGTCACTGTCGTTCGTACTTGAGAGGCGGCCGTTTGACATCTGGAAGAAAATTAAATCTATATTTTTTTACGTCAACAGTACAGACGTAATAGATTTAGGATTACAATTAATAGTAGTGATGAATTTATATTCAGCTTGTACCTTATGGTTTAATGTACAGTCAGGTTAGAAAAAATACCGGCATGTTCCCTAGCTCACAGCGTTTGTATGTAACAATTGGAAATTTGGGTACAAATCTGTACCAATTTTAAGCGAACGGGGAATATTTGTAACAGTGATGTTATTTGCGTTCTATCAATTTTTGACTTAACGCTATGTATGAAATTTTGCAGGTGACTGTACTGAACATTATTATCCATGTAGTGAACTATGAAAATTTAACATAGTTCATACTACAGTCAACAGGTCCTGTAGGTAGCGTTGGTGCCGTTCAGTGCCGAGAGCTAAGTGCGCGTCGACCCTAACTTACATTGACAGGCAAGCAGTCGTCGTCCTTCACACTGCTGCAGCCTCCGTCGGCACTAGTGGCTGCTTCCGTTTCCTCGTCTGTGTGGCAAAAAAAATATTTTTAACCGACTTCAAAAAAAGAGGTTATCAGTTTGACCTGTATGTATGTATGTTTGTCCGCGAATATCTCGAGTTTGGCTGAACCTATTTTGATGCGGTTTTTACAGAAGTATTTGTTACATTCAGGAGAAGGTTTTAGTACCTATTTTAACCGACTTGAGAAAAGAGGGAGTTCTCAGTTTTATGATGTGTCAATTAATTGAAGGCGGGTTCCTTTTTTGTGAAAAAGAAATTATTATTAAGATGGTAACTCTCGCTATGGCGCGAAATTCAAATTTTTTCGTGTTTTTTAACTATTCTAGCGAAAGTATTAATTTTTAATAAGTTTTAATGAATTCGCGTATGTAAAAAACCATCTCCCACATTGTAATACAACCTTTTTGGAAGACAGACCAACTGATTTTGTGTCTAAGGGCATAACTTACTTTTTTACAGAGGTATCTTATATGAACTTCGCCGGGGCAGCTCGTAGTAGTATAAACAAGGTCTCTTCCACTGTCTGTCGCTATATACCTATGCTTAAATTAAATCTTTAAAAGTATGCAACGGATTTTGATGCAGTTTTTTTTTACAAAAGATAGAGTTATTCAAGGGAATGGTTTACATGTATAACTAGTCGACCCGGCGAACTTAGTACCGCCTAACCTACAATTATCTTGTGCACATATTATACTTATAAACCTTCCTCTTGAATGACTATTAAAAAAAACTGCATCAAAATCCGTTGCATAGGTTTAAAGATTTAAGCATACATAGGAACAGACGCGGGAAGCGACTTTGTTTTATACTATGTATTGATTGATTAAAGTATTTTTTAACCGACTTGAAAAAAGTTTGACCTGTATTTTTGTATGTATTTATGAATGTATGTTTGTCCGCGATTATCTCGAGTTTGGCTGAACCGATTTTGATGCGGTTTCCTCAAAAGCATTTGTTACATTCAGGAGAAGGTTTTAGTACCTATTTTATTGAAGGCGGGTCTCTTTTTGTAAAAAAGAAAATATTTAATTCAATAATTAACCTTTAACATCTAGAGGGTGTATGCTCTGCCACAGCATGCCGTCCAAGAGGCTCGGCGGGTCCGCCGGCCGCTGCTGCAATCAATGTAAACATAGAAATGCTAGGTATCATATACATCATTATTTTTGTTCTATTGTCAATTTAAGGGGCTAAAACAGAGAAAACGGCGCGAGGAGTGTTCGTATAGGGCTATAATAAAACTTAAAAATAAGACAGAAAGCTAGTTTTTTTTGGGCGCCACACGGTGCGAAACTCGCATTGCATCGCCATTGATAAATAATTAATAACTTGTATACCATAGCCGAAATAAAAAAAATGCGACTTCCTAGATGATCTTGCTTAGAATTTTTAAGGCCCTGCTGTTCTTAGAAAACGAAACTCACGTAACCTCGCGAGCTCCGCGTGCATATCGCCGAATTCTTCCGAAATTAGCCGAGCGACCACGAACATCGAGTTTCGGTTTCGGCAAAAGGTACGACCGTTTTTAGCCGAAACCGAAACTGCGGCGGAAACTAGATTTTATGGCCGAAACCGAACCTTCGGTCAGTCTCTACTTCGTACCTGTATGGAGGAAGAGTCGTGGGCGCGCATCTTGCATTTCTTCTTATAGTTTTCATACCACATCTTGACCTGCGCGGGCGTGCGCGGCCGCTCGCCGCCGCAGCGAGCGTTCACTTCTGCGCAGATACTTGACCAGACTAGCTGCAACAACCAACAACTATGTACTGAAAAACCCATCATATGGCGAATAGATTAAGAGCCAGTTTACCGCGATGCTAGTGCCATTCGCGAAAAAATTAATATCTTCTAAACTAAGGCAAATATCAAAAATGTGGCACAGTATTACACTAGATCAATCATGTAGCCTAGTATTTTTTGAGCACAGTACAGTAGTAGTCCTAACTTAAAATAACAAAATTATAAACAGATTGGCCACTTTTAGCAACAATTTGGAGCTTTCTTTGGTCTTTAACTTAAAGGCTATACAACAGTGCCCTAAAGAATCAGTGCCTTAATCTATAAGAAGTAAAGATCTGGAATTTCAATATAACGTTTTTGAGGATATAACAAAGTTTTTTATAATTGAGAAACACTAGTGGAATCAAAAAACCTCGATACATTATTTCGTCAAAGATAACCATTCCAAAAAACGGGAATAGCTAGTTCTTCGAAATTACTAACTAGTTTTTGTTGTAACTACGTAGGAATAATGATAATAAAGTATATCAAATTCTGGTAATGCAAATTGGATTTAAAAGTAATAATTAATAATTCCTTTTTTACAAAAAGAGACCCGCCTTCAACGAACATACTTACATATAATCTGAGAACTTCCTCTTTTTCAAAGTCGGTTAAAATAGGTACTAAAACCTTCTCCTGAATGTAACTAATACATTATTGAAAACCGCATCAAAATCGGTTCAGTCAAACACGAGATAATCGCGGACAAACATACATACATACCTCCTTTTTTGAAGTCGGGTAAAAAGATATTAAATACTTTTTCCAATAAAATGTAGTAACCGATGTGGGCGACTGACATATGACTGTCCTTTTCCCTCAGTATGTTTGAGGGAAAAGGACATCCTTTGTTCCTCGGTCGTTTGATTTATTTCTCGTATATGCTACAGACGAAAGGTAAGACGTCGCGGGTCCAGTGTACGTATTTGAGCACGGAACTCCAAAGACAGTAAAATTTCCTTCTGACGTCACGCATCAGTTTAAGTTATCACAACAGTTAATGGGTTTAATCGTTATTTTATCGAATACTTACATCGATTATCTCTGTGTGACTAGTCGATAATTTCGCAAGTTAATTACTTTTAACGAAAGGTTAATTGTAACAATAAATAAGTTGTAATAAGTTTTTTTTTTAAATGTAAATACATATTCGTCTACATGATCATTGTCACAGCTAAAAGACCCCCACAGTAGGTCATAATTCTTTCCACAGATTGCCACAAGTATAACATAATCTACTATCTACTATATATATGTAAAAAAAAAAACGTGGTTCGTTAGTCTCGCTAAAAGTCGAAAACGGACGGGCCGATTTGGCTGATTTTGGTTTTGAAATGTTCGTAGTAGTCCATGGAAGGTTTAAAAGGTGAGAAATAATTGAATTTTTCCAAATAAAATGGTAAGGCGCGGTATGAAGTTCGCCGGGACAGCTAGTATACATATGTATAAAAATGAATAGTGGCTCGTTAGTCTCACTAAAACTCGAGAACGGCCGGGCCGATTTAGCTGGTTTTGATTTTAAAACGTTTGTAGTAGTCCAGGGTAGGTTTAAAAGGTGATAAAAAAAACGGAGGTTAAAAAGATGAGAAAATAGGAAAAATTGAAGGGGCAGTTAGTAAAAAAAAAAACAATTAAATTTTCCATATAAAATTGGACGGGGCGACACGAAGTTTGCCAGGACAGCTAGTATATAATAAGATTGTGTAGGTAGTTTACCATAATCGCCAAGCTTGCAGGCGGGTTGGCGATCGCAGTGTGGCTCTTCAAGTATTTCAACGAAGGACGCTGCTGCCCGTCCTTCGGCTGTTCCCTTTGTCGCCTTTAAGCCACTCATGGGGTGAGATAGGGTGGTAGTTTTCTACATGTCGTAGTAAGATTTGATAATTAGTTTTTTTTGCGAAAACCCGGATAATTTGATATAAGCATTACTTTTTTTTCAATAATCCTGACATAAAGCAGTTTTTTTTTTGCAAAAAACCTAGTTTAATTGAAAAATCTGAAACTGCCTTCACTCTGATTGGCTAGATTATTGCTTGCTGGTAAACTCTTATTCTGATTGGTTCTCTGTAGCGTCAAGGATATTTAAACGAACCAATAACTGTAGCGTCAAAGTTAAACGTTAAACGAACAAGATTTTTCAATTATATACTAAATTTTTTTTGTAAAAAACTGCTTTATGTCAAGATTATTGGAAAACAAGTAATGCTTATATCAAATTATCCGGGTTTTCGCAAAATCCCTAGTTTTTTTTTTTTGCAAAAAACCTAATTATCAAATCTTACTACGACATATACACACGCACGACTAAAGATAAACCACAAACCTGCTTGCTCCGGTTGGTGGCGTTGTTGGACCGTCCCTGGCGTAGCACGTCCCTATGTCTCGCTATAAGCTCTAGTACGGTACGTTTTTCTAGTTCGGTGAAGTTTTTCGATCGTTCCTTGTGGCCGCGCCGAGCTCTAATTGCTGAGCCGCCGCCGCTGCGCGTTGACATCACACTGCGGGATCAAGTTATACTGGTTAATAACAGACTTCAATTATCTCTTTTTTACAAAAAAGGAACCCGCCTTCAATAACACATATATATCAACTGAGCACTTCCTCTTTTTCGAAGTCTGTTAAAATAGGTACTAAAACCTTCTCCTGAATGTAACTAATACATTTGTGAAAACCGCATCAAAATCGGTTCAGCCAAACTCGAGATAATCGCGGACAAACATACATACATACATTCATACATACATACAGGTCAAACTGATAACCTCCTTTTTTGAAGTCGGAGATTAGAATTTTTGGTTCAAACTATTCATGGTTCAAGTTATTAATACTGCGGCTCTAGAGGAATGTGATATTTGCAATTATACTTTTCGTCCACTTAGAGAAAAAAGTCAATACAAAAAAAAAAAACGCAAGATGAACGAACGCAGTTTCTCTTTTCAGCCATAATACGGGGGTTGGAAAACAAATGCGAGCCAATGCACTTGATTGATTGATTGATTATAACATTTATTCAATGGAACAGTTACAGCTTACAACATAGAAAACAGGAATATATAATGAAAGAATAAACAAATAGATTATTCATACAAAAAACGATAAAAACTATCTGGCACTCTCTATACAATTTTAAAGTTCATAAAATCCTGCTAAGAATTTATCTAGACCTGAGCTGAAAGACCTAAATAAAGTACTGATTGTTGTAAGTTGTCTGAAAGAAATCGCTTTTAGCGATAAGTCCGCCCATTGCATACAAGTTCAATCTGTCCGCACCCTAGATTTAATAATGTACTCTTTGTGTATTATTACTTTGTATGCAATAAAGGGTTTGACGACGCGCGTCAGTGAAGGCGCGCAGGGCCCGAGTGACGAGTGACCGTAGGCATCTTGCTATCAATGTTTAGTTGTTTTATTTTGTTTATGAAACGTCTCTTTGCAAGTTGTATTTTATTTTATCTTTGTAATTATGTCGGTTTTGATGAATAAATGTCTAATCTATTCTATTGTTGCCTAAAGTGGCCCCGTTTAGCATTACTTAGTAGCCTTCATAGATCTTTAACCTGAAAGCTTTACCACCATTTCTTTTCGACTGCTCCGTAGCTCAGTTGGCAGTGATGTGGACTGAGTAAGCGTGTGCACCTAAGTTCGATTCCCGGCGGTGCGAATATTGATATGATGAATATCGATGTCTGTTTCCCGTTCTGGGTGTATTGTTCGTCTCTGTATATGTTTCGGGCACCCTAGATACATGTTCTACCTAGTTAGGGGCTTTGCGTGTGATGTGTTAACATAATATAACAAATAGTATTTCGATAGAAATGCACTTAAAAGTTATTTTGGCAAAAGATAACAGTTTTTTTTTTATTAAAAACCATTAGCATACCAAAGTTGCCTAGGCTAACGGTCACTCTAGACCTAACATAGGATGCCTAAATTGGTTCTTAAGCTGAAACCTGTTTCGGGCACTTAAGTATAAGAGCTGTGTAAGAATTCATAACTTGGAAACTTCGAAAATATAGAGAGAAAAAAAAAGTTCTCAGATAATCCATGATTTTTTGTGTTTTCTCTAGTTTTCATGGATTTCTCAGTTTTATGACGCACTATAATGTGACTAAGCAAAACGTTGCAAATCGTCACAGCAAGGGTACCTACCCTACTTAGACAGGTAGATAGATAGTTAAGAAACTTTATTAGAAGCAATCAACTTAAGAGCCAGTTTACCGCGATGCTAGCGCCATTCTCGAAAAAAAAAATTTTTTTTCTAAACTAAGCCAAATATCAAAAATGTAGCACAGTATGACACTAGATAATGTAGCCTATAATTTTTGAGCACAGTAAAGTAGTTCTGACTTAAAATAACAAAATTATACACAGATTGTTGCTGAAAGTGGCCACTTTTAGCAACACTTTGAAGCTTTCTTTGGCCTTTAACTAAAAGCTATACAACAGTGCCCTAAAAATACTAGGCTACATTATCTAGTGTCATACTGTGCCACATTTTTGATTGACGTTAGTTTAGAAGATATTAATTTTTTTTAGCTAATGGCGCTAGCATCGCTGTAAACTGGCTCTTAACAATATTTCAATTTTCTTAGAGCTCGTTTATTCCGAGGAATAATTTTGAAGTTTCAAATATTTCAATTTTCAAACGACGTTTTTAGAAATGAAATTATAATATGAAATTCATCAATTTACAAAATCCTCCCTACGAATTATCATCAATAACCTCAGCCGAAAGACATCCACTGCTGGACTTAGGCCTTCCCCTAAGATCGCTATACCGACAGGTGTTGTGCCTAGCCTACCCTCATCCAGTGCAACACTGCACTCCCGCAACTTTTAACATGTGCGGTGTGTGGTCGTCTGACCACCTAAGAAGAATCATTATTAAATCAAAATTAAAATTCCGAATTAATTAAGTGAAAAAAAAAATTAAATAAAAAAAAACTTACTATGACACAGATTGTCTACAGTTCCAAGGAGTCGTAAGATTCATTTTAAAAACAAAAAAAAACTATTCAATTAAAAACACATATTTCAGGAATTCCACAAAGCTTTTACGATAGTGAAAAATTTTAACACATCTTTGTGTAGGCATTGTTTTCAACCCATTTTTTTTAATTTTATAACAAATTGATAGGATTGAACCTATTAAAAAACTTATTTATAAAAACTAAAATCCATAAAACAATACACTATTGCTCCACAAAATCACAAAAAAAAATTACTCTCCGCTTCGTATTTTACATTAATTTGCAAAACAAAATAAAACGAAGAAAAAAATTCCCGCCTAAATCCACGTCAATAACATAAAATGCAGAAAAAAAAAAACTAAAACCGTGAACTTGACCGTTGCACGTGTAATCTGGGACTGCGGCCGAAAAAAAAAAAAGTTGTCAACCCGCCAAAAAACTGAACTCTTGAAAAACTAAACGCTCTCTTGGAAAGCTGTTAAAAACTTCACGAGAGTATCAAAAATACACTCAAAGTTACATAATCAAGGTAAAATATGCAATAAAAAAAAAATTGTTACAAAGTTACAATACACCATTTCGATACGGGAAGCAAAACAAGAATGGCATGTCGATTTTTTCGTATAAAAAAAAATACCAAAAGGATTTTTATTGAGTTTACAATTTTAATAAATTCGGCTGCGTTACGCAAATCTTCTGACTGAACCGTCTTAATACTTAGGCCTTGAACAAACCTGTTACCGTCACAGTTTAGGCTAGATCGAGTTCGACACTAGATCTGGCTAGTTCGACTCGAAATAGACTTCTAAATTAACTAGGTATAATTTATATAAAACTTGATTTAAAACGACAATTCTATAAAGAAAAAAAAAACCGGGCATAGTGGCAATGGGCAGGGCACATAGCTCGAAAAACAGATGGTCGCTAGGTTTACTAGACCGCGCACCGGAAGACACAGAGTAGGCAGACCCCACACAAGGTGGTCGGACACACTGGTCATGGTTAGGTTAGGGAGGCCTATGTCGCCCTACCGGGCCGAAGAATAGGACTGAGGTATCCCCTGCCTGTCGTAAAAGGCGACTAAGAGGGGACCCCGGGGTCGTGGGTGTACGAGGCGGAGGCCTCGTGCATTCATTCAACGGCCCCGAGAAGGACGGCGGAACTCGGGTGTCCCGTTTCCGTCGTCGAGCGTTGGGCGAGCTATCCACGCTCCGGGGGGACGACCACAACGTCCCCCCGAGAAGAGGCTCAACAGCCGATGCTGGGGTGGGTCGCGGAGAAATATCACTGCCCGCGACCCTCCTGCTAACAGCCGAGAAGGACACCGGCGGGGTTTTAGTGGGTGCGAACCCCACATAACCCTGCGGCTCCCCCCGGGGCTGCAGGGTACTCGTTATGAGTTTCCCCGCCTTAAAAAAAAAGGGAGGCCTATGTCCAGCAGTGGACGTCTTTCGGCTGATGTTGAATGTAGGTTTTTAAACGTTTTGCTTAGTCATATCATAGCGCTTTTTATTTTAGAGCTGAAAACCCCATGAAATTTATGAGAAAACGCAAAAAAAAAACATAAACCAGCATTTTTAGACCATTTTCGTGTTTCTTGTAACGCTGCTTATTTTGATGTTTTTAAATCGATTTAAACAGATAAAAGCGTGTTCAAGGTATTGAATAAAATTAGGCACCTTTATGTCTGGGGTCTGGAAATTTATACAATTTCAGATGAATTTAAACAAAAATAGTCGACCTGGCGAACTTCGTACCGCCTAACATAATACTTTATTGTTTTTGTGCATCTATTACATTATTATCTGCATAAAACCTCCCTGTACAATTGAACTCTTCGATCTTGTTTTATAATATTTATTGATTAATAAAACATTTTGGAACACAATGATCATTTTACTTATTTGACGTATGTCAATTTAGACTGTATGTCACGTATTTACCATACAACAAACCAGAGAAGTAGACCTCCAGTAAAGCTACTTAAAATCTACTGTATCTTTATGAATAACACTGTTTGAGTTTAATGCGTTATTATTTATATTCCTGGGTTGCCTGGAAGAAATCGCTCTAAGCTACAAGACCGACAATTACAATGTAATAGTTTTAAATAATAATGACGCATCACCCTCAGAGCCCCAAACTAGGAAGAACCTGTATCTAGGGTGCCCAAAACATATACAGAGACGAACTATACACCCAGACTGGATAAGGAACTTCGATATTTATCATATCAATGTTCTCCCCGCCAGGACTCGCACCCGCGTCTCAGTCCACATCACTATAATGTTTATAATTTTAAGTCTAATGTTTATAATTTTAAGTCTAATGTTTATAATTTTAAGTCTAATGTTTATAATTTTAAGTCTAATGTTTATAATTTTAAATTGGTGAATGAATTAAAGTGTCTATCATCAATATCTATATACATAAAACTCTTCCGTTACTGACTGACTGACTGACTGAAGGACAACGCAGAGCCGAAACTACTGGGCGTAGCGGGCTGAAATTTTGCACTTGGGTTCCTTGGGGAGTGCAGGGGAGCACTAAGGAATCATATTTCGAAATTCCCACGGGAACGGAAGAAAACGGGATGTTTGTGTTTATGAAAAATCTGCGCGGGTTAGACCGCGGGGCAGCCTCTAGTCTATTAAAATGTAATCTTAGGTTTTAGTGCTAATTTGCCGAAATAAGTCTTGGTCAGGAATAACTAAATATTATCTAGACTGGGCGCAGTGAGTAGATCAAACTAACGACAATATTCTATTTCGGTATCTATTAATATAAATTTGTTACTTTGATACGAGTTATACACTACATGACGTCATCTTAGTATTATTTAACACTAGTCGACCCGGCGAACTTCGTACCGCCTAACCTATTTCTATCTTGTGCATGTATTATACTTACAAACCTTCCTCTTGAATCACTCTATCTATTAAAGAAAACTGCTTCAAAATCCGTTGCATAGTTTTAAAGATATAAGCATACATAGGGGCAGACGCGGGAAGTGACTTTGTTTTATACTATGTATTGATTGATATTGATTGACTAGAGTTTTTAATTTGTGAGAATATTCTATAGCCTATGTCACCCGGGGATAGTGTAGCTTCGCAACAGTGATTTTTTTTTTCAAAAAGGTTACACTCGGAATCTATTCAATGCATATGTCGTAGGAAGATTTAATAATTAGGGTTTTTTGCAAAAAAAAACTAGGGATTTTGAGAAAACCCGGATACTTTGTTATAAGGATTATTTTTTCTAATCATCCTAACATAAAGCAGTTTTTTTTGCAAAAAACCTAGCATAATTGAAAATTTTGAAACCTGCCTTTACTCTGATTGGCTAGATTATTGCTTACTGGTAAACTCTTATTCTGATTGGTTCGTTAAAATATCCTTTGACGCTACAGAGAACCAATCAGAATAAGAGTTTACCAGCAAGCAATAATCTAGCCAATCGGAGGGCAGGTTTCAAATTTTTCAATTATAGTAGGTTTTTTGCAAAAAAAAACTGCTTTACGTCAGGATGATTGAAAACAACAGTAACGCTTATATCAAATTATCCGGGTTTTCGCAAAATCCCTAGTTTTTTTTTGCAAAAAACCTAATTATCTAATCTTACTACGACACATACAATGAAATAATATTCGTATAGAAAAATGGAATTCGTATAGACGTTATAGAGTTTCACCACGCTTGGCAGGCGGGTTGGCGATCGCAGTGTGGCTCTTCAAGTATTTCATCGAAGGTCGCTGCTGCCCGACCTTCGGCTGTTCCCTTAGTCGCCTTTTACGACACCCGTGGGAGGAGATGGGGGTGGTAAGGGGTGGTAGTATTATATGCCACAACCACACAAAGCATGGAGAAAGGTAGAATTATAAGATATAATAAAAATAAAATTACAATAAATATTAAGTTTGTTTAAAAAATTATTACATTAAAAATTACACGTGCTGAGGTAAACCGCGGAGCAGATTTTTAATAAGAAAAAAAAACACGTTATTAACGAAATATCAAAATAACTGGTTTTCAAACTGCAATTTAAGAAGAAAAAAAAAACAATAAGCCATAGACAAGATAAGTTAGGTGTTTTTTTTTTAATAAAAAATGCAAATGCTTTAACTGCTTGGTTTTAAAATATTTGGAACCTGTATTGCAAATGAAAGGTCACCCAGCGTCTAGTGCAATGATTCCCAAACTTTTTTTTTTTTGACTGAACCATTATCTACGCACATGTACATCAATACATAGTTTAAACAAAGTTGCTTCCCGCGTCTGTTTATATCTTTATATACTATGCAACGGTTTTGATGCGTTTTAATAAATAATTTTAATACCTGTACAAAAAATTCATAGGTAAGGTGGTACGAAGTTCGCCGGGTCGAATAGTAATATTATGAAGAGGAATGTATTTATTTTTTTGTTTTTTTGAATCGAATAAGCTCCGAAACTACTGAACCGTATTGAAAAATTCATTTACCATTACAATCCTACACTGTCCCCTAAGACTGTCCATGATTAACATGGGATATTATACCTACCTATGTTATATTTCGAATCGATCGATCGATCAAAAAACAACGTTGCTCTAATAGCGGTATGAAGTGCGTTAAGATTCGATTCAAAGATCGATTATTTAATTACCCTATATGTAGGTATTATTATTTAAAGAAATTAATAGGATTCTGTTTGTACAAGTAATCTCTGGATAAAATCGCCGCAATTTTTAAGAGGCATATTACAGAGATACTAGCGTCAATCGTCAAAAAAAAACCCTAAACTAAACCATGGCACAGAGAATACAATACTTAACCATACCATGGTAAATATCAAAAAAAATATCCTTTAATACACTCGATAATCTTGCTTAGTATTTTTACCCTGTTATTCATAAAAAGTTAAAGAGAGAAGTAGACCTCCAGTAAAAGTAAAGCTACTTAAAGTTTCTGTATCTTTATGAATAATAATACGGTTAGTGTTTATCCAAATATTGAGAACCACTTCCAAGTCAGATCAAATCTAAACCTGAATAGTTAGGTACTAAACTTAGCAGCTAGGCTATACGGTTGAATCGTAAATACCTAAAATTATTATCTAGA
Source organism: Euspilapteryx auroguttella (assembly GCA_951802225.1). Lineage (NCBI taxonomy): Eukaryota > Metazoa > Arthropoda > Insecta > Lepidoptera > Gracillariidae > Euspilapteryx > Euspilapteryx auroguttella. The sequence continues at coordinate 4,462,785 of OX637667.1, forward strand.
ATCTAGCTATTATACATAGATAGACTAACTAACTGCTTATATAATATGTAGGTAATAAATTATCGTGGTTATCTATTTTACAATTTAAATATTGTTGACTATATTATTAACTATCTGAACTTCGCATCGCCTCGCTTTAAGAATTTTTGAAATTTTTCTAAAGCCTATATCACCCGGGGATAGTGTAGCTTCCCAACGGTTTACTAATTTTTAAAATCGTTTTAGTACTTCAATACCAAAAAACAAACAATAATATTTTTTTTCTTTATATAAATTTGGTATAGATTTTATAACATTAGGCCTGACTTGTTGATGCGTCATAGAATACCACCCCATCTCCGCCCACGGGTGTCGTAAAAGGCGACTAAGGGAACATCCGAAGGACGGGCAGCAGCGTCCTTCGTTGAAATACTTGAAGAGCCATACTGCGATCGCCAACCCGCCTTTTTTTTTTTTTTAACGAGGGGAAATGCCTATAGCATTTCCCGACGCTCGGGGGAGCGTTGGGGGTATGTGGGGCTCGCACCCACTAAAACCCCTCGGCGGCCGTCTTGGCGCTTTTGGGAAGAACCCCGGGAACCACACATTATAGCGTCCGAAGTCTTCCCACGCTCAGCTACTATTAGCTTCATGCTCGGGGAGGGCATATTGTTCCCTCCCCGGCTCGCCTTTGGAGCTGCGGCGGCACAGTGCCACAAGTTGTGCCGCCGCCCATCTCAGGGCCGTTTGATGAGTGTGTCGGGCCCCCGCCCTTCACACCCACGACCCCAAAGACCCCTTTTAGTCGCCTCTTACGACAGGCAGGGCATACCGTAGACCTATTCTTACGCCCGGACCTACAGGGCTTATCGCCAACCCGCCTGCCAAGCCCCAGCCGAGTTTCGACTGCAGGTCCGTGAAGCATACGCTCGACAGAGCATAAGACCAGTAGTCCATAGATAGTCAGTACTCGGGAACGACTTGTCTGAGTATCAAACTCGACCAAGTAGCCTCGAAACACTGACTTTGACTGCCCGAGCGCCATCTTGTGCAAGTAGAGAAAAGCTTCCACTTCTATGACTGCTTCGTAGCTCAGTTGGCAGTGATGTGGACTGAGACGCGTGTGCACCGGGTTCAATTCCCGGCGGAGCGAACATTGTTATTGAATATCGATGTTTGTTTTCCGGTTTGAGTGTATTGTTCGTCTCTGTATTGTATTGTTTCGGGCACCCTAGATACAGGTTCTTCCTAGTTAGGCGTTCCGAGTGTGATGTGTTATTATTATTACTAGTTGACCCGGCGAACTTCGTACCGCCTAACCTATAACTATTTTGTGCATGTATTATACTTATAAACCTTCCTCTTGAATAATTTTAGCTATTAAAAAAACTGCATCAAAATCCGTTCCGTAGTTTTAAAGATTTAAACATACATAGGGACAGACGCGGAAAAAAACTTTAATTTATACTATGTATTGATGATTATTACAGTACAGTACAGCCTCAAAAGGTATTTATGCTTGTTTTCAGATATTCCTTACACGCGTATTATGATAAATGCTAAATCTAAGTAAGTATATTAAACATTTATATACATTTATTCAAACTAGATTCGGTTTGCGTAAACAGTTTTATGTCTTGGAGCCCAATTCCTTTAACAAGTAAATGCTGAATGAGGGGTTTTCAAAGTGACATTTAAAAAAAAAAAGTTTCGTAATACGCCCGTAGATGGTGTTGTCTAAATTAATAGAAATAAGTATACCTTATTCAAGTCAGTTTAAATAATTTATTTTTTACAAAAAAGGAACCCGGCTTCAATAAATTGACACGGTACATCAATTAAAAACTTTCTAAGTCGGTTAAAATAGGTACTAAAACCTTCTCCTGAATGTAACAAATACTTCTGTGAAAACCGCATCAAAATCGGTTCAGCCAAACTCGAGATAATCGCGGACAAACATACATACATACAGGTCAAACTGATAACCTCCTTTTTTGAAGTCGGTTAATTAAATTGTAAAGTCTAAAACAAAACAAAACTATTTGACTGACGCGTGACGAGTTTAGATTTTATTTTGAGCTTTCAATGATTCATTTCAACTTGACCTATAGACTTATGCAAAGCGCCATCTGATTGTGGCGTCATAAAACAGTTTTCTTTTTTTTCTGAGATGTCAAATTGAAAACATCTCATCAAAAAGACTCTGAATTTGAAAAACTATTTTTTCATTAGAATAATAGAATAGAAGTATCTGAAAAATTAAGAAAAGCACATAGACTATTAAATAATAAATGTACACCTTTTAGTTTCAAGTAAGGTCTAGGACGGCGTAACACTTCAGGTTTTTCTGTTGAAAAATAGTTCTTGTTCTTTGGTAATACAGTGTAGAGCGCACAAGAACATAGACATATCTGTTACGCTGTCATAGACAGCCACTGTATAAAGTTAGCCATTTCAGCTTCAAATGTTTCTATAGTCTATACTTTATAAGGACATGACTGAGCAAAGATTTTCTTGTTCTTAATAATAATAGTAAAAGCAAATGATACCAAAGTGCAAAGATTAAATAAACTTCAAAATAACATGAATAATTACTTCAATAGGTCCTACTTTCATGCTCTGAAGTGTGATAGATGGACATCAGAATCATGCTTTGATCCACGGACCTTCCCTAAAATTGGTTCCAGCATCACACACACCCTATGCACACTGAGTGATGGGTGTGTTGGGCATTTTTTCCTATCATAAAAAGAAGCTTTCAAAGGTGTGATGTGTATTTAAAATTTACTAGAGGCTGTCCCGCGGTTTCACTCGCGCAGATTTCTCATAAGCACAAAAATCTAGTTTTTTCCCGTTCCCATGGGCATTTTGGGAAATCCTTTCTTAGTGCTCACCCACACACCCTAAGGAACCTACATGCAATTTCAGCCTCCCTAAATTTCAGCCCGCTACGACCAGTTGTTTCGGCTCTGCGTTGTCGGTCAGTCAGTCAGTCAGTAACGGAAGAGTTTTATATATATTGATGTTGGGGGGCACCATGTGGAGACCAAAACAATATATATAAAAATATAAAGGATATAAAAAGCCGGTATGTATGTTAAGCCGGATGCAATTTAGGCAGTTTTTTTAACTAAAATATAGCAAAAGCATCTATAATTATTTTTTTATTTTGAGTACAGAACCTTATTAAACACAGAAAAACAAAAGCAATTTGATGTAAACATTCTATTACACAACTTACTATGACAATTGACGATCTGCCAACAAAAAACTTGCAGTAAAATTAAACAACAACCGCAGTCAACAAAAATAATTCACACTGAATTCCAAATTTGAAAAACTAACTAAAAGTCAAGCATTAACTGCGAGTTTAAACTTATCGAATTATTAGTGATGTTAAATTTCCCACAAGATAACGTGAAAAAGCTGATAACGAGAAACGCCGAAAAATCAGAACATCGCAAATTTAAAATGAAAACAGTTCTTATTACAATCGCTGCCAAACCTCGCGTAGTTATGCATTCTGGCTGAGATGTAATAAAATTACAGGACAGCGTCATATTACGCCTTACTAGCCAGTTTAAAAGGTTAACAAGACTCAATTGACATTATTTTTAATCAGTTAAAAATGTAACAGCCAATAACTTTGCCTATTTTTGCTTACAAATTGGTTTATTTAGACTCACCAGTGCTAGCGTTTCACATGCCAAGGTACTCTAAAAGCGTGGGTTAGCAGTTTCATTTCGTTCACGTAACACGGTTTTGCAAATAACTAAATTTTTTACACTTTTGTATCAAAATGCAGAACATAAAAATATGAGATGACCACTTGCGAACTGTCAAAAATGAAGTTTAGTGTGGGGATTTGCGCGAATTTCGATGCGCTAGGAGGTTGGCTGATAATAAATCGCTAGAAATCGCCAAAAAAATTGTTAGCCGAGGAAGTGGGGTGAGGGTTTACTGACTACTTATCAAAGACAAAAGAGTCCTAGTAGAATTTTATTGCTCCTAAAAATTCAAAGTAATTTGATTCGTATAATGCGTGCTACTCGCACAGATAACTTTTTGTCTCTGATTAATATTTTTTTTTAGTTTGTTTACGGATTTAATTTACTTTTATTAAAACCACTATCAAATAAAAAAATGCGTGTTTTCAAAAATATTTTGAAAACACTTTATGAGTTTCCAAAATCTTTTTGTGCAAAAAATATATGCTTCTTGTATCTTGCAAATTATCATCTTAAAATTTATAAAAATTCAACAAAAAAGGCCTACAACCCAAAGAAAGTTCCCAACCTAGCGAATAAGTTGGGTATATCCATCCCTAAAGTCATGTTTTGCCATTGCCAAGTGGTCATAGACAAGAAGAATGTAGGTACTATTTTTGGTGTTTTATTTTTAGCATTGGTTTCGCTACTCGACACTAGGTGTCGCTAGTAGCTTTTCCAGTTACTGTAAATGTAGAGACAGGTAAATGTCTGAAAATGTAGAGTCGCAAAATAACTTTTTTGCGGTGCCTAATCGGTAAAAAATTTAGTTTTGCTTGACGGTTCTAGATAAGATTGGGGAAAAACTAAATATGATTATATACTAGTTAACGTATAATTTTGTAAATTTGTGTTTCAGTCCAAAAAAGTTTCTAATCCGCAGTAAGTATATGCTTTTTGTTCCCACACCGCACCCACTAATTTATAATATCCAATACAGTATTATTTCATTGTGAAGCTCTATGTTAAGCTAGTATGATATGATCTTATTGTTTAAACTTTAGAGCAGTTTCAATTACGAAACGCGTGTTCGGCAGTTTCGGCACAGCAAAAGAATGGAGTCGACTTCGCTCACTTTCATCAGTTTTGCCTTGTTGATGTCTTTCACACAAGTCTATGCATTTATAGATTGATATTGATACATAGCATAGGTTACCTACAAGCAATCGCTCAAAGCACTAGGGCTACCCATTGCAACTAATGTTATGTACTATTTTCTTTAAGAAAATTGCAATTTTGAGCCCATTTTTTATTTGTAAATATTTCTTATATTAGTTGCGTTTATTTGATATAAGTTAATATACATGTTAAGTAAAATAAAATAAAGTTTTTTCATCTTTAACCAAAAAATGTTATTGAAATTCTGTCTGTCATCTATCTATGATTATAGATAGATATCATAGATATCACAAAAGACCCACTGTTTAAAACCTAACGCGCATGCATAGCAAGAAGGACCTCTAATAAACCTTTTTAACTTCGAAACTTAGATCAATAGCCCTATAAAAAATCGGTCTACAAATTTTTTTTCTCAAAGTTTTTTTCCCTCTCTCTACTCTTTTCGCTGTCATAGCTTAGCCAACTATAGATCACTCTGCGCTCGACAAATTAGTTCGATGACGGGGCAGAAAATAGCGAAATAATGATATTTACATATTGTTTTGTCACTTTCCATTCTTAAATATTGTATCTGTATTAAATTATTTATATTAGTTCATTGTTGTTTTTTGTGAGCGATTTTAATCAATTCTTTTTTTATATACAAGGTGTTTCTGACAAGTCAGTAATAAATCAAAGGAGGTATTCAGCTCACCATACCTAACAACTTTCCCAAAGCAACATGGATGGGTCGAAATCTCAAAACAAAAATCAGCCGTACATTGACCCCGTCAGCTGATCGAACCAATGAATGGAATAGCTGTTTTTTTTTTAGATTTGTTGTTAGGTATGGTGTGCTGAATCCCTCCTTTGATTTATTACCGCCTTGACAGAAACACTCAGTAAATGTAAACTCAGTAAATACCTACCTGTTACCTACTTATTTAATTATTACCTAGGTACAATCACACATAGATAAAGTTTAGTTACACATGAACTCATCTCATGTTGTTGTTCGTAGTCTCATGTGCTGCATTTGAATATTTTGAAATTTACTCTCTCTCTGTCACACATGGTTGCGGTTCGGGGGCGACAGCATGAGTTTTTCTTAATATTTTTACGTTGCCATACTGTCCTCTTAACAAATTATTGAAGTGTAAACAGGCGTAGAATGGGCGTAGACGTAAAGTATTCATTCGTTTTTCTGTCTGTACTAAAATATCCTTCAATATATCCATCCTTCTTCTATACTAGCTTTTGCTCTCTTGCTTTGCTTTTGATGCAAATGCATCCATTCATTTTGTTTCTCTAGACAAGCTTAGCTACGCGTAGATTCTGCTTTTCGGTTCACCAAAAATATTGTCTAGGCGCCACCCTAAATGCATCCTGAATATTAAAAACGAAATTAAACAAAACAATGCAATCACGACTGGGTTCCCCAAAAAAAAATAGTTTCCGAAATAATCCATTCCAAAAATGAATTATTAAAAAGTTATTGTGTCAATGTTTTTTGTCGTTTTTAAATCCGGCGGGAAAAAGTTTTTTTTTTAATCACAAATCTACGATTGGCGCCTATTAAGCCTTGTGTTTTGAATACAAAAGTACCTGTCTAGATACATTTTTGAATAATTTATACTCATATTATTATAATTTTGTCTACGAATTATTAGTAATTTAATAACGATATTCTTTTAGTTGCCATTTGGTTCTTGGAATGGAGACAGTATGGTAACGTTTTTGCCGTGTTTTGCATCCGCAATTTTAAGTATCTTAAATATGTGCCTGACTGATAGACAAACTAAAAATCTAGCTATACCTACCACATACTGCTTGTCAAGCAGTGCTTGAGAAAGTCAAGTTCACAAAACCGACGTGCGTGTTTGGAAATGTTTATGTAGCAAGTGGAAATTAAGTGTTTCTGCCTACTCCCTTAGGAAAAAGACATGCGTGAAGTTTTTTATGTTAGACATGTCAAATAAATACTCACCTAATTAATATAGTTTAAAATTTTTATTGCACATCAATTATTACAGTTTTTAATTTTTTATCCCATATTACCTATTCACCGCGTACCTTCCGATGTCCATTCATACTGGCCAGCAATTAATTCCACGAACAAGGCGGCATAAAGAAAGAAAAATATTAAAAAGAAATAAGGTTAGGCAACGGCGCTTGCATTGTAAAGCCAATGGCGGCAAATTAAAAGACATTGGTTATTTTTACGATGCAACTAGACAGAATAATCAATTGAATTCAAACTATTAAACATCCGTTGTTTAGAAGGCTTTGATTTAACACTAAACTTGGTGTCCCTAAACATGTTTGTATTGAAGAAGAGTTTAACGAAAAACAAAAAAACCAGTAAGTATTGAAGCGCGTACGTATATGTACATACAATTACCTAGGTACCTACTTAAAGTTCCAAAAAGTGGTAAACACATGGTTTCGTTTTGGTTGAAAAAAAAAAAAACTGCAGCATAAAGTTTGGTGATTGGCAGTCAAACTAATAGAAAATTTAAATTTCTCTGCAAAACTCTACGAACTACAAGTATTGTTGTTCGTAGGCAGAACTCCATATAAAATATTTTAAACTTTGCTAAAAAAAAAACAAAAGTTTTGTTATCCCTATTTGACAGTTTATTTTCGCGCGTAGTTTTTGGTTGTTTACTAATATTAAAAAGAGTGTAAAACTATAAAATTGTTTGTTTGACTCGATTAAAAGCTCCGAAACTACTCGAAGACCGTTTTGAAAATTTATTTCACCATTCGAATACTGACTGCATTATCCCTGATGAATATAGGCTAAAGAATATTCTCAAAACTTCAGAATAGCACGTTGTAAACATATTTTGTAAGGCACTACGTGGTTTGCCGGGTCAACTCATCAATCAATATACATAGTATAAAACAAAGTCGCTTCCCGCGTCTGTCCCTATGTATGCTTATATCTTTAAAAGTATGCATCGGATTTTGATGCGGTTTTTTTTTTATAAATAGAGTGATTCAAGAGGAGGGTTTATAAGTATAACTAGAGGCTGCCCCGCGGTTTCACCCGCGGCGATTTCTCATAAACACAAAAATCCAGTTTTTTTCAGTTCCCATGGGAATTTCGGGAAATCCTTTCTTAGTGCTCGCTCACCTACACTCCCTAAGGAACCTACAACGCAAAATTTCAGTCCGCTACGCCCAGTGGAATCGGCTCTGCGTTGTCTGTCAGTCAGTCAGGCAGTAACGGAAGAGTTTTATATATTTATATTGATACATGAGCAACATAGTAATAGGTAAGGTGGTACGAAGTTCGCCGGGTCGACTAGTTAATTCATAAAAACCATGCTGTCTTTCTTTCAGGAGCAAGTGGCGAGCTTTACTGAGAGAACTATGTCCCTGATGAGAGATAAGAGGACATCATCACCATCATCATCTGATGTTGTCTTTCTCGTTCATCAATTCCAAGGCTGACATTCATCACAGTCAGTGTTTGGAGTCTACTTGTGCAAGTTTGAACTCAGATAAGTCGTTCTCGATACAGAATATCCTGTATCGACCAGTTCTCACTCTCAGTCGAGCGCATGACTGTCTTGAAGTCGCGACTCGAGTGTTCGTATATATTATTTTGGAGCGGAGAACGAACGATTTAAACTTACATTTTTATATAGTTGAATGACATAACATAACATAATCTCACGGCTTTTTAGTCCCCGAAGGGTCAGGAGACACCAGAGGACCTATTAGGGCCGCTTTTGCAACATTGCTTTTGGTCCTCACAGTGTCAAAGTCAATACTACAAAATGGACGAAAAGTCAAAATCAAAATCAAAATCAAAAAATCTTTATTCAATATAGGATACAAGATATCAGAGAGAAGGTAAATCACTAAGTTTTAAAAGATATCACTTATTGAAAGTCAATTAGACTACATCTAATCTAATCGCTATTGATACCTTATTTGGTAAAGTATCCTATACTGTGAGAGGCGAGGTAGTTCAGGCTGCCCACCAATTGGCTCAGGCAAACAAATGTTTGGCTTGCCTTACGACAATAGTCGCCTGGAAAGGGCCCCTAAACGAGCCCTCCTCTGTCAAATGATTCTACTCCTTTTCGCAATGATTTTACACCGAGATAGAGAAGAAAGGGGTAACAAATTCTACTTTACAATTTATCTCTCTCTTTTTTTTTCTTTTGTGATATTACAATTACAATACAATAAGGTGACAATACAATGAACATTATACAGATTAATAAAAATGAAAGTAAGTACATGAAAAAATGAAAATATCTTAAGTGCAGAGCTAGACTACTTCCATGCGTAATATTGCAAATGCGGCCGTAATAGGCCCTACTCAAATACAACAATATATTTTTAATTTAGTTTGGAGTGCTACACCGAACCGACTAGATTGCGCATATCAGCTCAAGAGAATTACAACATCAATAAAAGGAATTCGTCAAATTTATAATTTCTGATAGTTAAAATCGATAGCCTTGTTAAAATTCAAACGCGCTACCGAGTCGTAGCAAATCAATTAAATTTACCGCGACTTGCATTTCGTATGCAGTCGTGGTGTTCGCTTTGCCGAGCCGACGACGATGTCTCGGACTCAGATCGGTAGAGTCAGTACCTACCTATTTATTTTCTTTTTGTTTTTCGTAAAACTTTTCTTCAATAAAAGTATTTAGGGACACCAAATTTAGTGTTAAATCAAAGCCTTCTAACTTCAACGGATGTTTAATAGTTGCTTTCTACAAAAATCGTAACAGATATATCCTACAGGAATGTAAGTAAGTATATCTGTATTGAGAAAATATGTAAAAGCGACTATTCACGTGGTCGAAGTCATGGGCACAGTTTATTTTGCTTTTTCTACTATATACATAATGGCAGGGATATACTTAATAGGTAGGAACTTATTCAGTAATTGTTTCAATTAGGAATTGTTTCAATATCAGAAGTGGTATTTCAAGTTAATGATTCTAAATAAAAATGTCACGAAAAGAGTTTCTAATAATTAAAATATACATTTAAAATATGAAACACAAATACAATAATTAAAAAAATAATTTTAGGAGAAGTTTTTACGATAACTAATACAATTGTTAACACCTAATTTTACATGTGCTTCACAAATAAATATATTTGTATTTGTATTTGTAAAATACAAGAACACAGAAAGTGTCCCTAAAAGTCGCTACATATATATATATATATATTTTTTTTTTTGCAAAACCCTTATAAATTGTCGCTGACAAGTCCTAAATTCCGCTAAATCTGGCAATTAAGTCGAGAATCGAACCCGGGCTCCCGCGTTCCAGTCGACATCACTGCCAACTGTAACCACTGTACCACAGTGCCAGTCAGTACTTAATTGTTATACTTATTAGAGTTCCTAAGCCAAAAATGGCAGAACAATAAAATTATCTATCGATTACGTCCGTCTCTGGATCGATTCGATTCGATTGTATGCAAAAATCGAAAACACTTTGTGCCAATCAACTGGCTAAATTGTTTGCTAAAGGAATTTTTAATTGCGCACACGGTAGCAACTATCTGCTAGTACGCATTAAAAACAAGAATTTTCTTTTTTTTTTCTTTTCTTTTTTTTATATATTTTTTTAGACCTATAGGGACCTTTTTTTTATTTTTTTAGTTATAAATTTTAATAGGATGATAATTTCAACCGATATACGTATTTACTTATAAACTTTCCCATTTATAAATTTTAATAGGATGATAATTTCAACCAATATACGTCCACTGCTAGTCATAGGTCTGCCCCATAGATCAACATTGTGAAGGAAGCTGTGTGATCGCAGTATGAGTTTTATAACGTAGAATCTGACAGTTGAGTCATAAACAGCTCGAAGTCGCACTCCAAAGTGTCAAAAAAGCTTAATGCTCGACGGAGTATAAGATGGATCGAGCCAGGATAATCAGCCGGTACTCAGGAACGACTTGTCCGAGTACCATACTCGACCGAGTAGCCTCCATTCACTGACTGTGATTGTCCTAGTCTTGTTCTGATAAGCTAACCGTGTGTTAAATTTTCCGAGATGATAAAAAAGTAACCGTAGGTGTATAATTACTTATGTACCTACCGTCTTATTCATAAAGATACAGTACATTTTAAATAGTTTTACTGGAGGTCTACTTCTCTGGTTTGTTGTATGGTAAATACGTGACATCCAGTCTAAATTGACATTTGTGTCAAATAACTTAAATGCTCATTAACTTTTTATGAATAAGAGGGCTAGTTTATATTATTTTTTGCTATTTATAAGTTTAAATAAAAGAAGATTAATGTATTTATGTCAACGGCACGATTAAAATGCATAACTAAATGAGTACACTCGAGTGGCCAACATAATAATTTCTCCACATCAATACATAGCATAAAATAAAGTCGCTTCCCACGTCTGTCCCTATGTATGCTTAAATCTTTAAAACTAAGCAACGGATTTTGATGAGGTATTTTTAATAGATAGTGCAATTCAAGAGGAAGGTTTATAAGTATAATACATGCAAAAAATAGTAATAGGTTAAGCGGTACGAAGTTCGCCGGGTCGACTAGTAATTAATAAAAAACAACAAAAAGTAGGTTATTGTAACAAAAAAAACCACAGAAAAAGGCAAAATAAAACTTTATGAGTGACATCGGCTCAAAACAATTGAAAATCGGCACGGCTCATCGATCGACGATTACTTCCTCGGAATCGAGAGGCGATACGTTCAACGCATCATGATTATATTGCGTCTGGCGATTGGATTTTTATCACATAACATCACACTTTAGGCTAACATTCACAGTAGTGTCGCAGCTCGACTCGCACTCCAAAGTGTCAAAAAGAAACTTTTCATTCCATCCGACTAGAAAAATTTCTTACCTATAATTCTGTTGACCTTATCAGTCGTTTTATATCCACTTCACTTCAATCACTTATTTTTTTTAGACACAATCCAGGGGACAATAATGACTGTATAGAAATTCATTATTGCCTTGCTATAAACCGGAAGTCTATAAAGAGTCACTTTTTGACTAAGAGAACAGTAACAAAAAGGTACTTTTTTCGAGTGGACGGGATGAAAAGTAACTTTAAATCGTTCTCCGCTCAGAATTGATATACAAAGTCGAGTTCCGACTTCGTGACAGTAAACATATGCTCCACTGAGTATAAGACAGCTCGAGCCAGGATAATCAGTACTCGGGAACTAGATGTCCGAGTATAACTCGACCGAGTAGCCTTGAAACAATGACTGTAAAAATGACAACCCAACTATTTAAGGTTGAAAGTGAGTGTGTGTTATTGTGTATGTTTTTTTTATCTTTTCATGGTATTTATTACATGGTAAACGGCTGGACATATTGAACTCAACTTCGAGATGGACCTGGGCCCTCAGTCTCATCGCGCAAAACGTAACTATCGAATAAAAGTAGAGTAGGAACAGTACGTTAATCGCAAGAATATACACATTTGGTAGTCTCGTAATGAATTTTGCTATAACTATAGCAGTAGTATCGCAATAGATTGGAATTGACCAAAAAGGGTAGTCTGCTCCATAATAAGATAATGTTATGATTACGTTCGACTGACATTATAAATGTCAATACTGATTGATATTAAGTGACAGTTGCACTACGCCCGGTCCAATTTCGTCTAATAAAACAGGATTAACTATTTAGGTAAAAAAACCCATTTATTCTATAGCTTGCTATTCCTATTCTATTGCTATACTATAATGATCGATCAAAGTTACCAGACTCGCAATTTTTGACCTCATCGTAGTAGAGTAATAGTAGAATAATAATAGAATAGAAGTTTAATCGTAAGTTTAAGAGACTAGAGTCCCTGGTTTTAGACCCATAGGACATCGTAGTAAAAAGATGTTCATAGATAAAAAGACGATTTTTAGACAATCACCAACCAGCCTGACAACATTGCAGCCTAGACGTCTACTGCTGGACAAAGATCTCCCTCATAGATCACCATAAAGGACAAACTTTGTGGGAAGTTTACCATAATCGCCACGCTTGGCAGGCGGGTTGGAGTTCACAGAATGGTCTTCAAGTTTTTTCAACGAAGGACAAACGCTGCTGCCCGACCTTCGGCTGTTCCCTTAGTCGCCTTTTACGACACCCACGGAAGGATATGGGGTGGTAGTATTCTATGCCACCCCAACTCATTATCATCATCAGTCATCATCATTCAGTCGAAAGACGTCCTCTGCTGGACATAGGCTATCCTCACAAAACGCCACAACGACCGGTCTTGAGCGACCTTCATCCAGTGTATTCCCGCAGCCTTCCCCAGGTCGGCTGACCACCTTATAGCGGTCCTGCCAACTCTGCGTCTTCGGATTCGCGGTCGCCACTCGAGAACTTTTCGGCCCCAGCAACCATCTGTTCTTGAGCTATAGGACTGCTCCGTGGCTCAGTTGGCAGTGATGTGGACTGAGTAAGTGTGTGCACCCGGGTTCGATTCCCGGGCGGGGCGAATATTGATATGATGAATATCGATGTTTGTTTTCGGTTTGGGTGTGATGTTCGTGACACACAGACGTCGACACAGAAGTGTGTGTTTCGGGCACCCTAGATACAGGTTCTTCCTAGTTAGGGGCTCTGAGTGTGATGTGTTATTATTATTATTATGTGCCCTGCCCATTGCCACTTAAGTTTCGCAATTCTTGGGCTATGTCGGTGACTTTAGTTCTTCTGCGGATCTCTACACGGAACCCTATTAAAGACAATAGACAAAACACCTTCATTAGTCAAGTCATATAGACAGACACGTGCTGTTACCGGAATCGAATCGATTTAGAATCGAATTAAAATAAATTTTGGAGAAAAATAATCGATCAATATAGATTAGTGTCACGTACTCTAATAGATTTAGATGGTTGCCTAGGAATGCATTCAAATTAAAAATATATATGGGCATTTCTACAGACGGGCAAAATTCAGTGGCAATTTGAAAATAAAATATACCCCAGTGAAGTAGGCTGCTCAAATTATTTCAGCCACAACTACGTACGGGTACGCAGTTGGAGAGCATAGAAACGTTTTTGAAAATATAATATAAATACCAGAAAAAAAATCCGAAAGTCATAAAACCTGACATCGGTGGGGTGTCCTGTTGCCAGAATTCATGAAAGAGTCACTTGTTACAAAGTAATGAAGTAATATTTGATTAATTTATATATATTCACGCCTTAGTGATGAGTATATTGAGGCTGTAGTTACCATGAAAAACCAAAAACTTCTATATTTTTTATAATACACCACTCTGAATGAGCGTCCTGAAATTCTCCCTGATTTCGATGGTGTTTACAAATAATCACCCACCACCGTAGTGATTAACTTTTCGCACTACCTGAAGTACTTTGCAGCTTGATATAGTCTTGGCCTACACGCCGCGAGCCAGAAACCTGTGCCCAGCCAACATTTCAGTATTTTTTTTCAGGATAATTGTGACACTCGGTGGTTTTGGGTACCCCTCAGTCCTGAATTCGGTGTAGGTAATTTTTTTCTAACCGTAAGAAATAGTTAACTTTCAACTAGTGCCATGCACTCGCCATTGGGTTGGTATTATTTGATGTACAGATGATAGTTATGCTGTAATTTAATTCCGAGTTAAATTTTTATTTGTACTCTTTTGTGATTTCGCTGATTTTGATATCGGTGGTTTTCGGTGGATTTTTTAACACCGATGTCAAAAAAACATCCACCAAAATCAGATTTTTACTTTGAACGCTTGCTAAAATAGCTCATATTTCACATTTTTGTCATAAAAATACTTATTTGTTGTATATAATCATTCATTGTACACAAAATGCATTTAACTTCGTACCATTTTTTGTTTTTTATTTCTCTGACTTAATTTTTTCGGAGGGTAGTATTGAAAACCGGCATAGCGCTGTACGGAGTTGAGTCAGGGGGGTTTTACTATTATTATTTTACCCGGCGAACTTTGTAACGTCTAAAATATTTCTATGTTATGCATGTACCTTCTTTATACCTTCCTCTTGAATAACTCTATCTATAAAAAAAAGCATCAAAATCCGTTGAGTAGTTTAACTATTTAAGCATACTTACAGAAGCTTCCCGCTCAAGCGACTTTGTGTTATAATATGTACTGAATTTATGTATACCAAAGCTTGCATTTGAATCAACAAAAAAAAAGTAAATTATCGTTATTGTTATTATACTTATATTACTTAATGTTTAAAATAAATACCTAAAAGTTGAATAATTATTAACAACACAAGATATTTTTAAACTTATTAACTTAAATAAACTAAAAAAAAATTACAAATAAAAAATGGCCTCAAAATCACTGCCACCGGAAGGTACGGTGCCTAGCAGGCTGGCTGCGTTACCCCTCTGAATGGCCAGACGTAAAAGTTATTCTTATTATTATGACTAATGAAATTTAATTAACTTTAATTTGGTACGAGAGTGTACTTATTTATTATTGAGTATTTAATAACAGTAAAGTTAATACAAAATTCAGGTAAATATTTTCAGATATACTTACTTTAAATTATTTTTAAACATTTGTATAATTCTTAAAGCTCTTCATGGAAATATCCAGAGTTCAAAGTAGTATCCGAAAACTCTGTCACCAAATGACACTAAAAATATGAAACACGCAAATGTTTCAATGAGCGCTCCTTACTACTACAACTAAATACTGTGTAAATAAAAATTAATATAAAATTTCGATGATAAATTGTATGGGATTGTGCTTTCGGTGGATAGATTTCTGATTTCAGTGGCAAAATTGTGATTCGGTGGGTAATTTTTCTGATTTCGATGGAGACAAAATATTCGAGGTCAGTTTTTTTGGAAACTGTTATCTTTTGAAGTGGGCCAAATCAATATTTGAATACAGAATAAGGTCTTTTGCATGGTTTTTAATTATGAAGTCTCTAGGTCAAAATAAAAAAAATGCCACCGAAGTCAGACAAATCTGTTCACTTTGTAGAAATGCTCATATATTTTGGATAATATTGGTTGATGTCTGCTCCGTAGCTCAGTTGGCAGTGATGTGTATGAGACGCGGGTGCACTTGGGTTCGATTTCCAGCGGAGCGAACACTGTTATGATGAATTTCGATGTTTGTTTCCGGTCTGGATGTAATGTTCGTCTCTGTGTATGTTTCGGGAACCCTAGATACAGGTTCTTTCTAGTTAAGGGCTCTGAGTGTGATGCTTTATTATTATTATTATTATAGAAGGAAATCGTCTTTCCTATCCTCTGAAAAGTCTAAAATCTGGTGAAAGACTTGTGTTACAGTTACATTGACGAAAATTACACCCAGGCCGGAAACAAACATCGATATTCATAATAACAATGTTCGCCCCGCCGGGAATCGAACCCAGGTGCACACATCTCGGCCCACATCACTGCCAACTGAGCTACGGAGCAGTCAAATTTATATGACCCCCCCTCCTTTTCTCCTTTTCTCCAAGCCTGGCCCTGGGGCGCAGCTGTATCTATGAATATAAAATTTGCAAAGTATCAGGACATCCTAAATGCTTTCTAACTGCTTACTCATAAACCGGAGGTCAGAAACTATTAAACTCGACTCGTCAGGTGTTCATCGAAATCAGTTAGTGGTCATAAAATATACTAAACTACCGGCGGGTGACTATACACAATGAATATCAATTACAGAAAGCATGTACCGCGATACCACAGTATAATAAATAGTACTGCATACAGTATGGGCACTCCCTGCCTCCCTATCAGCAAGTGTTCTCTTGGTTACCCTCTCATCAGTTACCGCTCTCAGTACAAATTAAGCAGCGTCGCACGTCTTATCTTAATCACACAAGCACGATAAGCGTGCACGTACACGAGTTTTGGCTGTGCCCGAAGCAACGCGATTTTTTTTATGAAGTGTCCGAGGTGTGGCGTCTTTAAAAAAATAACCAAAATCAATTTAACACAGTACGAAATCCTTAAGCGCAACGAGGTGAACACATGCGAAAGGTAGCGCGCGGAAACTTAGCAGATTTGCGGAAGATTAGTTTGACAGTGAAAAATGATATGCGCTGCACTTCGCCATATGTGCGCCGACCCTAAGGCCGATCACAGTCGAGTTGGAGTTTGAGCTGAGAATCCAAACTGGCATATTTACCTTACTCGTTCTCAGCTACAAATGGATATTGTAGTTGACTTCTACACATGAGCATAAGCTCGACGGAGTATGAGACGGCCCAGCCAGGAAAATCACTCGAGAACTGCTTGTAATAAAAAAAAATTAGATTTTTTATTAATTTTTAATTGTTTTTATCTTATTATACTTACATTTCTTATCCTATAAATCTGATCTCAAAGCGTAGAGATGTGGATTTACCAACAACATACGAAATCAACTGCACCCTTATTATTCTAAACCCTGCTATACTTACAAATTTGAATAACAACACGAAAATGGATTTAAAGCTATCACACTACACCCTCGAGTGAATGCATCACGCCTGGCCATGAAATAAGATAATGTAGCGTTTGTAGTAGCGATCAGCGGAAGCGTTTTCATCAGTCGAGCAACGTTTACTACGGACAAGGCCCATAAATCGCCACAAAGACCGGTCTCGAACGACCCTCATTTAGTGTTCTCCTGCAGCTTTCACCAGGTCGTCTGACCACTTTGTGGGGGTCTGCCTACTCTGCGTCTTCCGGTTCGTGGTCTCCATTTTGTTCTTGGAGCTATGTGCACTACCGATTCACACGCGGAAGCATGTAAAAGTGCGTTTTTAAATGTAAATTCGCTGTTATGGGCGGTTTATAGTCTTACTATCGTAAGTAAATCGAAGCAGAGAGCTACTTATATCTTTAATACATACATATTATAAAACAGAGTCGCTAATTCCCGCGTCTGTTCCTATGTATGCTTAAATCAATATATATAAAACTCTTCCGTTACTGACTGACTGACTGACTGACAGACAACGCAGAGCCGAAACTACTGGGCGTACAAAGCTGAAATTTGGCATGTAGGTTCCTTAGGGAGTGTAGCTGAGCACTAAGAAAGGATTTCCCGAAATTCCCACGGGAACGGGAAAAAAACGGGTTTTTTGTGTTTATGAGAAATCTGCGCGGGAAATACCGCGGGGCAGCCTCTAGTCAATATTTATAAAACTCTTCCGTTACTGACTGACTAACTGACTGACTGACTGACTGACTGACTGACTGACTGACTGACAGACAACGCAGAGCCGAAACTACTGGGCGTAGAAAGCTGAAAATTGGCACGTGGTTTCCTCGGGAAGTGTAGGTGAGCACTAAGAATAGATTTCCCGAAATTCCCACGGGAACGGGAAAAAACGGGATTTTTGTATTTATGAGAAAACTGCGCGGGAAAAAACCGCGGGGCAGCCTCTAGTCTTTAATAATTTGCAACGGATTTTGATGTAGTTTTTTAAATAGATCGAGTGACTCAAGAGGAAGGTTTATAAGTATACTAGAGGCTGCCCCGCGGTTTTTGCCGCGCAGATTTCTCATAAACACAAAATTCCCGTTTTTTTCCGTTCCCGTGGGAATTTCGGGAAATCCCTTCTTAGTGCTCACCTACACTCCCTAAGGAACCTACATGCAAAATTTCAGCCCGCTACGCCCAGTAGTTTCGGCTCTGCGTTGTCTGTCAGTCAGTCAGTCAGTCAGTAACGAAAGAGTTTTATATATATTGATAATACAAAATAGTAATAGGTTAGGCGGTACAAAGTTCGCCGGGTCGACTAGTTTTAGATAAAATACAAACTTTATTTGCACTAGAGAACAGAAAAAACTTTTTTTTTAATAGTTACGATTACTTTTTAATAACGCTACCGCTTATGCTTATAGCATAAACAAGGGTGAAAAAATGCGCCACACCAAGCGAGGGTGACAGGGTGTCGTAGATTTGCGAAAATTGTTTTATTGTTATTCTAAACTTAAACGCATTAGTAATGGATACTTTTGAATGTTTTGGGGTTGCCATTTGAGATTTTTGACTTTAACAAGTGGATTACTTACGAATCCAAAATCAAAAAGGAATTTGTCCTATACAGGCCACAAGGTAATCTAGGGTGCATTCAAGTGCAACTGGTAATAAACGCTTGTTGACGCTGGTTCGAAAAATGTATAGAAAATACCTGCGCGGACATAGACGCTTTTTCCAGCGCGAATGTCAGCGCAGGTATTTTCTATACATTTTTAGAACCAGCGCTAACAAGCGCGTGTTACCAGCTTTGTACGTGAATGCACCCTAATACTTACTATAACAGCTACTGCTGTACAAAGGCCTCTCTCATAAATCGCCACAACGACCGGTCTTGAACGACCTTCGTCCAGTGTACTCCCGCAGCTTTTACCGGCATCCGACCACATTGTGGGTCTGCCTACTCTGCGTCTTCGGTTCGCGGCCGCCACTCGAAAACTTTTCGGCTAGTGAGGTCTGATCTGCTCATCGCAACTTAAAAATTGCAATTATTTTGGCTACGTCGGTAACTTTAACCTGCTGATCTCAATATTTCTGATTCGATATTTGTTTAGAAAATCAATATATATAAAACTCTTCCGTTACTGACTGACTGACTGACAGACAACGCAGAGCCGAAACTACTGGGCGTAGAAAGCTGAAAATTGGCACGTGGGTTTCTTGGGGAGTGTAGGTGAGCACTAAGAAGGGATTTCCTGAAATTCCCACGGGAACGGGAAAAAAACGTGATTTTTGTGTTTATGAGAAATTTGCGCGGGAAAAACAGCGGGGCAGCCTCTTTAAATATAAAAGAAAGATACATGAAGCACTTTTTAATCATAAAGCACAGAAAAATTCAATATAACACGAATAAAATTCTGGTTTAACTACGAGTAATACAGAAGAAAATCGATACAAACCATAATTTGTCGTAGCCGTTTCACGCCCCTTGCCACGCCCACAAGCGACAAGCAATTTGTCATAGAAACATAACAAATGTTTGGTACTTTTACTTTATTAATTGTTAATCGTTTTGTAGCCAGTCGGGTCATTATACAGATGTTGAAATGTGCTTTTTAAGCCATAGGCCTAGAGCAAATCTGGCGAGGCCCGGCGAAGATATCGAGAGGAAACAATTAAAATGATCTCTAAGTTCAATGGCACAGGGTTGAGGAGCAATTGCATGCCGTTTCTTACGGGAACTAAGGCCACATTAAGGGGCTCGCAGGGCGTCGTCGTGCGGGAGCGGGACGTGCTGCGGTAAAAACTCAATCAAAGATTCGTATAGCAATGTATGAGACCGTTTACGGAGACGCTTTGGCACAGTCAATGCGGGCGCCGACGCGAACTCTGCCCGCTGTCGTTCAACGCTTCAAGATCAAAACATAGGCCTATGTTCGATATCGTATGTACACGGAGATGTGTCGGCGCCCGCACAACGCCTAGCGCAACGCCCCGCGCACCGCGCCTCGTCTCCCTAAATGAGGCCTTAGCATTTGCAACACTATACCATAAAGGTTTGGGAGCATTCTAAATTGTTGTTTTGTGCCCTTGATAGCTGTATGTGCTGGGCCATAATACACTTAGTAATGACTAGGTATCACACTCAGAGCCCCTGACTAGGAAGAACCTATTTTTTGTCATCAAAACATTTACACAGATGAACCGATACACCCAGACCGGGACTCAAAAATCAATTTTCATCATAAAGATTTTTGCCCTCGCTTGCAAAAGAACCCAGTACTCCGGCTTCACAGTCGATGACTAGACTACCAACTGAACTACAGCGATAGTTAGAATCAAACCCGGGACCTTTTTTTTTTCTAGGCGGGGAAACTCCTGACGAGTACCCCTGCGGCTCCCCCCGGGGCTGTGTTCGCAGCTACTAAAACCCCGCCGGTGTCCATCTCGGCTGTTAGCAAGGGGGTCACGGGAGATCTTTCATCTTTCGATCTTTATGTTCAACTCCGCGACCGAACCCGGGACCTCCCAAACACTGATTTGCGCGAAAGTCGTTTAGAATTTACTCTACCATACTTTTATTCAAAAATAACTAGTCAAGAGCGACATTAACTTACGCTATGCGGGTACCATACACCACAGGAAATACTAATCACGAAAAAAGCACAAAAAATCTAGAAAATAACTAGCTGTCCCGGCGAACTTCGTATCGCGCCCGCCACCGTACCATAATATTTTATATGGAAAAATAAAATTGTGGTTTTTACTAACTTTCCCACCATTTTTCCATATTTTCTCACCTTTTCAACCTTCCCTGGACTACTACGAACATTTCAAAACCAAAATCAGTTAAATCGGGCCAGCCGTTCTCGAGTTTTAGCGAGACTAAAGAACCAAGATTCATTTTTATATTTATAGTAGATGGGGGTGCCACTTTGTATATGAAATTTATATTTTTTATTTAATAACTCTTCTTTCTCTACCATTCAAGGACAAACTAAATCAAAATCAACAAATAATGATCTGTTTCAATACAAGTTATTTTTTTAGGGTTTCAAACTTAAATTAAAAATGGCTAAACAACTCCTCGTAATGGAACTCCTAGTCCTTAGCAACCCTGTTTTAATACTTCTTATCGTTTAACTTACCTTTTCACTACGGAATCCTAAAAAAAACCGCCAGATGTCTCGTTAATCGGTTCAGTTATCGCCACTATTCAGCCTATTGTTGCTAATCAGAGGGCGTGGCAGCTATTATATGACAGCTACAGGAGCGTTATGTGACTTATTAGCTTTATAGTGGTCACGCCTTTTTTTTATAGTTGACGTTATTAATTGTTCGGTACCGTTTGCCCTTTTTATTGCATTTTAGTGTTACTAAGCT
Source organism: Euspilapteryx auroguttella (assembly GCA_951802225.1). Classification (NCBI taxonomy): domain Eukaryota; kingdom Metazoa; phylum Arthropoda; class Insecta; order Lepidoptera; family Gracillariidae; genus Euspilapteryx; species Euspilapteryx auroguttella. Next base: position 4,484,428 of record OX637667.1, read on the forward strand.
ACTTTAAGCTTAGTAGATTATCAAAATATGTTCTGTAACTTATGAAAATACTAGTCTACCCGGCGAACTTCGTACCGCCTTACCTATTACTATGTTGTGCATTAATTTTACATATACATAAACCTTCCTCTTGAATCACTCTATCCTTTAAAAAAAACCGCATCAAAATCCGTTAGCTATTTTTAAAGATATAAGCATACATAGGGACAGACGCGGGAAGCGACTTTGTTTTATCTATGTATTGATTGATGATATTGATAGTTGTTAGCGGGGCGCTGCTAAAAACTTCACTGTCTCGAAGTTGGAACTCGATTATCTCTATCATTTTGGAGCGGGGAACGATTGAAAGTTTAATTTTGACACTTTGGAGTGCGAGTTCGAGCTGCAACTCGACTGTGAAAGTCAGCCTGAAAGCCTAATTTTGTTGCTAGTAAAAAAAACACTTATACAATAATCTATATATATAAAACTCTTCCGTTACTGACTGACTGACTGACTGACTGACTGACTGACTGAATGACTGACTGACTGACTGACTGACTGACTGACAGACAACGCAGAGCCGAAACTACTGGGCGTAGAAAGCTAAAAATTGTCATGTGGGTTCCTTGGGGGTTGTAGGTGAGCACTAAGAAGGGATATCCCGAAATTCCCACAGGAACGGGAAAAAACGGGATTTTTGTGTTTATGAGAAATTTGCGCGGGAAAAACCGCGGGTCAGCCTCTAGTAATAAATATAATAACGCATCACGCTCAGAACCCCTAACTAGGAAGAACCTCTGTATCTAGGGTACCCGAAAAACACACAGACATCGATATTCGTCATATCAATATTCGCCCCGCCCGGAAATCGAACCCGGGTGCACACGCTTACTCAGTCCACATCACTGCCAACTGAACCACGAAGCAGTACAGAATGCAAAACTATACAAAATCTTACAATATAAAATCGTCACGCCAATCATTCATAGTACAATGAGCCATGTCAGAGGGCAATCGCATTTATAGCTCTGTGCTTTTGACAGTAGTTTTAGGGCCGTCCCTTATATCAAGCTATACAGTGTGTCCGGGGAAGTTTTATAACATAACTAGAGGCTGCCCCGCGGTTTTTCCCGCGCAGATTTCTCATAAACACAAAATTCCCGTTTTTTTCCGTTCCCGTGGGAATTTCGGGAAATCCCTTCTTAGTGCTCACCTACACTCCCCAAGGAACCCACGTGCCAATTTTCAGCTTTCTACGCCCAGTAGTTTCGGCTCTGCGTTGTCTGTCAGTCAGTCAGTAACGGAACAGTTTTATATATATTGATTTTAAGCGTGGATTCTATGATCAATTTCATCGATGAAAACACCCCCTATGGGGGGTCGCAGCCGTACCCTCCTCTAAGTATGATGTTTTTAATTTTTTTTTTGCAAAAGTCGACCCTACCTACTTTTAAATTCACAGTTAAAGATCTAAGGCTCACAGAACCTGGATTAAGGTCTTGATCGATGGCTAAGTAGTTAAGCTACCTAAGTTACTAACAAAATAACCAAGTATTGCTTTTACTTTTTTTTTTAAAGAGGCTGCGGCTGCGACCCCCTATAAGGGGTGTTTTCATCGATGAAATTGATCATAGAATACACCCTTAAAATTATGTTATAACTTCCCCGGACACACTGTATAGATGCTTTCTCTTTGACATTCTGATGTTCTTTCTGTGCGTTGGCTACGAGGTCTTTTTAGACAAGTGTAGCCGCCAAAAGTTGGTTGCTCGTTTAGCACCACCCGGGGGACACGTGCAGGGTAACTAAGGGTAATCTTCCTGCGGACGTGAGCAACCATTCGCCCCCCCTGATGCTTGGTATTATATCAGGCCTGGCTCACTCCGCGCTTTAGGTATAAACCTGCAAGTACGTGCGGCGGCACCGACGGCGATACCCATCAGCCTCGGGTTTCGTCGCCGCTCGCGCGCTGCTCGTTGCGCCGCACACGTCTCATAATTCTCGCGCCAAGTTCTCGCAACCCTAATAATTGCTCGATGCCGTTATTGTTCCTAAAACAGGCGCTCTCGCAAAGTAGAACTGGTCATTATCGCATGAATATGCATTGCGGATTTGGAGATAAGAGTGAGAGAGAGAGATATAAACTAAAGGTTAATAATAGGCCTTTACATCTTTGACAGATGATTTAAGTTGCATCGCGACGGCATTTCCGTTCGTGGCTGAAAAGGCCAATCCGAGAGTGAATACCGCGACCGCACTCTCGACAGGTGTATGTGCCCCCAGGTGGTCGGGGGTGTGCGGCCTGCTCGTGCCGCCTCATGCGTTTTGCATTTAATGTTTGAAGCCAGGCATTGTCGTGCTTCGTCTGGCCCTCGCGAACAAGACTACGCCACTCAGCCCGATCTTCAGCCAACTCTTCCCACTGATTGCTGGAAATGCCAAAAGCGACCATGTCGCGCTTGGCACAATCCTTGAACCTAAGCAGGGCATATGTAACAATATCGAGCTAGATTGTGCTTTAAGTTTACGCAGCTCTAGATTTAATTTTATTTAAACGACTCCGTTGAGTGAGCCTTCTGTAGTATTTAGGCAATGATTAACTATTCACACTCATTGTTCATTCATCTGATTGAACGAGAACTGATCGCATCGCATCACTATATCACTTAAAATAAGGCAACATTATTTTACAAAGTGACAATAGCTACACTGTCAGTTGTCAGTTGGCTTCGTCTAATTAAAAATTCGACTATAGTATACTATAGGCTAGTACTAGAGGCTGCCCTGCGGTTTTTCCCGCGTAGATTTCTCATAAACACAAAAATCCCGTTTTTTTCCGTTCCCGTGGGAATTTCGGGAAATCCGTTCTTAGTGCTCACCTACACTCCCTAAGGAACCCCCGTGCCAATTTTCAGCTTTCTACGCCCAGTAGTTTAGGCTCTGCGTTGTCTGTCAGTCAGTCAGTCAGTCAGTCAGTAACGGAAGAGTTTTATATATATTGATGACTAGCTACTAAACAGCTGATACTGCGGCAGTGCCTTAAAAAAATTCACCAACAACAAACTCGAGAAAAGAACATCGATAAATGGACTCCATAATCCACACTGAACTTTACCCTACAGCTTACAAATTAAGGTTCAAAATTGTATGAGAGTGAAGTAGCGGTATAAACTGATGCATTTAGTTTTGGGAACGCCTCTTTCGGCTATTGTGTGAAGTTTCGAGGGTGGTTTGGTTTTTGAGGTATGGGGTGGAAATGGGAATACGACTAAAAGTTAGATTTGGACGGAATCAATGGGCAGGTCATATAGCCCGCAGAACAGATGGCCGCTGGGGCCGAAAAGTTCTCGAGTGGAGACCACGGATCGGCAAGCGCAGCGTAGGACGTCCACCGACCAGATGGACGGATGATCTGCGCAAGGCTGCGGGTCCACGCTGGATGCAGGCCACCTGCGATCGGTACAGATGGAGAGCCTTGAGGGAGGCCTATGTCCAGCAGTGGACGTCCTACGGCTGAAATGATGATGATGATGATGAAAGTGGCGCAGTGGTAAGGTCAGTAAGATTCGATTTCTGACTGAGCAATGGTCTTATTAAATTCATAATTATCCATACGAATGTGAAAGTAACTTAGTCTGTCTGTCGGTCTCGCTTTTACGACAAAATTACTGAACTAATTTAAAAGAAATCAATATATATAAAACTCTTCCGTTACTGACTGACTGACTGACTGACTGACTGACTGACAGACAACGCAGAGCCGAAACTACTGGGCGTAGCGGGCTGAAATTTAGCATGTAGGTTCCTTAGGGAGTGTAGGTGAGCACTAAGAAGGGATTTCCCGAAATTCCCACGGGAACGGGAATAAACGGGATTTTTGTGTTTATGAGAAATCTGCGCGGGAAATACCGCGGGGCAGCCTCTAGTATAGTATAACACAATTGTTAAATACTATATTTCCTTTAAATTAGTTCAGTAGTTTTGTATATTTTCTAGAGAATAAAAAAGGACGTAGGCTGCTTTTTAGGCCGAAATTCCCACGGGAATTTGATGTTTCAAGGGAAATTGCGCTGGCGAAGCCGCGGGGCGCCTACTGGTTTGTTATTAAGTAGGTATATTGTGTTTTGTCACATTATAATAATTAAGTACTAGTTTTGTTTGTGGTCTGTTGGTTTCTCATTATCTTGCCTAAAACCGCATGGGAGACAAGACATCCCTTAAGAGGCATAGCACAGCTAAAGTAGCGCCACCCGAGAAAAAAATTAATATCTTCTAAACTAAGGCAAATATCAAAAATGTGAAACAGCATTCCCCTAGATATTAGAAGATATTTATTTTTTTCTCGATCGGCGCTACTTTAGCTGTGATATGGCTCTTAAATAACCTCGCCTCATGCAGTACATAAGATTTTTTTTTTTATTTTATTACCTAGTACTAGAGTTTCAACAAAAGATAACTCTTTTCCTACTGCTCCTCTATTGAATAGGTTTTTTTTTATAAATATACTTTCAGAAAAAAAAACATTTACTTGGTTATTTTCACAATTTATTATTTTGATCACTCTATTATTATTAGGCAAAATTACATTAAAAGCACTATGTTATTTTTATTTAATACCTATCAGGGTGTTTCTGATAAATAGGTTTTAAATTAAGCGGTTATTCAGCTCACCATACCTTAAAGCTTTAAAAAAAACTACCGTTTCAGACATATCCACCGACTGTTACATATCTGACTAGGTGAACGTACTGATTTTTGTTGTGTGATTTCGACCTAATTTGCCTAGGGAAGGTGTTAGGTATGGTGAGCTGACTCCCTCCTTTGATTTATTACCGCCTTGTCAGAAAAACTCTGTATTATAAGTTTCTGTCTACATATTTATTTACATGGTATGGTCCACTATTCTCATTAGTTACAACATAACATAATCTCACGCCTTTTATTTCCCGGGTTAGGCAGAGGCTCCAGCTCAATAGCCGGACCCACGTTTAGCCGAGTTTATGTTTTACGAGCTTTCCCGGCTTACTTCGTTACGCCATAGAATATAAGATACTACAAGACTTGACTCTATAGACTATGTTCTTTTGACCGCCCAGAATGGCCGAATAAAAAACAAACCACTACAACAAACCACCAGTCAAAATATGTAAACAACGGAAAAAATATTACACCTTGGGTTACATTATTTGAGTTTAGGTAAGGATCCCTAATTTTTTGAAAATCTAATAGCCTATGACACTCGAGGTTAATGTAGCTTCCTACCAGTGAAAGAATTTTCCAAATCGGTTCAGTATTTCCGGAGCCTATTCGTTACAAACAAACAAACAAACAAACAAATCTTTCCTCTTTATAATATTGGTATAGATTACCAACGTGAGGCGGCCAGCTTGTCGCCGCGGTTATCACGACCACTAATGCGGCCGGGACCAACGGCATAGCGTGCCTTCCGAAGCACGGAATCATATTTATAAGTTACAAATCGAATTAATTAAAAGGATATAAAAAATAAGCTATGTATTTACCTAGGTATATTGACAAAAAGGTTCTAAATTATTAACGGTTTGGACAATTTATAAATTTAACACATCAAACGGAATTTCGTTCAAGATTATGAACCGGAAGTTAATACAATACTGCATTGAATAACAAACTGCCTTAGCTTAGCTGAACAAAAGCTGCAGTGTATGATTAAATCTGTGCGGAATCTTAAAAATTAATATGTCTGTGTACGGCCTATCAGGCTTATATGAAACTACCAACCAAAACTAACTACAGCTCTTCCTGTCAAGGTGTCGATTTAAAGTTTACGCAACAATAATTTATTAGTCTTTGTTCTATTCTGAAATTCAGAATTGAAACTATTGTGGGTTTTCGTAAAAAAAGGCTTGTTCAATCCATCACACATAATATCTTTGTCAATCAAGGTCTGGTTATCTCTATCTTAAATGAAGTAATACAAGAGCTGGAAACGATGGCACTAATTTTCTGTTTAAATTTTAGTTTTATCAAAAAAAAAAAAGAAAATCAATATAAACGTACCAAAATTAGCTTAGCCTGCCATTCTGATTAAACTGCCTTAACCCATTAATCGCCAGCCTACTATGTCCCGGTTCAAACATCGGGTTCCGGTTCAGCGGTAAAACCGGTTCACAACGATTTTCCGTAACCGGTATTTTGGCGAGAAAAGCCGAAGTTTGCGATTGCAGTAAATTACCCGGTATGGGCTGCGTTCTATCTAAACGGTACTGAAGATTTTGTTTCTCCATTTGATGGTGCTGTGTTCGAACTGCGAATCGGTTTACGTGAACCGGAATTGGTACAACTATTTTCGTTCCGGAACCAGTTTTTCCGCTGTGACTGCCGGAAGCTAGGCCAGCTTTGACGCGTTTCCACTTCGCTCGACGATTTTGAAACCAGATTTTCACCTGTAACAAGATTATTTGGTCAATACATTATAATATTTTAGCTAACTATCTGTGACTCTTATGGAGGTCAAGCAATTATCGATACACGGTTAAGGAGATAAGGGACTAAAATTAAATTTTTCCGAAGTTTAATTTTTCCAAAATAAATAGGATATGGAAAAAAGGCCGACCCAAAGTTTTTACGATTTTTTATGAGCCATCAAGTCAACGTTGGGCATAGGCTTAAGTCTCTAACATATCACCTTAAGGATTTAAACATTTTAAGAGCCATAGCACAGCTAAAGTAGCGCCACTCGAGAAAAACATTAATATCTTCTAAACTAAGGCAAATAACAAAAAATGTGAAACAGTATTCCCCTAGATAATTCAACCTAGTATTTTTAGGGCATTGTTGTATAGCTTTTAGGTTAAAGACCACAGAAAGAAACTGATTGTTGCCAAAAGTGGCCGTTTTTAGCAACAATCAGTTTCTTTCTGTGGTCTTTAACCTAAAAGCTATTTTGCCATAATCGCCACGCTTGAAATTATGGCTTTTCAAGTTTTTCAAAGAAGGACGCTGCTGCACAATTGCACATCCTTCTATTTTCTTTATGATCTAGGTATGAGCTAATTTCTAACGCTCTCTCACCTGTACTTCGCTCAATTTGAGAGCAGCAGCTATCTGAGACCGCTCAGTTAGACTCAAGTACTTCTTAGCGTGGAACTCTCTCTCTAGCTCCAATAGTTGCTCGCTGGTGAAAGCGGTGCGACGTCGTCGAGCCTTGTTTGCTTGAGGCGTCGAGTCAGGATTGGAATCTCCGTCTGAGTCGCCGCCTGGTGGAAAAAGATAGTGTTTTGTTATTTATTTTTAAAACGGAAATTTATTTCTTTGATTTTGTTTTACCGGAAACTTTGCGGTTGAAAGGTTAAGGAGCTGTAGTGGATGGTTGATTATTTTAAATAAAGCTAAGGACTTAGGTAAGTACAATAAAAAAAGGAAGCTTTAGGAAGGACCATGATAGCAGTCTTTATAAAAGTAAATAGTTTCTGAAAATTGAAAAATAAGGATTAATATTTTACGTTTTTTCTTTGAAAAACGAAAAACAAAAAAATATGTAGGTAGGTAAGAACCTAACAGACCTCTGAATTCCATATTTATGTGGTACCTTTTGTGCTTATAAGTCGTCCAAAGAACAATTTTTGTAGATTACATCATTTAATTCTTTCCTACTTTTTAGAAATAAATACTTACCTACGTACGGGTGCAAAACAATATCAAAACAAAATTCCGTTATTCTCCGCATCCGCAATGATCATCCAAACTTTCTTAAAATAAGAAGATATAAAAAAACTCCAATTCGTACTGGCCACTTAGACAAAACACCGAGTGGGTGTGACCAGCTGAGTCAGCAGTTTGAGTCCAACGTTTTTTATGGACCGATTGATCTGAACGAACGGACGAGAGTGCAAAGCAATTTGAGGGTCAATTTGGTATTGAGTTTTGGTTTATATTGGGAGATTTGGGAGTTGGGACTTTGGGAGCTAATAAAATTGTGTTGCATATTTTTTGCCGTATCAAGAGGTCAAGCAGCTGGCGGGGAAACGGGAGGTGTGGAAGACGCTCCACCGACAAGAGCCTAGAGCTCTTAAGACGATATACGACAAAAAAATGGAACGAGCAAATGAACAGAGTCTATCTGTTTTATATAGCATACTGAGGGAAAGGGACAGTCATATATCAGTCGCCCACATCGGTTACTACATTTTATTGGAAAAAGTAGTAAATATTGAATATCTTTTTAATTATTACTTTTAAATCAAATCTGAATTACCAGAATTTAATTTTGTTTATTATTATCATTATTCCTAGGTAGTTTTAACAAAAACTAGTAAGTAATTTCAAAGAACTAGCTATTCCCGTTTTTTGGAAAGGTTATCTTTGACGAAATAATGTATCGAGGTTTTTTGATTCCACTAGTGTTTCTCAATTATAAAAAACTTTGTTATATCCTCAAAAAGGTTATATTGAAATTCCAGATCTTTACCTCCCTATAGATTAAGAGAATTACTTGATTTAAAAAACCTTCAAAACTCATATAGCGTCTTAAGTTTGTAAAAGAAAAAGATTTTTTTTACAATTAGTGATCTTACTTTTTTTTCTTACACCTCCTTATGAAGGAACCTTCATTCTTTAGGTAAGGTACATACCATACTTATAAGTATTTCAATCTATCTCTATTTAAAGGTGTTTTTGATTATTTTTAGTCCGTCAGTCAGGGTTTTGTATGTAGGTAGAGTTTGCGGCTGATAACTTAACACGTACGTCACCCACAATTCAAAAAAAAGGTGCTGAGGAAAATTAAAGCTATAGAATAGACTATTTAATCATATTGTTCGAACAATGAATAATTGCTAATTAGTTCATATTTTGACTACGCGCAGAATTTTCTGGTGCGAACTCTTCATGCAGAGTTATCATACGAAACACAAAAGCAATCCACCACACCGTACAAAGTTTCCCATCATACATAACAACAGTAAAATAACGGAATTTAAACACAATCATCGATTAAAAACCCACGTGCTTGCTTATGTCCCGAAAACGCACTTATAAATGAATAAATAAAACATTTTCTCAAAATCGATGCATTTTTCCGTTCATGCACGATTTAGCAAATCGAATTCTGAACGGGACGGCGGCGCATTCTAAATTCAAAATTCATGTCGCGCGATCATACATAACATAAAACTTATAAGAACCTTATTTTGATTCGAACAAAACTTTGCACCTTAGGTACCTATTTGTTCTTAACCGACTTAAAATAAGGAGGTACTCAGTTTGACCTGTATACGTATGTATTGATGTGTTTGTCTGCGATTATCTCACGTTTGGATGAATCGATTTCGATGCGGTTTTTAGAATATAGTAATTGTTACATTCAGGAGAATGTTTCACGACTTCAAAAAAGAGGAAATTCTCAGTAATCATGTAAGTATGTGCTAGTGAAGGCGGGTTCTTTCCCTTTAAAAAAATATATTTAGTTTGAATTTAGAACATCCAGCTATAAGGTCGTGTGGTGGCGGCATAGAATATCACCACCCCATCTCCTCCCATGGGTGTCGTAAAAGGCGACTTAGGGAACACAGAATGGGCATTCCTCTTTTGATGAAAAACTTAACTTGTATAGCCAAACTGCGATATCCAACCCATCTGCAAGAAGCGATATTACAGTGCAGCACAAAATGTACAAATTTAGAAGTGGCATCGCTGTATGCAAAATTTTCTTACTAATTTTCATACAGTGTTGCCAGTTTTTAATTTTTGTACCAAAATATATAAGAGACCTTTTTTAGAACTAATTAAAAATTCTAATCCCATATTTTTAGACATTTAATAATAATAATAATCATCACACACACACACACACCCCCCGCCTCTGAGCTTGCCTTCACCAGCCGGCCAGAGTGGAGTAGCAAGAGCGAAGCCTATGCTCCAGGTTGGAAGTGTAAAATGTCATAACGCCGGGTGCATCTTATGCTGCCCGCAGTCTCACCTCTCGACAACTTTAGCTGTCCACGCCCAGTGTTGCGACCCGTCGCCCACAGATCGGCGACTTAGTGGAAGCCCACCCAGTGGACAGCGAGTCACCGCCTGCCATGATAATTTGTGAAATGTTGCATTAAAGGCAGGCGTACCGGTATTTCACTCCATAGCACCGTTAACCGGTCGATTAAACAGCTCACCCCCATAAACCATTTCTTGTCACCCGCCACCACATCTGGATGCATGATCTATTTGTGCATTTAGTGGCGGTGCCTGGCTGGTGATCCATATACAATATAGCAAAACTCTCGAAAGGGCCTCTACGAGTTGGATTCGTCCCCTCGCACGCCTCTCAAAGGACCGGGCTCCATCCCGTGATACCGAAGAGTATTGAGAAACGTAATAATAATAAGACATCACACTCAGAGCCCCTAACTAGGAAGAACCTGTATCTAGGGTGCCCGAAACACACACAGAGACGAACATCACACCCAGACCGGAAACAAACATTGATATTCATCATATCAATATTCGCCCCGCCCGGTAATCGAACCCGGGTGTACACGTTAACTCAGTCCACATCACTGCCAACTGAGCCACGGAGCAGTCAAACATTTGTGCCAGTATATAATTTTATGTTTTATATTTTTTTTTACTGTTGCTTGAAAAATAAACAAAATTATATTCGCGGACGCACGGACGGATGGTTTTTCTGCGATATTGCGAAAGAGAGTAGCTTCCCTGATGAGTAGAGTACGAGACAGCCCTAACGCACCCTTGGCGCTGGTTGCCGAGAGAATTGACGGACCCTTTATGCGACACTGGATAGGGAAACATGTCTCTATAAGATAGGTTGCCGTCGGTATCGCACTTCTCCGGTAAGCACTGTAAATATGTAAATACGTAGTTTTGTTTAGTTTCTTTTTATTTTATACTTAGTTAAGTTTAAGTACTATTGTTACTAAAATACTATGGACTTTGTCTGAAATGAACGTATTATTATTATTAATATCGGTGTAAAACTCGTTCATAGACGAAATCTATATATAGTTGCGTTGCGGTTTATCATCACACAAATAATTTTCTGTCGATATTACTAACATTTATGTCAACAGAAGTAAAGTTGATCGTAAGTTTTCAATATCAATAAAAAATCTTAGAAACCATTTCCCCTCCATTTCTTCTTAGATTTACGGGCATTAAATTTTGATAAAATATTTAGTTACAGTCACGATACTTCAATCCTATTCCACACTAATAAAGAGTATAATGCAATGACAATGGGTAGTTTGAATGCTTGGTGACTGTATCTAGCGAGGCGCTTCGTAAATTAAGAATTGGCCAGTTCCTCTTTGTTGCATTGCCTAAAAATGTAAACAAAAACAGTTTTTCGGATGATACATTGTCGGATGAACTCATTACCTTCGTTACGTTACGTTTTTCTCATGCCCAGTGGCAGTCTAGATCGGCGTAACACTTCCGGTTTTTCTGTATTGCAAAATAGCTCTTGTTCTTTTGTAAAACAGTCTAGGGCGCATAAGATCAGAGTCAAATCTGTGACGCCGTCACAGACTGCCACTTGACTGTACATACAGTCACGGACTAGGAGGCCGTAACATATTTGTCTATGGTTCCGCAAGCCCTAGACTGTATTACCAAACAACAAGAGCTATTTTGCAATACAGAAAAATCGGAAGTGTTACGCCGATCGTGTCCGCCACTGTACCATGAATTAAGTTATTCATTTGAAGACTGAAAAATTAATGGCGAAAAATGTAACACTTTATCCCTGAAAACTTAATCCCGCCTTTAAGAGGCATAGCACAGAGCACAGCTAAAGTAAAAACGGCCACTTTTGGCAACAATCAGTAGCTTTCTTTGATCTTTAACCTAAAAGCTATACAACAGTGCCCTAAAATTACTAGGCTGCATTATCTAGTGGAATACTGTTTCACATTTTTGATATTTGCTTAGTTTAGAAGATATTAATTTTTTTTCGCGGGTGGCGCTACTTTAGCTGTGCTATAATCAAAACAAATGAATCATAGAGTAACGTCAAACGCCTATCGATAAATCTCGGAACTTTTACCGGGCAGATTTCGAACTTCTATTTATCGATGATTTCACGCGACAGATGTCGCGGAGTGGCGTGAAATTGTAGCAAGGATCCATCTCTAATTGGTCGTCGAGATTATTTGTTCGAATTTTGAACCGTTTGATTTTGGAATTGCGTTTGACACCTTGAATTTTACAGTTTAATTTTATATATTTGTTACCTAACGTTTTGTTAGGTTCTATTGTCATCAGTTGACTATCTTATAAGTAGGTATATTTGCCAGTAAAATTAACGGTTATTTCTTTCTTATTTATGGGTTTTGTTTTGTTAATAGAATTATGATGAAGATATGATTGATTGATCAGTCAAATAGTATCAGGCAAAATAGCTTGAATTGGTTAAATATTGTTAATTAACAATAGAATGTTGTTCGGCTGAGCTCTCTGTGTTTTAACCGTCTTGAAAAAAGGAAGGTTATCAGTTTAAGCTGTATGTATTTGATCTGCATGTATGTCTGTATGTTTGTCTGCTGTTATCTCGAGTTCGGCCGAACCGATTTTGATGCGGTTTTCACATAAGTATTTGTTACATTCAGGAGAAGGTACCTATCTTAACCGACTTGAGAAAAGAGGAAGTTCACAGTTTATGTATGTTTAAATTTATTGAAGGCGGGTCTCTTTTTGTAAAACAGAAATTTATTGCGTATGTCTATCTGTAAATGCTTCAGTACACATAGGTAACCATAAGTTTTGAATATTCCTTCTAAATATTTATAACCCGCCGTTTACTTTACCTAAGTCATTCTTTTTTTATAGTTAGCCTATTTATAAAAACAACCATCTCGTTAGCCGACGGGCGGGACCGTCGCAATGACAGACGTTACAAAAGTTGCTGATTGAGTATTTTCAGACGTATATATTACTTTAACTAAGTAATAGTACCTTGTAATCATCGTCTATCGCTTTCGTCCTTGGATCCTGAGCTTAGACGGTAAGGAAGTACAGTGTCGGTCTGGGATGGCGTAACAGATTTGTCTATGGCCTCGTGTGCCCTAGACTGTTTTATCAGAGAACAAGAGCTATTTTGCAGTACAGAAAAACCGGAAGTGTTACGCCGTCCTAGACCGCCACTGTACAGTGGCGGACACGATCGGCGTAACAGTTCCGGTTTTTCTGTTTTGCAAAATAGCTCTTGTTCTTTGGTAATACAGTCTAGGGCTGACGAAACCATAGACAAATGTGTTACGGCCTCCTAGTCCATGACTGTACCTAAAATTTTCAATTAAATTTAAAAGAGCGTTAATAAATTTAATTTTGGCAGTTATTACTACAATTATACTATTAATTTACTAAATTTCAAGCAGCTACGTTTTACGAACTTCAGAATTTATTTTTTAACCGTTAATTATGATAATCATATTAATTTTAATTACGATTAAGTAAAAAAAAAGTCAGGGATCGATAAAAATACGACAATAAAGTACGAAGGTAACGTAGGTACTATAAGCTAGCTTAAAAATAACTCTGTGTATTTAAGGTGGTTACTCACGGTATGGCGCGAAATTCAAATTTTTTCACGTTTTTTAATTATTTTGGCGAAAGTATTCATCTCTAATAAAGTTTAAATGAATTCGCGTACGTAAAAACTAATCTCCCACATTGTTATATATATTGTTTTTGAAAGACAGAGTTACCGATTTTGTGTATATTCAAGGAACTTGATTTTTGGCCTTTTACCCCTTAGATACAAAATCTGTAGGTCTGTCTTCCAAAAACGTTGTATTTACAATGTTGAAGAAGGTTTTTTACATACGCGAATTCATTATAACTTTAATAACAATGAATATACTTTCGCCAGAATAAATAAAAAACGCGAAAAAATTTGAATTTCGCGCTATACCGAGAGGGACCACCTTAAATTAGAATTACTAATAATTATAAATTTTTATTGGGACCGCCTTAGATTATTATGAGTATAATTGTTCGAAAAGGACCGCCTTAGTTGCAAATGTTTATTTAAACAAACCTTGAATATTATCATCAGCACCATCGCTTTCCACGTCACTGCCCACGCTGACAGGACTATCTCTTTTCTCCTCATCATTTCTTGGGACCAGCATTCTTTGAAGCCTCGGCAACCAGGGTTCAGGATACCCAAGGTTTCCAAGAAAGAATGGAAACTGGCCCTGGAATTGTGGTACAAAATATCTTCGTTCCTCATCCTCCTCGGATTGGCGGGAGTTTTCGTTCTCTATATCGATTTCCGGCGATTTCCGGTTTGAACCGATTATCGATTCGATGGAAAACGGTTTTGGAACGCGCTTTTGTGGCGCTTCCGTTAGTTCTTGATCCATTTTTTTGTGGTTTAAAATACACTTGACATTTCACTTGTTTTTTGTTTTAATTTGTATTTGAACTTTTGATAAATACAAAACACGAAAAAAAAAAACGTTTGAATAATCAAAATACTTTGTACCGAAAATAACAGCACCTATTCAAAACAAAAGACGATTCGAACAATTTAAAAAATCGAACGCAAAATAGTGTTGTCAAAATACGGACGGTTTACCGCATACGTCCGCACAGCGCGAGGTTGTGACAGAACTTTGGACCGAAAGAACGACACGCCCCCACATAGGGTGTTCCGTTTTCTGATTTGACATCAGCAGCTGAGCGACTACAGGCCCTATTACTTACGTAATAACAACGTTATTAAGGATTCTAACGCACCTTCTATTGGGCGTATCTTTGATACAAACCGAGTTGATTTGAACTTTAGCTTTCTTCAAGTAAGTACGGATTTTCGATGCTTATTTGATAAAATTATACTGAAAAACCATCAACGGAAAAATACGCTTTGGACTGAAAACGGTAAAAGCGAATTTTCTGTACAGAAATACTAAATTGTTACATTTTGAACCTAAAGTAGAAGTGATTAAGAGGACCTTTGTGTGAAGGCAAACAGAGATAGCTATAGCAATTAGGTGGTGCGAGAGTGTGATGGCGATAGGTGATATTTGCAGACTGTGTACACTGGTAATTGGTGGTGATCAGAGTGTTTTGCCAAAGTCAGCGGTTTGTATGAATTTATCGTGGTTTGTGGTGCGTTTACATGGTGAATCTAAATTGAGTTCAATTTTCAAAGAGCTTCCAATCCAATTTTTTAGGATACATACCGAAATGCGATATGAAATGGATAGAGTATGGCCGGGTTCAAGAGAAATGGCATTATTTGAAAGAGGCTTACATTACACCTATCGTGTTTTTGAATATAGCTAAAATGGAGAAGATGCGAGTTCCGTGTCTGAAATTCAAATCTTAAAACCATACAAAAAGTCATAAATTACTTTGAATTGAAGCTTCACAAATCCATGGGATGATGGCGACATAGCCTGAGGTCTGGAAGCGAACATTCGTGTTCTATATTTGAAAAATCACTTCACAATTAGAATCATACATTATCCATTGTTTATAGAATGGTATTAAAAATAAAGAATAGCACTTGTCTATAATTAATATCTCGGCTGGCATTTACGCATGTCCTTATAAAATATTGTGTATACTTATATTGACACACGGTGCACACATAAGGAAGTGGTCCGTCATAGTCGAAGCTCGGCAGATGGGCTGATAATGGCATGAACTGCTGGACCTGGCTTAATGGTGGACGGCGATGGAGACATCTTCTGACGGTCCCAGGCTCCACAAGGGCGCTACTGGAAAAGAGAGAGAAAAACTTTATGACGTTAGATAATGAATAAAGTTCTACTAGTACAGACATAGAGCTCCATGTGAACGCATCCTGCCATTTGGCTAGAGATGCTGTCATTTGTGAACAATTTGTCCCCCTCACCCCTCGGCACTTAGCTCTTCCCCTGAGCTCAGAAATAAATTGATTGCAGCCATTTTCCTCTTCTACCCAACATTGTAAGTTGACCTGTTTCTCTAAGCCACTCGAATTAAATAAAAGGTCATCTTATAGTGGTTTGTAGACTAGTGTTATTTGATCTGTGTTCGTGAATTGAGCTGTGATTTTGGGAGATCTTGTTAAAGTGGTTTGTGAGAGTTTCTTCAGATTATCTTGTGTAATATTAGGTGACAATAGGAAAGATGATTAAGTTAATTTATCACGAAGGTTATTAAGAGCCAAAGGTAAATGAATCAAATAAATTAACACAAACAGTTCTTTGGTAAGTATAAGTAGAAGTTTTTTTTTTTTAATGGTTGTTTAAGTTTGTAACAAAGTAAATTACTTATTTGGGAATTAATATTTGACATAGCAGTCGATTCATTAGGTATTTCTGTAGAAAAGTCGTGAATATTTTTTTTATAGCTAAGTTTCACTTTTATATATTTTTTTTATTCTACGTTGCCCTATTATTAAAAGTCTACCTTCCTCATTATTCATTTTTTCATCAAAATTATTCTTAATACTTACTATAGTCAAAAATATTTTCTGATACGAATTTCCATTTTATGCTAAGCAAAGCATTGCAATGCACTCACCTGAGTTCAGACCTTGTACGTCAAAAGTCTGAATTTTCAAATTTTATTCTTTACAAAAGAGCTCATGGAAAATCTTTATATCTTCTGCTTTCGAACGAATCAAGAAAACTAAAAGCTGCTCAAAACAGAATTGTAGAGATAAAAAAATATCATGAAAATAATAAACAAAATTGAAAATTTCAAAAACCCCTCGACCTCGTGAACTAAACTAATCTAATAAATAAGATTCCCTCATCAATACATAGTATAAAATAAAGTCGCTTTCCGCGTCTGTCCCTATGTATGCTTAAATCTTTAAAACTACGCAACGGATTTTGATGCAGTTTTAATAGATAAAGTGATTCAAGAGGATGGTTTATAAGTATAATACATGCACAAAATAGTAATAGGTTAGGCGGTACGAAGTTCGCCGGGTCGACTAGTAAACAAATAAAGAGCTACCATCTTCAAAAGATCATGGTTACCTTACCTACCATATACTTTCAATATCATTGAAGTAACACGGTACTAAATTTAGAATCGATGTGAAGTTTGGAAGGTATAGCTAGCTTAGCCCCTCATCAACTATTCAAGAGCTGATGATCTTCAAACGGCTGAACATATTTTCATGAAACATAGCTAGACTAACTCTGGATTAATTATCTAAACGAAAAACTAATCTAAAATCGGTTTAGGTTTCCGTTTGGACGCTGCAATGCCACAGGTTGATACCAAGGCAGGTTAAACTTATAACACCCCTCTGTTTTTGCGTCGGGGGTTAAGAGTTTAAAAGTCTCGTTCGGAATAACCTGAAAGCCATAGAAGTTATATTAAGCAAAACCCTGATACAATATTCACAAGAATGTTGTGCAATATACATTGTTTCTTGGTATTAACATTCACGAGAGATAGTGCCCGAATGACTGACAGACAGACAGGCAGCTCCTCAAGGAGTCTAGTCTCGTTTTCAGTTCACACATTCTGTTATTTGATAATTTAAATTTAATAAGGGAAAGAGGCCTTTGCCCAGCAGTGGGATAACATAGGCTAGTAATAATAATAATAATAAGGGCAACAATATTGTTTTTGTGGATTTTTATCTTTTTTTGCGGTCCTACAATTTAGCCTTGGCTGAATTTCCTCTTATGGGCTCATCATTAGTGTTGTTACTTGTCTATGTAACACGTACCAACTTAAAATATTCTTATAGTTTTGGACTAGCTTAAACACTTCAACATAAATGTGTTCTAGCCTATTGTTTGAGATAAGTATAAGCGTTATAAGTATTCTGTTCTTGTCGATACCCTATTTTGAATATAAATAGTTTACATTCTAAAAAAGTATTGAATGAATGCCATGAGCAAATGGCAACTTATGTTCTAAAATTTCGAAGGATACCAAAAATGGGCCGTTTTCTAAACCTTTAATATGATTCTGTTAATATTTTCGTCTTATAAAACTAATCTCGTCTCATAATCCCTGTAAATGAAAAGGCAAATCTAGTTTCAAACCATTACCAAGCCGCTATTAAACACGACCCATTAGCGTCCCCAAATATAAAGCAATAGAATTAACTTATTCATAACAAAGTTAATGCGCCGCCATTAAATTAAATATCAAAACGGAGCACGCTGTGCACGCTCAACGATCCGCGCCGAATTGCGTTCCATAATCAAATTTAAATATCCCGTCTCTTTTTAAAAGTTACTAGCTCAAATGAAAGAAGGAGATGGTCGTATTTTTGCTGTTGCGTTTGGGGTTGAGTAATGAGCGCGGTCACGCCCCGCAATCATGGAGGGATCTTCCCATTGGTGGGTTGATGTTTTTCTTTTTAATTTGTTTCCCTCATTAGGGCTTGCTGATGATAATAATGGGACTTGGAAAAGTTAACCGTCTGAGGATAAGATGAAATTTATTTAGTCTAAAATGTTCTTTTGATGGTGACGTCTTTATTATTCAAATCAAAATCAAAAAAATCATTATTAAATATGGGATACAAGCTATCACTTGAAAGTCTATCTAATTGCTATTGATATTATTGTGTAATTACACTTAGGAACTTAAATTACTAGAATAGAATGAAACTTAAATGCTTGATCATACTATACCTTGGATTTTTATTGCTTAAAAAATTAGGTAAGGATTTTTCTAAAAATGTGACTCCATTTACATATACGACGTTTGGAGTGTTCGATGTCTATTAAAAAATCAATCAATATATATAAAACTCTTCCGTTACTGACTGACTGACTGACAGACAACGCAGAGCCGAAACTACTGGGCGTAGCGGGCTGAAATTTTGATGTAGGTTCCTTAGTAAGTGTAGGTGATCACTAAGAAGGGATTTCCTGAAATTCCCACGGGAACGGGAAAGAACAGGAGTTTTGTGTTTACGAGAAATCTGCGCGGGAAAAACCGCGGGGCAGCCTCTAGTCTAAAATAATTCTGAACCTATGGTTAATTAGGTGTTGAGTTCGTTCGTCGTTTTTTTTTTTTTTTTGTAGTAAGTTTAAATATAAGTATAAGTACCTATGTGATTGAATTAGTTGTTAGAATTGACTATTATTTTTAGTAAGGGAATCAAGAAACAAAAAGTTAAATCAAACGAAATTTTCAAAATTCCAGTCAATCTCCGGAATCTTATTTTGACAACCCTAAAAAATAGTCCGGATCAAATCCGAATGTCTGCGACCAGCCCTATTCCGGGGAATAACGTTCCGGCAATTTAGTTAGGAGTGTCATTGTGGAAATTAAGTTAAATTTGAATCCAACTGTGAGTAAAGTTGTTGGCGTTAAATTATTTTTTAATTTGAGAGCTCTGATATTTCTAGTTCTATTCTCTAGATATATAAAACTCTTCCGTTACTGACTGACTGACTGACTGACTGACAGACAACGCAGAGCCTAAACTACTGGGCGAAGAAAGCTAAAAATTGGCACGCGGGTTCCTTGGGGAGTTTACGTAAGCACTAAGAAGGGATTTCCCGAAATTCCCACGGGAACGGGAAAAAACACGGGAATTTTGTGTTTATGAGAAATCTGCGCGGGAAAAACCGCGTGGCAGCCTCTAGTTCTCTAGATATTTCTACTATTCTTGCCTATACTTTTTTTTTTGTTTGTTTTTTTTTCGTGCTTCGGAAGCCACAGTTATAAACACGGCTCAGTTACAAAGCTGGCCCCTCGTCACGTTGGTAATAAAGCATACTCGGCTAAACGTGGGTCCGGCTCTTGGGCTGGTGCCTCTGCCTAACCCTTCGGGAAATAAAAGGCGCGAGATTATGTTATGTTATGTTTTTTTAATTTGCTATAAGTACATATTACTTGCTGTTTATTCGGCTATAGTTATTTCCAAAAGAAAACTTATGGCGATCTTTAAGAAAAAAATATCTCAATATTATAAAATATTTTTTATGCAATAAAAATTGGTATTCTGTGCCGTCACCACAAATATTAATAAGGTTAATTTTTTCAATAAAACTTATTTAAGTAGTTCGTACAATTTTATTAAAAAAAAAAAAACATTGTAAAAGCTAAATAGTGTTAGCTGTCATCTTCCTAAACAATGCAAATGAAATACAAAATCAAAATTCAAAAGGCAATAAACTGTATCGTTTGCATGGCTTATTCCGATTTTGCTCCAAAACCATTGTTCTCTACAATTTTTGAGCTTCCATACATTCATTCCGATTTTGCTCCAAAACACATTTTGGTACGGTGAGAAAAGGTAGCATAATAGTAATGATTTTGTTTATATTATAGAATGTAGAAAATAATATTAAAAAGGTAACATTTTATTAATTATCTACATGCAATAAATAATACTGCTCGACATAACAGACAAAAACTCTGAAGAAGGTCTTGTTAGGAGACCGTCATTGAACTATGTATTTCGCTAAGTTAGATAGTTATTTACTGCAGTAGGAGTGTTTGCTTAGTTAGTGCCTTGATAACGAATTTTGAAATTAGGTACCAGGGCAACATGAAATAGTAGCAGGTCATAAAGCGCAACACACAAATACCTACATACCATGCCATGCCAGTTCCTGTCGTCACTAATAGAAATAATTATAAATATAAGCTTTTTATAATTGATTTATTGAGGTATTTTGATTATGATTTTTGTGATGATTATCTGTTATTTTAAACTATAAATATTTTAACCTGGTTTAATTATTATTGTTATTTTGTTGATTTATGTGAAATTTCTGTCTGTGATTTTTAATTGTTTAGATTAATAAGGGTTTTTTATAACAGCTAAAATTATTATTTTATTTTGTTGATTTATGTGAAATTCCTTTCTGTGATTTTTTATTGTTTAGTTTTTTAAGTTTTTTATTAACAATTTACTTACATTGTTTTTATACTTCGTTACCTACATTTTTAAATAGGTAGGTATATACATATAGTACAACAATAAATATTTTTCTCTACAGATAATTGTAGTATTTTTTGATAACTTAATAATAAATTTGAAACAAGTGTTACCTTTCTGACCGTACCAAAATGTGTTTTGGAGCAAAATCGGAATGAATGTATGGAAGCTCAAAAATTGTAGAGAACAATGGTTTTGGAGCAAAATCGGAATAAGCCGTTTGCATTACACTCTTGTGAGCCCCCTCGGCGCATCACTATACACTCCACACTAGGGATGTGCTACTTAACTTATTAATTAACGATTTTATTAATTTGTCGATAGCCACGAGTTGTTGTTTGTCACAATTAATGGAAATAGAAAACAAAAGAAACAGCTATAAGGAACGTAATTTAGGATTAGAAGTAATTATTTAGTTATTCAATTAAACGACTTTGTTTTATACTGTGTCTTGATTTTTGCTGTTAGTAATCGGGGTCCTCTTTTCACCGTCTTATATTCAAAAATTGAATATATTATGTAGCTAATCTATTTTTCTGAGTTCAAAGTCTAAGGTTTGCAGATAGATTATGATTTTCCACAAAAAAACATGTTTCATAGATTGTTGCCTATTTATAATAGACTGGCAAAACTCTCTAAGCGATAAGGCTGCCCATTTGTTTTGTTTCAATTATGTGAGTACCAGCTGTGTTGGCCACTCGCGTGTATGTACAAAATGCTATGTTATTTATCGTGCCGTTGAAATAAATGTATATTCTTTCTTTCTTTCCTTTCTTTCATTATTGACATTATGTAATAAGTTTCAAAGCTTCCATTTTTTAATAAAAGTTATCGATATCGATAACTCTAATTTTTTTTATCACCCACATCCCTATTCGCACTCGAGTTGCCATTCTACGCGTAACGAATCGGTGACGCACTCAGTCAGAGGAACTTGAGCTCGGGGTGCGTTTTTGACTTTTGATTTTGACAACATGACATGACGACTGCATTTTAGAGGGGATTCTTGCAAAGATAAAATGCTTTTTGAGTGTCTAAACAAAACAGCGGAAGTTTTAATCAATAGAAATATTATACATAAATGCGAATGGAACTTTGTCTGTCTGTTTGGTTACTGAATCACTCCTTAACTATGGAACCAATATGTAGGCATTTCTAGGTAGCTTAGTAGCAAGAGTGAGACGGACATAGTATTCTTACTTTGTTAGATTGGTTTTGATTTTGAAGAGAAATCGGCTAGCGACGCCGCGCAAATACTTAGGTTTTGTTGTAAACTTTTTGATTGGAATCTATCTGTCCAAAATTCCGAATAAAGTAAGACAAAATCTAGTCCAAAGGATGAAATTCGGTTACCTAAGCTACTACTTATACAAAGATGCAGGTGAATCTATTATGCAAATAAATAGTCATATCCACAGGTCACGGCAGTAAACACAAAATACTTAGTGCAAGTAGTTAGGTAATTTTCACGACACGACAGCTCATAAACCACTAGCCAGTGTTTAATGGAGCGCAGCCGGAAGCCACGCCCCTTCCGGTCGTCAGGATGTCAAAGTGACAGCGAATTTGTCCCGCGTTTGCCGCGCTTTTGATGTGTTATATTGTTTTTTTTTTGGTAAGTAAAAATCAGAGTAAAATTTTTCTATGGTAAAAATGCATAACAATAATCTTTATTAGCTAAATGTAAAATGTTGATAGTTTTATTATCATATCAATATCAATTTCAGGTTAACTAATTATTATTTATCTATACTTACCAATATTATATTAAAGAATAGGCTCCGGATATACTAAACACTTTCCCCGAGTGAAATAGGCTATATAAGATTTTTAAAAAAATTAGGGATCCTTACTTAAAATCAAATAATGTAACCCAAGGTGCAATTTTGTCCGTTGTTTACATAATTTGACAGGTGGTTTGTTGTTGTTGTTGGTTTTTTTATTCGCCCATTCTGGGCAGTCAAAAGAACAAGTATCTATATTATGTGGCTTAGCGAAGTAAGCCGGTAAAGCTCGTAATCTATGTAAGTAGGTAGGGTATACAGTGCGGCATAAATATTTAGTAAAAAGTGGCATCACTGTATGGAAATACATTTTTCTGAAATCCTACATAAGTATTTCCATACAGTTTACCACTTTACAATTTTTGCATTTTATGTGCCAACATATAGTAATTGCTTTTTTTTCTGTACCCATTATTAAATTTAGGGTGAACTAGTTTGATAAATGTATGGGCAACTAGAAAAGTAAGTTGACCAAATACTTCAGCCAATTTATCATACAAAGGAAACGGTAGCTTTTCCGGAACTTCCGGTGGTTCCGTGCTCTAAGTGGTTTATTCAATAGATATGAGTGTAGGGGACCCTAATCTAATTTACGGTAGTTTGGCAAATAATTTTGTTTTTGAATTTACTGCCTTTTTGTTGCATTTCTTTTTACAAATATTTTGGTAGGTACTTACGAAGTTTATTAAAGAATTTAAAATATAATATAGAGTCAGATCACAATTAACGTCTTCGAAATTCAAATGACTTTTGCACACTAGCGGATAAAAATGAATGGCTTTCATTTCATTTACACGCAGATTTCGCGCTAGAAACTGGGGTTTCCCGAGCAGTTGAGGTGAAAATTATTTTATTCGTTTGTACTACTAAAACTACCAACCTTAGTACAAAAGATTTAAGAGTTTTAAACAACGCCGTATAACTATTATTTAAAACAACGTCTTTAGAGCCAAGTTTTAAGTAGTATCTTACATCCTATGGCGTAACGAAGTCAGCCAGGGCATCTCTTTACATATAATGACCTTAGAAAAAAGAAAAAGTGCAACCAGCCAGTACTTTACTGAAAGCAGAAAAATACAAAGTAACGGAACGGCGCATGATGCTGCAGAAAAAAAAGTAAACGTCAACATTTTCCCGCCTACCAATCTGTCACTTTGACAGCTCGTTTCATCTAAAACCAACAGCCGGCATTACCTCGTTAGGCATTGACGACTTTGTTAATTGTTATTTAGCACAAAATTAGACACAACGACGTGTGAATTGATCGCTCCAACTCATGGCATGTTAATTTGAATTCTCTACTGCCGTTTGAGATTAGTTTTTTTTGTGTGTCTGTTGTCGTTTTAAAATCGTTTGTTATCGCTCTACCGTGAAAAAGGAGTGATTTAATGTGTCTCAGCAATGTCAAGGAGCGCTTTTCGCTTCTCTAAAAAAAATTACTTCCATTACACAAAACTGTAGGTAGGAAAAAATGAGAGAGAGAGTCTTCATTGTTCAGTGGTAATACTAAAATAATAACGCATCACACTTAGAGCCCCTAACTAGGAAGAGCCTGTATCTAGGGTCCCCGAAACATATACAGAGACGAACAATACGCCCAGACCGAGAAACAAACATCGATATCTATCATAACAATGTTTGCCCCCGACGGGAATCGAAGCCGGTGCTCCCGCGTCTCTGTTCACATCACTGCAATGCAAACTGAATCAAATCCAAGAAGATAACATAATCTTGGTATTCATTTAAGAAAAGTCTATTTTTTTCCTTCAAAATCCTTATTGCTTGCTACATGCAACTAAAACACTCGATAAAAACAATTTTCAAAATTTACTTAATTTGGTTACAATGATAAGTTAAAGTTTAATTCGATTTGCGCACTAAATATTGGTTAGCTCTGTCTAATGACTGTGTAATAAAATAGGGTGGTTACAAGAGGGTCATTCCCGAATTGTCGATGGAACCCTAAATTAAGGCTTGCGGACGGAACCCGCTATTAACAAATTGTAGATTTTGTGACAAAAAATTTTGATGTAGAGTTTCGAAGATTTTCTGATGTAGAGTTTTGTTGTTTTTCTATACCAATATTATAAAGAGGAAAGATTTGTTTGTTTGTTTGTAACGAATAGGCTCCGGAAATACTGAACCGATTTGAAAAATTCTTTCACTGGTAGGAAGCTACACTATCCCCGAGTGTCATAGGCTATATTAGATTTTCAAAAAAAATAGATCCTTACTTAAACTCAAATAATATAACCCAAGGTGCAATATTTTTACCGTTGTTTACATATTTTGACAGGTGGTTTGTTGTTGTTGTTTGTTTTTTTATTTGCCTATTCTGGGCTGTCAAAAGAACATAGTCTATAGAGCCAAGTCTTTAGTCATATATTCTATGGCGTAACGAAGTAAGCCGGGACAGCTCGTTTTAGAATAAAGATAGAAATTACTTTAACATAATCGAAATAAGATACGCCATGGATACGCATACGCCATATTAGATTTAGTAAAATTGATTAAGTATAGATAACATAAATTCGAGAGGGTGGGAGTGAGTATAATAAGTCTTAACTTAGGCCTAAGTTTAAAGACGATTGTTTGTGCAATTTTTGAAAACTTTGATATCCTGTGCTAGCGGCATTCTCGAAAAAAAATATATCTTCTAAACTAAGGTAAATATAAAAAATGCGGCACAGTATGACACTTGATAATCTTGCTTAGTATTTTTTGAGCACAGTTAAGTAGCCTTAGTTAAAAAGAACAAAATAATCCACAGATTGTTGCCAAAAGTGGCCTTTTTTAGCAACAACTTGTAGCTTTCTTTGGTTTTTAACCAAAAAGCTATACAACAGTGCCCTAAAAATACTAGGCTACATTATCTAGTGTCATACTGTGCCGCATTTTTTATATTTGCCATAGTTTTGAACATAGTTAATGTTTTTCGCGAATGGCGCTAGCATCGCTGTAAACTGCTCTTAACCCTTAACTACACAAAAGTGCCTTATATTATAATACTATTGATAATAATGTGTGTCATACAGGATCTATTTTTTTTTTATGTTTGCCAGCAGCACTAGGCATACTTTGTTATTTATAACTAAGCAGAATATGACAAGAATTAAAACCAAAAAACCCACAAAATATCTTAATAATAGGGCACCAAACTAAAGGGTAGACATTGCACCCAGTGCATAGCACAGGTCACGCGATGTTCCTAACAGCCAATTTACAAAACTAAAGTACAAATTAAATTATCGTTACTATACTACCGTGTAACGAAAGTATATTAATGATGATATAGGGGGTTCGATTGGTAGGTTTTTTTTTTATTTCAGTTGCAAGTTACTTAGATCTTAATTTAAGTTTTTAAAAATCGTTAAAAAAATCTAAGTTGCCCACAGGTTAGGGTAAGTTCTTAAAGTTTGCCACCGGGTGCGATACTAGCGCCACTTCTAGAGGCCTAAAGTGGTCCCTTTTAGTTTCACAAACGAATTCTAAGATCATTATCATAAAAGCTACACAACAGAGCCTTAAAAATTCTAAGCAAGATTATCTAGGGCATCATTGACGCATATTTTGGATTTCGTCCATGGTTTAGAAGATAATTAATTATTTATCTGAAGTGGTGCTAGTATCGCACAGTGTGGCATAATTGACTTTAGATTGCTATATGAGTTTCGTCTATGGCATGGGCATGCCAGATAAGCCTAATTTTTAGTAGAATGTACCTACAGTGGCGGTCTAGGTAGCTGTAACACTTCCGGTTTTTCTGTATTGTAAAATAGCTTTTGTTCTTTGGCAATACAGTCTAGGGCTGACTTTTTTTGCAAAAAACCTAGTATAATTGAAAAATGTTAAACCTTCCTTAACTCTGATTGGCTAGATTAATGTTGGCTAGTTAACTGTCTTTTGATTGGTTAGCAAAATACCTTTGACGCTACAGAGAACCAATCAGAATAAGAGTTCGACAGCAAGCAATCAGAGGTAAGAAAGATTTCACATGTTTCAATTATACTAGGTTTTTTTTCAAAAAAACTACTTTTTGTCAGGATGATTGGAAACAAATGATCCTTATATCAAATTATTCGGGTTTTTGCAAAATCCCTAGTTTTTTGTAAAAAACCTAATTATCAAATCTTCCTACGACATAAACAAATCTGTCACGGCCTCTTAGACCGCCACTGTACAGATGACACCAAGTAAACCTAGTCTTAAAAATACATATGTACCGATGAGTACATCTGCCAACGCTAAGTCAGGCAATTAACCAATTTGTAGCCGAGCTCACGCGTGACAACTGACAACACTTCGCTTCGTCGCCTCTGTTTTATCGACATAGTGATGTACCTACTTCTTTGCCTTTGGTCTTATTAGGGCCTTATTTTTCTTGTTATTATCCTACTTCGAACAAAGGTTGTTATCAGTTTGACCGGTATGCATGTTAAGTGTGTTTGTCAGCGATTATCTCGGACAGTTTTCAGAATAGTATTACATAATTGTTACTTACATTCAGAAGTTTTTAGTACTTACTTATTTTAACCGACTTCAAAAAGGGGGAAGTTCTCAGTGTATTTAATTATGTGGAAGTTTATTAAAGAAAAAAAGAAACTTTTAGACAAAGACACAGCCATCGATTTATTATTTGCACATACATCATTATAGACCTCAGTTATAGACAAACAAACAGCCCTAGCTTGGCCAGCAACATTTTAGCCTCTTTGAGATTTGAAAATGGAACTGAAAATTGCTCGGAAGCGCGCGCAATGAGGCGCGAAACTTAAATGCTTTCGCGCCTTTTGAGCGGTGTTTAAATTTAGATCAGCTGTCAGAGTTGTTTGTTTTTTTGTTTGGTTAGATATTTTGTTCATTTTGTCTGTTTGTACAAAGAAAATGCGATTGACAACGAAAACGCAGGATGTAACTAGACATGCAAGTTTGCTCTAATATAAATGTTAATAAGGATATTTTTATTGAAGTGCAGCAATTATCGATATTCCAAAACCTTATACAAATATTTTTCAGCAAAATATCTTTTTAGTACATTTCATATTAATTCGATAGGAGTGAGATCGCAATGCTTCAATGCGTTTCGTTGCTTTGCTAATGACAAGCTGTCACATGCGATTGCGTTTTCGTTGCTGACGGCAACGACAACGAGATCGTTGCCGGCGGCAACGAGAACGCGATCGTTGCCGACGGCAACGAAAACGCGATCGCATTATACATTCCTTGTGAATAGCAATGCGATTCGTTGCCATGAAATAACGAGTGTTTTTAAATGCGATTGTAAATAACGACCACCTCTACTTACTACACCTTGGGTTACATTAATTGAGTTTAGGTAAGGATCCCTAATTTTTTTGAAAAAATCTAATATAGCCTATGACACTCGGGGTTAATGTAGCTTCCTACCAGTGAAAGAATTTTTCAAATCGGTTCAGTATTTCCGGAGCCTATTCGTTACAAACAAACAAACAAATCTTTCCTCTTTTTAATATTGGTATAGATAATTATTTTTGGCAGACATCGTAATTACAAATTGCGGCAGATGAAGCAATCAGCGCTGCGGAGCTGTGTATAAACGCAAATGTTGTCACAGTTGGTCTGAAATGTTTTGATAATCGTTCTCTAGACATATTGAGCGTAAAACTCGTGATAATTTTAATGACCGCACGCAGTATGCACACACGATGTCGTGCATAGCTAGCACGATATGTGAAAACACAAAACTCACAAACTTTGTAGAGTCAAAGTTTATTTAGTTATGCAAGGATTTTGTCCATAATGTTTATTATTTATAACTAGTCGACCCGGCGAACTTCGTACCGCCCAACCTATTAATATTTTGTGCATGTATTTATTCATAAACCTTCCTCTTGAATCACTCTACCTATTAAAAAAAACTGCATCAAAATCAGTTGCGTAGTTTTAAAGATTTAAGCATACATAGGGACAGACGCGGGAAGCGACTTTGTTTTATACTATGTAAGAAGAAGAAGATAAGAAGAAGATAATCACACGTAAATTTGTGCGCCTAATTTAGGCATATCATAGTGATACTCTTTTTTACTACATAACATCTGTAAAGTAAAAACCTATGGTAACAAATAAAGATTCTGATTCTGATTCTCACAACCCACACCATGAGTATGTAATTAATTATTATAAGTATTTATTAATTCTAGATGACAATAGACAAGTTAAAAGCCCTATTTATTTATTTGAGACGAAATACGGCCACTGCTGGACATAGGCGTCCCCACAGAATGCCACAGAGCCCTTTTACGCAATTGCTATGATTAGACCTACGAAATAAATAGGTAAACGCTTTTAAAAAGATATACAAAAAAATGTTTAAAGTAAATTTATGGGGCCGGTCGGTGCGAAACTACCGATTTGAGAGCTCAAAAGAGCCTTAAAAAATTTATTTTATTTGATGCAAAAAAATTATTACTAGCGTCATCTGTAGGCGAGTAGCTGTAACTATTTTGAATACAAATCTAAGCGACATCTATTATCGAGTAGCTATACTGTCTACACGAAAAAAACAACCATAGACAATAGTTTTTTTTCTCACTCTAAGGTAGGTAGCAAAAGCGAATGTAGGTAATTTCACACAAAATATGAAAGATGAAGTAAAATTTTAACTTGGTCGGGTAGCAGATATTAGAGCAGTGCGGACAAAACACGTCAGTTTTTCTCAACTGTCAAAATTCGTGGTTTATCATGTCATTGTAGAATATTTTTCTTGTAGAAAAAGTCGAAAAACTCTGCAAAAAAGAAAGTAAAAGCCTTTAAAAGTTTGCAACTGTACTGGAAAACTGTTAATTAACTGTTCTAATCATGCTTTGGTACGGAGGCAGTATTGCAGAGGCCGTAAACCTATCCAAACAACGGAACGCTATTTTCGTTGTTTTCATCGAAGGTAAGGGTTTCAATTTGAGATTAAATCACTAAAATCCTTTTAAATCGTCTAAAAAAACATGTAAGACATTGGCCAGCCATTAGCAAGTTGTTACATTGCTAAAATAAAAGTTGCATTGCATTGTTTCCATTCCATACTTTGGTATGTACATACATTCACTATAAATCTGTCAAAATTTTAACTATTATTTTTTATCATTGCTGACTCGCATTCGAGATTCTTTTCTCTTCATTAAATGCAGGTCACAATATAGTCATTATTTCCAATTGTTACCTTAAATAGGTACTTTTCCAAATCTTTTACCTTGCACTGGAAGACACAGAGTAGGCAGAATTCCTCATTTTGTCAAACAACCTGATTAATTTATTTTATTAGGGCCGTAAAAGACCATTCAATACGGCGATCTGTGGGGTAGGCACAGTGGCGAACTAGGAGGCCGTAACAGATTTGTCTATGGTTTCGTCAGCCCTAGACTGTATTACCAAAGAACAAGAGCTATTTTGCAATACATAAAAACCGGAAGTGTTACGCCGACTGTGTCCGCCACTGTATGTTTAGCAGTGGACGATGGTAAATTTTTATCTTCTTACAGGTGAAAATGACTCATCAGTGGAAATGGCAACAATGCTGGACGAGGCTGAAATATCAAAACGTCTCTCGGACGAAAATAACTTTCTTGCAATAAAGCTGACAAGTACTTCCACTGACTACATCCACTTCGCACAGATGTGTATCCTTTTTAATGTTATTTTTTATTAAGAATTCCTTAGAAAAATGCTGTGTGTTGGTCGCATGGAACACCATCATTATAATACAAATTATAGGATAGGGATAGAATAGAACCCTCAAGGGAAATGCAAACATGGTCTTCCAAAACGAACATGGAGATGGACAGTGATGGCTGAAGCAAAAAGTGTGGGGCTGATGTGGAGTGAATTGAAGCAAGTTGCCGCGGAGAGATCGACCTGGGGAAACACAATATCTGCCCTCTGCTCCGACTGGGGAACACAGGACTGAAGTTAGAGAGAAAATTATAGGGCGTCCTTATTGCTAAAAGCGAATTCAGAAAAGTATTTTTCTAGAGTAATTAATATTAATTCATTCATTTCATTTACTATGCGCACTGAATTTTTTTTTCTTCTTATTGATTGATTGATTGAAAGATTTATTCCATGTTCCAAATACATCAAAACATATAGGTACATTTTATAAAGGTAGGTATAACTAGTGACATGAATCATAAAGGCGGTAACTCACGGTATGGCGCGAAACTCAAACCTTCTCACGTTCCTTATAGTGGGTTTGTTAAGTCCAATAAATGTATGGGAACCAATATTTTCTGCATTAAAGCATGAAACTTGGCACAGTTGTTGCTTAGGTGGCCCAGACTGAGAATCGCCCGGGAGGGAGCGGGAGACCCCCCTCTGGGGGGCGGGGGGAGGGGGTGAAGTTTTCTTCTACCGCGCGCGCTATCGATCCCTATTGCTGCTATTTTATAGCTACTAGGGCAAGTGTGGTGTCATTTTCGGATAATTTAAGGATGAGGAATCCATTTCTGGAACAATTTTTTTACATTTCTATACAAAAAAATTGGAATTTACCATAAAATAGATAATTGTCGACGCAAAAAAAATTCTTCTAATGACGATATTTTTTGAATGAGTATAGATATCAGCAAAATAAAAATATATTTGAAAAGCTGCATTCATGCAGTTTTCAAAAATATAGGGTTCGATATACTTTTTGTTTATATTTATGTGTTAAAAAAAAAAGTAAACACTGCGCGGAAGAGGATGTTAAAATATTTAATGCCTAATTTCGGTTTGAAAATTACTTGGTTAATTCAAATTACTACCAAATACTGAACAGGGTCATTCAACCTGTGATAAATAACAACTTTCTGTATAAAAACATAGGTTGTATAGGTACAAAAAAATACATTTCTCATACATTTATCTACCCAATTAGCTGACAAGTATGTATGAAACAAAGGATTTTTTTGTGCTTTTGCCACTGAAAAGAGTTGTTATTTACGATATCGGAAGACAGCTTAAGGAAGCGAGAGCATCGGAAGTGGACCTGCATAAGTCTCGACGGTGCACTCAAAAAAGAGAAATAGACTTCATCCATCATGTCGACATATAACCGAATATTGAAAGATGTCTGTGATCAATGCGGTTAGAACCGGAAGCAATCACTGTTGGTACAGGACACATTGATATCAATTCTAAGCTCGAAAGGTCGCAACTGGTACAGTCTACACTCAGACCGGCAAAACCGGCAGACCAAAATCCAAACTCGGAACTCTTTTAATTAGAACTCCAAAACCGTTTCGATTGCCTAGGGCGCAGCGTGAATGATGTAAATGAAGGGTTCTTGAGAAGTGTCACTGCGGTTGGAGGTAATTACTTACTACTAAACACACTTGATCTGATAGAGAAGAGGCGTGATACGTCTTAGCAGACAACGGCACCGGATGCCTTTGCCTGCAGGCAGCTGAAGAGACAGATCTTTATATCAATTACAAGAGACATCAGGCGATTTTATACAAAAAATATTAAGGTGAAGAGCCATAGACCGAAACAAAGCCTCCAAAGATTTTGCTCGAGATCTATTTTTTCGGCAAAGCCAGGCATGGCTGAAGACCGAGGATGGTTGGTAGAGTACTATATCCACACCTAAGATTGTGGGGGAATTCGAGAAGTTCTATGGACAGAACTTCTATTATACACGTCGACACGACAACCCATCACTGACAGTCAAGATAAGGTCCCGACATCTTACAAACAACAAGACTGCATGTAAAGTCGCATCAAATATGTTTGAATGTATGTCTCATTGTTATGTTATGTTATGTTTGCGTGACAAAGGCTGCTGTAAATAAATGATTTCCTTCTTTTTCGTTTCTTTCTTTCATCACAGCGAAACTTCAGAAGGCAAGTGGTAAAACCAGCGTTTATGGCCCGTCAGAAATTCTTCAATTTCATTATACGCTAATCATATTCCCCGAAAACTGTTAACCGCTGCATTCCAGGATGTCTTCAAGACTCTGGACTGGAAGGAACTAGGCATCATTATAAACGGCGACAAAATTACTCACTAGTTACTAGTTATGGCACAGACCGCGAAGAATCTAGTACAATGCTCGATGTCCTCACCTCAGTTGGGCTTCCGATCAAGTTGGTATTAGAATGAACATGGACATAACAAAGATAATGTTCAGCGCCCATGTAGGAACAATTCAATCCACTCCAAATCAAAGATAATGACTACCATACACTAAATACACTCGAAGTTGTTAAAGAATACATACCTGGGACAAACTGTTCGTCCGTCGACTTCAACTCGGGAGCATCGTTCGGGATGCTTAGCTTAACTTGAATAAGCTTACTGAACGATGCTGTTCAAGTTTTGTCTTGAGGCAAGAGGTGCCTCAAGCAAGACAAAAGTCTTTGAACAATGTGCGTTACCAGTGGTAACTTACGGAACCGGGATACGGCTGCAAACAACGGGCCTAATTAGAAATTACAAGGTCACTAGAGGATAAGGACAAGGAAAGAGCTGTTTCCCTGCGTGATCGGATATGATGAGATCCTACGTCGTTGTTACTTACCTCCAACCGCATGCCTCCACGGTGCCGTTGTCTGCTGAGACGTTTCACACCTCTTCTCTATCAGAACAAGTGTGCTTAGTAGTAAGTAATTACCTCCAACCGCAGTGACACTTCTCAAGAACCCTTTATTTACATCATCCACGCTGCGCCCTAGGCAGTCGAAACGGTTTTGGAGTTCTAATTAAAAGATTTCCGAGTTTGGGTTTTGGTCTGCCGGTCTGAGTGTAGACTTTACCAGTTGCGACCTTTCGAGCTTAACATTGATATCAATGTGTCCTGTACCAACAGTGATTGCTTCCGGTTTTAACCGCGTTGTTCACAGACATCTTTCAATATACGGTTTTATGTCGACATGATGGATGAAGTATATCTCGTTTTTAAGTGCACCGTCGGGACTTATGCAGGTCCACTTCTGATGCTCTCGCTTCCTCAAGCTGTATTGCGATATCGTAAATAACAACTCTTCCCAGTGGCAAAAGCACAAAAATTTCATATGTTTCATACATACTTGTCAGCTAATTGGGTAGATAATGTATGAGAATTGTATTTTTTTTGTACCTATACAACCTATGTTTGAATACAGAAAGTTGTTACTTATCACAGGCTGAATGACCTTGTTTTGTATTTGGTAGTAATTTGAAGTAACCAAGTATTTTTTAAACCGAAATTAGGCATTAAATATTTTTACAACCTCTTCCGCGCAGTGTTTACTATTTTTTTTAACACATAAATATAAGCAAAAAGTATATCGAACCCTATATTTTTGAAAACTGCATGAATGCAGCTTTTCAAATATATTTTTATTTTGCTGATATCTATACTCATTCAAAAAATATCGTCATTAGAAGATTTTTTTTTGCGTCGACAATTATCTATTTTATGGTAAATTCCAATTTTTTTGTATAGAAATGTAAAAAAATTGTTCCAGAAATGGATTCCTCATCCTTAAGTTATCCGAAAATGACACCACACTTGCCCTAGTAGCTATAAAATAGCAGCAATAGGGATCGATAGCGCGCGCGGTAGAAGCAAACTTCACCCCCTCCCCCCGCCCCCCAGAGGGGGGTATCCCGCTCCCTCCCGGGCGATTCTCAGTCTGGGCCACATAAGCAACAAGTGTGCTAAGTTTCATGCTTTAATGCAGAAAATATTACCTTTGGTCGTTAACAAACCCACTATTAATTATTTTGGCGAAAGTATTCATTTTTAATAAAGTCCAAATGAATTCGCGTACGTAAAAACACATTTCCCACATTGTGATAATATATCGTTTTTGAAAGACAGAGTTACCGATTTTGTGTATATTCAAGGAACTTGTTTTTTGGCCTTTTACCCCTTAGACACAAAATCTGTAGGTCTGTCTTCCAAATACGAAATTATATTAATTATACGAATAATAAAATTCAAAACTATATTCCTTGACTCAATATAAAATAAATAGACCAGTTTGTTCCGGTCCCATCTCTATTCTTCATTGGTCGCAGCGGGGTCCCTTTAGAAGTGGTCTGTCCGGGGATCTTGCCCGCTGGCTTGGTCGAGCGAGTTGATCGCATTTTGGAAGAGCATAGTAAGTTATTTTTACGCCCGTGTCTTTTTCCCATTGAAAAACTGGCAATTTCTTTCTTAACCCGTTCTGTCTCTGCCAGTCAGTTTTTGAGTAAAAATGAATGAATGGATTTTTCTTTCATAAAGTACATGTTGTTTCAAACAAGACTGTAAATAAGTAAGGGGAAGTTTCAGTTCACTAAACCATGCAACTTTTCCAAAGCAACATGTTGCTGAGGGAATGTCGTTAGGTATGGTGATCAGAATCTCTCATTTTTTTTTATTACTTACCGACTTGTTAGAAACACCCCGTGTAGTTCTTTTAGTTACAAATTTTTTTAATTTAATTTACTTGCAGAAAAATCAAATCCAATCTCAACCGCACAACCAGACGTCCAACCGTCCACTTCGGGCCAGAATATAAAACAGCAAACAGCCAGTTTGATACAGAATGAAAGCAAAAATGATCTAGTTGAGTCTAGTGCAAATGCAAAAGATAGTAAAGAGAATGAAGCTAGCGAAGTACCAAAGGAAACTTTGATAAGGCAGAGGGAAGACGATAAAGGTAATTATTATATATTACTAGCTGTCCCGGCGAACTTCGTATCGCGCCTTATAATTTTATATTTGTTTTTACTGACTTTCCTTCTATTTTTTTTCAAATTTTCTCACTGTTTTAGCGAGACTAACGATCCATGATTCATTTATATACTAGTCGATTCGGCGAACTTCGTACCGCCTAACTTACTACTATTTTGTGCATCTATTAAACTTATAAACCTTCCTCTTGAATCACTCTATTTATTAAAAAAAAACCT
Organism: Euspilapteryx auroguttella; assembly: GCA_951802225.1. Taxonomy (NCBI): domain Eukaryota; kingdom Metazoa; phylum Arthropoda; class Insecta; order Lepidoptera; family Gracillariidae; genus Euspilapteryx; species Euspilapteryx auroguttella. The sequence continues at coordinate 4,519,949 of OX637667.1, forward strand.
CATCGAAATCGGTAGCGTAGTTTTAAATATTTAGGCATACATAGGAACATACGCGGAAAGCGACTTTATTTTATACTATGTATTGATATTCTATAGCCTATGTCACCCGGGGATAGTGTAGCTTCCCAACCAACAGTGAAAGAATTTTTCAAATCGGTCAGTGCAGTACTTTCGCAGCCTATTCGAGGCAAACAAGCAATAATTTTTTTCTCTTTATAATATTGGTTTGTATAGACTACTAAGTTAATTAACTTCCTTGCATTTTTACCTTAATCTAAACTACGACAAACATTTTCAAAACCAAATCAGCCGAATCGGTCCAGCAGTTTTCGAATATTTAAGGGAGATAACATAACATAACATAAAAACGCTTTATAATAATACATACAGTAAAATTTTGATATAACAAAGGGCAATGGGCGGCCTTATCGCTAAATGCGATTTCCTCCAGGCACCTCAAAGCAATTGATTTTTATATAATAGACTAGTCGACCCGGCGAACTTCGTACCGCCTAACCTATTATTTTTTTGCGCATGTTTTATACTTATAAACCTTCCTCTTGCATCACTCTATCTATTAAAAAAAATCGCATCAAAATACGTTGCATAGTTTTCAAGATATAAGCATACATAGGGACAGACGCGGGAAGCGACTTTATTTTATACTATGAATTAATTGATATTGATATAATAGATTCGTTCAATCGTTCATTCAATCAATATTTTTAGTGATTTTCTTTCAGAATCCACATCAGGCCCAGCAGCTAAAGTGCAAAAGACGGAAGATTACGAGGTAGTCTGCGACGGGGACGTGTGCGTGCGTCGACCGAGATCGAACCCGGGCCCGAGCGCCGTCGAGACACCTGCGACTGTGAGTATTGTAAAAACTTATTTAAGACCGATGGGGTCCCCCCCCCTCGCATTGCCCTCCACCCCCTGACTCGTCTGGCACCAGCTAAGCCACCGTAGGTCATTGCTCTGATGCTGCACAACGTTTTTAGTTTTTTTTTTTACAAAAACTTTCGAAGTACCTCAAGTGAGCACAATCAGTCCTGTATGTATATGTATAATTATGCCTACCGAGCATTAAATTTTCCTCCACGATAAAAAAGTAACTGTGTATATGTCGTAGAAAGATTAGATAATTCGTTTTTAAATTCAAAATATCCTTTGACGCTACAGAGAACCAATCAGAATAAGAGTATACCAGCAAGCAATAATCTAGCCAATCAGAGTAAAGGAAGGTTTCATAGTTTTCAATTATACTAGGTTTTTTGCAAAAAAAACTGGTTTATGTCAGGCTGATTGAAAAAAAAGTAATGCTTTTATCAAATTATCCGTGTTTTCGCAAAATCCCTAGTTTTTTTTGCAAAAAACCTAATTATCAAATCTTACTACGACATATATACTAGCTGCGACCACTATGAAAATATAGTAGGTAATAAATTATTTTAAAATAGAATTATAAGTTTAAAGAAGAAAGAATTGTTAGCGTTATTTTTTTTTCTTTACCAGACGTCAGAACCAGAAAAACCAGTCGAGAGCCTCTACAATGCGGAGGAAGAAATAAAGAAAATGGAGCGAGCCAAGGAGCTGATCGAGATACGACGAAGGGAGAAGGCTGAGAAAGAGAAGGAGGCAAGTATATTTTATAATTTTTCATATTGAGGAATCAGAAATCATGATATCCGCAAAAAATGTACCAACATTACGGAGACGCATTTCAAAATCTCGCTACCGAAATACAAAATACAGAGTGTTACACAATGCACATTAATTAAATACTACTAGCGCCATCTAGATTATTTTTATTGTACACAATTCAAACAGCGCCATCTATTGGCACCAGATTAACTTTTTAATCTTTGTACTCTATTTATAATGTAAAGATAGTTAATCTGTGACACGGTCTATTCCTTTTTCTGAAGCCGTGCAATAAACACGGTCGTCCCCGACTTTGTTCCTTTTCTTCTGGGATCTGGAAACCCTGCAGCACCACACCACCCGTTCTTCCGAGCCAGCTCCTGAGGCTCAATACAGGGTGTTGCTAACAAGACGGTAATAAATCAAAGGGGGGATTTGGCATAAAATACCATGGGTCTAAATCTCCAAACAAACACCAGCTTTCCCCTACATTGACCCCGTCAGCTGATCGAACCAAAGTATGAAACAGCTGATTTTTGTTTGATATTTCGAATACCCATGTTGCTTTGGGAAAGCTGTTAGGTATGATGCGCTGAATCCCTCCTTTGATTTATTATCGCCTTGTCAAAAATACCTAGTTTATCATTTTACGAGCTTTCCCGGCTTACTTCGTTACGCCATAGAATATAGGATTAGTACTACAAAAAACTTGGCTCTATAGACTATGTTCTTTTGACTGCCCAGAATGGCCGAATAAAAAACAAACAACAACAATAAACCACCTGTCAAAATATGTAAACAACGGAAAAAGTATTGCAACTCGGGTTACATTATTTGAGTTTAGATAAGGATCCCTAATTTTTTTGAAAATCTAATATAGCCTATGACACTCGGGGTTAATGTAGCTTCCTACCAGTGAAAGAATTTTTCAAATCGGTTCAGTATTTCCGGAGCCTATTCGTTACAAACAAACAAATCTTTCCTCTTTATAATATTGGTATAGACAAAAATAACTTATGTTTAACTGTACTAATATGTATATTTTTTTTAAACTTACGCCAGCCTGCTTGTACTTTCGTGTAGCCTAAATTTAGTTTGACTTGGTATGATATGAATGTTGACTTGTTGTTTTTGTTTTTATAAAACAGTTGGAAAAGCAAAGGGAATTGGAGCGTCGTGCCACGGGCCAGGGAGTGGCTGAACTGAGGAGGTGGCAGGAGGAACAGGAAATGAAGAATATACAGGTGACAATATAGACTTACATTCTTCTAAACTAAGGCCACAAAAACGAGATAAAAAACATAAACAATCCGACCGTTACTGAGTAACACTGCGAATAGCATAGCAAGCGATAAGTTTCTTTTTATTCCATCTGCTCGAAAAGGTGACTTTTAATATAATAAAAAGCAGAATATACAACTTGGGGGTAAAGTTATTCTGCTCCGGGTGAGGTTACAACCCTCATACATCATATATAGTGATATTATGTTACATAATCTACAATTATGATACGGTCATACATAGTCACAGAAAGCTTTTTTCAGTTACCATTTTCCAACCGATCAAAATTTGTCAGCGTCCAGATAACCATATTTTTGTTTGCCTAAAATAGAAAGAGACCACACATATTTTCCATCCTTCTCGGTTGGACACGCCCGCTATAGCAGTCCTTTTACGCAAACAAAATGTATGGACGAGTGGCGCGTGCGTCCAGGAGCCGACCCACCGCATATATTCCATTTCCCGCCAATTTTGCCTAATTATATGCTTTGTGACCCAGTATATGGAAATGACTTCTATTGCATGCTTTATTTTTTCATACAATGTTTGGGTGTCCAATAGGGAAGTCATGCTTTTTTTCTTGCATCCGCGAAAGTGCTAGCCAGCCAGATCTTACATTAACACATGGCTGCATAGACTATGTTCCTTTGTCAGTCAAGGATGGTTTCATGCAATAACTATATTTTTTGAAGTGTATTTTTTTTATCTACAGGAAGAACGTAAGAAAGAAAAGTTAGAGAACAGTCTAGCGAGACAGAGGATTCTGGAACAAATAGCTCAGGACCGCGCCGAGAGGAAAGCGCGGGAAGCTCCCACACAGCCGGCAACTAACGCTTCTGAGAATATTACTTCCGGTCAGTACCTGTTCTACTAAAATATAATAAATAAAAAAAATATATATAATCAATATATATAAAACTCTTCCGTTACTGACTGACTGACAGACAACGCAGAGCCGAAACTACTGGGCGTAGCGGGCTGAAATTGCATGTAGGTTCCATATGGAGTGTAGGTGAGCACTAAGAAAGGATTCCCAAAACTCCCATGGGAACGGGAAAAAACTGGATTTTTGTTTTAATGAGAAATCTGCGCGAGTGAAACCGCGGTGCAGCCTCTAGTATAATATAATAATAAAATAAAATAAATACTCCTGTAAATAAATAGATAAATACTTACAAACTTTATACAGAGTGTCTTAAAAACTTTATATAGGATTTAACTTTATACAGGATGTAACTTTATACAGGATGTAACTTTATACAGGATGTAACTTTATACAGGGTGTAACTTTAAACAGGATGTAACTTTATACAGGAAAAAACAAAATGAAATTTACACAAATACAAAAATTATTTTACTTATTCATTATATAGGATAGGATACAGTTATTAAAACTTTATATAGGATTTAACTTTATACAGGATGTAACTTTATACAGGATGTAACTTTATACAGGATGTAACTTTATACAGGGTGTAACTTTAAACAGGATGTAACTTTATACAGGATGTAACTTTATACAGGATGTAACTTTATACAGGATATTACTAAGAAATCGGTTATATACTAACATAAAGTGGTGATATATTATGCAGAAGTGTCGGGCGACACTGCGGCGGCCCCGGGCGGCGCGCGGCTGCAGTTCAAGATGCCGGACGGCGGGACGCTGGTCGCCAACTTCTCGGCTGACGATACGTTCCTTACTGTAAGAGATCATCTGGCTGAAAATTTAAATGTAAGTTTGTTTTTTTTTTTATTTGTTTAGTTAAGTTAATTTTCTTAATAGTGAGAAATTTAAAAAAAATTAATAGTTACCGGTAGGAGATTGATAATATTTACCGGTAATAACTGAACCGTAACGTTGTTAACATTACTTACCGATATTTATTTAATAATCTGTATCGGTAATTAATAATTAGTTGCGCTAATTATCAATATTTACTTACCGGAAATTATGAATAATTTAGATATAAATATAATAATAAAGATTTTACTTATGTAGCCTACTTGTGTGTCTATTAAATGTCTCTAATTATATTTACCGGAAATTTGTATCAGTTACCGGAATTAAACTTAAGTTTACACAAACCACAAATACCATAGCCTACACAAATCCTTAACATACAGCACACTAAAATAGAATACAGACATACATACTTAATGTCACGCCTATATCCCATGTGAGTAGGCAGAGACAAAAATAATAATAATAATAATAGAATAGAATAAGAATACAATAAACATTAAATCACCAAAACCGACATAATTACAAAGATAAAATGAAGACAAAATAAAATACAACTGACGTGTTATAAACAAAATTAAATAAAGTAGTTAACATAGATAGCAAGATGCACGGCTACGGTCACTCGTCATTCGCGTCACGCGCGTCGTAAGTTGGTTGTATGGTGAAACGGTTAGACCAATTCAGCGTACGACCTCAGCCTGCAAGGAACTGGAGCCAACTGTTCTTCCATTGGCTCTCGTTATTTTGCCCCTAGCTGAGCAAGTCCCAGTTCTCAATATGGACGGCGTACCCTCGTCGCGAGCTCACAGCGGAAGACGACATGACTCCACTGCGCGCGCTCGGCCTCGCGCCGCGCGCCGCGCTGCTGCTGCTGCTGGCCGAGGGCCGCGCCGCCGCCGCCGCCGCCGCCGCCAAGCCTCTTGCACTGTTCTGTAAGTTACGTACAGTGGCGGACACGGTCGGCGTAACACTTCCGGTTTTTCTGCATTACAAAATAGCTCTTGTTGTTTGGTAATGCAGTCTAGGGCTGACGAAACCATAGACAAATCTGTTACGGCCTCCTAGTCCGCCACTGTACTACACTGCTGGATAGAGGTCTTTTCAGGCCTGCTTTCATTGCTCTCTGCTCATTGAAGAGAGTTCTCAGTTTGAAAGCAAGTGTTCGTCTTGGTTACTTTTAACTTTTATACTGGTACTTCTGACAAGCCGGAAAAGGGGGCAAACAACTTTCCCTAGGCATCATAATATGTAGGTCGACCGTTCATTATTCCCGTCAACTGGTCTGACCATGTATGGGACAGTTTTTTTTGTTAGTATCACACACAGAGCCCCTAACTAGGAAGAACCTGTATCTAGGTGGCCTAAACATATACAGAGAACACACCCAGCAAGACCGGAAAAACAAACATCGATAATCCTTTTAATATAATCGGCCCGCGCCGCTGCCGCCAAGCCTCTTGCTCTGTTCTATAAGATTTTATTATGTTACTTACTATACACTGTATACCTATACAGGATGGCCAAAAAGTCCTAGATCAAACGAAACAGGGAGATCATTTCTAACAAAAAATCTTATAACAGCATGGCCAAAAATTTCCAACAAAAATTCTTTCAACATTTCATTGCATGAAAGAAAAGTTATGAATATTTTTGTTTTCGCACCATTTGCGACGTTTTCGTCAACCTGTATATTGTTTAAATTTTTGTTCTTTTACATTTTTGCTCAATATTGCGTTGCGAAACTGCCGCACTAAAATTTTATTTTGTAAAAGTTTTTTTTTTATCAATCCTATGACTGATAAAAAAATTATATGTATACTTTTAGATTTTCAATTCATTAATCCATATTGAACACAAAAACTAATACGAAAAAATTGAGAAAATTAACATTTACTAATTGTATTGTTTGTTGGTTAAAATATATATAAAAGAAGTTCGTAACTTAACAGTGTTTTTTCCCATTTTTCCACAGCATTCCTGACAACACTCTTCACGTCTCTAGTACTAGACCCGTCCTACCAATTATACACATGGCTGCGTTCCCGCCTTTTCCCTCCTTCCGGTCGGGCCACTTCCGGTTCCGGTTCCGGTTACCAGGGGGGATTAGCGGGGAATCTAGGGGGGATCGGGGGAATTCAAGGAGGATTGCGGAGGAGAACGGGGAATATTCATAGGTTGACTGGAGATGCGGATGATGATAATAATACGTGGAATGGAAACTCTACGCAGCAGATGTAGGGGTTTTAGACGTTTATGCATTTAGAAAATTAAAATAAAAGTTTTGTAGGTTGAAGAAGGTATTATTGGAAATTTAGTTTCATTGGCCTTAGTATGGGTTTACATCTACGAACAACAATACTCAAGAAGCGTAACTAGCCCAATAAAATGATCACACGGAAAAGAAGCCCCGGTGGGCGGGGCTTAGGTTACGGACACCATGCCGCGTCAGTTCCTAGTGGCGCCTTGAGTCGTTTGGCTGCAGCGTCGGGAGCATATTACTGTGTTTTTAGGTATTTCTGACCGTGTTTAATCTTTACAAAATATATGCCTTCGTGCATTATAAAGTGTTGTAGAAGCCATAAAGACAAAAAAAAATACTAACATCACCTTTAAATAAATATTTAAAAAAATAAAACTTGACCGCCATCTAGCAGCGATAATATGTACCAGCCTAAAGCAGGGGGGCTAGCTCGCTGCTTTATCGACAGACGCGAGCGAAGCGGCCAATAGCGTGCAAGCTTGGCTATGTGAATGTGTGAGTGTTTGTTGCAATAGGAGTAACTGTGGGAGCGTAAGTGGAAACAAAATCGAAGCGTTTTTGTATGAGAGTTACGCTTCCTGGGTATTGTTGTTCGTAGGGGTTTTAGGTAGAGCAAAGAGGAATTGGCCAATACCTCCTATTGCTTCTACTTTGTAAATTCTATTTATGCTAGCTGCTTCAGAAACTTCGTTGGCGCGATGTAGGAATTGCTGATCAAGCGATCTCCGCTTTCACAAGGCATCACTAGGTGGCGCTAGTGTGCCCCCCTACAGGGTTTACATACTAAAATGGGAACGCTCAACGCGTAACGTATTCGAGGTCAAACCTATACTAGGCCTACTGGATATCATACCCGAACAAGCATTGCTTTGTTTAAAAAAAACTGTATATTTATCTGTTTCAAAAATCTATCTATACTTATAAGTATATTTAAATTAATTATTGTTAGTTTGTCTCGCTAAAACTCAAGAACGGCTGGGCTGATTTAGCTTATTTTGGTTTTGAATGTTCAAAGCAGTACAGGAGAAATTGAAACAGTTGGAAAATTGAAAAAAGTCACATTTCCACATAGTTAAGGGCACACCTAGTAGGTACAGTCACGGACTCACTTGCGTAACACTGGGTTGTTCTGAATTGCAAAAAAGCTCTTGTTCTTTCATATTACAGTCCAGTGCGGACGAGACCATAGATAAAAGTGTTACGCTGAATGAGACCGCTACTGTAAATTGTACAATGTAAAAATTCATATAAAGGCGTGTTACTGTAAAATTTTGATTTAATTTTATTTACATTTACAACTATTCTGTATTATAATTACATAATTTCGTTCCTATTTGAAAAAGTCACAATGTAACTAAGTATAAACTGAATGTTTCTGACAAATCGCTATTTAATAGGAGTGATTCCGCTCACCATACTTAACCAGTTTCTCCATAAAAGTTTTTCTGTTGCATTAATTTTCAGGGTCAATGTATGCGACACCTTAACTTTTGCTTTTATATTTTGATCTAAGTATTTAACTTTAGTAGAGTTTTTTAAGTATGGTGAGCTAAATAAATAATGGATAAACGCCTAGTCAGCTTTATTATTGAAATGTAATTAAATTTTATCGTGATACAGCGTTGTATAGCTCTTTCGCTATTCCTAGCACTTTTTGTTTAATGGAAAACTTTACTTTACTTGTATAATTGGAAATTATCAGTTTTCCAGTATAGTTTTAAACTGGAAAAAAAAAGTTATTTGTATGTATACTAATATTTTAAAATTATTTAATTTCACAATCTAAATAAATTTGTATCTTACCTATTTTGTTTGTTTTAACCGCGAAATTCAAATTTTTTCGCGCTTTTTATTTATTCTGGCGAAAGTTTTCATTTTTATTAAAGTTAAGTATAATGAATTCGCGTATGTAAAAAACCATCTTCCACATTGTAATACAACGTTTTTGGAAGACAGACCTACAGATTTTGTGTCTAAGGGGTAAAAAAGGCCAAAAATCAAGTTCCTTGAATATACACAAAATCGGTAACTCTGTCTTTCAAAAACGATATTTATCACAATGTGGGAGATTGGTTTTTACGTAAGCGAATTCACTTAAACTTTATAAGAGACTAGCTTTTGCCCGCAGCTTCGCACGCGCTTTTTCATAAAAATCGTTAATTACTGGTTGATTTACGACTCAGGATTTTGGTGAAATGATTTCTGATCGCACCCATACCCCCTTAAAATATCTATCTTTATTTCAGTTCCCGTAGCAACTCCATAAATTCATTTCTACACTCCACCATTCAGACACTGAAACTTCTAACATTTCTATTAGCTGGTTGGGTAAAAGTAGTTGGATATACGTACCTACATACCTAATATATGTACCTACTCGAGTAAAAAAAGTTGGAGATTTTTAGGAGCTTTATGTTTTTGGGAATGTTCCGTTACCATGTGAATTGTGTACTTCAAGCTGTAATCCTCATCTTTTAAATCTTCGCTAAAACAAATTTTGAGAATGCAAATAATTAGTCATGAATTGATCCAAATTGGTCCACAAAGTAAAATAATTAGTCCACTTATACTTTAGAAGTTATAGCCAAATGTTTGTGAGGATTATGGCTTGACGTTCAAGCTGTAATCCTCATCTCTGGTCCAAGAAAACGGTAGGGCCTATCGACTTGGTTCAGGTCTAAATAATTAGTCCTCAATTGATCCACACGACATGCCAAATCTCAGAATTGGTCCTCAAGAGGTTTCGGAGTTATAAGGGCATCTTAGTGAGGATTATGGCTTGAACATTTGGCACCTTCAATTATCTCCGGAACGCCTATAGCTATTGGTTTGAAATTTTGCCAAAAATTAATCCTCAATTAGTCCACCAGAATTATAATCACTTCGAACTAGGTTTTCTTTGAAGAAGTACGTTAAAATCATCAGTTTTACTTTCCCATACATTGCGATCCATGTACAGTTGTGCACAAAATAATTGTTTAACATTGATATTAACCAGTTACCTAAACGATTCTTTAGAAAAGTGAAAGTGGGTTTGGTTTTCGCTATGTACAGTGGCGGACACGATCGGCGTAACACTTCCGGTTTTTCTGTATTGCAAAATAGCTCTTGTTCTTCGGTAATACAGTCTAGGGCTGACGAAACCATAGACAAATCTGTTACGGCCTCCTAGTCCTTGACTGTACTTATGTTTAAGACAGCCTGATTGATTCATTGCTATCACTAGTTGCAGGTGAATCATTAATGTACCAAAAAAACTTCTGTGTATAATTTAAATTTTTGTAAGTATATATTCAATTAAAAGTTTACAATAGTGTATTTTCTTACTTAACTTAATTAAATCACCGTTTTTATCACAATACTTATACTTACTTACTTATTTTAAATAACTAACAATAATCAGTTAGTTCAGTTATAATAATAACAAAAAAAAAAATGTTTTAATAATCACAGTTGCTTCATTGCAATAATCACAGTTTTTTATGGTAAGGTGGTAACTTTCGGTATAGCGCGAAACTATACTTTTAATAAATAAACGAAATAATTTTATCAAGTATTTACATTGTTTTTTTTCATCTACCGATTTTGGCTACAAATATACCCGTTTTAGCTACATTCTAGTCCTGTTCTAGTTTAGCTAATACTAGCTCTTCGACATTCGAGAACCTGGCTCTATTTTCAAGTGCGCAGTTGCGTGCGCACACGCTGCCTTTGAGTGAAGACAAGGATAGCGCTATTTGGCCAATACCAGGTTGATAAAAGACAACAGTCCCGCGACGCGCGTCAGGCGCTATACTCGTGTATATATTATTTAATGTAACTCTACAGGAGTATCGCGCATGATGTCTCTTATCAACCCAGGATTGGCCAAATAGCGCTATCCTTGTCTCCACTCAAAAGCAGCGTGCGCGCAATCGAAGATAGAGATCAGTGTTACAATATATACATATAGAGATAGTAGACGTAAGCTTCCCTTACACTGTGTTGTTTGTTACTGTTGTCATCAATATCATCAATACATAGTATAAAACAAAGTAGCTTTCCGCGTCTGTCCCTATGTATGATATCTTTTAAACTATGCAACGGATTTTGATGCGGTTTTTTTTAACAGATAGAGTGATTCAAGAAGAAGGTTTAAAGTATAATACATTCACAATGTAGTAAGAGGTAAGGCGGTACAAAGTTCGCCGGGTCGACTAGTATTTTATACAATAGTAGTAGGTACCTAATAATACTAATATAAATAGTACTTACTTACTCCCCGCAGCTCCGTCTCCCCTCCGCGTTTAAAACACATTTTGCGTAATGGACAGAGATCCAATGTCGCCCTTACAAAATCGCTAATTATTGCTTACATCCAAAATAATAAAAATATGTATACATACACATAGATAGCAATTTACGTTGACACAGACACATAATGTCAAACATTTACGGCTCTACCACAAAAAGAGTTAATCCTGGTCTAAATCACTAGACTAGGTTTAAATCACTAATTTGTCATACAAACTGGCGATTTAGACCGGTCTAACTTTTTTGTGGTAGCAGGGAGTAACACTGGTTACTTTAAATAATTAATTAATGAGGGGTGCAAGCGCTAGTACATATCAAATTTTTGTTGTTGTTTTATTTACACTTGAACCAACTGTGATTTTGTTAAAACTAAATAATTTTAGCAATATAAACGGTGCTGTAATTAAGTTAAGTAAGAAAAGAAACGATTGTAAACTTTTAATTGAAGAACATGCAAAAATATAAATCATAGATAAAGGTTTTTTTTTGGTTAAATATCTTGGTAAGTACATTTACGTAATTGGGAACTCGTCAAAATAATAAGTACATACTTTACCCACTTTACTCTTCTAAAGAATCGTTTAGGGAACCGGTTAATATCAATGTTTATCAATTATTTTGTGCACAACTGTACATGGATCGCAATGTATGGGAAAGTAAAATCGATGATTTTAACGTACTTCTTCAAAGAAAACCTAGTTAAAAATGATTATGATTCTGGTGGACCAATTGAGGATTAATTTTTGGCCAAATTTCAAACCAATAGCTATAGGCGTTCCGGAGATAATTGAAGGTGCCAAATGTTCAAGCCATAATCCTCACTAAGATGCCCTTATAACTTCGGAACCTCTGGAGGACCAATTCTGAGATTTGGCATGTCGTGTGGATCAATTGAGGACTAATTATTTAGACCTGAACCAAGTCGATAGGCCCTACCGTTTTCTTGGACCAGAGATGAGGATTACAGCTTGAACGTCAAGCCATAATCCTCACAAACATTTGGCTATAACTTCTAAAGTATAAGTGGACTAATTATTTTACTTTGTGGACCAATTTGGATCAATTCATGACTAATTATTAGCATTCTTAAAATTTGTTTTAGCGAAGATTTCAAAGATGAGGATTACAGCTTGAAGTACACTGTGAATTTTGGTTAATTTTTCTTAATAGAACTCTGAATCTAATTACACCCACTGAATAACCCGTTTTCCTATTTTTACGTGGAAATAAAGAAATATATATACATTGTTTTAATACTAACTAAAGAGTCCCGTTTTACGTTCCCGTGGGAATTTAGTATATTTTTTCCTTCCAACAGCCTTACACTTGTAGACCAAATTTCACGTTGGCATACTCAAGGAAAACGATTTTAATACTAAATAATTAGTCCTGTAACCCTATTCCCATGGGAATTTAGTTAATTCCTTCCTTCAACACCCTTTCATCTACTAAGGAATCTGTACACAAATGTCACGTCGATACACTCAAGGAAGTCAAGATTTCATTCTCACAAAATAAAGTCCCGTTATTCCAGTTCCCGTGGGAATTTCTTTAATTACTTTCTTTCAACATTCCTACATTTACTGGGGAACCTGTATACCAAATTTCACGTCGAAACACTCAAGGATGTCGATTTTTCATTCTCACTAAAAAAGTCCCGTATATCCCGTTCCCGTGGGAATTTTGTAAATTCCTTTCTTTCAACACTCTTTCATTCACTGAGGAACATGTACACCAAATTTCAAGTCGATACACTCATTAATGTCGATTTTTCATACTAACTAAAAAGTCCCGTAATTCCCGTTCCTGAGGGAATTTCGGGAAATCCTTTCTTAGCGGATGCCTACGTCATAACATCTACCTGCATGCCAAATTTCAGCTCAATCCGTCGAGTGGTTTGGGCTGTGCGTTGATAGATCACTATGTCAGTCAGTCAGTCAGTCAGTCAGTCAGTCACCTTTGAGTTTTATATATATAGATGAATACTTTTGCCAAAATTAAAAAAAAATGTGAAAAAAATTGAATTTCGCGCCATACCGGCAAACGGGTGCGATATAAGCGCCACTTCGATTAATAATTAATAATATCTTCTAAACCATGGATTACGGCCATGATTTAGAAGAAGATATTAATTATTTATTAAAGTGGCGCTAGTTTCTCAAATATTCGATACAGTTAAATCGTTACAGCAAAATTGAACATGTTTTCAATTGGAAAATTATACTGATTTAAGAAATAACACGCGATAAGTTTTCAACCCTGTGCCATATATTTTAAGGACCATATTCGATTAATGGTCTCTCACGACATCTGCCGCGCCTCACTACATGTGCGCTGGGTCTAAGTAACTGAAAAGAATAACTTTCTAAAAGCGGCTTCAAAAAAAGATAATAACGAAAGTAAACGTTTACGTACTTTAAATAAACAGAAAAGATTATCTTTTGAAATTTCGTGAAAATCACACGCCTTTTGTTGATTCAACAGTAAAGTTCTAAAGTTGCGCTGTGCAAACAAAAATTACGACATAAAAGCAAAAATCTAGGTTGAACGGAAATGTAAGTAGTTTACTTTACTTGTATGGGGCTTATTCTTAGGTCACCCATTCCCTACGACACTTAAAAAAATATAAGGTTATTAATTGACATTGGACTCTAAATTAGAGGTAATAAGGTACCCTTACTCAAAACTAGGAATGCTCGACATCATCGTATTCGATGATCATCGAACCCAAAACATCAGGCAACATCGATGTTTTTGTACCTACAGACATTGATAAGGGTTAGCAAATGATAATTTTTCATGTTTCGTCGCTTTCAGAAATTTATAAAATAATCTCTGCATGCGTTTTATAACATCGTCTCCTAACATTGATGATCATCGAGCATCCTCAAAACTGGTTTTCAATTTCTATTTTATTTTATTTATCTATTTTAAGCCACCAATGAAAAGCGGCACACGATTGCTCCACAAGTTAGATAATTTTAAACTACCAATTTAGTACGATTGGATTGCAATTACCGCGATTGATCGACAGTTAAATAAGAGACTACAAAAAATGCCTGAAGTGGACAAGACAATCAAAGAAAAATTGCAATTGGTCTCAAATAAGATAAAAAACTTGAGGCCCATTTTTAACCACAAATTATTTTAATTTAATGAAAAACGCAGAGAGATCACAACGCTAAACGGCACGTGAATTATAATGCGCCTCGCTAAATGTGCGATGGGTCTAAGTACCAATACTTACATTAAAGTGAGTTGGTAGGTATTTATGAATTATGGCATGCACAATCACAGTTAACGTTAACAGGTGGTGATAAATTAATATATTTTTTAATGTTTTTTGCCACTAACTTTCACTAGCAAGTGAATTACGTTGCAAAATCATATAGACTATGTTACCGACGCCGCCGCAGCCATAGATAATATTGCAGCCAGGGTGACGGCGCCCTTGCTCGTCGCCACTAACGTTGATAGAACTACTAACTAGCGCCATCTAGTGGCAACTACGGAAAATAGAGGTGGTGGTCGAAAATTGGCGGGAAGAGGGTTGGTGAGATAAAAATAAAAGAAGAAAGACTGTTTTAAAAATTCAGATTTTTAATTAATAAATTTTGGGGGTTTAAAAACTAACTAAACTAAATGCTTTCGTGCATAGAAATTTCACTAAATTCAACTTTTTTCTTTCAACCGTTATGCATGAACTCGACAAGTCAATATTCAAACTTGTCAACAAAGCCGGACCGGTCGCTGTGGCGTTCTGTGGGGGAGGCCCTATGTCTAGCAGTGGACGTCTTTCGGCTGAAATTATGATGAGTCAACAAATTGAAGTGGCGACCGCGCACCGGAAGACGGAGAGTAGGCAGAACTCCCACAAAGAGGTCAGACTAGCTAGTGAAGATATTATATTGCATGCGAGAATTGATTAAGAAATCTTTGTAAATATTATTAGTCGGACCAATGCTATGTAACTTGACTATGACGCTCCGTAGCTCAGTTGGCAGTGATGTGGGCTGAGTAAGCGTGTGACCCGGGTTCGATTCCCGGGCCGGGCGAATATTGATATGATGAATATCGATGTTTGTTTCCGGTCTGGGTGTGATGTTCGTCTCTGTATATGTTTCGGGCACCCTAGATACAGGTTCTACTTAGTTAGGGGCTCTTGTTATTATTGTTGTTACTTAACAATTAAACCACATTTAGGACCTTTCTTAAGGAATAACTTGTTTGAAATCTGGGGTCAAGTTAAAGTATCGGTTAATGGTCGCCACTTCCTTATAGAAGTTAAAAGTAACGGTACCTACTGCGCTAGTGCACACGATAACCTGAGTCGAAGATTTATCTTACAACTTTGTTTTGTTGCTAAATTACCTATAGGGAAATGTACTTAAATCAAACTTTAATACTTACTTACCTGAGGTACTTACTTATTATCAAAATGCGAAAGTGACTCTATTTGTCTGTATGTCGCAATAACGCCCTAAACTAACTGAACTGAACCTGATATTGCTAAAAATTTTAAGGTGTTTAACTTTTTCTCCCAATAATAACACTACTACGGAAAATTGCGGGATATGCGGTTTTACTTATAAATTCGAAAGTAACTCTGTCCGCCTGTATCACTTTAACGTCAAAACCACTGAAACACTTTAAATGAAATTTAGTACACAGAATGTCTAGAATCTACACTAGCTAGATCTTGAGAATGGACATAGTTAGGCTACGGAACGGAAAATTTTAATTTTGCTGTTTCAAGAAAAGATGCGGATAAGCTCGTTGAAGTGGCAATGGGCAGGTCATATAGCCCGCAGAACAGATGGCCGCTGGGGCCGAAAAGTTCTCGAATGGAGACCACGGATCGGCAAGCGCAGCGTAGGGCGTCCACCGACCAGATGGACGGATGATCTGCGCAAGGCTGCGGGTCCACGCTGGATGCAGGCCACCTGCGATCGGTACAGATGGAGAGCCTTGAAGGAGGCCTATGTCCAGCAGTGGACGTCTTGCGGCTGAAATGATGATGATGATGATGAAGAAAAATTACGCTTTAAAGTCGCATGGCGCACACCGGTAATTTTATTATATCATCATCATCATCATTTCAGCCGAAAGACTTCCACTGCTGGACATAGGCCTTCCCCACAGAACGCCACAGCGACCGGTCTTGAGCGACCCTCATCCAGTGTATTCCCGCAACCTTCGCCAGGTCGTCTGACCACCTTATGGGGGGTCTGCCTGCTTGCTGCTGAACTTTTCGAACTTGAAGATACCTGTACTTATTAAACTTATTATTATTAAGAGCCAGTTTACAGCGATGCTAGCGCCATTCGCGAAAAAAATTAATATCTTCTAACCTAAGGCAAATATCAAAGATGTGGCACTGTATGACACTAGATAATGTAGCCTAGTATTTTAGGGCACTTCTGTACAGCTTTTGGGTTCAAGACCAAAGAAAGCTACAAAGTGTTGCTAAAAGTGGCCACTTTTGGCTTCAATCTATGTTTTTTTTTGTTCTTTTTACTTAGGAGTACTTTGCTGTGCTCAAAAAATACTAGGCTACATTATCTAGTGTCATACAGTGCCACATTTTTGATATTTGCCTTAGTTTAGAAGATAATTTTTTTTTTCGCGAATGGCGCTAGCATCGCTGTAAACTGGCTCTTAAACTAACTTTACTAACCTATTTAACAAATGCACGTAAGTAGGTGCGTATGTTGCGTGCATAGCTAAGTGGTAGCTGAGTATTAGGCTTCAAACGCACAGGCGGTTTTTTGCCGCGCGGATTTTATGTAACATATTGAATCCTATGGAAGTGTGCGCGGACCAGCGGATAAAAAACCGTAAAAACACGCTTGTGCGTTCGGGGCCTATGAATAAGGTTGAAAATTAAATAACAAACTTTGACACCGCGCGGAAATAAAACCGCCTGTGCGTTCGTAGCCTTAGACCGTTTAATTTACCATGAAATATGGAAAGAAAAGATGACATAAAAGTTCATAAGATTAAGTAATTCGCTTATTAACATAAACTCAAAAACATAAGTTACGTTTTTGTTACATAATAATGACGTAAGGTTTAGTAAATAACATCATAAAGTGGAACGACATACTTACTTTTCATTTTCTTTTCCTGAAAATCATTGAACAATTTACAGTAGGTTTATTTACCGACGAAAAAACAAAAAGGAAGAGTTTCTCAATTCGTCGCGTATATATACTTACATATTGTTTTTATGTTAGATCACGCATAACTTTTTACTGTGTAGACCGATTGAAGCAAGTGAGTAAATAAATACCTAGCCTAGGTATTAAGTATATACTTACCTACTTTAATAATTCCAAAATAAATTACCTACCTAACATCGAACAGTGCAAAACGTTTTACTAAAAGCGATATACTTGCTATCCTTCTTTTCTTGAAGTCAGTTCTAATTCAAAATAGTAACCGACGCTTTTAGGTATGTACTAGGTAGGCACTGACTCTCCTTTGCCGATGAAACTTTAAAGTTATAAGACGTTTAGAAGTATCCTTTTTATTTTAAAATACAAATGTAAAATAAGTACACTGAAATCTCAGACTACAGATACTGAGCTGAGATATAATTCAATTTGCATGCATGCAAATATCCCAAGTTCTCGAGTGGAGACCACGGATCGGCAAGCGCAGCGTAGGACGTCCACCGACCAGATGGACGGATGATCTGCGCAAGGCTGCGGGTCCACGCTGGATGCAGGCCACCTGCGATCGGTACAGATGGAGAGCCTTGAGGGAGGCCTATGTCCAGCAGTGGACGTCCGACGGCTGAAATGATGATGATGATGAAAATATCCCATTGCAATGGGCGACACTATCGCTAACAGGCTTCTTCCAGGCAAGAGAACGAACAAATAGTGTAAGTACCTACATATACGAAGCCTTAAAAACTAAAGAGTTTTGCGCTTTACTAACTTACTAAATTGTTCAGAAAAAAAAAGAGTAGAGAGGGACTTAACACCGAATTAAATAAAGCGAAAGTTACCGTGTGTAGCCAAGTGAGAGAGGAAATGGGTCGGCCATTCCACCGCTGTCAGTTTTGACGCTGATTTTGGCGCGAATGCACGGTGCAGCAGCCATTAAAAATCCAAAGCCGCGAAAATTACGCAATAAATAATTAAAACACATTTAAATAAAACATGATGGACTTAAAAGAGATTATAAAGTGGTTCATACCGTGTTTTCATATATTACTCGGTTTTTTTTTGAGAAAAATGGACGTGCGCTTGACTATTTTTGTTTTTCTTTTTTTACTTTTTAATTTTTCAAAAGCTACGGCTATAGGTGGTGCGGCCAGTGAGTTTTTAGGGAATAAAGAGTTTAGTTTTAATTCTTTAAGTGATAATGTTACTACGATAAGCCAAAGTGATTTTAGGAATGCCACTGAGCAGGGAAGGAGTCTAACAGATGTTTCTACCGGTTAGTAAACAATTTATTATATAAACACCATTTACACAGACAACTACTTACACAATACTTGTTCTTCCATGTTGAACTTCACTATTTCAGATTTAAAATGTCATTTTAGAAAAAATTACAAACCTAAGTACTTATTAGGATTTCCTTTTATTTTTTACTATTTTTTCTACCATTTACAAAAATAATTAATATATATTAAAATATAGCACACCATAAGGGGCGAAACGGTGCGATACTAGCGCCACATCGATTTTTTTTTTCACACATCGCACTCAGATCAGAGCCCTTAACTAGGAAGAACCCGTATTATATACCTGAACCGCCCGAAAAATACACAGAGACGAACATTACAGCCAGACCGGAAACAAACATCTATAATTATCATATCAATATTCTCTCCGCCCGGGAATCTGGCTCTTAACTTTGATTAAAAAAACAACAGATGGTCGCTGGTGCCGAAAAGCTCTTGAGTGGCGACCGCGAACTTAAAGACGCAGAGTAGGCAGATCCCTTACAAGGTGGTCAACGACCTGATGAAGACTTCTGGAGTACACTGGATGAGGGTCACTCACTCATGTCCGGGTCGCTCATCATAACTAACAACATGTGTCAAAATCTCAAAAAAAAATAAACAGCTGTTCCATACATTGGTTCGATCAGCTGACGGGGTCAATGTACGGGACGGCTAATTTTTGTTTTGAGATTTCGACCCATGTTGCTTTGGGAAAGTTGTTAGGTATATATATTTATTACCGCCTTGTCAGAAACACCCTGTACATACTTAGATCGTTCTAAGGTATACCTACTAGTAAAAAGTTCATAGTTTTTTTTTGTGGTTTAGTTCTACAGTTTACCTCAGCAGTTTTTCTCACCTATAATAAGACATTTCCCCGGTTGGTCAGTTACCCTACTGGCACTAATGGTATTCAGATAGCTCGAGGCATCAGCGCCTAATAGCTTTTCTATAGAATGTCAGTTTGCTAAGTGAGAGAAATGTCATTTTATGCACTTTTTAACCGACTTCAAAAAAGGAGGTTATCAGTTTGACCTGTATCTATGTATGTATGTATGTTTGTCCGCGATTATCTCGCGTTTGGCTGAACCGATCTTAATGCTGTTTTCAGATAAGTATTTGTTACATTCAGGAGAAGGTTTTAGTACCTATTTTAACCGACTTCGAAAAAGAGGAAGTGCTCAGTTATCAGAGATGTGACTTATCTAAGATAAAAGTATCTTAAATACAGATACAAGATACAAAATACGTATCTTCAATCTTGTATCTTGATACTTTTTTTAAAATGCATTTTGTATCTAGTATTTAAATACTTTTTTTAGGTATCTTAGTATCTTGAAGATACTTTGTTTGCAAAATACTTTTAGATTGGGTTATGAGGGTGTGTTTGTGCATGGCGTTTTAATTTTTTCTTGTTCAGAGGGATGTTTCTTTGTATAGAATAAACTCTGTCCATAACTAACTAGACCAATATTTAAAAAAAAACATTAGTAACCATTAGAATTATTCCTGACTAGCTTTCCCGGCGAACTTCGTATCGTGCCTCGCACACAATTTTATATGGAAAAAATTAAAAGTTGTTTTAACTAACTTCTCCTCCGTTTTCCATATTTTCTCACCTTTAAACCTTCCCTGGACTAGAACGAACATTTCAAAACCAAAGTCAACTAAATCGTCCCGGCCGTTCTCGAGTTTTAGCAAGACTAACGAACCACGATATTTTTTCATAGATATATAGTAGAAGGAGATAGATTAATTAACAAAGCCTATAGAATAGAGTCTATTCAATAGACTATAAATAAAAAATATTCCCAAGAATTCAAAATAGCGATAAATAATGTAAATATTTATTTATTTCTTTATGTAATATTTGATACTATTGCTTGTGCAATATTGAATTTTTGCGAATATTCTATACTATTATTATGTTTATCAGGGATAATGTAGGATTCATAAGATGAAAAAATAAAACGGTTCGGTAGTTATGAGCCTATTCGATGCAAACGAACACAACCATTGTGTAAACTTACATTGTAGGGCGGTACAAAGTTCGGCGTTTAGCTTGTTTTATACAGGATGTCCGGGGAAGTTATAATATAATTTTAAGGGTGTATTCTATGATTAATTTCATCTACAAAAACACCCCATATGAGGGGTCGCAGCCTCACCCTCCCCCCACCCTCAGTATGATGTTTTTAAGTTTTTTGGCACAAGTTAACCCCGCCTACTTTAAAATTCACAGTTAAAGATCAGAGGCTCACGGAAGCTTCATTAAGGTCATGATCGAAGGCTAAGTAGTTAGGCTTCCTAAGGTACTAACAAAATAACCAAGTATTGCCTTTACTTATTTTTAAAAGTGGCTGAAACATAAAAAAAATTGTGCATTTTTTTACGGTTTTTCAAAATTACCACAAAATATGCAGACGCTTTTTTTATTTTTTGTGTTTTATTTTATTGCTAGCTTTTGAGTTGTTCTCCAAAATGGTACTAGATTTATTTCTTTACGTCTATTACTATTACTTCAGAAATTACCAACTACCAAAAAGATCCTTCGCTTTCACCTTTAATTTAAGATTTCAGTTTAACCCATTTTTATTAATAAATAAAGTCAATATTTAATTAATTTGTTAGTTATTTAGGTAGCCTACCTACTTAGCCTTCGATCAAGACCTAAATTAAGAGTTCTTTTACGCGAACAGTGGCGCCACTCTAACTCTAACACAAAAAATAAAAAATGTATCTGCATTTTTTGTGAAAACTTTGATAAACCGTACAAAATGCAATTTTTTTTTTGTTTCACCCACATAAAAAAAAAGTAAAGGCAATACTTGATTATTTTGGTAGTAACTTAGGTAGACTAACTAATTAGCCTGCGATCGAGTACTTAATGAAGCTTCTGTGATCCTTAGATCTTTAACTGTGAATTTAAAAGTAAGAAAAGTAAGAGATGATGAAAGAAAGAGTAAATCGCGTTCATTTCGTATATTGGACAAACAACATTCAGTGTGTCCGGGAGTTATAACATAATTTTAAGGGTGTATTTATTCTATGATCAATTTTATCGACGAAAACACCGCAAATGTGGGGTCGCAGCCACACCCCCCCCCCCCTCCGTATGATGTTTTTTTTTTGCAAAAGTCGGACGACTTTTGCAAAAAAAAATGACATTGAATGTTGTTTGTCCAATATACGAAATGAACGCGATTTACTTTTTTTTTTGTTTCACTCACATTAATAAAAAAAGTAAAGGCAATACTTGGTTATTTTGGTAGGTAGCCTGACTACTTAGCCTTCGTTCGATCGAGTACTTAACACATTCCGGGACACAGGTCAATCTTAAGATCTTGCGATGTGACACCTCGAAATCTCATATAAAATTTCTTACGTCCATGGCCGTTACGACATATTTTCAATAGTAAGCTAAAATTCCACCGAACCATCTTAGCTGATCGTGTTGTGACACCAAATTCTAATTGCTATATTTTTGTATGACGTTTTTACGGCTGCAGGCGGTCTGTCACATCATGCAGCTATCGTAGCGTATATGAAAACAACAAAATGTCCTGTAGTGTTTGTTATGACACCTATTGAAACAGAGATGTGCGCGATACGACACCTGATCACGTGCTTCATACTAACTGTATGAAACTAAAACGGCTGTCGACGGTCTGTCCGCTAGGAGCACCTGAAGTCGACCGCCCAGAGCCGTACTGTCAATTTACACGCAACCAAGATTACGTCGACAGGCGGAGTGTCCCGGAAAGTGTTAATGAAGCTTTTGTGATCCTAAGATCTTTAACTGTGAATTTAAAAGTAAGAGAGAACGACTTTTGCAAAAAAAAAAAACATCATACGGAGGGGGGGGCTGCGACCCCATATTTGTGGTGTTTTCGTCGATAAAATTGATCATAGAATACACCCTTAAAATTATGTTTTAACTTTCCCGGACACAATGTATAATGTTGTTTGTCCAATATACGAAATGAACGCGATTTACTCTTTAAAAAAAACTCATAAAAAAAGTTATGTAAAAAGTATTTTATCTATAAAAAAGTATCTTCAAGATACGTATTTTGTATCTTGTATTTCAGATACTATTTTAGAAAGGTATTTGCATCTGGTATCTGAAATACTTATTTAAAAAGGTATTTGTATCTTGTATTCAGATACTTTATTCAAGGTATCTTGTACATCTCTGTCAGTTATAATGTATGTGTCAGTTTATTGAAGGCGGGTTCCTTTATTGTAAAAAATAAATTATTGCTGGGTTGACTTGACATATTATATTATGTGGATTAAAGTTCTACTAACGCCAATCGCGAAATTATATCTGAGGCATAGCACAGCTAAAGAGTAGCTAAACCCGCTAAAAAAAAAGATTTTTTTATTTCGGCTTTGGTTTAGAAGATTTTTTTTTTTTAAGTCAAAGTCAAATTCTTTATTCAATATAGGATACAAGATATCACTTATTGAAAGTCAATTATACTACATCTAATCTAATGCTATTGATACCTTATTTGGTATCCTATTCTGTGAGAGGCGAGGTAGGTTCAGGGTGCCCACCATTTGGCTCAGGCAAACAAATGTTTGCCTTGCCTTACGACAATAGTCGCCTGGAGAGGCCCCCAAACGAGCCCTCCTCTGCTTCTATAAATGCTTCTACTCCCTTTTGCAATGATTTTACAGCGTAGAGAAGAAAGGGGTAACAAACTCTACTTTATTCGACTGCTCCGTGGCTCAGCTCAGTTGGCAGTGATGTGGACTGAGTAAGCGAGTGCATCTGGGTTCATTTACAGCGATGCTATAGCGCCATTCTCGAAAATTAAATCTTCTGAACTAAGGCTAATATCAAAAATGTGGCATAGTATGACATTAGCTAGATAATGAAGCGTAGTATTTTTAGGCCACCTTTTTATAGCTTTTAGGTTAAAGACCAAAGAAAGCTACAAAGTGTTGTTAATAGTGGCCACTTTTGGCAACAATCAATGGATTATTTAGTTATTTTTACTTAGGACTAATTTACTGTGCTCAAAAAATACAAAGCAAGATTATCTAGTGTCATACTGTGCCACATTTTTTATATTTGCCTTAGTTGAGTAGATATATTTTTTTTTCGCAAATGGCTCTAGCATCGCTGTAAACTGGCTCTTGATAATAATAATGATATCCAAGCTTTCTTATCTCAACAGTGAACAACGAACGTAGTCAAATAAAAGTGACAGTATAACCTAGAAATAATACGAGGTGGTCATTCGAGCTAGGTAAAAGCACCGATCGTTGCCGGCTATCATGTGACTTGACTATCGATGTTTGTTTGTCTTTATTCTTTATATCTAAAACATAATAGGTGTAATTATTGAAAATTTTAAATGTTTTTTGATTAATATTGTTTTATTTTTATCTAATAACACGGATAAGTATTGTCTTTGTTTGTGTTTCGAGAAGTTAGGAGCTCTGTTAAAAAAATTATGTTCTAATCTTTGTACCGTATATTTGTTCGAAGACCACGGTTTTTTTTTTGCCTTTATTTATGAAGTGAGACAATTTTTATAGGTATACATCCCGTATTTTACTCTTGAATTTAGCGATTATGCGTAATAATCTAGGTCGAATTTAAATCAGTTTCTTTTGAATTATAATTTTATTGATGCAACAGTTTATGTCAGAACAAATCAGAAGTCAGAAAAAATAATGGTTCGATCCATTATTTTTTTTAAGATGTGTTAAATAAAAAACTGGTGTTCAGATTTTGATGAAACTCTAAATACTTACCTAAGTATATATTTTTACAATTATTGTACATACTTCTAACAGGAAATATTTAAATCAACACTAAGTTAGAGAAAGTAGTTTAAAAAAAATGTGAACTTGATCTTACGATAGGCTCGAACGGCGTCATGCTATCGCCTAAATACGAATGCAATTAAAAAAAAACCCGTACTAGTCACTTCACGGTAGGTAGGTACTTCTTTCTACACAACTTTTTGATAAAAGAAATCTGATAGATATAATTATGAAATCAACTTTCTCTTAAATAGTTATCCA
This sequence comes from Euspilapteryx auroguttella, assembly GCA_951802225.1. Taxonomy (NCBI): domain Eukaryota; kingdom Metazoa; phylum Arthropoda; class Insecta; order Lepidoptera; family Gracillariidae; genus Euspilapteryx; species Euspilapteryx auroguttella. The sequence goes on from OX637667.1 coordinate 4,544,681, forward strand.
ATTGAATGGAATTATATTTTATTATTAGAGTTTTAAATGTAAATACATGAATATTTCCTATTAGATACTTACATCATAAAACCTACGTAACGGTTCATACGATAAGTAAAGTAGGTACATAGGTACTAGGTACTTATAAAGTTAATTTTGTTCACCAATTTTCCACATAACATAACATAATCTTACGCCTTTCATTCCCCGGAGGGTTAGGCAGACGCACCAGCTCAAGAGCCGGACCCACGATCATCAGATTGTCCGAAAAGTAAGATGATTCCGTGCTTCGGAAGGCACGTTAAGCCGTTGGTCCCGGCCGCAGTATATTGGTCGTTATAACCGCGGCGACAAGCTGGCCCCGCCTCACGATGGTAATAAAGCATTTAAATTCGGCTAAACCAATTTTCACTAGGGTATTTTTTTTTACAAAATACCTAGTCTCTAGTTTTAAGAACAAATTATTCAGGTTTTTGCCTAAAGTGACTACTTTTTGCAACACTTAGGTGTTAGCTTTCTTAGTTCTTTTCCTAAAAGCTACACAACAATAAGCAAATATTATCTAGAGTGAATTAAATTTCACACAATTTACGCATTTTAAAGCAAATGAATTGATTTCACAAAGTTCATTAATCTTGAATCACAGTAACTACCGCATTATTTAACTATTTCATAACTGATTATTATCGTATGAATGAATTAATTGGTGCGCGTATTAATTCATTAGGTATTTATTACATGAATGCGGCAAAAGTGCTGATTTGGCGACAATTTATTTCATTAATAAATAATTTATAAGATAGGTGAAGAGTTGGAATTTTCCGCGTTTCTTTTAGATAGGTAGATAAAAATATTTATTTTTACGTAGGTATACTTAATTCTATAAAATACTTATCATAAAAAAATAACGCATCACATCCAGGGCACTTAACTAGGAAGAACCTGTATATAGGGTGCCCGAAACATATACAGAGACAAACATAACACCCAGACCAGAAACAAACATCGATATTGATCAAAACAATATTCGCCCCGCCGGGAATCGAACCCAGGTGTAAACGCTTACTCAGTCCACATCACTGCCAACTGAGCTACGGAGCAGTAAAAATTATAATGCATTTCGAAGCAGAATAACTTTACCCCCAAGTAGTATTTCCACCGACGAAAAAATTCACATATAAAAAAGCAGAAGCCCCACACCCCCACAAAAAAACGCCACAACGACCTGCCTTGAGCGACTACCTACGTCGGCCGGCACTCGATAAATTACATTTAAGTAGATTAAATAAACGGCCCATGTCCAGCAGTGGGCTTTTACAGGCTGATGATGATGATGATGAAATTAACGGATCTTTAAAAAACTTACTTTTATCTCCTTTACCATTCCAGGGCGTACCTTTGGTAGACCATTCAAGAAGATGATGGCAGGTCTCCTGCCGATCATCTTCCAGATGGGAGCGGCCACCACCTGGGCAGCCGTGGCGACGCTGATCAGTATTAAAACACTGTTTGTCACGCTGGCTATCTTGAAACTGCTGCTCATTGCTGGGGCTGCTAAGGTTTGTATACCATTTTTGTTCTTTTACTTGGCTAAAAGTTAATGTACCACTGCTGGGCAAAGGCTTTCCCCCCCTTGCGTCAAGCCTTCCGATCTTGTGCCAACTCCGGCCAGTTCTCGAGGTGAGAGTCGAGATCGTCCCGCCATCTCCTCCTTGGTCTTCCACGTTTGCGTTAAACACACATAATTATTACGTTCTTTATTTTAAGAAAGAAATTCAAAGTAGGTACTTTGGTAAAAAAGCGAGGTAGGTATCACTGATTGAGAGTGAATGAATGAAACAACAACAACATGGTAGCCGTGTGGCAGTGAGTTGTATTAATAATAGTTCTATGCTGAGTGGTGGTGGTGGTGGCACAGAAAACCACAACCCCATATCCTCCCAAGGGTGTCGTAAAAGGCGACTAAAGGGAATTTCCGAAGGTCGGGCATCCTACGTTTCAAAAATCGTCATTTGCGGCTTCAACCCGCCTGCCAAGCTGGGCGAATATGGCACAACTTTCGCACAATGTTCAATGTTCAACCTTGTTATGATCTGTGCACTATCCAGCAGGAGACGTCTACGGCTCTACCACAAAAAGAGTCTAAATCACTAGACTAGGTTTAAATCACTATTTCGTCATACCAATTGGTGATTTTCAACCGGTCTAACTTTTTTGTGGTTAGGGGGTTAAAGGCTATAATAGGAAAAAAAACATAGTACACTCATGAAGGCAAAGTGGCTTCACGGGTAGTCCCCTATGCGGCTCCATGTTGAAGTACAATCTGCCCAAATAGTAGGTCCATTTAAATACAAAACCCACATGTATTTAATGTAAGAGAGTGTGGCATGCCATGCCGCCATGCGGTGCGCGTACGAATGTCCCGTTATTGATGATCACATGGTTATGGTTACCCCACTATCGTTCTCTCAAGGTCGAACTTTCTTTGTCGAGCTCATTCGGTACTTGTACTTACGTATTCGACTCGCTCTAACAGGTGATGCAAAGTCAATGAGCTTTTCACATTGTCACTGGAGAAATTGACAAAATTGTTAGGTAGGTAAGTAGATCTATTTGTTATGCATGGCTGTAAACTTGCTGTAAAGTAGGTTATTCAAGTGAAGGAATCTAAGATTGAACCTTATAGATTCCTAGCGAGGTCTTCAAGCAGGACACGGGACGAAAAATAGTAAAGATTTTCGAGTTTCTTTGTTTCAAAATGCATTTTAATATTATTATTATTATTTTAATTTAATGGACTTGACTCCACTTCTGTGGAGTATTTTGCCAATGTCAAGTACACAAATTAGTTAAAAGGGTGGGCTTAAAGCCCGGCAACGTTGTACGGTTATTGTAAGTTTATTGGATTATTGTTTTAAAGCCCGCTAACAAAACACGTGGTTTCGGAACCAACGTTAAAACAATAATCATGCATTGTATAGCTAGCCTGGAAACGCGTGGAGAAGGGCGACCCGGGCTGAAAATCACAGTCGAATCGCAGCTCGAACTCGCCCTCCGAGTGTCAAAATGTAATTTCAAATCTTTCTAAATGGGGACCGGAGGCGCGCCGCCTATACAAAGAGTTGTCAGCGCGCCTAATCGACCATACTGGTGATCAGCGGGCTGGCTCATACCTGGGCCAGCGCATCAGCCTGGCCATTCAACGTGGCAATGCAGCCAGCCTTTTTTTTTTTTTTTTTTTTTTTTTTATGGCGGGGAAACTCCTAACGAGTACCCTGCAGCCCCGGGGGGAGCCGCAGGGTTATGTGGGGTTCGCACCCACTAAAACCCCGCCGGTGTCCTCCTCGGCTGCCGCCGGGTGGTGGTGATCTGGAAGCAGTTTTCTATTTATAATTATATGTTTTATTATTATTTTTTGTAAATACTTGTGTATAAATGTTAATTTTAATTGTAATTTCCTTTTAAATAAATTAAAGTCACGTTTTAAATTGATAAATTTAGTAGAATTCAGACTTCTTGACAGTGAAACACATGCTCCACGGAGTTTAAGACAGCTCGAGCCAGGATAATCAGTACTCGAGAACTACTTGTCCGAGTATCATACTCGACCGAGTAGCCTCCAGACACTGACTGTGACAAGAAATAAAGAGGCGAGTTAAGAGATAGTGCTGCGCTCCCAAAAAGACTTCAATTTTTTTTATTAAGATGTGCCGTCTTGGAAGTACAGTCATGGACTAGGAGGCCGGCACAGATTTGTCTATGGTTTCGTCCGCCCTAGACTGTATTTCCAAATTAAAAGAGCTATTTTGCAATACAGAAAAACCGGAAGTGTTACGCCGACCGTGTCCGCCACTGTACCTACTTACGTAGGTAGATAATTAAACTTTCAAACAATGAGTCTTGCTTTTTCCTTTAAAATTTAAATGACATTTAAGCGTGATATAATTTTAATATCTGGAATCTCATTTATAAAGTAAATTAAATTACTTAGTTACATAAGTAACTAATGAATTAAAATACTAGTGGGCTGGGCACCTAAAGCAGGGCGGACTTACAAACCAATATCTATTCCGCGGTAAGAAAAGATCACGTCACCCAGTGAAAGTAAATCAGAGAAAAGACTACCTACAAAGAATGACCACGCGCTCGCGCTCACCCGTTCCGGAACCAACACAATCATGTAACGAATACCTTGTTAGTTTGCATTATGTTAGTTTTGCGTATTAACAATGCTATAATAATAATAATAGAAAATGTGGGTTAGGTATGTTTGTTTAACATTTCTTTTCATTTCGTTTGTTGCGTAACTAGTGATGGAGTGTGTAATTTGCAGGTCTACGCTAAAATGGTGTAAATTTTAGTACTTTACCCCCTTACCACAAAAAAGTTAGACCGGTCTAATATCGCCAATTTGTATGACGAAAGAGTGATTTAAACCTAGTCTAGTGATTTAGATCCGGTTTAACTCTTTTTATGGTAGATACGGCTCTACCACAAAAAGAGTAAAAGTTTAACAAACTTACCCACTTTTCAAGTAATATAAATCCGTGACGTCACGCCTGTATCCCATCGGGGTAGGCAGAGACAAATTGCTCTACAAGGTTTTTATAAAACGTTCACAATTATTATTAAAACAACTCTCGATAAAAATCATAATTCTTGTGTTGTGTTGGATATCATAAGATGAATATTTTTGCTGTGCCTTCAAATAATACTGATTACTACCTGATTATGACTTGATACTGATAGGTAAAATTTATATTATTTGAAAAGTGGGTAAGTTAGTTAACTTTTTTTCTAGTATGCGACCCATCCATTTATTTATCATTAATTTTATTCTACAGGTGGGCGCAATATTTGCATCGAAGGAGCACCACCACCACAAACAAGAATGGAGTCCGCACCCGCAGAAAGAAGTGCATTTTCACATTCACAATGGCGGCCACATGGTGACTGGGCACGAAGAAGCTCCTTACCGTAAGATTTTGCCAACTTTTCATGATAAAAAACTGAAAGTAAAATGGAAAGTTAACGCCATCTATGATCGAGTAGAAAAACCATTATGGGTAAAATATAGCGCCATCTATCGCAAACCCAAAGTTTAGTCCAAATTGTACAGCGCTATCTAGTTTGGTTAATTTAATACGCTACTAGCCAATAGATGTCGCCTTTTTTGTGTTTTAATATTCTGCTAATAGATGTCGCTAGTGAATTTATTTGGTGTCTCCTTCTTTACGCTAGATGGCGCTGCGACCAACAATTCAACAAAAAAATATGTTTACTGTTTTACCTAGTTATAAAAATATTTTATTTCCAGCCACTTGGAGTCGTGAAGGTGTGCTAATAGCAGCAGAATCCAAACCAGCAGGTCAGAATGGCCAATTTGAACCCTACGGCATATCCCACGAACCCCACGTGGGGCCGCAGCCGTACACGGGACCCCAGACCATTAGCACGCCCTATGGAAACTACGTCAAAGTTGCAACCAAGAGAAAACGGGAAATAAGAAAATTTAGATGAAATTAATAATTAGGTTACAGACAGCGAACGATTTGAAAATGATTAAAAAATAAATCTTACTGTAAATTTTGTGTGGTTGTTGGTAGAAAACGTTTTAAACACGATTTTATTTTAATTGTAAATATGCTTACCTACCACTTATTTTGTCAAGCCAAATGGCCAGACACAAACTCGCCATTGTTGAAATGAAGATAATAATAAGTACTTACTTACCTAAATAAGACTTATTGAACACTTACGGCTCTACCACAAAAAGAGTTAAACCAGGTCTAAATCACGAGGTTTAACTCACTATTTCGTCATACAAATTGGCGATTTTATACCGGTCTAACTTTTTTGTGGTAAGGGGTTTAGTGTTCAATACTATCTACAAACATTTTTATAATAACTAAAAGTATTTTTCTTATAGTGTATACAGACAATTACTTATTTGCCTTTTAGTTATTCAAGTCACTTAAACTAGTTTAGGCCCCGCGCACATCTTTAAAGGCGCGGGAATCGAACCCAGGTGCACACGCGTCTCAGTCCACATCACTGCCAACTGAGCTACGGAGCAGTCAAACTTAACTAGTTAGTATAGGTTTGATCGTGTAATCTTCAATTAAAATCATCAACTTCATTATCATCACCATATAGTAAGAATATAAGATGCTTTACCATTATGTAGTTGTAGTTTGTAGATAATTTAATCATTTATTTTATTTCTATGTGACTAATTAATTTATTTCTGTAAGTTGTAAATAACCTAAGGTATTTATTTATTGTTAATTTTATGGAAATAAAACAAAAAAAAAAAAAATTTAGAGTATATTTTTATTGTTTGAATTAGGTTCCCCTTAATAGGTACGGAGTGGCGGTCTAGGTCGCCGTAACACATCTGGTTTTTCTTTATTGCAATATAGCTCTTGTTCTTTGACAATACAGTCTAGGGCTGACGAAACCATAGACAAATCTGTTACGGCCTCCTAGACCGCCACTGTACTGTCTGCATTTAGATTTAAAAAAAACTCACAAGTACACGCAGGTCTGCAATCAAACATCGATATCTCATCATACCAATGTTCGCCCACGCCGGGAACAAACTCTAACCTTCGAAGTGCTGGAACCACAAAGGCAGACCAAGCCTTGTGCTTAGATCAAGCAAGGCATTCAATATTAAATCAATTCATCATCATAATTATCATATCAGCCGAAATTCGTGTGTGTCCAATTTTGGAAAAAGGTAACGTCTATTCCGAAAAAACAATAAATAAGGGGATTTTTGCCACAATCGCCACGCTTGGCAGGCGGGTTGGCGATCGCAGTGTGGCTCTTCAAGTATTTCAACGAAGGACGCTGCTGCCCGACCTTCGGCTGTTCCCTTAGTCGCCTTTTACTACACCCACGTGGGAGGAGATGTGCTATTTTATGGCACCGTTACAAGGTGAATTAGAAGTAAGTAAATTAATCAAATTAAGGTTGTGGGTTCGATCCCCGCAGAAAACACCACATATTGATTTCTCACAAAAATCATGTTGTGGTTGTTTTCGGTTGGATAGGACATTGCAGGCTTGAATCACCTGATTGTCCGAAAAGTAAGATGATTCCGTGCTTCGGAAGGCACGTTAAGCCGTTGGTCCCGGCCGCAGTAGTAGTCGTTATAACCGCGGCGACAAGCTGGCCCCTTGTCACGTTGGTAATAAAGCATAAACTCGGCTAAACGTGGGTCCGGCTCTTAAGCTGGTACCTCTGCCTAACCCTTCGGGGAATAAAAGGCGTGAGGTTATGTAAATTAATCAAATTAAATACTAAATTAACACACAAATTAAGGACAAATTGATCATTTGAGTTCCAAGTGTTTTTGCTCAATTACAATAATTATCTTATTAATAGAAAAGGTCGTATCTACGTGTCAAGGAGGACGAGTCGGAGGTTTTTTTTATATATTCATCTTAGATACAGATTTAGAGGTTAAAATAAATGTTGACTGCTCCGTAGCTCAGTTGGCAGTGATGTGGACTGAGACTGAGACGCGTGTACACCTGGGTTAGATTCCCGGCGGGCCGAACATTGGTATGATGAATATCGATGTTTGTTTCCGGTCTGGGTGTAATGTTCGTCTGTGTATATGTTTCGGGCACCCTAGATACAGGTTCTTCCTAGTCAGGGGCTCTGAGTGTGATGTGTTATTATTATATTGTTAATATTATTATTAAATACCTATAAATAATATCATCACCACCACAGATAGGATGAGGGTTGCTCAAGACTGGTCGATTTGGCGATGTGTGGGGGAGGCCTTTGTCCAGCAGTGGACGTCTATCGGTTGTAATGATCATCATCATCTCAGACCCCCACAGAACGCCACAGCGACCGGTCTTGAGCGACCCTAATCCAGTGTATTCCCGCAGCCTTCACCAGGTCGTCTGTCCACCATGTCTGCCTGCTCTGCGTCTCCCGGTTCGTGGTCGCCACTCGAGAACTTTTATTCAATTCACGTAGGTATAAAAATTAATTTAAATTCAGAGTTTAGATGAAATGACATCATTTTTACCAGATTTTATCAATGTCACGTTACATCACCTTCAAGAAACAACCTTATTGGTTTTGACGATTAGTAAGTAAGCATCGATAGTCGTGGTTTTAAGAAAATCTGATTTGGAAAAAAAATCGACGAGAAAATTTTTTTCGCTACAGAAAAATTATGAATGGAAAGAAATAAAAGGAATATTAGACAAAGGGCATTTAAGAGCCAGTTTACAGCGATTGTAGCGCGATTCGCGAAAAAAATTTATATCTTCTAAACTAAGGCAAATATCAAAAATGTGGCACTGTATGACACCTAGATAATGTAGCCTAGTATTTTTTGAGCACAGCAAAGCTTAGTCCTAAGTAAAAAGAACAAAAACAAACATAGATTGATGCCAAAAGTGGCCACTTTTAGCAACACTTTGTAGCTTTCTTTGGTCTTCAACCTAAAAGCTGTACAGAAGTGCCCTAAAAATACTAGGCTACATAATCTAGTGTCATACAAAGCCACATTTTTGATATTTGCCTTAGTTTAGAAGATATACATTTTTTTCGCGAATGGCGCTAGCATCGCGGTAAACTGGCTCTTAAGGCTTGAACGGGTGCAACAGCTAGCACCACTTTGATAAATAATTATTATCTTCTAAACCATGGCCGAAATCAAAAATAAGATAGTAATAATTTATCAGAAGTGGGGCTAGTTTCGCTCCTGTGTCCCTTTAATAAAATAAAAGGCCTTATAGAAAAAAATATTTTATACAAAACATAGCTCTGTCACTTTTTGTTTATATAAGAAAGAAAGTGACAGATGCAGTTTGAACTAGTGACGCAGTTTAAACCAAGTTGGATATTTACGGGCATAAAAATATAAAAAAAAAAATAATCAAACGAGTTTTAAGAATAGTTTTTCTCGTTTGTTGCTAGTGTCTATATCCAGCGGGAACATAATATGTATTTTGGAAAGATTTTTTACATTAAAATGTAGCTTCTAATTTGTTCTATCAAATAGTAATCAATTCATAGTATAGAACAAAGTCGCTTCAGTCGCTTCCCGCGTCTGTCCCTATGTATGCTTAAAGTTCTAAAACTATGCAAAGGTTTTGATGCGTTTTTATTTAATAGATTAAGTGATTCAAGAGGAAGGATTATAAGTTTAATACATGAGCTAAAAAGTTATAGGTTAGGCGGTACGAAGTTTGGCGGGTCAACTAGTAAAGATATAATTTGTTCATTGTTATTTGCTGAAATATTGGCTGTTTATTGAAACCTATAGTCAGCGGGAAACAAAATTATATAGACCAATGTGAGATGGCTGGCTATCTTCTGACTTTCCTCGATATAGCTATGAAGTAATCCAACGGTGCTATTTTTATGTACATTTTATACAGAAGGCGAACGTGAGTACATAGTTACAGAAAATAAAATTAATCTAGAAAATATTTTAAACTCTAAACCTTGTTTCTTTTGACTTAAAACTGAAAAAAACACACGTTTGTTGGGTTGGGAGTCATAATACACCTAAAAGTTCACAAGTTTCCGGAACCCACGCTTAAAAATCAGAATACCAAATAGTCATAAATATTGTAAAATAACCTCGAGAATTGAGAATTTGACTTTGTCGTGACATCACGGTGCTAAAAACTCGTTTGATCAGAACAAGAATTTTGTGAATGTCAGAATTCTAATATTTTTAAGTCTGTAAAACAATAATTTAGAGGCTTTTTTATGTAATTACTAGTCGACCCGGCGAACTTCGTACCGCCTAACCTAGTACACTATTTTGTGCATGTATTTTAAGTATATACTTATAAACCTTTCTCTTCAATCACTCTATCTATTAAAAGAAACTGCATCAAAATCCGTTGCGTAATTTTCAAGATATAAGCATACATAGGGACAGACGCGGGAAGCGACTTCATTTTATACTGTGTAATGATGATGATTTAGAAAAGTTTTATAGGTTAGAGTAGCGCTTCCCCTTTTTCAGGCAAAATAGGCACGATCAAATTGCGGAAACTCGCCCGTAAACTAAACTAAGTAATTTAACTATTTAGATTGAAGACCCTTTAATGCAATAACAAAAATTCCTTGTAAAGAACCTTGTAGATATTTAAATTCTATGTAGATATTTCAATTTTTCCTTGTAAGTACAAGAATTGAAATAATATCTAAGTAGATATTATTTCAATTCTTTGTCTCAAGCGGTGAGCTTAGCTGTCTTTCAGTCAGTAACAGAGGATTTTTAATTTTTTAAACGTATTTTATAACTTAAAAGAATATTATAGATTGTGTTTTGTAAGCCCCAAACACGGCTCAAACCGAACCAAAGCCCACATTGATATTGTTAAGGCGAAGTCATATAAATATAATATATATTTAGTGAAACATTTTATAAGTACATTGCTGTGCAGTGAGGTCTAAATAAAGTGTAGTTACACTAAAAACTACATAACAGTGCCCTCAATTATTTGTGTTGGTATGTTATACAGAATTGCTGTTTTCATATAAATTTGCTATAAGATTTAGATTATTTTTTGACATTGGCACTAGTTTCAATTGGTCCTTATTTTTGTCAAATAGGTATTTGATTGTTTTACAATTCGACATAATATAATTATGTTAAATAAATTTCAATATTTTTTTGTTCCTACTTTAGACGACGCGTGTAGAACTTTGAAGCATTATTTAAACATTTTATTCGTTATTTTAAATCTTCATACTTTAAAAGGCATAACACCGAAACTACTTTTAGCAACACTTTATTGCTTTCCTTGGTCTTTAATCTAAAAGCTATACAAAAGTGCCCTAAAAATACTAGGCTACACTATCTAGTGTCATACTGTGCCACATTTTTGATATTTGCCTTAGTTTAGAAGATATAATTTTTTTTCGAGACTAGCATCGCTGTAAACTGGCTCTTAATAAACTTTTTAATTAATTTTAATTTTGCATAGTGGAAGATCTGGTTGCCTAAGCTTAGGTAAAACCTGAATTTTAAGGTTATTTAAAGTATCAATACTTTAGTATATTAGTGCTGTATTCGCCTTAAAACTATAGTATTAAATTGGCGCCTGCGTCGGGTCGCCATGTTAGAATTATGCGGTGACGTCAGTCGACCGGTCGCCCTTGGTTGAGACATGCATACCTATTATGTAGGTAGCTTGCTAGGTATACATGTCTGAGATTCATTCCTATTAATTCTTTAGCGAAACAGATAGATTTTATTATTTAAAAGCGAATATTTTTTTACATTATAGGTATAGAACTATTTGCCTTTTCATCATTATCATTTCAGCTGAAAGATCACCGCTCTTAAGATCCAGTTTACAGCGATGCTAGCGCCATTTGCGAAAAAAAAAAAAAAAAAACTTCTAAACTAAGGAAAATATCAAAAATGTGGCACAGTATGACACTAGATAATGTAGCCTAGTATTTTTAGGGCACTGTTGTATAGCTTTTAAGTTAACGACCAAAGAATAGCTACAGTGTTGCTGAAAGTGGCCACTTTTAGCAACAATCTATAGCTTGTTTTGTTTTTTTTTACTTCGGAGTACTAACAAAAAGCAGTAGCATTCTTTCTCGACATTTTCGTAGTACAAAACAACTACAAGAAAGCACTACGACCAGACTACGAAAGAGTTGAGATGTTAAAAGCATTTGGTCGTTTGATGTAAAATAAAAATGCACTTAAAACACACATAAAAAAAAATCTTCAACTCCTTGACTGTTCCTATCTTCGTCACACCATCGCAGAATGAAAGGGACAAAACGTAACCTCTATCAGGCTATGTCTGGATCTAGGTAACAGACAAAGCCAAGGAGAGGCTAGGTCACCGTCCCGGTCACGATCAATCTGTCTTCTTCCTTCTTCTTATTTCTTCTTCTTGTTCAATGTTTGTCTTCTTTCATGTTCTTTGTCTTTTCGTATGAAATTAATAGTGTATAAGCCGCGCAGATAAAGAACAGATTTGAAAATGGCGGCCGAACGCATGCTATCTCGCGTATGAGAGAAGAGTGAAGAGAGACAGCCCATACAACGGCCGCCATTTTGAGATTTGATCTTTATCTGAGCAGGTAACAGAAGATTATGGTTCAAAGTTGGTTGCTAATGTGCGATTGTGCTTTCAATCATGTGGTCGGTAGAGTAATCCAGATAAGGGTCGCCCCACTTCTAACGGATCTTCCTATTCCAAACGCTGAAAGATGGTTTAATCCTTTTGGAATTAGGTATGCCGGTGCGTGACGACTAACACGCGAACTCTCAAGTAAAATGATTTTTTTCCTTCCTTACTTTAGACATCAACGCGTGCTTTCGAACTTGAATCTTTAATTTTACTTTTAATTTAGAAATAACATTCAATTATTGAAAGTATTTGTGTACTTAAATGTAAAAAACAAAAATTGCTTAAGGTTAGGTATACAAAAACTTGCCGACTTAAAAGTGAAGTGTATTTTGTATTTATTATTTTTAAAACTCAAATAAAATATAAAAGTTAGCTAAACTTTTTTATCTGCTTCAACTGGCGTTTGCCCGTTTGCTCCAATGATTTTGGTCTGCCCATACAATAATTCGAATAAAGAACCAAATGAATTAAAAAAGAAAAAAAAAATATTCGCAAATCAAATTTACGATACCACTTAAAAAAAACTAAAAAGACATCACAAGCAACCTAAGAGATCCATAAAAATTGTTACCTAACTAGCTTTTGGGTTATATATAGCCTTTATTTGCATATATTACGCTAAGACCAGTTTACCATGACCTCTCCTGCCTTGATCTTTTGCTGGGTGTTTTAGTAGATGTTTAGGTACAGTAGACAGAACAGCAACCCTACTACCAGAAAATTCGTTGAAAATTTAGTTTTGTCTACATTTGACAGATTCTGCTTTTGACACCATGCCTCCGTAGCATGACGGACAATTGGTAGAATTAGTGGTATCTATCTGTCACTTTTGTCGATTGTCTCCATACATTTTCCCGCATTGAAATGTCAAAAGCGATTAAAAGTGACAGAAAGATTCGACAAATGGTCCGTCGTGCTGCGGGGGATGGTCTAGCATTCTAGTATGGACAGATTCTACCTACATACGACAGATTCTACGAAAGGCAGAGTCTACATAAGGCAGATTCTACTTTTGACAGATTCTACATATTGACTGTCTGCTTTTGACAGATTTGCCCCCAAAAATAAAAAAATATTTGAGACTTATTTAAAAGTTTTGTTGTTTAACTAAACAGCCATACGCAATCGCTAACCCTCCTGCCAAAAACCCCATCAGAAATTTTCACAGATAACTTTAAGAGCAAGTTTACAGCGATGCTAGCGCCATTCTTAAACAAAAAATATTAAAACTTCTAAACTAAACTAAGGCCAATATCAAAAATGTGGCACAGTATGACACTCTAATGACACTAGATAATCTTGCTGAATATTTTTGAGAACAGTTTAGTAGGTAGTCCTAAGTAAAAAGAACAAAAAAGTCCACAGATTGTTGCCAAAAGTGGCCACTTTTAGCAACACTGTGTAGCTTTCTTTGGTCCTAAACCTAAAAGCAATACAACAGTGCCTTAAAAATACTAGGATACTTATCTAGTGTCATACTGTGCCCAGTTTTTGATATTCGTATTAGTTTAGAAAATATTAAATTATTTCGCGAATGGCGCTAGCATCGCTGTAAACCGGCTCTTAATTATCTCTCTCTCAGGGGGTAAATCTCATATCATAACTAAAACCAATCGACTTGCAATTGTCTTGTTAGCGACTTCGTTAACCATTGCCGCTTCAACAAAGGCATTTCTGTTACACCCCCAAAGAAAACAGCAATGGTTATCGATGTCAATTACATCAAATCTGAAGTCGATCGAATTTAGTTAAGAATCTTGACCATAAGGCCTCATTCAGGGAGACGCGGCGCTTTGCACGGGGCGTCGTGCTGGCGCCGACGCGTCTCCTTGTACGATATCGAATACATCATGCCCGCATTGGATGAGCCAACGCGTCGCCGTAAACGGTCTCATACGCTCATTGCTATACGTTAGATATAATCTCCGCGCAACGCCCCGCGTGCCCCTAAATAGGGCCTTAGCACTGTAAAAGTGACAAACCTCACAAAATGACAACGACTAAGACTATATCACTATGACGACTGCGAAGGAATCCTGCCGGGAATTGAGATATCTATCTATACGTCTATATTTATTTATTTATTTATTTATTCATCTTACTAAATCCACAGCACAAGATGTTAAATTCAGTTTAGAAAATAAAGTTAATATATAGGCCAATAACGGATTTAAACTATTTTACCTCATCTTAGGACGTATAGTTTACTACTTCTTTACTAGTAACTGGAAAAGACTAAGTGCGAGCATAAAAACTAAAGTACATAGCTGTGTCGTTTGTCGTTACGCAGCGAAATAAAAGATGTCTTCTTTCAGATTAAATCAGAGATTCAACCCGTTACATTAATTAATTAACAGAAAAGTAAATATGATTGAGTTATGTCTCAGGCTGACATTCACAGTCGAGTCGCAGCTCAAACTCGCACTCCAAAGTGTAAAAATGTACCTTTAAAACGTTCTCCGCTACAAATTGATATACAAAGTCGATTTCCGACTTCGTGACAGTGAGACATATGCTCCACGGAGTATAAGACAGCTCGAGCCAGGATAACCAGTACTCGGGAACGACTTGTCCGAGTGTCATACTCGACCGAGTAGCCTCCAAACACTGACTGTGAATGTCAGCCTTAGTACAGTCACGGACTAGGAGGCCGTAACAGATTTGTCTATGGTTTCGTCAGCCCTAGACTGTATTACCAAAGAACAAGAACTATTTTGCAATACAGAAAAACCGGAAGTTTTACGCCGACCGTGTCCGCAACTGTACAAGCATGTGCCTCTCTTCAAAACTTTAAGATCACATTTTCCCGTTTTCGTGAAAAAAAACGGTTATTATGAGTCCCTCTAGTACTTCTTAGGTTTTAAGTCCTTAGAGAGCCGCATGGTGGGCACCCCTGGACCTACTTCGCCTCTCGCTTTTTAGGATACTTAATTAATTAAGGCATCTTACAATAAGCGATACCTTTTATCCTATATTGATTTTTTTGTAATACTTTTGAAATTTGACGTTTACTTTAACAATTTTCATCCGACCGAATCTATTTAGCAGTTTATGCTTCAGAGACACATAGTAACTTTTACATTTTTATAACATTAATATGTTATGCAGTGTTTTTTTTAAATACACGTACATAAGTAGTAGTATGGCCACCTATAAAATAATAAAATATTGAAATAACTGTTCTAATTATTTTTATTATTACCACAGAAAAACAAGACTGAACTCCTAATAACACTAAGTACAATTTTTAAACATTTTACGAAAAAAAAAACATACCACACCAGCCAGTATCCTCAAAGGCTGCTAGTTCTGAAATCCAAAGCTTCGTTCGATTAGAGAAAAAAAAAACTTAGCGCGTCCATATTCCGTTATGGCGCGAATTCAACTGAACTCAGCGAAGCGGGGAATGGTCGCCATATGACGACTTTGTAGTAATAATATAATTAATTCTTTATATCCCCGTCTTTAGTCCTTCAAAGCGCGAATGATTCTCTGAATTAATTATTTTACCTATTTCTAGTAATTTTTTACCTCCATTTTTATAAGGTCTCTGTTGCTGATGAAACTAAAAAGTAGGTAATTGCGAAGTGAAATATTAATATTTCATTAGTATTGGCTCCACAAAGTCGCCTAGAGAAAGATATTTATGGTACTCGGAAAAGGTATTATACTATAAATTATACTGTATTGATTCTAGATCTTATAAAATATGTATTTGGTGGTATATTAATCGAAATTTGAAACTTTAAAGTCAGTTAGTGTCTATTTTGTTCTGGGGCCCTATTCTTGTTTTGAGATTGAGCACATTTTCATGTACCAACTAACTGTTAAGTTCAATATTGTATGTGGTCCTGGTATATTATTAAGTTATTCTGTGGTGGTACCTACCTAAAATGTTTAATATCTATTGTATTGCCAGTTTAAGATAAATTTAGTTCCTTGGTATTCCTATTTATCTACGCCTAAATTCAACGACGACGACCTACGACCTATTCCTACGACTCTACAAATAATATATATTTTGTTAAAGTGGTTTAGTCTGAAATAGAAGTGTTTTTAAACCTCATCGCGTCGTGCGCACATAAACTGTGCATAATTTAAATGCGTTTGAGGGTAGTCAATCGTTCCACGGGATGTTAAGTGGCCACGCCAGTATGCCATCCCACAACAGTTTAAAAAAAATAGTATAATGAAGCCACTATACTTCACCAAATATGATAATATTCTTATCAGACTAATTGTAACAGTTGACTGCTCCGTGGCTCAGTTGGCAGTGTTGTGGACTGAGTAAGCGTGTGCACCCGGGTTCGATTCCCGGGCGGGGCGAATATTGATATGATGAATATTGATGTTTGTTTCCGGACTGGGTGTGATGTTCGTTTCTGTGTGTATTTCGGGCACCCTAGATACAGGTTTTACCTAGTTAGGGGCTCTGAGTGTGATGTGTTATTATTATTATTATAATTTTCCACACTTCCATCTAAAAATAATCAACCCTTTTGATTTTATAAATAACTTGATAAAAAGCTTAGTTGAATTTCGGCCATTGCCGAAAGGACGTCTGGACATAGAGACCGTTGCCGGATTTCCAAATTTAAAAATATAAAAAAAAACTATAGACGTGCAAAATATGTGCAAGATGGACCCGCGGATTCGCGCGCTCTTTAGTTTAATGGAGGGTTCCGTAGAATTTGTGATTCTATATTCGCATTTTTAACAGCTCCGTAGGTCAGTTAGCATAGCAGTGATGTGGGCTGACTGGGCTGAAAATGCGTGTGCATGTGTGTGGTTCGATTACCGGCGGGGCGAACATTGTTATGTGAAATATCGATGTTTGTTTCCGGTCTGGGTGTAATGTTCGTCTCTGTATATGTTTCGGGCACCCTAGATACAGGATCTTCCTAGTTAGGGGCTCTGATTGTGATGTGTTATTATTATTATTTTTTAATCGTAGGTAAGTACTCCTACTTAAAAGCCGTAGGTACTTACATTAATGGAAGAAATCGCTCTAAGCGATAAGGTCACCCATTGCAAGCAAATTCTATTAATTTTACCTCAAATTGTATTTTGTACTTACTTTGTATCTCACTTGTATGCAAAAGAGTGAATTTCATTCTATTCTATTAATACACTGACGCGAAAAATAAAAAACTTAATAGTAATCAATATAATATATAAAACTCTTCCGTTACTGACTGACTGACTGACTGAATAAAATTAGCCCTGGTTTAGAAGAATTTTTCGAGGGTGGCGCTAGCTAATAGAATCGGTGTAATATGTACTTAAGAGGCATAGCACAGCTAAAGTAGCGCCACCCGCGAATAAAATTAATATCTTCTAAATTAAGGCAAATATCAAAAATGCGAAACAGTATTCTACTAGATAATGCAGCCTAGTATTTTTAGGGCACTGTTGTATAGCTTTTAGGTTACAGACTAAAGAAAACTACTGATTGTTGACAAAAGTGGCCGTTTTTAGCAACACTTTGTAGCTTTCTTTGGTTTTTAACGTAAAAGCTATACACAGAACAGTGCCCTAAAAATACTAGGCTACCCTATCTAAAGGAATACTGTTTTACATTTTTGATATTTGCCTTAGTTTAGAAGATATTGACTTTTTTCTCGGGTGGCGCTACTTTAGCTGTGCTATGCCTCTTAAATACCTATTTTAAAAAGAACCTTTTGATGTCAACTTCTTACTGCGCAACCCTAAGCCCCTTCGCTAGACACGTCCAAGGTCACGGCAAATGTCAGAAATATAATGCTTGAGGTCCACCGCACATCACAGGTGTTTGGAGACTAAGGCCTCATTTAGAGAGACGTGACTTTTTCGCGGGAAGCGTGAGGAAGAAGTCGGGCTTTTGTTTCTCAGTTTAATTAATTAGTTTTCCGTGGCTACAATTGTGCTAGTGTGGTGGTATTAGTGTAATAATGTGTCCTTTATGGAGAACTGTCTAGTGAAGTGAGAAATAAAGGAAGGCGCTCCCGAACAATTCTGATCGATGTCCCGCGAAAAAGTCCGTGTGAACATTGAAATGTGAGGCCACCCTCGCATTTCAATTCAGGTTAGGAACCTAGGTTAGAAAAAACAAAGAATTATATTACAGAAGACTTGATTACTAAGAAATAAACTACTGAAGACTTGGCTGTATGGACAAGTTCTTTTGCCTGCCCAGAATGGGCAAATTTGAAACAACAATTAGGGAGACGTGGCGCGTTGCGCGGGGCGTCGTCGTGAGGGCGCCGCCGCCGCCGTGGGCACCACCGACGCATCTTCTTGTACGAAATTGAACAAAAGCCTTGAATCTTGAAGCGCATTTACTGTGCCACCGCGTCTCAGTAAACAGTCTCACAGTCTATTCGTTTCATATAATCGCAGCACGCCCCGCATACCTCTAAATGCGGCCTAAGCATAATAATATGCGGTTTTATTCTTCATTAATTTATTAATCTTAGCCGACATACGTCAACAGCAACAGTTGAAGAACGTAGGCCTCCCCCACAGATTTCCAGAACAAACACAATGGGGGGATGATAATCGCTACGCTGGCAGGCGGGTTTGCAATCAGAGAAGGGAGTGCGCCCCATCAAGTTTTGCAAAGAAAGAGGTTGCTGTCCGTCCATCGGAAGCTCCCTAAGTCGCCTTTTACAACACCCATGGCAGGAGATGGGGTGGTGGTTTTTTATGCCATCAACCAGAACAAATTTTAGGGTAGTCTTTCCCTTCGATTTGATAGACTATTCAGAGTAAGAAATAATATAAGTATTTGTCGCACAAACACAAAGAAAAACAATAATTTGAAATTTAATTGCTGAGCCGAGTATCACACTGTCACACTATTATAAAGGCGAAAGTTTGTGTGTATGTGTGTATGTTTGTTACTTCTTCAGGCCCAAACGGCAGGAGCTATTTCAATGAAATTTAGCATGGAGTAAGCTGAAACCCTTGATTAACACATAGGCTACTTTTACTGCAGTAATGAACCACAGGGAACAGCTAGTATCAATATATATAAAACTCTTCCGTTACTGACTGACTGACTGACTGACTGACAGACAACGCAGAGCCGAAACTACTGGGCGTAGCAAGCTGAAATTTTGCATGTAGGTTCCTTAGGGAGTCTAGGTGAGCACTAAGAAGAAGGATTTCCCAAAATCCCATGGGAACGGGAAAAAACGGGATTTTTGTGTTTATGAGAAATTTGCGTGGGAAAAACCGCTGGGCAGCCTCTAGTAGTGTCATATAGGTAGATACTCTTAGACAACACACCGCTTACTCTTCAGCCATTCACGGTGGGCAGACAGCTTTAAACGGCGGTATCATACGACACGTATCACGAACGAAGGTTGGTTTCTGATTTTAAGATGAGACAAATGTATTAAAATTTAATTTTAAAGTGATAATTTACTAAAAACACGTTTCCGAAAATACCTACTCTTCGTCAACTTTTTACGTTTGGTACAGTTACAAGCACATCAACCAAATAAATATTTCAAAACTAGCTGTGCCGGCGAACTTCGTATCGCGCCTTACAATTTGTATGGAAAAAGAATAGAATAGTTATACTGAACAAAGAAGAACATGAATTTGTTACTTTTACTAACTGCCTCTCGATATCGATTTTCGTTTCTCAGGAATCTTATTGTATTCAAGTCGACCCGGCGAACTTTGTACCGCCTTAACTATAAATATTGTTCAAGAATAAATAAATTTAAACCTTCCTCTTGAATTACTGTACTCTTTATAAACGCCGCATCAAAATCCGTTGCATAGTTTTAAAGTTATATTATAAGCATAGCATAGGGACAGACGCATATTGATACAGGTTCTACCTAGTCAGTGGCTATACGGGTAAAGCGGTATTTATTATTATGAGGTAATATATTAAGTAAATGAGTTTACCTAACTACGTTTATTTATTTGTTAAATATGCAAAACGTTGGGCAGGTAAAATGCTGCGAAACCATAATGTGCAAAAAATAAAAGTTTTTTATTGTAAGTAAGGTATTTGGTTCTGTAGAGCAAAATGGTTCTGTTCTTAGTCTTGAGTTTTATGTTTATTTTAAGTTGGTTCTTATTTTAATTTTACTGAAAAACATTGAGTGTACATTTTTAAATAAGAATGTTCTCTTTATTGAACTTACTAAAATAAACAAATACGCTACCAAAAAGCGCGACCTTAAATATAATGGTAGTGAAAATATTTACCTTAACTTATTAAAAAAAATAACAAATTATTCTTTGCTAGCTACTTACTAAATTTTTTGGTAATTTTAGCTAGAGAACCTTAAAAACTAACGTCCAACGACATTCCGCGGCATCCGGTCGGCTCGGAATTTGAATATAGAAACGATATTTAGCACTGCGCCCATTGGTCGCCGCTAGACCGCCATCTTATTTTTTTTTACCTCGATCTAAAGACCAAAGGACTCATAGCCTAAGTATTCTAAAGGTAACAAATTACGATTTTAAATAAAAAGTTGTTTGTTGTTCCATTTTCGTCTTTAGACTCTATTGTTGGCTTTGCTAATGGGTCTGATCGGCAGCATGCCGCGGCAGGGTGCAGTCTGGCTCGCGTGCTATGACAGCTGTCTCCGTACAGTCTTCTGCTATTCGAGCTGGTCTGTTCTTCTGTGGACAGATGGTTTTACATTTCACTTTCCTGAAGCCGCATGGAGGACGCCCTTAGGATACTATGTTTTTTAATTAATAAGGTTTCATAGTTTAGTTTAATCGACTTGCAATAAGACATAGCTTGTATCCTTTTTAAATAAATTAAATATTTGATAAGGTAACTCTCTGCTCTGTCCATTATAATTATTTCTTCCATCCTTTTTTATCTTCAACAACATTTTTCGAATGTCTCCATGACTATATAATGTGACTTTTTACCAATGGATAGTGTTCTCTACAGGAAATAACTGAATAACAGTTATTTTCTAATAATTTATAAGTAATATATTTTTAACAAGAAATCAACCGGTACAGAAAACCGTGTAAAAACAAGTGAATATCAATATTAAATTTAATTTGAATTAAAGAATTGGAAACATAGTTATATCCGTAATCTTCATAAAAAATATAATTTAATACCCGGCCAGTATTATACCCAGCCAGTGTCTTCATGTCGGCCATGGAACTATAATGTCGGCGTAGACAAATAGAATTTTTTTTGCCAAATATCGCAAATACTGGATGGAGTAGCACACACAGTAGCACAAGTCATAGAAAATTTTACTCTCTAGTCTACACTAAGTACAAAGTTGTACAGTGGCGGACTAGGAGGCCGTAACAGATTTGTCTATGGTTTCGTCAGCCCTAGACTGTATTACCAAAGTACAAGAGCTATTTTGCAATACAGAAAAACCGGAAGTGTTACGCCGTCCGTGTCCGCAACTGTACTCAGTTCTGAGACTACATAACCTTGTAATAGAAAATGTAATTACTATAGTTTTACCTCCGCGAGTTTAATTGTGCTATTGATAGACGACGTCTCGATTTATAATGATAGTACCTACTACCTTACAGCGTCCGTCACGCGAGGATTTGCTCTGTACAGTGGCGGTCTAGGACTGAGTAACAGATTTGTCTTTGGTCTCCTCTCGTGTGCCCTTTTTTTTTTTTTTTTTGTAACGGGGAGAAATGCCTTACGCACTTCCCGTCGCTCGGGGGTGCGACGGGGGTGTGTGGGGATTGCACCCACTAAAACTCCCCGGTGGCCGCCTCAGCGATTTGGAAAGGACCCCGGGATTCGCCTCAAAGCCTTCCGCTAGGATCCTTCCCATGCATAGCTGCATTCCAGCTTCTGCCTCAGGGAGGGTATGTTCCTCCCTCCCCTGCACCACCACTGATGCTGCAGTGGCACAGTGCCACAAACTGTGCCGCCGCCCATCTCGGGGCCGTTTTCATAGATGTGAAGAGCCCCCGCTCTACACACCCACGACCCCGATGACCCCTTTTAGTCGCCTCTTACGACAGGCAGGGGATACCGTAGTACTATTCTTAAGCCCGTAACTACAGGGCCGTCCTCTCGTGTGCCCTAGACTGTGTAATACCAAAAAAAACGGAACAAAATAAGAACAGTACCTGTACCCTGTACAGTGGTGGACTAGGAGGCCGTATCAGATTTGTCTATGGTTTCGTCAGCCCTAGACTGTATTACCAATGAACAAGAGCTATTTTAGCAATACAGAGTAAAGTAAAAGTAAAGTAAAAAATTATTTATTCAATACAGGATACAAGATATCGCTTAATGAAAGTCAATTAGACTAATCTAATCGCTATTGATACCTTATTTGGTAAAGTATCCTATACTGATAGAGGCGAGGTAGTTCAGGGTGCCCACTAATTGGCTCAGGTAAACAAATGTTTGCCTTGCCTTACGACAAGAAAACCGGAAGTGTTACGCCGGCCGTGTCCGCCACTGTACCGATTATATTTATGTCTGTACCGTTTTGGTACAAGTAGGTATGTAGTACCTCAGTAATATTTATTATACTGTGGCCTCAGATAGTGGCACGGAAATTAATGTTGGCGGCTCTATCCATGTATATAAACCATCATTTTACTTTGCAAGACAAAGTTACTGATTTTGTGTACATAATCCACATTTAGCAAAGAATTATGGTTTTACAAAATACACAAAATCAATATACTTACTTACTTACATATTAAACATACAATGCTTTCGCCAGGATAAATAAAAAAACTCTAAAAATTTTAAATTTCGCGCCGCACAGAAATAAGCCTATATTACCTATATTGGTTTAGAAAGTCAACTCTACATATACATATTTCATTATCTCAACCGAAAGAGTTCACTTAGTCATATAGATCGCCATACATATTATCGCTTTCAGCGATAAGGTCGCCCTTGCATGCAAATTCAAATGTTTTTTTACCAATCATAATTTACTTTCGTACCTTACTTTGTGTGCAATAAAGTGTTTTTAACCGACTTCAAAAAGAGGTTATCAGTTTGACTTGTATGTATGTTTGTATGTATTTATGTTTGTCCGCGATTATCTCGCGTTTGGCTGAACAGTTTTTGATGCGGTTTTCTGATATGTATTCGTTACATTCAGGAGAAGGTTTTAGTACCTTTTTAACCAACTTCTAAAAAGAGGAAGTTCTCACTTTATGTATGTGTCTGATTGTTGAAGGCGGGGGTCTCTTTTTGTAAAAAAGAAATTATTTACTTTACATAACATAAAGATTGTCACAAGAACATATTTTTTGGGTGGTTTGCCGTATCGTCCCGCTTTGCAGGCGGGTTGGCGATCGCAGTGTGTCTCTTCAAGTATTTCAACGAAGGACGCTGCTGCCCGTCCTTCGGCTGTTCCCTTAGTCGCCTTTTACGACACCCGTGGGAGAAGATGGGGTGGTATTCTATGCCGCCACCCAATTTTGTATACTTATTAGGTATAGTGTAAATTTATATAAAAATGTTCGTAGGATCAGAGCTAGTTTTTTTTAATAATAATTTCTTCAGCTTTTCAGAAGTAACGTGGGATAATTTGAGTTCTAGACAATGTTAATAACTTTAATTACGATGGCCCTTAAGACAATGGAGTGAACAAAATAATCATATTTTTGATAAGAAGTTGATATCAATCAATATAATGAGTACCTACTCATATTAAATACTAGCAGCCCGTCCCGGCTTCGCACGGGGTAGACAATTTAGTCATATGTTGTTTTGGCTGGAGACAAAAATACAGCCCGATCAGATCAACGAAATAATCGTCGCTGAACTGCCTAATAAAGACGAAGACCCACTCCTGTATTTCGGCCCAACCGACTGAAGATGTCGGTTGATGCGGGCAGCTATGACTCTGTCGAGCAGCTTTCCCGCCTCGTCCAACAGGACGATAGGCCGGAAATCTGACGGAGCGACAGAGTCGGCAGAGTTTCTGATGAGGAACAGCTTGCCCGTTTTCCACCGCAGAGGGAACACACCTTGTTCCATACAGGTGGAGAACAGGCTGCGGAGCCGAATCTCCAACACCTCCGGCTTCAACGACAGGAACCAGGCCTTGGCTGGAATTCCATCCAAGCCTGGTGCCGTCTTTTTGCCGCGGAGGCGCTCGGCCGCCGCTGCCAACTGTGCCTCTGAGTGCCGCAATGGGCGGCTAGGGGAGAAGTACGTGCTGTGTAGCAGCATCTCCCCCAGCATGCAGGACACGAAACCCTCTCCCCGCGTTATACTCTCCGGCCGGAGCACGTGGTCCGCGGAGGGACGGACGGCTATGGCTGCGAGGCCTGAGCGGTCCGAGATCCATCCGTTGGGCACAAATCCTCCGAAATAGTAGGGCTCTGCCACCACCGCGACGTGAATTTGCCACTGCGCCAGACTCTGCATGAACAGGTCCATGGCTGTGGCGCAGTGGTTCAAGTTCGCCTGCAGGATCCGGGTGGCCATTACTGGTTCTGAGGCGGAACGACATCCATGGCCACCGCGAATTGGCTATCGGCGGTGGCAGGCCTAGGGGGACTACCGGGCCCCTTCCCCTTTCCTTTTCCCTTCCCCTTTCCTTTGGCCCCTTGGCTGGTCTTTCCGCAGCTGCCCAGACTGTGTGAGGCAAGCTCGCCGCTCGCCTGGCAGAGCGGGCAGCTCTCCTCAGCCTCGCAGTTTTGGGCAATGTGCCCTGGTCGACCGCAGCGGTAGCAGAGGCCACTGCGGTCGTTCTGCGAGGTGCAGTCTGCCCGGAGGTGCCCCGTCTCCTGACACCGGAAGCAGCGCCTCGTACGCCGCGGGAGGAGCCTAGCCCGGACAATGCTCTATCCGAGCTTGAGTTTTCCGGCGAGTGCGATCTTCCGCGCCGCATCTGTCGGGCAGCGTACCCACACTGCGCCGAGGCCCCTCTCGTTGACGATGCGCTCCACCTGGACGTCCGCCACCCTGCAACCACTGCTTGCCGCGACTGCGGCTGCGGTTTCAGCAGGGGTGACGCAATCGTCCAGATCCATGAGGCGCATCTCTGCGCTGCTCATGGGTCTGGAGACCCTCACCGTGTCTTCGGTCAACACCTCCCTTAGTTACTGGGCTAAGGCGTCTGCCTTGGCCCTGGCTTCTTCTGGAGGCCCGGAGATCTCCAGCAGGCGGGCACCGGTTGCAGCCGCACGGAAGCGGATGCTGTCGATGCCCAGACCTGCCAGGTCGAGCCTCCCTTTTGCAGCGGAGATCACCTGAGCATAGGTGAGACCTCCATGCACCACCGCTGCAGTGCGGGGAGTGCGCAGATTCCTGGCTGCTGCCTTGGACTTTTCTTTGCTTCGGCCCTGGAGTAGGGGCAGCCGTGACTGGAGCAGCCCGCTCCTAGTCCCTGTTCCTCTTCCTCTTCTTTTTCTTCTTTTTGCCCCTTCCGGCCTCCGTCACCAGGGTGCAGCAATCATCATTGGCCGGACCAGTGGGAGGAGGGACGTGAGGGGCAGAAGAAGTGCCCGCCTCTGGTTGCCAGGCGGGCGCTCGGGTCTTCGGGGCTGGGGCCGCTCTGGGCACCGGGGCTGCTCGTGGGGCCGGTGGGGCCGCACGAGGGGCGCGGCCGCTTTGGCCTTCGGGGTAGCTCGAGGGGCCGGGCCGCTCGAGGCACTGGAGCCGAGGGGGCTCTGTCCGCCGCCAAGGACGGCCGAGGTCGCTGGGCCGGGAGGAGGCGCTCGTCCAGGGCCTCCAGTCGCGCGTTCAACATGGTCCCAAACTGGACCATCATGTCGCGTTTGACCTCCTCCAAGTTGAGGGCAGAGGGGGCTCCAGACCGAGCAATCGTCCGGAGCTCCTCCATCTCCCTTCGGAGGAGGGCCATTTCTCCATGAAGGCTCCTCGCCTCCTCCCGGGCTGCCTTCGCCTCTCCCTTGAGGCGAGTGTTCTCTGCATCTGCATCGCAAACAACGGCCACGGCGCTATGGCGGTTTTGTTTACTGTTTGAATTTTTTAATTCGTAATATCTTTTGAATGAAAAGTCCAATTTAAATAATTTAAAATACTATTTTATAGGTATAAAGGTAAAATAATTTATTTGTATAAGGATTAATATAAACACATAAATAGCATGGTTTGAATTTGGTTAGCATTTTCATTAATGTTTAAAATGAAAAAAGTTGTTGTAGTGACATAACTACAATAGTTGGACATATGCTACCGCGGAGTTTTTTGTAGACATTATGATGTTCTTCAATATTGTTGTACATTATTTTCTTCTATCGCTAATAGTTTCGGCAGCGCATTCGACGAAAGACATTTTAAGACTCATTTTTCCACACCTTCGGTTACATTGTTCAAATTTTACCAAGGATCCCTAATTTTTTTCAAAATGAAATGTAGCCTATGTCAAATTGGAAGAATGTAGCATTCTATTGGTGAAAGAATTTCTTAAATCGGCCCAGTACTCTTTGAGCCTATTCATTACAAACATACAAACATACAAAAATAGGTACAAATCTTTCCTCTTTATAATATTAGTGTAGATGTAGATAAATATACTACTATATATTAAATATACTACTTATATTGATTTTTGGGAAGATCAGTCAAAGCCTAGGTGCAGATTACAGCGATGCTTAAGTCATTTGCGAAAAAAAAAACTTCAAAACTAAGGCAAATATCAAATACTAGAGGCTGCCCCGCGGTCTCACCCGCGCAGATTTCTCATAAACACAAAAATCCCGTTTTTTCCCGTTCCTGTGGGAATTTCGGGAAATCCCTTCTTAGTGCTCACCTACACTCCCTAAGGAACCTACATGCAAAATTTCAGCCCGCTACGCCCAGTAGTTTCGGCTCTGCGTTGTCTGTCAGTCAGTCAGTCAGTCAGTCAGTAACGGAAGAGTTTTATATAATACTAGAGGCTGCCCCGCGGTATTTCCCGCGCAGATTTCTCATAAACACAAAAATCCCGTTTTTTCCCGTTCCCGTGGGAATTTCGGGAAATCCTTTCTTAGTGCTCACCTACACTCCCTAAGGAACCTACATGCCAAATTTTAGCTTTGTACGCCCAGTAGTTTCGGCTCTGCGTTGTCTGTCAGTCAGTCAGTCAGTAACGGAAGAGTTTTATATATATAGATGATGATGGACGGTATGACACTAGATAATCTTGCCTAGTATTTTTTGAACACAGTACAGTAGTCCTAACTAAAAAGAACAAACTTATCCACAGATTGTTGCCAAAAGTGGCCACTTTTAGCAATTTATGTAGCTTTTTCTGATCTGATCTTTGGTCTTTAACCTAAAAGCTATACAACAGTGCCCTAAAAATACTAGGCTACATTATCTAGTGTCATACTGTGCCAAATTTTTTATAAGTATTTGTCTTAGTTTAGAAGATATTAATTTTTTTCGCGAATGGCGCTAGCATCGCTGTAAACTGACTCTTCACAAAAATACAGAACGCAAGGAGTAACGAAGTCCGCAGAGTCAGCTAGTTATTAATATGACTGTTCGAGTTCGAATCACTAAAATCAGGTACCAAAATACATTCTAGGTAGTCTAGGTACCTACCTACTACTCCCTCACTCGACCCACACGTTTTTTCCTTCGAATAAATAAATGCTGTTTTGACCTTTGATGTACTTGGCTAGACTCCCTAGCTTTTGATTGTTGCTAAAAACGGCCACTTTTGGCAACAATCCGTGTGTTACGCCGACCGTGTCCGCCACTGTACAACAGTGCCCTAAAAATACTAGGTTGCATTATCTAGTAGAATACTGTTTCACATTTTTGATATTTGCTTTAGTTTAGAAGATATTAATATTTTTCTACTAGCTGATACTTTAGCTGTGCTATGCCTCTTAAGATGCACTTGGCAAGACTACCTAGGACACTCGCTAAGACTGCATCCGATATAATAGGTCCAGTTGGTATGTAAGTAAATACCCATACCTAGTACTATTAAATAATGAGGTGTAATAAAGTATAAAAACAAATATAATTATATCCACGAAACTTATTGAAATAAACGATAATATCGATATCCAACATAAAAATATTTCGCCCCGCGCCGGGAATCGAAACTCCAAGAAGGTACAGTTGACATGACTGCCAACTGTACAGTGGCGGACTAGGTCGCCGTAACACTTCCGGTTTTTCTGTATTGCAAAATAGCTCTTCTTCTTTGGCAATACAGTCTAGGGCTGACGAAACCATAGAGAAATCTGTTACGGCCTCCTAGTCCGCCACTGTACCACGAGTGTTGTGGTGAATTATTTGACTGACTTTATATAGGAATTCCCAAAGTTCCTAAGAAATCAGGAAAACCGGGATTATACTTTAAAGTTTATAAAAGCGTAAGTATTCAAATAAAATCAAATCAAGGCATCCACAATACGAGATAAAAATGTTTTAACATTTAGAACTTTGATACAACGAGTTTCTTGTAGATTTGACCTCAGACTCTCGAAATTTATGATCTGAGACGTCACCTTATAAATATTCAAGTTGCTTTGTGAAAGAAAAAAATTAGGATATGTACCTATATAATATAGGATGATCCTATGATGATTTGTGAATGATTGGACAAGTAAGCCCACACATTTTTATGTCTAAAATTTTCTACGAATTCTTAAATAATTTTGTAATTGCTATGCTAAGATTTATCAAACAAAAACAAAATCTAAAAATCTTTACATCGTAGCGTCATCTAGTGAACAGTTTAAGATACTAAAATTTTACACCGACATCTAGTTCTAAAATTTAGAAACTGTTATAATTTGATTTATGTATTTCCCTAAACAGTTTTGCTACTCAACAACAGATGTCGCTGCTGCTTAGTTGCGAAAAATACCCCTTTCCGACTGACGTGCGCGCTGCGCATGTCAAAAATAAATGTCAATGTCAGATAACCAAGTTTGTGTGTGTGTGATTTAGAGTTCGGGATTTCGTCAAAAAGCAAGTCCGTGAGTCGAATTGTGGGATTATCAGGACGCGGAGGCCTCGGGCATGACTGCCTTCAGCGTAGGGACAGGCGCGGAAACTATTTTCTTTAATAACTAAAGTGCTATGGATTCACAAACTTCGATGTAGTGCCTCCACCAGCAGACTTGGATGTAGCTGGTTTTTCGGGGATTCTTTGTGATTTGTGGACTGCGACCTCAGTTTTACTGGTTCCTAAGCTTTATTCTAACAATCTAGATAGGTAGGTACTTTGTGATGAAGTTATCAACCCTTCAGCCAGTGAAATCTATTTTGGACTCCATCTAATTTTAAAAGTGGATAGCTACCAAATACTGTTCATGAATTTCTTCAGCAGAACGGAGTTTCATTGCGTAAGTATTCATTTACTATTTAGTAGCAAAACCACATACAATTTACTTACCAATTTTGTATACAATAGAGCCAAAAACTATTTTAACAAAGCTGTCAATAATTATCCTGAAAAATCACAATGATTGCCTAAAAATTAGGCATTTACACATCCTAAAACGACCCACCGACCCATGTATGACTCCTGGATAGGTAGGTACCTACTATATTTTAGTAAGTTAGTAGATAAATAAATCATTAATTGAATTGTTTACAATTTCACTTTCAAGATTCCTATAAGATTCTATTTTACCGTTATACTAAAGTTAATTTTTGATAATAATTTGAACTTATATGAAACCGGTTTCATTAAATTAGCTCTAAGCCCCAAGTACCTCATATTGTTCTTAATCAAATACAGGCATTTTACTGAACTTTAATGATATAGTGTTGGGAGCTGGCTATGTAGATTTTTTTTCTTTTCTGATTTTACTCAAAACACAGTCGATACAGATTTTCAATCTTGAATCTGGATTTTGGTGAAACATATTTCAGTAAGACATTTGCACCTAGACTTCTGTAGCACAAACACAACATAAAAGATGCTAAGTTGTGATTGAAAATAATATCTGAAAAGTTTGCAGTGATATTTTGATAGCGCCCATCTTTCCAAATATTTTTTTTTTTTTTATGTTAGTTGCATGCAGCCTTGCTGTTTGTGATATTGTTTATAACACATCATCACATCATCATCACACTCAGAGCCCCTAACTAGAAAGAACCTGTATCTAGGGTTCCCAAAACACACACAGAGACGAACATCACACCCAGACCGGAATCAAACATCTATATTCATCATATAAATATTTGCCCCGCCCAGGAATCGAACCCGGGCACACACTTACTCAGTCCACATCACTGCCAAGCCAACTGAGCCTCGGAGCAGTCAATATGTACTTCAATAATTCTTGATTAAACACAGAATGTTTTAACAACATATATTAAAAGCCCACCACCAATATTAAATACAATATTATAAAGAGGAAAGATTTGTTTGTTTGTTTGTAACGAAAAGGCTCCGGAAATACTGAACCGATTTGAAAAATTCTTTCACTGGTAGGAAGCCAGTCGGGGTTAATGTACAGGGTTAATGTACATTAACCCCGAGTGTCATAGGCTATATTAGATTTTCAAAAAAATTAGGGATCCTTGCCTAAACTCAAATAATGTAACCCGAGGTGCAATATTTTTTCCGTTGTTTACATATTTTGACAGGTAGTTTGATGTTGTTGTTTGATTTTTATTCGGCCATTCTGGCCAGTCATAGTCTATAGAGCCAAGTCTTGTAGTATCTTATATTCTATGGCGTAACAAAGTAAGCCGGGAAAGCTCGTATTAAATAAAACCGCTAATTGTAAAAAAATATGAACAACACTTGATTATGTTACTTAGCATTTTTAAGGTGCTGTAGCTTTTAAAATGAAAACCAATGTACTTAGATTAGAATAGAATACACTTCATTGCAAACAGAGTTAGATACAAAAGTACCTTGTTAGATAGAAAAGTGCATTGTTCCATTCACGGTGCAGGCAGACAAATTGAATTTGCATGCAATGGGCGGCCTTATCGCTAAAAGCGCTTTCTTCCAGGCAACCCAGATGTAGACCTTCTTTAGGCGACAATCAGTAGATTAGCCAGGTCTTAAAACTTAAGCCCTGTGGGTCCGGGCGAAGCCCTGTAGGTCCGGGCGTAAGAATAGGTTTACGGTATGCCCTGCCTGTCGTAAGAGGCGACTAAAAGGGGTCTTTGGGGTCGTGGGTGTGAAGGGCGGGGGCCCGACACACTCATTAAACGGCCCCGAGATGGGCGGCGGCACAGCTTGTGGCACTGTGCCGCCGCAGCTCCAAAGGTGAGCCGGGGATGGAACAACATGTCCTCCCTCCCCGACCACGAAGCTGATAGCAGCTGAGCGTGGGAAGGACTTCGGACGCTATAATGCGTGGTTCCCGGGGTTCTTCCCAAAAGCGTTAAGACGGCCGCCGGGGGGTTTTAGTGGGTGCGAGCCCCACATACCCCGACGCTCCCCCGGAAATGCTATATGCACTCCCTGCCCGTTACAAAAAAAAAGGTATTAAAACCTAGCCTTTCTAAATTTAACATGAAGTTTTTGATGAAAACATAATCTGCAGTGCAGTGTGAAGTCTGGACCGGTGCATGCCGTCATATAGAATTGGGCATGATTTCACCACAACGTATACCAACGTCAACGTTTTATAATTAGCATTTACGAGTATGACGCTTGACGTGATATTATGTCGATTGACACGCGTCCAGTCCGTTGAAAAGATCTGTTTGTTCTCTTTTGATGTGACGACGAGAAAACTATGCAACAGTGCGCTAAAAATTACCAAAGGGTTTGTCGAACAGACGGCGCTAGCGTCGCGCTAGAGCGCTAGCCTTAGGCTACGAACGCACAGGCGGTTTTATTTCCGCGCGGTGTCAAAGTTTGTTATTTAATTTTCAACCTTATTATCCCCGAGGCCTTAGGCCCCGAACGCACAAGCGTGTTTTTACGGTTTTTTATCCGCTTGTGCGCGATAACTTCCATAGGATTCAATATGTTACATAAAATCCGCGCGGCAAAAAACCGCCTGTGCGTTTGAAGCCTTAGGCCTCCTTTAAAAAGACACGGCGCGTTGTGCGGGGCGTCGTGCGAGCTCCGACGCGTTTCCTTACGATATCGATAGGCCTATGTTGACGTTATGTCGCCGCCCGCCAACGCGTCACCGTAGACGTCCCATACATTGCTATATAAATACGTTTGATTTGCAACGCCCCGCGTGATCCTAATTGCGGCCTTACGCGGCGCTAGAGCGTCTACTTGTAATGTACTAACAGTATTACGCTGTCACACAGAGCGCCCGGCGTCAGAGCGTTCTAGCGTCGGCGCTCTGTGTGACAGGGTAATACTGTCATAGACGCTCTAGCGCGGCGGAAGGCTAGCCCTCTAGCGCGACGCTAGCGCCGTCTGTTTGACAAAGCCTTTAGCAAAATTATCTTGTGACATAATACAGGATCACATTATTTTATTAGGCATGATTTATCAATACATAGTATAAAATAAAGTCGCTTCCCGCGTCTGTCCCTATGTATGCTTAAATCTTTAAAACTACATAACGGATTTTGATGCGTTTTTTTTTTCAATAGATAGAGTGATTCAAGAGGATGGTTTATAAGTATAATACATGCTTAAAATAATAATAGGTTAGGCGTTACGAAGTTCGCCGGGTCGACTAGTAATATAATAATTACTTCGCAATTTGCGCCAGTATCAGAGTTATAGGTCTTCTAATAATTTATTAAAATCAGAGAGTTTTACATAAAAATACTTTCGAAATTCTTGAATGAACTCTCATTGTCAAGATTACGTCATAGTTTAGCTATTCCTCTATTTTGGCAAAACATAAAATAAACATTGTTGTATAGGTACTTATTTAAATTTTAATTGTAAACTTGCCAAATTATACAATGTTTGCTTAGTACTTACACATTTCACAACCAGTGATGACTTACTATGTAATACCACCACAGTATAATAAATAGTACTACATACAGTATGGGCACTCCCTGCCTCCCTCAGCAAGTGCGGCCCCGCGCTCGGTCGGCTACCTCTAGGTTACCGCTCAGTACAAATAGCACGTCTGATCTCACTCACACAAGCGTGATACGCGTGCACGTACACGAGTTTCGGCTGTGCGCGAAGCAACGCGCCTTTTTTCTATGAACTGTCCGAGGTGTGGTAGGTAATACCGAGACAAGACGCTAAGGCTTCAAACGCACAGGCGGATTTTATGCGGTTTTATTTCCGCGCGGTTGGAAAGATTGTTATTTCATTTTCAACCTTATTCATAGGCCACGAAGGTACAGGCGAATTTTTAGCCGCGCGGAAATAAAACCGCGACAGCGGATTTTTAACCGCGCGGTTTTTTATCCGCTGGTGCGCACACTTCCATAGGATTCAGTATGATACATAAAATCCGCGCGGCAAAAAACCGCCTGTGCGTTCGTAGCCTAAGTATGTCCTTATGAAAAAGCTACTGAAAATGCAATTGTAAGGTCTATGCTCCCTTTCCCTGCGTGATAATAGAATACCACCACCTTATCTCCTCCCACGGGTGTCGTAAAAGGCGACTAAGAGAACTCCCGAAGGACGGGCAGCACAGCAGCGTCCTTCTTTGATAAATTTGAAGAAGAGCCATACTACTATCGCCAACCCACCTAGCAAACGATATAGCACGCCAACCGGCAAAAAAACCCTAATATTGGTTCTAGTGGCAAAATAATAACATGTGGCAGGTTGAAACAGTCAAAACCATACCTATCATTTTATCTACCACAGGCGTTATACCCACCACTCTACGCGCAAGCCTAGAATCAATAGACATACATCCCTCCACTTATAAACTCTTACAAAAAGCAGTTATCCTTAATTCATGCAGAATTGTCAGAAACTTCCTTTCTATTCGTTTGGCCGCAAGCCCGCGACAATATGAAAATACCTCTTCGGAGAGTTCATTCAATTAAGAATAATCATAACAATAATAACACATTACACTCAGAGCCCCTAACTAGGTAGAACCTGTATCTAGGGTGCCCGAAACATACAGAGACGAATTACACCCAGACCGGAAACAAACATCGATATTCATCATATCAATATTCGCCCCGCCCCGCGAATCGAACCCGGGTGCACACGCTTACTCAGTTCACATCACTGCCAACTGAGCCACGGAGCAGTCATATGTATGGGGAGACCAATGTCCAATAGTGGATCTTTTGGTTGTGTTGATGATTCCTGTGCTTGCTAACCCTACTGAACTGCGTAAAAGCTAACGCAAGAAAGCCAGTATGTCGTTTAGTAGCCTACGTCATACAGACGGACCGTGGTATAAATAGTACAATCTTTGTGTGCCCTGGGCTGGCCGACGCCCGTCGCTAGAATGTGAACTGAACTATAATGTTTACATTACACTGTAGCTTTGCTGATGAAAAGAGCTTGTTTGACGCTGGAAAGAGGTTAAGAGTTAAGACGCTATATAAGTTTTGAAGGTTTTTTAAATCAAGTAATTCTCTTACCGTCTTATTCATAAAGATACAGTAGATTTTAAGTAGCGTTACTGGAGGTCTACTTCTCTGGTTTGTTGTATGGTAAATACGTGACATCCAGTCTAAATTGATATACGTCAAATAACTAAAATGTTCTTTAACTTTTTATGAATAAGACGGTTAATCTATAGGAGTCAAAGATCTGGAATATCAATATAACCTTTTTGAGGATATAACAATTTTTTTTTAAGTGAGAAACATTACTGGAATCAAAAAACCTCGATACATTATTTCGTCAAAGATAACCTTTCCAAAAAACGGGAATAGCTAGTTCTTCGAAATTACTTACTAGCGTTTGTTAAAACTACCTAGGAATAATGATAATAAACAAAATCAAATTCTGGTAATTCAGATTTGATTTAAAAGTAATAATTAAAAAGATATTCAATATTTATTACTTTTTCCAATAAAATGTAGTAGCCGATGTGGGCGACTGATATATGACTGTCCCTTGCCCTCAGTATGCTATATCAAAGAGATAGACTCAGTTCATTAGCTCGTTCCATTTATTTGTCGTAAATCGTCTTAAGATAGGATTTTCTAAAACTTGTACTAGAAATAATAAAGAAATAAGTTCTTATGATATTAGGTATTTTCTGCTCACTTCTCAATTTTAGAAGTTTTAATTTTTTTCGCCAATGCTATTGTGACTTAGAATCTTAATCATGGCAGGGCATGTCGTTTCCTCCCCTTCTCGCCTCTGGAGCAGCACCGGCACGGCATAGTGCCACAAGCTGTGCCGAGGCTCATCTCGAAGCCGATTGATCAGTGTGTCGGACGCACGCCCTTCACACCCCGGAACCCAAGTTTTTAGTCGCCTTGTACGATTATAAAGCAGGGCACACCGTAGAGTAGAGCACTTCTTACGTCCATCCAGACCTTCAGAGCTTAGGAAACAACATGCCCACCCCGATCACGAAGCTGGACAAGGGAAGGAAACCGGACGCTGATCATCAATCAATGATTCCCGGTGTCCTTCCAAAAAATCGCCAAGACGGCCACCGAGGGATTTTAGTGGGTGCGAGCCCCACATACACCCGTCGGTCGCTCCGAAAGCCCTTTAGGCATTTCCCTCCGTTATGCCAAAACCTGGTACCAAGTACCAGGGCTACATAAGACAGAAGGAAGCGGCTTACATCTTTGTTCATTTGTGTCGATGATGTTTTGTAGTTTCCCAGTAAAAGCTTGACAGATGTCCCGTGGGTGTCAAGGTCGACATGTGACGTCATAGCATGAATGGATACACGTATTTCAACCTACGACCGAATGCCGGGTTCTGTTCCCGGGTGCGGCTATTTTTAACTGTGTTGCGTTGTAGTCAAGTTCAAGTGTGTTTGTATGAAAGTGTCAACTAAATATCTTTTTATTAAAACATTATAGGGTTCATGTGGTGTACTTTAACATACACTACCACCCGTATCTTACCACATGTTCGAAATAAATGTAATAATAAATGATTCTTTATTCTGATTATAATACTTCTTCGGCTGTTCCCTTAATCGCCTTTTAAGACACCCATGGAAGGAGATAAGGTGTCGTTACTATATACCGCCACCACAATGATTTTGTATAGAACTATACTATACATGGGTGTCTTAAAAGGCGACTAAGGGAACAGCCGAAGAAGCGGCAGCAATTCTTTTGGTGAAACACTTAAAAGAGCTTTTATACTGCTGCGATCGCCAAAAGATCTTTTTTTTTAAACAGGGGGACATATCTATCGCATTTCCCGTCGCTCGGAGAAGCGACGTGGGT
The DNA here is from genome assembly GCA_951802225.1 of Euspilapteryx auroguttella. Taxonomy (NCBI): domain Eukaryota; kingdom Metazoa; phylum Arthropoda; class Insecta; order Lepidoptera; family Gracillariidae; genus Euspilapteryx; species Euspilapteryx auroguttella. The sequence continues at coordinate 4,580,975 of OX637667.1, forward strand.
ATGTGGGGCTCGCACCCACAAAAGCTCCTGGTGGCCGTCTCAAAGTTTTTAAAAAGGACCCCGGGATTCATTGATGATAGGCGTCCTATGTCCTTCCCACGCTCAGCCGCTATCAGCTTCGTGCTTGGGGAAGGCATGTTGTTCTCTCCCCGGCTCGCCCCCGGAGCTGCGGCGGCACAGTGCCACAAGCTGTGCCGCCGCCCATCTCGGGGCCGTTTGATGAGTGTGTCGGGCCCCCGCCCTCCACATCCACGACCCCAAGGACCCCTTTTAGTTGCCTCTCACGACAGGCAGGGCATACCGTAGACCTATTCTTACGAACAGTTTCTACCATGTTTCTTTCGTCCTATATTTATTGTTTACGTTTCAAGCAATGTTTGTTGACATAAGCTGTAGTGTAATATTTCACGACGAGATCGTGTGCTGCTGATGTGTTTTATGTTTAATAATTTAATTTAGTCTCGATTGCGTCATTCGCTGAGAGCGTCTTGACTTGACGTCTTTTAGCTTTCCCGCCGAAATGGTTGGTTGTTTCCGGGTTTTCTTTTTCTATTGTCTACGCTACAAATAGCGTATGAAATTATAGGACTTCTGTCTGAGTACTTAACTTACCGTCAGAAACTCTGAGTCTAGGAAATGTCAGTCTCACGGATGTTCTCCGTGTAGTGGCGGCCGAGTTTTCACTCCTGCCTCGAGTCTCTCAATACTCCGTCAAAAGTATGCTTCAATGTCTTGGAGCCGGAGTTCGACTAAATTTGGAGCAGAAAACGTTATAGGTAGACCTTTTGACACTTTGGAGTGTTAGTTACGGGGCGGAAGAGCATCAGCGCCGTCCTTTGTTGAAAAACTTAAGGCGGTTCAAGCCACAAAATCAGTAGATAACTTTGTCTTGCAAAAACGATGTATTATATGTAACTAAAGGCTGCCCCGCGGTTTCACTCGCGCAGATTTCTCATAAACACAAAATTCCCGTTCCCATAGAAATTTCGAAAATCCTTTCTTAGTGCTCACCTACACTCCCTAAGGAACCTGCATGCAAAATTTCACCCCGCTACTCGCAGTAGTTTCGGCTCTGCGTTGTCTGTCAGTCAGTCAGTCAGTAACGGAAGAGTTTTTTAGATATTGTTAATGTGAGAGACGGTTATTTAGCTATGGGAAGTCATTCAAACTTTATTAAAAGTGATATACTTTCGCCCGAAAAAATAACAATTGTGAAAAAAATAATAATTTCGCGCCATACAGGCTTGAACCGCCTTAAGAGCCACCACTGCCATTTGATTGTCGACCTGCCTGCCAAGCGTGGCTATTATGGCAAACCACCACTATTTTTTTTGTCCTTGTGATGATCTGAGGGGGAAGTTCACTTCTCTTTCCTGAGATAATAATGATGAACAAAATGTATTGTATGAAGAATCACAAGCCCAACTTCGTAATCTTTAAAATAAAATCGCCTGTACAAAATTCAAATAGATTTTCTATCACAATAATTAGGCACTCGACCAACAAAGAGAGCCGAAAGATTTCATTTTCATCTCGGGGCTGTGAGGTCAATGCCCTGCCGCTCGGCAGTTTTCGCCTGCGACCCGAGCTTTCCCGAAAGGTTAATAGGTCAGCAGGACGCTTTTTCATAGCCCCCGGGATGCGGGGTAGTTACTGCCAATTTTTTTTAAACTAAGAATCACATTACTTCCATTCTCTATACTTTCATACATACATACATAACGTCACGCCTGTATCCCATAGGGGTAGGCAGAGACAATTGATTTCCATTGCTACGATCCTGACACACTTTTTTCGATACTTTTACAGTCTTAAGCCTTTTCATACACGCACGGCGGTTTCGTGAACTCTTAACTGAAATAAATGACTATTTATTTATTTTTTTATTTAACGCGGCCTTTCTTCAGGACGTCACCAATTCTCTATACTTAACTTAGCATGATTTATCATCATCATCTCAGCCGGTAGACTGAAATGAACCCAATGTTATGATAGAATGAGTCTCAAAATCTTTGAAAAGTCGGCTGATCGTTAATTTAGCCCCTCTGCTTGTAGCGTTTCTCTTTGAGGCGAACCTTTGAAATGAAAATTCGCTGAAAATTACGGAATTTCAAAATCCAAACCAATGCTGCTTGTGTTAGGGCATGTACTGTATTTATCCATAAGAAGTAAAAATTGTTTTCGAATGCAGTCATAGATAGTGAGACGTTAGTTCTTCGTTTGTCTTGCTAAAACTCGAGAACGGCTGGGCCGATTTAGGTAATTGTCTCAGGTGTTGGGGTTTGCCTGAAAGTATACATTTAGATTAAGTTTTTTTTTAAATGTCCTTGCATTGCAACGCTCTTAGAATTAAATAATTCATGAAGGCAAAGGTTATTTTAAGGTACCAAGGACTCATAACGTGTAACAATGATATTTGCATTTAAACGAATATATGTGGAATTTCTAAGCATGCATTGCAAGGCTACATAGTTTTTCTAAAACGGGAACAGAATATTTACTACCAGCTGATACGGCGAATTTCATACCGCCATAAAATTAACAAACTAGGTTTTTTGTATTGCCGCCTGAAGGGAGTTAGGAACACTTATCTCAAACCCCGCTCCAAATTGATATGTCGTAGTAAGATTTGATAATTAGGTTTTTTTGCAAAAAAAACTGGAGATTTTGCGAAAACACGGGGATAATTTGATATAAGCATTACTTTTTTTTAATCATCTTGACATAAAGCAGTTTTTTTTTTCAATTATACTAGGTTTTTTGCAAAAAAAAACTGCTTTATGTCAGGATGATTGAAAAAAAATTAATGCTCATATCAAATTATCCGGGTTTTCGCAAAATCCCTAGTTTTTTTTTTGCAAAAAACCTAATTATCAAATCTTACTACGACAGATATAAGTCACAAAAGTAAGTAAGAGTTCCGACTTCAACGCAGTGAGCGTACGCTCGACGGAGTATGAGACGGCTCGGCTCGAGCCAGGACAATTTGTACTCAAGACCCACTTGTTTGATTTCAAACTTGAGCGAGTTGAACTCAAAACACTGACTGTGAATGACTGCCTAAGAGATAGAACATTAACAAAAAAAAAACATTAATTTCCTTTATTTTTAAAACTAGTCGACCCGGCGAACTTCGTACCGGTTAGTATTACTATTTTGAACATGTATTATACTTATAATCCTTCCTCTTGAATCACTCTATCTATTTAAGAAAACCGCATTAAAATCCGTTGCATAGTTTTAAAGATTTAAAGCATACATAGGGACAGACGCGGGAAGCGACTTTATTTTATACTATGTATATTGAAGACGCAAATAATTTTGAATTGTTCAATATCTAAGGAATATAATGTTTGTTTTCTAAAGGGGCTTTAGGCAACAAATTGTTTCAGCAAATTTCTTAGCAATATCGAGTGCATCATTATCCAATTTTTTTTTCGGCCTTGGTTTTAAGGTTTTTTTTTTCGAGTTTATCGCTTGAATCGCGGATGGCGCAGGCACTAAATACCGCATTACATTAAGATCTAACTAGGAAGAACCTGTATCTAGGGTGCCCGAAATATATGCAGAGCACCCAGACCTAAAACAAACATCGATATTCATCATAACAATGTTTGCCCCGCCGGGAATCGAACCCAGGTGCAACACGCATCTCAGTCCACATCACTGCCAACTGGGGTACTATTATGGCCGCATTTGAAATATTGCTTTTCGTCCTCTGGCGTGTCAAAGTCAATAGAAAAAAAAACGGAATGAGGACAAAAAGCAATATTGCAAAAGCGGCCGTAATTTTAGCCCCTCTGAGCTACGGAGCAGTCGAAACCCTGTACACAATGTTATCTCAAACTACAAAGGCCCTTCCTAGGGTTTCCCTATAAAACCTAGCGTTCCGGGTAATCGATTCGGTCGACCTGAGTGCGTCGACCTCCCTCTATATAGGTGACCCGGGAGAGAACCGGTACAAACCAGGATAGGATAAATAGGACAACTTTAAATAGGTTGGAGGAGTGAGTGCATTGCGCAGTTGTTTGCGAAGCTGAAGCAATCTATACCAATATTATAAAGAGGAAAGATTTGTTTGTTTGTTTGTAACGAATAGGCTGAACCAATTTGAAAAATTCTTTCACTGGTAGGAAGCTACACTATCCCCGAGTGACATAGGATATATAAGATTTAAAAAAAATAGGGATCCTTACTTTAACTCAAATAATGTTAGCTAAGGTGCAATATTTTTTCCGTTGTTTACATATTTTGACAGGTGGTTTGTTGTTGTTGTTTGTTTTTTTATTCGCCCATTCTGGGCAGTCAAAAGAACATAGTCTATAGAGCCAAATCTTTAGTAGTATCTTATATTCTATGGCGTAACGAAGTAAGCCGGGACAGCTCGTCATCAATATGTATTTAAAAAAACCGCATCAAAATCCGTTGCGTAGTTTTAAAGATTTAGCCAATCCGTTTGGGTTCTACAATGCCACATACAGAATACACACGTTAAACACCCCTCTGATTTTTCGTCGGGGTTTAAAAATATAATAGTTTATCAGTTTGATATTAATCTGGAATAAAGGACTTCACTGATTCGCCATCTCTTCTTTGTTATTATTGTTCTATTTCTTTTTCGTGTTACATATCATTAACTAGCAGGCGTATCGAGGGTTCCAACATAGAAAATCGCTCTGCTGGCTCTATTAAGTACGGATTACTAACTGAAACAGCTGGCCCGATGACTCACCGACTACCGCAAGTCCGCAACCTTGTGTTCATGCGACCTTGGTACCGCCTTATCATAGTTTGTGTTTATTTTTTATATAATGCTGGCATTCAATTCTTTTCTTCTTTCTTTTTATTATGTTACTGAGCTGACCTGGAGATCTTAGGCTGGAATTCACAGTCTGTGTTTGGAGACTACTCGGTCGAGTATGACACTCGGACGAGTCGTTCCCGTGTACTGATTATTCTGTCTCGAACCGTCTCATACTCCTTCGAGCGTATACTTTAATTTCACGAAGTCGGAACTTGATTATCTATATCAATTTAAAGCCAAGAACGATTAAAAGATACATTTTTGACACTTTTAATGTTATCCTAAATTTTAATTGTAATCAATATATATAAAACTCTTCCGTTACTGACTGACTGACTGACTGACTGACTGACTGACTGACTGACTGACTGACTGACTGACTGACTGACTGACTGACTGACTGACTGACTGACTGACTGACTGACTGACTGACTGACTGACTGACTGACTGACTGACTGACTGACTGACTGACTGACTGACTGACTGACTGACTGACTGACTGACTGACTGACTGACTGACTGACTGACTGACTGACTGACTGACTGACTGACTGACTGACTGACTGACTGACTGACTGACTGACTGACTGACTGACTGACTGACTGACTGACTGACTGACTGACTGACTGACTGACTGACTGACAGACAACGCAGAGCCGAAACTACTGGGCGTAGCGGGCTGAAATTTTGCATGTGGGTTCCTTAGGGAGTTTAAGTGAGCACTAAGAAGGGATTTCCCGAAATTCCCACGGAAACGGGAAAAAACGGGATTTTTGTGTTTATGAGAAATCTGCGCGGGTGAGACCGTGGGGCAGCCTCTAGTCTTTACTATATTCTTCGCAATTTTTCCGTTTTTTTCTCACCTTTCCTGTTCTCAAGATTTAGCTATACAAACGAACAGCAATTTACATAAACATAAATACATAATCTCACGCCTATGTTCCCCGGAGGGTTAGTCAAGTCAGAGGCACCAGCTCATTGAATGAGCCCACAAGAGGCATCCAGCTGGACCCACGTTTTGAGCAGAGTTTTATAATGCAGATAGTTATATAACGCATCACAAGCAGAGCCCCTTACTAGTACAACCTTCTGGTAGGTTGGCTTTTCCACTTACAAAATGTAACTTAATAAAAAAAAACACGAAAAGTGAAAAAAACACAAGAAATCGGCATAACCCTCTGGGTTATTTCAACATTTAAAATTTCAAAGGAAGCTATAAAAATACCTTTGTAAGTTTGTACCAAGTTTGAATTTTTAAGGATTCCAAAAAAAATTACTCTTAAGTTTCGAAAATAATTGAACCAAACTTTTGAGTTTTTAGGGAAGCCAATAAAAATTAAACGAAAAATATTTTTACCAGAAATTTTAACCTAAACGGGTCAACTCCGAAAGTTACCCTTTCCAAACCCCGCCCAGGTTTCAACCCCAACGTTCCTAGGTCACCCGTGCGCCGTGACCTGACCAGGGTGATTCACGCACTATAGTACGACCTAGATTTTGAAATCTAGATTTCATGTAACCTGAACTTTGCCTTGCCTATGCCTAGATTTAGGGGTGCCACTTAATTTGTTTTTTGTAAACCATAATGTCGGCCGGAAGACGTCCACTGCTGGACATAGGCCTCCCCCACAGAACGCCACAGCGACCGGTCTTGAGCGACTCTTATCCAGTGTATTCCCGCAGCCTTCACCAGGTCGTCTGACCACATTGGTGGGGGCCTGCCTACTCTCCGTCACAGTCAACTCCACAACTAAATTTTAACATTAAAATTTTTTATGTCATATATTTAACTTTTTAACCGACATCAAAAAAGGAGGTTTTCAGTTTAACCTGTATGTTCTTTGTCCGTGATTATCTCGCGCTTGGCTGAACCGATTTGGATGCGGTTTTCAGAAAAGTATTTTTTACAATCACGAGAAGGTTTTAGTTCCGATTTTGACCCACTTTGTAAAATAGGAAGTTAATTTATGAGTTTATTGAAGGTGGGTTCGTTTTTTGTACAAAATAAATTATGTGTTTCTGACAAATGTATTACAATAAATTTGTTTAGGCATCCATTTGAATTTCAAACTTGCATTTGGCAACCCTAGTAAGGCTAATGACTAATGAGCTGTTCTAACATGCAAAATGATGCTTTATCGTGTTACAGTTAAAATACAGTTTTGTTTGCTACCTTTATATTGCCCTTGGCTTTAGTATGAGTCATCTATCAATGTTCTAGTAAATTGTAAGTTAGTATTCTGAACTTTCGATCCCGCAGAGAAATCCCGAGCATAGCCCGCTCCATGGCTCGTTGAGCTACTCGGAGCCTGTTCATAAGCCCTATAGTGAAGCACCACGTTTCAGAACCGTATGTCATCACTGGCAGCACACATTGGTTAAATACCTTCGTCTTCAGGCACTGAGGAATATTGGACGAGAAGACGTTGCGTAGTTTCCCGAACGCCGCCCATCCGAGCTGGATTCGGCGATTGACCTCCTTCTCGAAGTTGGACCTACCTAACTGGATGGTTTGTCCTAGGTATACGTACTCGTCGACAACTTCGAGAACCGAGTTCCCAACCATAACTGGGGTAGGCAGAACATGGACATTAGACATGACCTTCGTCTTGTCCATGTTCATTTTAAGGCCCACCTGTTGGGAGACTCGGTTGAGGCCTTCGAGCATCGTGCTGAGTTCCTCCATCGACCTTGCCATGACTACGATGTCGTCAGCAAACCGAAGGTGAGTGATGTATTCGCCGTTAATATTGATGCCCTGCCCTTTCCATTCTAGAAGTTTGAAGGCGTCTTCTAAAGTGGCGGTGAACAGTTTCGGAGATATAACATCTCCCTGTCTCACGCCTCTGTTCAAGGGAATAGCCTTCGAATTCTGTTCCTGTACTCGGACAGACATGGTGGCGTTGCTATACAAACACTTCAGCACTTCGATGTACCGATAGTCAATCCGGCATCGTTGGAGGGACTCTAGCACCGCCCATGTTTCGACCGAATCAAAGGCCTTCTCATAGTCCACAAACGCTAGACATAGCGGCAAGTTATACTCTTCGGTCTTCTGTATAACTTGCCGCAGCGTATGTATGTGGTCTATGGTACTAAAGCCTTTTCGGAAGCCGGCTTGTTCGGGAGGCTGGAAGTCATCAAACCTTCGTTCGAGACGATTGGCGATGATCCTGGAAAACAGCTTATAAACATGGCTCAAAAGCGAGATGGGCCTATAATTCTTCAAAAGGGTTTTATCGCCCTTCTTGAAGAAAAGCACCACCTCACTTCTGTTCCATGCTTCAGGCGTGGTCCCTTCGAGTAGGACAGAATTAAAGAGCCTCTGAAGGACTTTGAGTACCGGTGTTCCACCCGCTTTCAGAAGCTCTGACGTGATTCCATCCTCACCCGGTGCCTTGTTGTTTTTAAGCAGTTTCAGGGCCATCCTTATCTCGTACAGGCTGATGTCCGGGATATCTTCGGTATAGTGTCGGGTTAGTTTGGCTCTAGGGTCGTTAGCCGCACTAGTAACAGGCTTAATGACCGAATCGTATAGCTGTCCGTAGAACTTCTCGATTTCCCTCAAAATTTCCGCTTTCTTCGACGCTATACTGCCGTCATCCCTCTTCAGCTTGGTCATTTGGCTTTGCCCAACAGACATATCTCTTGCGAACACTTTGGAGCCTTTATTTCGCTCTATCGTATCCTTAATACGCGCAGTATTAAAGACACGGATATCGTGTCGCAAGGCCTTCGAGATCTGCCTATTGAGCCGCCTATATGACGCAGCATCATCGGGAGACTGCAGTCTAAGCAAGCGTCGTTCAGCCATAAGTTTGAGGGTGTCTTCAGAGAGTTTCTGAGTTCTAGCGGTACGGCGAGTCCTAAAGAATTTAGATCCGACCGTATGGACAGTTTTTACGAACCTGTTATTGATCTCGTCCACTGATGCGTCGTCTAGACAATCAAAGCGATTAGAGAGCTCGAGTTGAAAGCTCTCGGGGTTTTCGATCTGAGCGAGGGTAGGACGGAGCGTAGACTTCATCAGGCGGTACCGTTCAAGTTTAACGTTCACATTCAATGTGCCTCTTACTATTCGGTGATCACTGCCGGTTTTTACCCTATGAATCACGGAGACATCATTGAATATCCGTTTCTTGTCGGTCAAGATGAAGTCTATCTCGTTCCTAGAACCACCAGGGCTCATCCAGGTCCATTTCCTATGAGGTGGCTTCTGGAAGAAAGAATTCATCATGAAGAGTCCTTCTTTCTCCATGAAATCGGCCAGCCTCTGACCTCTAGGGTTCCGTTGCCCATAACCGAAGTTCCCCACTCTCAACTCATGCTCGCTTCTCTTGCCTAGTTTCGCATTGAAGTCCCCCATAACAACATTGAAGTGAGTTTTATGCGTATGTATGGCCCGACTAATGTCCTCATACATAGACTCTACTTCGTCATCTGAGTGTGTCGAGGTCGGTGCATAGACCTGAACGACCTTCAGCAAATATCTTTTAGATATTCTGAGTGTTAGGTATGCGACCCTGCTCGACACACTGTCGATGGTAATAATGTTGCTAACGAGGGACTTGTGGACGAGAAACCCGACACCACCTTGGGACAGTTGGTCGCCCTCCCGGTGGAAGAGCAGGTTACCCGATTTCAGGGTTATCGTGTCCTGTCCCTGTCTACGGACTTCTGATAGCCCTAGAATATCCCACCGTAACCTGCTCATTTCCTCTTCCAGCGCAACAATCATATCGTCAGTCCTCAAAGTGCGGACGTTGTGTGTTGCCAGGGCCAGTTGTCGTTTAAAGGGGTGGTAGCCGACCGTCCGGGGATTCTTAGCACCCCTTGCCCCGCCGTTACCGTGACCGCTACCGTGGTCAGGAATAGCGGGGCTGCCGGGGACTAGGGGCCTGGGCACATGTTGACTATTCATGAGGGGGGGGTTGCCATACTCGCCACGCTTGGCAGGCGGGTTGGCGAGCGCAGTATGGTGTTGTATAAACCAGAAGACGCTGCTGCCCGTCTTCTGGTGCTATCCCTCAGCCGGGTCCTACGGCTCCCACGGGAGGAGAGGGGAGGGCGACATTCTAACGCCGGCGCCCGCGGCAGAGAAACGCAGAGAAACCAGGGTCACCGACATAGCCAAGCGGATAAGCTCGTTGAAGTGGCAATGGGCAGGTCATATAGCCCGCAGAACAGATGGCCGCTGGGGCCGAAAAGTTCTCGAGTGGAGACCACGGATCGGCAAGCGCAGCGTAGGACGTCCACCGACCAGATGGACGGATGATCTGCGCAAGGCTGCGGGTCCACGCTGGATGCAGGCCACCTGCGATCGGTACAGATGGAGAGCCTTGAGGGAGGCCTATGTCCAGCAGTGGACGTCCTACGGCTGAAATGATGATGATGATGATGATTCTGAACTTATTTGTTTTTATGACAATATGAGCTGATCTGAGATTTATTCCACGATAGTTCCGCATATGCAATGCGTATTTTTATGTTTTCTTTGTAAATAGACATAGACAAAGATAGATCTTTATTTGCGCACACAAAACACACAATATAAGAAACACAAAGAACAAATAACGAAATAAAATTGACAAAAGTATTGTATGTGTTGTGGGCGCAAAATGGCCCCGACTCAGCTTATGTTGCAAGCAATGCAGTTGCATTGATGCAACGCTGATGATTCTGCCAGAACCATAGGAGTGCGTGTGTTCTTATATTATACACAAAGAATCAAGTGAAAATATTAGCAGTGTTCACATTACAGTATACAAAACTATTAAGGGTTAATGTATAATCTTGTATCGAAAAAGGCATTTTTCCAAATTTATTGAAGTACAGCAAAATCATTCCAATTTTTAAATCTGGAAATACCGAAAACCCCACTGATTATAGACCAATCGCGGTTCTTCCAGCCTTAAGTAAAATATTTGAAAAACTTATTCTTGCACAAATAGCGTCTCACTTCTCAGTCAATAACTTCCTACACAAAAATCAATTTGGTTTTAGGAAAGGGCGGTCTACCTTAGACGCAGGTCACAAACTCATCAGCGATGTCTATGGAGCCTGGGAGGATTCTCACGATGCTATTGGGGTTTTCTGTGACCTCTCGAAGGCTTTTGACTGCGTTGATCATGAGACTTTGCTACTTAAATTACAGCACTATGGCTTACTTGATAAATCACTTGATCTACTTGCCTCTTATCTTACTGATCGCGACCAACGAGTGGACGTGGGTGGTGCGGTGTCTGCAGGTTGTCCTATCAAGATTGGTGTACCTCAGGGATCGATATTGGGGCCTTTCCTGTTCCTAGTCTACATAAATGATCTCCCTTACATGTTAGATAAACTTACTGATGTTGTCCTCTTTGCGGACGACACCTCTTTAACATTTAAAGTTAAACGAGGTGACTCACTCAACTTAGATATAAACAAAACATTAGTGGAGATTTCTCAATGGTTTACTTCTAATAATTTACTTTTGAACGCAAAGAAAACTAATTGCATTAAGTTTTCCTTGCCAAACGTGACTGCTTATGATACAGACATACATTTGGACAATAACAAGCTTAATCTGGTAAATCAAACTGTATTCCTTGGTATCACTCTAGATTCGAAACTTCAGTGGGGCCCCCATATCTCAAATCTTGCGGCAAGGCTCAGTTCGGCTGCGTACGCAATCTGGAAAATCAGAAAATTAACTGATGTTTCTACCGCGAGACTTGTGTATTTCAGTTACTTTCATAGCTTAATGACCTATGGCTTGCTTCTATGGGGAAGAGCTGCAGATATTAACGTCATTTTTATACTACAAAAACGCGCAATTAGAAACATTTATCAGCTTAAAGCTCGCGAGTCCCTCAGACAAAAATTCAAAGAAATTGATATTTTGACGCTTCCGTCCCAGTACGTCTTTGAAATTATTATGTATACTCGTAAAAACTTACATATGTTTGATAAAAAATGTGATAAAATTAAAGACCTTAGAACGCGTAGCAAAAACAAACTAAGTATTCCACAGAACAGACTAAAACGGACAAACAAATGCTTTATAGGAAACGAAGTAAGATTTTATAACAAGATCCCTGAAGAGATTTTGATCCTGAATGATAATGAGTTTAAAACTCGTATCAAAAAAGGTTTGATTAAGAAAGCTTATTACAATGTTGATGATTATGAAAACGACAAAGACGCATGGAAGTAGTCTAGCTCTGCACGATATTTTCATTATTTCATGTATGTACTTTAAATCTTATTAATTTATGTTCTTTGTATTGTAAATTGAAATGTAATGTCACATATATAAGAACAAAAAAAAAAAAAAAAAAAGAGAGAAATTGTAAAGTAGAGTTTGTTACCCCTTTCTTCTCTACGCTGTAAAATCATTGCGAAAGGGAGTAGAATCATTTGACAGAGGAGGGCTCGTTTGGGGGCGTCTCCAGGCGACCATTGTCGTAAGGCAAGGCAAACATTGTTTGCCTGAGCCAATTAGTGGGCACCCTGAACTACCTCGCCTCTATCAGTATAGGATACTTTACGAAATAAGGTATCAATATTAATTAGATTAGTCTAATTGACTTTCAATAAGCGATATCTTGTATCCTGTATTGAATAAATCATTTTTTACTTTTTTTTACTTTTTTTACTTTACAGTATTAAATATTGACCCTTGACTCTAGGGCTGACATTCACAGTCGAGTCGCAGCTCGAACTCGCACTCCAAAGTGTCAAAATGTAACTTTAAATCGTTCTCCGCTCCAAATTGATATACATACATAGTCGAGTTCCGACTTCGTGACAGTGAAACATATGCTCCACTGAGTATACGACAGCTCGAACCAGGATAATCAGTACTCGGGAACGACATGTTCGAAATAAGACTCTAGCGTGTGGCCTCCAAAACACTGACTGTGAATGTCACCCTAGGTCTCTTCTTACGACTCTCACGGGATGGTGAAATTCTATGCCGCCACTACACGGTGCCCCGAGCGTCGCATTTTACGACACCCGTGGGAGGAGATGGGGTGGTGGTATTCTATGCCGTACCCACACGGCGCACCCCCTATATTGCTGCATAACTTCGGCATTTCCGCACTTCCGTGACCTTGTCTAGGTTGACCCCGTGATTAGTCTAGTCAGATAGACAACGTTTTGTTAGTTGATATGTTACCGTTATAGGTGAAGGTGACGGGTGTTTTTAGAGGTTTAAACTTCGTACAATGGTTTTGGGTTTATTTAAAATTAGCTGTGCCTGCGACTACGTTTGCGTGGAATAGTGACTTTTAGCCATATTTTCTCAACGTTTAAACTTTCCCTGACGACAATAAACATTTCTCAAACCTAAATTAGCTAAATCACGGCCCAGCCGTTCTCATGCTTTAGCGGATTTGAGAGGACCTCAAATTGAGCGGAGTGGAGATGTGGAAATAACGAACAAAACATCTCCTATCCTGTAAAATCATTGCGAAAGGGAGTATCATTTGACAGAGGAGGGTTCATTTGGGGGCGTCTCCAGGCGACCATTGTCGTAAGGCAAGCTGAGACGCTTGGTGGGCACCCTGAACTACCTCGCCTCTCGCAGTATAGGATACTTTACCAAATTAAGGTATCAATACCAATTCTAAGAGTCTTTCAATATGTGATATCTTGTATCCTATATTGAACAAATAATTTTTGACTTTGACTTTGACTTTGACTCTCGTCTTCCTCTCCTTGCCGCTTTGGTGAAATCCGGGCTTCGGGAAATTGGGAAGTCCAATTGTTGACAGAAGTTTGGAAATATCCTTTTCCTTATTTGTTCTAGTGAAAGAGACTATTGATTTGTTAATTATTATATTATTGGTTTTATGTTATGAAAGAAACAAAGTATGTGTTCACCATGAAGCTTATTGTAGCTAGAATTTCTTTAGTTGCTTACACGTTTTGTTTCACGGTTGGGGTGAAGGTTGAGTGAGTCAAAGTTTTCTGAATCACCGGTTGTTTGATATATACTTTGTAGCTATCTATTTTTATTTTACCAGATTTCGTTAAACTGAGTTTCTTCTAAACCATGGCCGAAATCTAAAATATGCGTCTTTGACTCCCTAGATAATCTTGCTTAGAAAGTTTAAGGCCCTGTTGTGTAGATCGCACCCGTACGCCCCTTAAGTAACGAAAATAACGTTGCACCAAACCTAGGCTAGTTCTGTGCTGTAAGGTCTTATCAAAATTAAATATGCTTTGTTTGTTAGTTTGAATATTAAGTGGTGTATTTTAAATTACCTTTTCTTTGTTGCAGATTTATGGAGTCTTCAATATGTAGCAAGATATAAAATCCGCGCTTTACCGCCAACCGCCATATTGAAACCATAGACAATAGATAAAAAAAGAAACATGCAATCCGTCAAAAAACCGTCCACTTTTAAAAAAAGAAATCGGACCCTGTAAAGAACGCGCGAGTGAAAAAGTCACGCAGAGCTTAATAAAAATGTGTTCCAAATTTTAAAAAAATTCGTCTTCACGTTTAGAAGTTTTAGGATTTTTTCTAATTAGTAAAAAAATAGATGCCTTCTTACTAGCGTTAGTTTCTCGGTCCAAAATTGATGTTAAATAATAAAATTTACGTTTAATTTTTACAAAACAACTTAGTAGTGTCATTGTAAAATAGAAATTGTTGTTAATTAACTTTAAAAATAAAAAAAATATAATTAAACAATCGATGGTACGTGTTTTTTAGAATAAAGGTAAGATTATCTTTACATTTTAGTCGACTAAAATCCATTTTTACATGCTATATAATATTATAAACTAGTCGACCCGGCGACTTCTTACTGCCTAACCTTTTAATATGCGGTGCATCTATTTAACTTAAAAACCCTCCTCTTGAATCACTCTACCTTTTAATACAAACCGCATCAAAATGCGATGCATAGTTTTAAAGATTTAAGCATACATAGGGACAGACGCGGGAAGCGACTTTGTTATAAACTATGTATTGATTAATGTGAAAGTAACTCTCTCTGTCTCTCTTGCTTTTATAGTAAAACCAATAAACCGATTTCGATGAAAATTTATACAGATATAGTCTGAAGCCTGAGAAAGGACATAGGCTACTTTTTATACCGGAAATCCCATGGAAACTTGCTATTTTGCGGTTTGAAGATAAATTACGCTGGCGAAGCCGCTGGGAGCTCACTAGTAAATAATAAACAAAACAAAACATATGGATTTTTAACCAACTTCAAAAAAGGAGGTTATCAGTTTGACCTGTATGTATGTATGTATGTATGTTTGTCCGCGATTATCACGAGTTTGTCTGAACCGATTTGGATGTGGTTTTCAGATAAGTATTTGTTTCATTCAGGAGAAGGTTTTAGTACCTATTTTAACCGACTTCGAAAGAGAGAAAGTGCTCAGTGAATTTATGTGCAAGTTTATTGAAGGCGGGTTCCTTTTTTGTATAAAATAAATTATATTTTCCAGCCATAACCAAAGACAAAATGGAGAAACCAGAAACGGAGACTAAGGGCCAAACACCTGAAGATGGTGGCAGTATTCTTAACAGAAATCGAGTAAGTAATTTAACGCTGAGGCTGACATTCACAGTTGGAGGCTACTCGGTTGAGTATGATACTCGGACAAGTCGTTCCCGAGTACTGATTATACTCTTGCTCGAGCTGTCTTATGCTCTGTCGAGCTTATCTATACCAATATGATAAAGTGGAAAGATTTGTTTGTAACGAATAGGCTCCGTAAATACTGAACCGATTTGAAAAATTCTTTCACTGGTAGGAAGCTACACTATCCCCGAGTGTCTTAGGCTATATTAGATTTTCAAAAAAATTAGTGATCCTTACTTACAACTCAAATAAGGTAACCTAAGGTGCAATATTTTTTCCGTTGTTTACATATTTTGACAGGTGGTTTGTTGTTGTGTTTGTTTTTTTATATGACCATTCTGGGCAGTCAAAAGAACATAGTCTATAGAGCCAAGCCTTTAGTAGTATCTTATATTCTATGGCGTAACGAAGTAAGCCGGGAAAGCTCGTACACAAATCCAATTTAAAAATTAATTTATTAACACTTTGGAGTACTAGTTTGAGCAGTGACACGAATGTCTGCCTAACATTCTCAGTCGAGTCGGAGTTCGGAGCTGCACTCCATAGTGTCAGAAATGTAACTTTAAATTGTTCCCCGCTCTGATAAAACAAACAAGTTCCGACTTCAAGACAGTGAAGCATACGCTCGACGGAGTCTGGAAGACCCGAGTCAGGATAATCTATACTCAGGAACGACTTGTCCAAGATCAACCTCGACTGACCAGACCACAAACACTCACTGTGAATGTCAGCCTAAGTCGCCACTATACTAGCGACCGCGTTGTGGAAGATGCAGAGTAGAAAAGGTGTCAGACGACCTGGAGAAGGCTGCGGGAGTGCACTGGATCGAGTTTGGCCATAATGAGACTGCTCCGTAGCTCAGTTGGCAGTGAGGTGGACTGAGTAAGCGTGTGCACCCGGTTTCGATTCCCGCGCGGGGCGAATATATTGATATGATAAATATCGATGTTTATTTTCGGTCTGGGTGGTAATGTACGTCTCTGTGTGTGTTTCGGGCACCCTAGATACAGGTTCTTCCTAATTAGGGGCTCTGAGTGTGTTGTGTTATTGTTATTATTACTTCAAGGTTATCTTAGATCTAAACTTTGATAATAACATAAAAATATTAGTATTACGTTTTTTTTAAATATGAATTTCAGAGTTTCAAAGCGAAACAGCTAGTCCGTAGCCAGGCGATACGCGAGTCCCATTCGCCACCACGCACCGTGTCGCCTCACCCTGCGGGCGATACGGTATCGCCCGAGTTATCGCCTCGCGGGAAGTTATCGCCTGACGCGAGGTGCGAGGAGGCGAGGCAGAGTGTCGAGATACAGGTATAGAGAATATTTTATTGCAACCAAAATAAAATATAAAAAACAAATTACATCGAAAAATGCAATAGGCGGCCTTATCGCTTGACGCGATTTCTTCAAGGCTACTCAAAAAGGTAAAATAAATAGACAAACACTTTATTGTAATCAATTAACTTAATATAATTAAAATTATTTTTGATTAATAAATAAATAGGTACAGTTATTGCAATGCGTGGCCTTATCGCTTAAAACTATTTCTTCCAGGCACACCATATAGATAGAAGTATACTTCGTGACTTGGAAAACTGGTAGCCTGTAGCAAGTCTGTTGCGGGATGCCTGAAAGAAATCTCTTCTAAGCGATTAGTCCGCTGATTGACTGAAAAATATTTTCTCAATTACTACGGTCTGCCATTGTTGTTGTTGGACTTTCTCGGCTCTACCACAAAAACAGTTAAACCTGGTCTAAATCGCTAGACTAGGTTTAAATCACGAATTCGTCATACAAATTGGCGATTTACACCGGTCTAACTTTTTTGTGGTAAGGGGGTCTGTGTCTATGGACCTTTTTTTTTTCAAGATAACAACAGGCACCTACGACGGAACCGAAGACGTCCGTCCGAACAGAACCGACCGTTGCCCGTCTCGTACAGATTGTGCGAACCTGCTGTCGAACAGTCCGCGAGTCGCTTGCGTCTGCATGCAGTGCGCTAAATGCAGGTATAAATTTACCTTTTGCAACTTATGTTTGCCTAGTACTACAGCCGAAACTCGTGTACGTGCACGCGTATCATACTTGTGTGAGTGAGATGAGACGTGCGACCTACGAACAACAATACTTTACTAGTATTGTTGTTCGTAGCGTGCGACGCTGTTTTATTTGTACTGAGAGGTAACCGAGCGCGGGGGAGCCGCACTTACTGAGGGAGGCAGGGAGTGCCCGTACTGTATGTAGTACTATTCATTATACTGTGCTAGTAGCTAAGATATTTTCCCTACTCTCTGTTATAATTATAAACCACTAGAGAGTGCCCCGCAGTTTCACTCGCGCAGATTCCTCAAAAACACATAAATCCAGTTTTTTCCGTTTCTATGGGAATTTCAGGAAATCCTTTCTTAGTGCTCGCCTACACTTCCTAAGGAACCTAAATGCAAAATTTCAGCCCGCTACGCCCAGTAGTTTCGGCTCTGCGTTGTCTGTCAGTCAGTCAGTCAGTAACGGAAGAGTTTTATATATATTGATTAAAACTCTCGCTACGCTCAGATTTTAACATGCACGCCCTCATTATAATACACCACTTTAAACTGATGTTATAAAATCTACTAAATATTAATCTTTTTTTTTGTTCAGCAGAGGCAAACGCCGCGAGCACCGCTGTCCGATAAAACAGGATTCCGGAATATCCTGTTCGGACGACTGTCCCGACTGCACGGACACTGACACTCCAGGTAATTCACACACACACACACACACTTAATAACAAAGCAAGAAATAAACCTATTAAGAGGCATAGCACTAAATAAAGGCAAATATCAAAAATGTGAAACAGTATTCCACTAGTATAATGTCGCCTAGTATTTTTAGGGCACTGTTTTATAGCTTTTAGGTTAAATACCAAAGAAAGTTGCAGATTGTTGCCAAAAGTGGCCGATTTTAGTAACACTTTGTAGCTTTCTTTGGTGTCTCTTGCCTAACCCTTCGCGGAATATAGGCGTGAGATTATTTTATGTTATAAGGCTCTGACTCAGCATATGCAGCAATCATTGCATTGCAACGCTGCTAATTCTGCCAGAACAGTGTGGCACCAAAATAGAAAATAGCGTACTCGTATAGCAAAAGAAATAAATTAAAAAAATATATCATAAAAAGTGTCGCCCAACGTGGGGCTCGAACCCACGACCCTGAGATTAAGAGTCTCATGCTCTACCGACTGAGCTAGCCGGGCATATGTTTTGGTAGCCGAAATTTTGTTTCAATACTAATATTCGTTTGTTTTGAACGAGTGCCAGCCAGAAGCAATATTTTTTTTCCTTGTGATTTGATGTCTGTTTTGTATACAGGATGTTCTTGACAAGCTGCAAATCAGTCGAAGGAAGGATTCAGATCATTATACCTTACAACTTTCAACCCACGGGTCGAAATCTCAAAACAAAAATTAACTGCTCCGTTTACACTCGTTTTTCTTGCTTGTTTTGCCATCGATACCATCTTTGCCTGTTAATATTTTGGATACTATAGGAAATGAAAAATAATTAAGTAAGAATAAGAACAAATCAGCTTGGAGACTAAATGGAAATAAAAAAATAGATTTTTGGAGACTAATGGAATAACCCAAATTACCCCGTCAACAGTTCATCGAGCAAAAATGTATTTGTTCAGTCTGTCAGCTGTTTTTTTTTAGATTTCAACCAGTTACTTTGCTAAAGTTGTTAGAAATGTTGAAATTAATCTCGCTTTTATTCTATTAACGACTTAACATTAAAAACCTGTATATAACAACTGTGTTTGCGGTGCAAATCAAAAGTATGCCAATTAAACTATGTTTCTTTGTTTTCTTTCATACACAATCTAAAACCAAATTAAACAATCAAAAACGTGTTGAGTATATCGAGACTGCTCCGCGGCTCAGTTGGCAGTGATGTAGACTGGGTTTGATTCCTGGCGGGGCGAACATTGTTATGATGAATATCGAACAAAAAAAAAAGAGAGATGAATATCAAACAAAAAAAGAGATATGAATATCGAACAAAAAAAAAAGAGATAAATTGTAAATTAGAGTTAGTTACCCCTTTCTTCTCTACGTTGTAAAATCATTGCGAAAGGGAGTAGAATCATTTGACAGAGGAGGGCTCGTTTGAGGTCCTCTCCAGGCCACTATTGTCGTAAGGCAATCCAAACATTTGTTCGCCTGAGCCAATTGGTGGGCACCCTGAACTACCTCGCCTCTCACAGTATAGGATACTTTACCAAATAAGGTATCAATGGCAATTAGATTAGATGTAGTCTAATTGACTTTTTAATAAGTGATATCTTGTATCCTATATTGAATAAATATTTTTTTTATTTTTGATTTTTTTTTGTTTCCGGTCTGGGTGTAATGTTCGTCTCTGTATATGTTTCGGGCACGTTATTATATTATTAATATATTTTTTTTATCGAAGTGGCGCTAATATCGCACCCGTTCGCCCCTTAAATGTTCTATTTAACTGATAATTTGAATTATTTGTTACAGTAGTGTCTCAAAACAACGAATGCCTTATGAAATCGCCGTCGGCCTCCTCGGAACTCGACATTGAACATGTTTGCAGGTAAATTTACTCACATCTACAATTATATTGTCAACAATTCATCTTCATCATCATTTCAGCCGACAGACGTCCACTGCTGGACATAGGCCTCCCCCACAGAACGCCACACCGGCCGGTCTTGAGCGACCGCTATCCAGTGTACTCCCGCAGCTTTCACCTGGTCGTCTGACCACCTTCTGGGGGGTCTGCCTACTGCCTACATCTTCTGTTTACTTATATTGAAGCAGGAAAATAAGATCCTCCTCCGTTGCGCCTTTGATTAGGGCACGGAAAGTTGTGGGTTCGATCCCCGCGGAAAACACCACATATTGATTTCGCACAAAAATCACGTTGTGGTTGTTTTCGGTTGGATAGGACATTGCAGGCTTGAATCACCTGATTGTCCGAAAAGTAAGATGATTCCGTGCTTCGGATGGCACGTGAAGCCGTTGGTCCCGGCCGCAGTTAGTGGTCGTTATAACCGCGGCGACAAGCTGGCCCCTTGTCACGTTGGAAATAAAGCAAAAACTCGGCTAAACGTGGTTCCGGCTCTTGAGCTGGTGCCTCTGCCCAACCCTTCGGGGAATAAAGGCGTGAGATTATAAATAATAATAATAATAAATAATTTTGTTGTTTCAGATGTACTGATAAACCAAAGAATAATTTAAGTAGAAATGACTCTGGTAAGTAAAACACTTATATAAAGTTTTTTAGACATTTTCAAAATAATAATAATAACCCATGACACTCAGAGCCCCTAACTAGGCAGAACCTGTATCTTGGTGCCCGAAACACACAGAGACGAACATAACACCCAGACCGGAAACAAACATCGATATTCATCATATCAATACTCGCTCCGCCGGGAATCAAACCCAGGTGCACACGCTTACTCAGTCCACATCACTGCCAACTGAGCCACGGAGCAGTCAAATATTTGCAATAAAAATTGCAATTAATCATCTTATAACGATACTTACGCTAATTTAAAAAAAAACACCTTTTACCATGGTAAATACCTATAGTGGCTGCTTCGGACAAGGCGGTAATAAATCAAAGGAGCGATTCAGCTCACCATACTCAACAACTGATGATGATGATGATGATCCAAAGTGATGGATAAAGATCTAAAAAAAAAATACGATCCGTAAGCTGAACGTCAATAATAATTAATCTATTTTGTACAGTGGCGCACTAGGAGGCCGTAACAGATTTGTCTATGGTTTCGTTAGCCCTAGACTGTATTACCAAAGAACGAGAGCTATTTTGCAATATACAGAAAAACCGGAAGTGTTACGCCGACCGTGTCCGCCACTGTACTATGTACATTTTACACTGCGGGATAGCTGATTTTTGTTTAAAGATTTTGACCCATGTTGCTTTTTTAAAAAGTTGCATAGGTATGGTCAGCTGAATTCCCTCTTCGATTTATTACCGCCTTTTCAGGAACACCCTGTATAAAAATGTCATCTTGTTGCTATCAATATTTTTAACCGACTTCAAAAAAGGAGGTTATCAGTTTGACCTGTATGTATGTTTTCCCGCGATTATATCGAATTTGGCTGATCCGATTTTAATGCGGTTTTCTCAAAAGTATTTGTTACATTCAGGAGAATGTTTAGTACCTATTTTAACCGACTTGAGAAAGGAACCTCCTCCGTAGCTCAGGGGCGTAGCGCGTCGCGTCTTTGATTAGGGCACGGAAGGTTGTGGGTTCGATCCCCGCAGAAAACACCACATATTGATTTCTCACAAAAATCACGTTGTGGTTGTTTTCGGTTGGATAGGACATTGCAGGCTTGAATCACCTGATTGTCCGAAAAGTAAGATGATTCCGTGCTTCGGAAGGCACGTAAAGCCGTTGGTCCCGGCCGCAGTAGTGGTCGCTATAACCGCGGCGACAAGCTGGCCCTGCCTCACGTTGGTAATAAAAGCATAAACTCGGCTAAACGTGGGTCTGGCTCTTGAGCTGGTACCTCCACCTAACCCTTCGGGGAATAAAAGGCGTGAGATTATGTATGAGAAAAGAGGAAAATCTCAGTTTATGTAAGTGAAAATTTATTGAAGGCGGGTCTCTTTTTGAAACGAATTTTTTTTTTTTTTTCAGATGATAGATTAGAATTGAACGGCGTCGATCTAGTCAACTTTATAAAGGCGACCCTCAATAAGAATCCCAAGGACAGGATGGCACTACTGAAGATTGAAAAGGAGCTTCACTCTCTAGTCACTGATACAGGGTGAGTTGTTTTTTTTTAACCCCCAAACGAAAAATTCAGAGAGGGGTGTTATAATTTTAACGTGTGTATCTGTCTGTCTGTCTGTGTATCTGTCTGTGGCATCGTAGAGCCCAAACGGCAGAACCGATTTTCGTTTAGTTTTTTTTGTATCATAGATAATTTCAGGCCGAGTGTTCTTAGCCATGTCTGATGAAGATCTGATCAGCGGTTTGAAGATGATCAGCTCTTGAATAATGGATGAGAGGATCTAACTAGCTTCCTTATGTCCGATCGGTTTAAAATTTGGTACCATGTTACATCTATGTTATAGAAAGTATTTGGTAAGGTAACCATGACCTGATCTGCCGTTTGAAGGTGATCAGCTCTTGAATAATGGATGAGAGGATCTAACTAGCTTCCTTATGTCCGATCGATTTGAAATTTGGTACCATGTTACATCTATGTTATAGAAAGTATTTGGTAAGGTAACCATGATATTTTTAAGATGATTAGCTCTAGTTCTACTGAAGTTCGGGGGTCGGGGGTTTTTTAATTTTTAAATTTGAGTTATTTTTTAAGCCTTGTAGGTCCGGGCGTAAGAATAGGTATACGGTATGCCCTGCCTGTCGTAAGAGGCGACTAAAAGGGGTCTTTGGGGTCGTGGGTTTTCGTGGCGGGGGCCCGACACACTCATCAAACGGCCCCGAGACGGGCGGCGGCACAGCTTGTGGCACTGTGCCGCCGCAGCTCCAAAGGTGAGCCGGGGAGGGAACAACATGCCCTCCCCGAGCACGAAGCTGATAGTAGCTGAGCGTGGGAAGGACTTCGGACGCTATAATGTGTGGTTCCCGGGGTTCTTCCCAAAAGCGCCAAGACGGCCGCCGGGGGGTTTTAGTGGGTGCGAGCCCCACATACCCCCGGCGCTCCCCCGAGCGTCGGGAAATGCGATAGGCATTTCCCCCCGTTACAAAGGTAGGTGGTGAGTTGTTTTATGTATTGCAGTAATACTTCACGGTGCGAAACTAGCGCCACTTTCGACAAATAATTAATATCTTCTAAACCATGGCCGAAATCAAAAGTATGCGTCTTTGACGCCGTAGAAAATCTTGCTTAGAATTTTTAATGGTAAATCATAGTGTAAATTGATTGTCTGCGATTATCTCGCGTTTGGCTAAACCGATTTCGATGCGGTTTTCATAAAAGTATTTGTTACATCCAAGATAAGGTTTTGGTACCAATTTTAACCTACTTCAGAAAAGAGAAAGTTCTCAGTTTATGTATGCAGGTTTATTGAATTTAGGTTCCTTTTTTTATAGATAAACTAGTCGACCCGGCGAACTTCGTACTGCCTAACTTATTACTATTTTGTGCATGTATTATACTTATAAACCTTCCTCTTGAATCACTCTATCCTCTAAAAGAAACCGCATCAAAATCCTTTGGATAGTTTTAAAGATTTAAGCATACGTAGAGACAGACGCGGGAAGCGACTTTGTTTTATACTTGACTGCTCCGTAGCTCAGTTGTCAGTGATGTGGACTGAGAAGCGTGTGCACCCGGGTTCGATTCCCGGGCGGGGCGAATATTGATATGATAAATATCGATGTTTGTTTCCGGTCTGGGTGTGATGTTTGTCTCTGTGTGTGTTTCGGGCACCCTAGATACAGGTTCTTCCTAGTTAGGGGCTCTGAGTGTGATGTGTTATTATTATTATTATATTATACTATGTATTGATTGTTTCCTTTGTCTCTAGTCGGTGCGTAGTAAGATTTCCTGTGATGACGTCATACGGGCGGATGCTCGTTCACCGCTGCGCCACTCTGTTCCAACTGTCCCACAACTTGGACAGCACTTCGAAGACGCAAGTAGTGGTCACTAAATATGGTAAGTTCTATGCTGATCACATAATTATCTAACAACGAGCTTTCCCGGCTTACTTCGTTACGCCATAGAATATAAGATACTATAAAAGACTTGGCTCTATAGACTTTGTTCTTTTGGCTGCCCAGAATGGCCGAATAAAAAACAAACAACAACAACAAACCACCTGTCAAAATATGTAAACAACGGAAAAAATATTGCACCTTGGGTTACATTATTTGAGTTTAGGTAAGAATCCCTAATTTTTTTGAAAATCTAATATAGCCTATGACACTCGGGGATAATGTAGCTTCCTACCAGTGAAAGAATTTTTCTAATCGGTTCAGTATTTCCGGAGCCTATTCGTTACAAACAAGCAAACAAATCTTTCCTCTTTATAATATTGGTATAGATAGATATTATTCATAAAAATTTAAGGGCCGAAATGGTGCGAAAAATAATTAATCTTCTAAAATAAACCATGGCCGAAATCAAAAATAAACGTCTTGGACTCAAAATAATCTTACTTAGATTATTTAAGGCTCTGTTGTGTAACTTTTAGGTTTAAAATCAAAGAAAAAAACCGTTAAGAAATGAAGTGGCCACTTTAGGCAAGAACAGTTTTTTTTTTTAGATTTTGAACCTGAAAGCTACACAACAGGGCCTTAGAAATTCTAATCAAGATTATCTAGGGAGTCAAAGGCGCATATTTTTTATTTCGGACATGATTTAGAAGATACTAATTATTTATCGGGAGAGGAACTAGTTTCGCCCCGTTTAAGCCCTTATAGCACAGCTAAAGTAGCGCCACCCGCGAAAAAAAACAATATCTTCTAAACTAAGGCAAATATCAAAAATGTGAAACAGTATTCCACTAGATAATGTAGCCCAGTATTTTTAAGGCACTATTGTATAGCTTTTAAGTTAAAGAAAGCTACAAAGTAGTGCTAAAAACGGCCACTTTTGGCAACAATCAGTAGCTTTCTTTGATCCTTAACCTAGAAGCAATAGAATACACCAGTGCCTTAAAAATACTAGGCTACATCATCTAGAGGAATACTGTTTCACATTTTTGAATTTTTGATATTTGCCTTAGTTTAGAAGATATTGTTTTTTTTCGCGGGTGGCGCTACTTTAGCTGTGCTATGCCTCTTAACACTTGTTTTTTTTAATATAACAAGAGTTAGACTTTAATCATTTTATTTTACAGGAACGAGCGGTGGAACGTTACCGTGCACCAGTTTCAAAAGTTGGTGCACTGTCAACTTTCCAAACGACTACTGCAGACAGCTCGAAGACTCCGTACAGGCCAAGTGAGTTCATCATCGATCATCATCATCACCATCATCTCAGACGAAAGACGACCACTGGATGATATTTGCAGACCGGTCAAAGTGGCTTTCTGTGGGGGAGGCCTGATTCCAGCAGTGGACGACTTTTGGCTGAAATGGCAATGATGATGATTCTTCCAAGATCATCAGATATTCATTCATGAACAGCCATAGCAATCTTATTTTGGAAAAAGCTTTAAGACACGTACAGTGGCGGACTAGGAGGCCGTAACAGATTTGTCTATTGTTTCGTCAGCCCTAGACTGTATACCAAAGAACAAGAGCTATTTTGCAATACAGAAAAAGCGGAAGTGTTACGCCGACCGTGTCCGCCACACTGTACATTATTAATTGATTGATTGTGACGCTTGAGCACCTGGTTCGATTCTCGGCTGAGGCCGTCATCTTTTTAAACGTTTCGGCAACCCTAGATACAGGTTCTTCCAAGTTAGTGGCTCTGAATGTGATATTATTAAAATTGTTTGATTGATTGATACCAGGTCAATACTGAAGCGTTCCGCCCACTCGTTGGACGAGACGAGTGGCTCGGCGAGCGGAGCCGCGGGCAGGAGCAAGTCTCTGGAGCAGAGGGAGAAGGAGTACGAGCGAGTGAGACGGAGGATATTCAGCTCGGTAATATTATGAATATCAATAAAACTCTTCCGTTACTGACTGACTAACAGACAACGCAGAGCCGAAACTACTGGGCGTAGCGGGCTGAAATTTTGCACGTGGGTTCCTTGGGGAGTGTAGGGGAGCACTAAGGAATAATTTCCCGAAATTCCCATGGGAACGGTAAGAAACTGGATTTTGGTGTTTATGAGAAATCTGCGCGGGTGAAACCGCGGGGCAGCCTCTAGTATATATAAAATGAATCTTAGTAAAGTTTAACAGAAAAGTCACAAATTAATAAAAATAAGTGGCCCAATTTGGCTCAGCATTTTCACTTCACTAGATGGCGATAAGGGAAGAAACGAAGTTCATCGGTTCAGCTATTTTATATTTTACGTTCACCTATATAAACAGTCTGATATCATTAAAAAAAAAAGACAGTTGTTTCGATGTTACATGCAATAATATGTTTTTTTTTTTTTCAGGACAACTGCAATCAAGATGAAGGCCAATGGCCGTGGCTGTCTGGCCCCGTCAAGCTGCTGACTCCTGAATCTGGCAGAAATAGACTACTCAAGGTGATTATATGTACTGTTATACTCATCATTGCGATAGGGAACGAATGAATGAATGAATGAATGAATGAATGAATGAATGAATGAATGAATGAATGAATGATGAATGAATGAATGAATGATATAGGGAGTAGAATCATTTGACAGAGGAGGGCTCGTGTGGGGGCGTCTCCAGGCGACTATTGTCGTAAGGCAAGCTGAGCCGCTTGGTGGGCACCCTGAACTACCATTTTTTAATATGCTTTTTAATATTCCTTACGAGAAAATTTACTCATAAAAAAATTACATATTATGTACTTAACTAAAGGCGACATTCACATTTGAAACGAAGAAGTTCAGAGAAGTGTCAGAATTTAACTTTAAATCTTTCTCCCCCTAATTGATACCTGTACATAAGAGATTCAAGATAAAAACTAATTTAAAAACAAGCTGATTTCTCTGGTCGGATGGAGTGAAAAGTACATTTTACGTGGGCATAAAGCCATTCTGCTACTGGTGCTGTTTCAACCCTCTCTTGTTCAAGTTTCAAGCTTTTATTCCTAAACTAGAGAGAGCCCCGCTTTATCACCCGCGCAGATTACTCTTAAACACAAAAATCCCGTTCCCATTGGAATTTTAAGAAATTATTTCTTAGTTAGCTCCCCTACACTCCCCAAGGAACCCACGTGCAAAATTTCAGCCCGCTACGCCCAGTAGTTTTGGCTCTGCGTTGTCTGTCAGTCAGTCAGTCAGTCAGTCAGTCAGTCAGTAACGGAAGAGTTTTATATATATTGACTAGAGGCTGCCCCGCGGTTTCACCCGCGCAGATTTCTCATAAACACAAAAATCCCGTTTTTTCCCGTTTCCGTGGGAATTTCGGAAAATCCTTTCTTAGTGCTCACCTACACACCCTAAGGAACCTACATGCCAAATTTCAGCTTTGTACGCCCAGTAGTTTCGGCTCTGCGTTGTCTGTCAGTCAGTCAGTCAGTCAGTCAGTCAGTCAGTAACGGAAGAGTTTTATATATATTGATAAATAAACTAGAACTAAATATATCAACCCTTGAAGCTCTTACCGCTCTTATTACTTACCCTTATCACTATTACTTAAATTTTACACCTATGTTATGTAATCTACCTTTTTTATATATAAATCAGGTACAAAGTCTCGAAACGGCTTCAGTAAGCGCTGGCCCTTCAAGAAAGGATCGCGGTGCGGTGTCAAAAAGCCACAGCTTTGGTAGTTACGGCGGGGAAGACGTGCCCACACCCAGACTACTGAGCCGGCAAGGTAATTTCGATTCTTGTTGCTTTGAGTTGAGTTTATTTTAAATATCGATGTTTTTAATTAAAAATCATAATAATAAGGCATCAAACTCAGAGCCCCTTACTAGGAAGAGCCTGTATCTAGGGTGCCCGAAACACAATACACAGACGAACAGTACACCCAGACCGGAAACAAACATCGATATTCATTATACCAATGTTCGCCCCGCCGGGAATCGAACCCAGGTGCACCCGCGTCTCAGTCCACATCACTGCCAACTGAGCCACGGAGCAGACTACAAGTTGGGAGTAAAGTTATTCTGCTTCGGGTTAGGTTACAACCCACTTTCTTAATAATCTGCTATTATTTGCTTTGACAGGTGACCTGGCGTCCAGCAGTTGGCGTCTATCACCTTCCAGCTCAGGGTATAAAACCCTGAGTTTAAGAAGTACCGACTCTGTCACTCCATCTCCCACGGGTTAGTATTACCACATAATACCTAATAGTAATCTATCTACTATCTACTATATACAGGGTGTTTCTGTCAAGGCGGTAATAAATCAAAGGAGAGATTTAGCTCACCATACCGAACAACTTTCCCAAAGCAACATGGGTCGAAATCTCGAAAAAAAAAATCAGCTGTTCCATGCATTGGTTCGATCAGCTGACGGGGTCAATGTACGGGACAGCTGATTTCTGTTTTGAGATTTCGACCCATGTTGCTTTGGGAAAGTTGTTAGTTATGGTGAGCTGAATCTCCCCTTTGATTTATTACCGCCTTGTCAGAAACACCCTGTATATAAAAATGAATCGTGGTTCGTTAGTCTCGCTTAAACTCGAGAACGGCCGGGCCGATTGAGCTGATGTTGGTCTTGAAATGTTTATCGTAATCCAGGAAAGGTTTAAAAGGAAAGAGAAATAATGGAAAAATTACGAGGAAGTTAGTAAAAAACAACAATTATATTTTCCCATACAAGGTGTTCCATTACTTTCTATCCATTTTCCTGTCAATCAAAAGATTGCTTTGACGTTGATTTTAAATTCTTTCATTCTGGGCGGGCAAAGTAACATAGTCCATACAGCCAAGTTTTTAGTGGGTAGGTAGAATAATAATAATCGTGTAAACTTATAAAATAATGCTATACGAAGTTTGCCGGGTCAGCTAGTAAAAAATAAAATCGGTACCTGAATAAGAGCATATAATAAAATACATAAAAATGGTACATAGAAAAAGCATGAATATAAACTTAATATTGTATGCTAAAGATTTAACACTGTCTTCCTATGAAATATGTCATGTGAAAATATTCTGTACGAGCTTTCCCGGCTTACTTCGTTACGCCATAGAATATTAGATACTACTAAAGACTTGGCTCTATAGACTATGTTCTTTTGACTGTCCAGAATAGGCGAATAAAAGTAAGTACAAACAACAACAAAAAACCACCTGTCAAAATATGTAAACAATGGAAAAAATATTGCACCTTAGGTATATATCGGAGTAAACTGAAGCAAAACTTATATTATTTGAGTTTAGGTAAGGATCCCTAATTTTTTTTGAAAATCTAATATAGCCTATGACCCTCGGGGTTAATGTAGCTTCCTACCAGTGAAAGCATTTTTCAAATCGGTTCAGTATTTCCGGAGCCTATTCGTTACAAACAAACAAATCTTTCCTTTTTATAATATTGGTATAGGTCAGCGTTGGTAACTTAGTTAATAGATACAGTCACGGAGTTGAGAAATAAACATTTAACCCAGGAGGTGTAAGCCCGGAGCCGCCTCTGCCTACCCCCGTGGAGGGTGGAGCGCTGGTGTGGGCGGTCACCGACCTCACAGCTGTCCCGCCTGGCGCCTTAATTATACATCCTCAGGTACATATTAATATTAAAGTAATCTAATATATTAAGTAGCTATGGTATAAAAATTTAAGAGCCAGTTTACAGCGATGCTAACGCCATTCGTGAAAAAGAATTATATCTTCTAAACTAAGGCAAATATCAAAAATGTGGCACAGTATGACACTATAACATATGATAATGTACCCTAGTATTTTTAGGGCACAACAGCTTTTAAGTTTAAGGCCAAAGAATGCTACAAAGTGTTGCTAAAAGTGGCCACTTTTGACAACAATCTGTGGATTATTTTGTTCTTTTTGCTTAGGACTACTTAACTGTGCTCAAAAAATACTAATCAAGATTGTCTAGTGTCATACTGTGCCACATTTTTTAAATTTTCCTTACTTTAAAAGATATAATTTTTTTTAGAGAATGGCGCTAGCATCGCGATAAACTGGCTCCTAATTTGGCCTGCCGTGGGTCATGATGCCTTTCGTGGTCTCAGTCAAGAGCTGCTGCCTCTGCCTAGCCCACAGGGGAATATTGTCGTGAAATTATGTTTAGTTCGCAGGCTTTTGACTGCGTTGATCATGAGACTTTGCTACTTAAATTACAGCACTATGGCTTAATTGATAAATCACTTGATCTACTTGCCTCTTATCTTACTGATCGCGACCAACGAGTGGACGTGGGTGGTGCGGTGTCTGCAGGTTGTCCTATCAAGATTGGTGTACCTCAGGGATCGATATTGGGGCCTTTCCTGTTCCTAGTCTACATAAATGATCTCCCTTACATGTTAGATAAACTTACTGATGTTGTCCTCTTTGCGGACGACACCTCTTTAACATTTAAAGTTAAACGAGGTGACTCCCTCAACTTAGATATAAACAAAACATTAGTGGAGATTTCTCAATGGTTTACTTCTAATAATTTACTTTTGAACGCAAAGAAAACTAATAGCATTAAGTTTTCCTTGCCAAATGTGACTGCTTATGATACAGACATACATTTGGACAATAACAAGCTTAATCTGGTAAATCAAACTGTATTCCTTGGTATCACTCTAGATTCGAAACTTCAGTGGGGCCCCCATATCTCAAATCTTGCGGCAAGGCTCAGTTCGGCTGCGTACGCAATCTGGAAAATCAGAAAATTAACTGATGTTTCTACCGCGAGACTTGTGTATTTCAGTTACTTTCATAGCTTAATGACCTATGGCTTGCTTCTATGGGGAAGAGCTGCAGATATTAACGTCATTTTTATACTACAAAAACGCGCAATTAGAAACATTTATCAGCTTAAAGCTCGTGAGTCCCTCAGACAAAAATTCAAAGAAATTGATATTTTGACGCTTCCGTCCCAGTACGTCTTTGAAATTATTATGTATACTCGTAAAAACTTACATATGTTTGAGAAAAAATGTGATAAAATTAAAGACCTTAGAACGCGTAGCAAAAACAAACTAAGTATTCCACAGAACAGACTAAAACGGACAAACAAATGCTTTATAGGAAACGAAGTAAGATTTTATAACAAGATCCCAGAAGAGATTTTGATCCTGAATGATAATGAGTTTAAAACTCGTATCAAAAAAGGTTTGATTAAGAAAGCTTATTACAATGTTGATGATTATGAAAACGACAAAGACGCATGGAAGTAGTCTAGCTCTGCACGATATTTTCATTATTTCATGTATGTACTTTAAATCTTATTAATTTATGTTCTTTGTATTTTAAATTGAATTGTAATGTCACATACTTATATAAGAACAAAAAAAAAAAAAAGAGAGAAATTGTAAAGTAGAGTTTGTTACCCCTTTCTTCTCTACGCTGTAAAATCATTGCGAAAGGGAGTAGAATCATTTGACAGAGGAGGGCTCGTTTGGGGGCGTCTCCAGGCGACCATTGTCGTAAGGCAAGGCAAACATTGTTTGCCTGAGCCAATTAGTGGGCACCCTGAACTACCTCGCCTCTATCAGTATAGGATACTTTACGAAATAAGGTATCAATATTAATTAGATTAGTCTAATTGACTTTCAATAAGCGATATCTTGTATCCTGTATTGAATAAATCATTTTTTACTTTTTTACTTTACTTTACTTTAGTTTATAAAGTGTGGTGCCCCTTTCTTGGCACCATGTCCTATTAATGGCATGGTCCATTTAGAAGCTGATTATTCCATTATCTTGGGAAAGGACGATATATAGCTAATTTTGGTTTTAAAATGTTTGCCGTAGTCTAGAAAATCAACTGTCTCTGCCTATCCCAATGGAAAACAGGCGTGACGTTTTGAATGTATGTCTATATTTTCAGACCGGTCGCCCCTTAACGAATCCTGATGGCAGCCTCTACCAGTACGATCCCGCCAACCCGCCAGCTATATACGAAACACAGAAGGAAAACTCTCATAGTAAAAAGGTACGATTCTGTTTGCAGTGCGCTAAATGCAGTTATAGATTTACGGTTTACCTTTTGCAACTCATGTTAGCCTAGTACATTGGCGGACTAGGAGGCTGTAACTGTAACAGATTTGTCTATGGTTTTCAGCCCTAGACTGTATTACCAAAGAAAAAGAGCTATTTCGCAATACAGAAAAACCGAAAGTGTTACGCCGATCGTGTCCGCCAATGTACTTGTCTATAACTAGTTGTTACAGCGAAATTCGTGCCGCCTTGCGTTCGGATTTTTTTTTTAATTCTGTAGTCTATGTCACCCGGGGATAGTGTAGCTTCCCAACAGTGAAATAATTTTTCACATTAGTTCAGTAGTCTCGGAGCCTATTCAATGAAAACAAAAAACACACTTTTTATGAAATGCATGATGTTATAGATAGCCTACGTAAAGTTTTACATTATTCAGATGCGGTTTTTAGCCGGTAAATAATGAATTTCCGTACATTATTTATTGTCCTCTAGGCAATTATGATGAATAATTGTATTATAGTTACGAACATAAATGATTGAAGTGAAGTGGAATTTAAAACAAGGTAGCTGATAAGGTCAGCAAAATTAGTTAAGTACAGTCACGCCAACCCGCCAGCTATATACGAAACACAGAAGGAAAACTCTCATAGTAAAAAGGTACGATTCTGTTTGCCGTGCGCTAAATGTAGTTATAGATTTACGGTTTACCTTTTGCAACTTATGTTAGCCTAGTACATTGGCGGACTAGGAGGCCGTAACAGATTTGTCCATGGTTTCGTCAGCCCTAGACGGTATCACCTAAGAACAAGAGCTATTTTGCAATACAGAAAAACCGGAAGTGTAACGCCGATCGTGTCCGCCACTGTACATAGATGCTGCTTTTTTATATGTGATTTTTCTCGTCGGCTGGAATAAAAAGGAGTATATACAACTTGGGGATAAAGTTATTCTGCTACGGGTGAGGTTGAAATCCTCGCCTGTTTAAGTTTCAAATCATTATTAATCTCTCTGCGCTCGGATTATAACAGACCACCCTCGTACAAAATAAATAACCATGTTGAATAATGAAGACCTGATTGTCCGAAAAGTAAGATGATTCCGTGCTTCGGAAGGCACGTTAAGCCGTTGGTCCCGGCCACAGTACTGGTCGTTATAACCGCGGCGACAAGCTGGCCCCTTGTCACGTTGGTAATAAAGCATACACTCGGCTAAACGTGGGTCCGGCTCTTAAGCTGGTACCTCTGCCTAACCCTTCGGGGAATAAAAGGCGTGAGATTATGTTATGTTATGAATAATGAATAAGCAACTATTTCTTCTCAAGGTGGACCAAAACAACGAAAAACGAAGAGGGAGATTAGAAAAACAGCATTCCTTTATGGACAATGGTAAGGGGTTGCCTGGAAGAAATCGCTTTTAGCGATAAGTCCGCCCATTGCATGCAAATTTAAATATGTCTACCATTAATTGTATAATGTTCTTTTGTATTTTTTGTATGCAATAAAGTGTTTTTTAACTTTAACTTTAAGGGGAAATTCATAACACAAGAATAGTTAAAAATTTAAATTGCTTGGAGCGTTAAAATCGCTATGTATATTATTTACTAGAGGCTGCCCCGCGGTTTCACCCGCGCAGATTTCTCATAAACACAAAATTCCCGTTGTTCCCGTTCCCGTGGGAATTTCGGGAAATCCCTTCTTAGTGCTCACTTGCACTCCCCAAGGAACCCACGTGCCAAATTTCAGCTTTCTACGCCCAGTAGTTTAGGCTCTGCGTTGTCTGTCAGTCAGTCAGTAACGGAAGAGTTTTATATATATTGATTTAATTAATATCTTCTAAACCATGGCCAAAATCAATATATACCGGGTGTTTCTGACAAGATGGTAATAGATCTAAGGAGGGCCTCTGCTCACCATAACTAACAACTTTGCCAAAGCAACATGGGTCGAAATCTCAAAAAAAATAACAGCTGTTCAATACATTGGTTCGATCAGCTGGCGGGGTCAATGTACGGGACAGCTGATTTTTTCATGATTCCTAACTTTTTTGGGTATGGTGAGTTGAAACACTCTTCATTTCTGTTTTTTTTTTACCAGACTGTGAAGCCACAGAGGAGTACAGAAAGAATTGTTGCTGCGACTATCAGAAACAACAAGTATGCTGTCAAGCTAAAGTACTGGAAAAGGTATTTTAATAATAATAACTAAACACATACCACTCAGAGCCCCCCTCACTAGGAAGAACCTGTATCTAGGGTGCCCGATACATAATACAGAGACGAACATTACACCCAGACCGGAAGCAAACATCGATATTCATCATAACAATGTTCGCCCCGCCGGGAATCGAACCCAGGTGCACACGCGTCTCAGTCCACATCACTGCCAACTAAGCTACGGAGCAGTCAATTGGAGAGCCACACTGCGATAGCCAACCCGCCTGCCAAGCGTGGCGATTACGGCAACCAATCCAATCAATGCTTGCCCTCCACAATGTAAATTTTGTGACTGGAGATCTTTAGGTGAGCCCTATGTCCAGCAGTGGATCCCTTTCGGCTAAGATTTAAATGATTGTGTACCTTTATTAACTGACTTCAAATAATTTCTTTTTTACAAAAAAGGAACCCGCCTTCAATAAACTTACACATACATCTACTGAGCACTTCCTTTCTTTTTCGAAGTCGGTTAAATAGGTACTAAAACCTTCTCCTGAATTTAAAAAATACTTATCTGAAAACCGCATCGAAATCGGTTCAGCCAAACGCGAGATAATCGCGGAAAAACATACATATATACATACATACAGGTCAAACTGATAACCTCCTTTTTTGAAGTCGGTTAAAAAGAGTATGACCTGTATGTTTGTATGTATGTCTGTCCTCGATTATCTCGCGTTTGGTTGAATCGATCTTGATGCGGTTTTCAGATAAGTATTTGTTACATTCAGGAGAAGGTTTTAGTACCTATTTAACCGACTTCGAAAAAGAGAAAGTGCTTAGTTGATGTATGTGTCAGTGTATTGAAGGCGGGTTCCTTTTTTCTGAAAAAGAAATATTTTAACTACTATTTTCTTCCCTAGGTAATCCCAGACAAGATAGAACTAAAACAATCCGCACCACCGTCGCCTTCCAAACACCGTTTTGAAGGACCGACCAATCAGGAGCCTCGCAACGAACCGCCGGCCAATCAGAAAGCCTCTCTCGTATCCACCAATCCGATCTCCGCATTCAAACCTCAAACCGTTCCATATGAAGTTCAAACCAATAGAAATGTCGAACAAGTTTATGAAACAATAGAACAGCCAATCAGAACGCAGTGTTACGAAGCGCCGGCCAATCAAATAATGGGTTATGATGCTGCAACTAATAGGAGCCCTCCGTTTGAAATTGTCACCAATAGGAGTCCTCCGTTTGAACAGCCGACCAATAGGAGCACGCCGTTTGAAACTAGAACGAACAGAAGTCCTCCGTATGATGTTGCTAACAATGTTAGGTGAGTTTATATTATGAGGGTAGTTTCAAATTTTTTACTTTACATTTTTAGTTTTCGTATTGGTGGTTCTGGCAGAATCATCAGCGGTGCAACATATGATGAGTCAGAGCCATTTCATGCCCATGTCACTTTGATAGAAATATTATTAAGAATTTTATGTTATTTTTTATGTCGTTAAAATATTTTTCTAAGTGTAAATGAATATAATTGTCAAAGTAGGTGATTATATGTGATTTTATTCTATGTATTTTTGAAAAAGTTGTTAAAAATAATGTATTTTATCACCCCTTTAATTTAAGGCGTAGCACAGCTAAAGTAGCGCCACCCAAGAAAAAAATTAATATCTTCTAAACTAAGGCAAATATCAAAAATGTGAAACAGTATTTCACTAGATAATGCAGCCTAGTATTTTTAGGGCACTGTTGTATAGCTTTTAGGTTAAAGACCAAAGAATAATTACTGATTTTTGCCAAAAGGGGGCCCTTTTTTAGCAACACTTTGTAGCTCTTTTTGGTCTCTAACTTAAAAGCTATACAACAGTGCTCTAAAAACACAAGGCTTCATTTATCTACTAGAATACTGTTTCACATTTTTGATATTTGCCTTAGTTTAGAGGATTTTTTTGCGCGGGTGGCGCTACTTAAGCAGTGCTACAAATAATAAAAACCTATATATTATATTTTTGAGAATTTGTTAAATTTTTAAAAATTATCACTACCCTTTTTTATAACCACTTGTAAGAAACACCGAGTTTTTTTATATATTCGTATCATAATCATTTTGATTAAATTTTCTTAGGTCTCAACAATTCTACCAGTCGAACCAGAGGACGCCGTTAGCCAATCAGCAAGAGGCTGGAAACAAGAACATGGACCACGGCGCACGCGCGGGCGAGGCGCAGCGGACCGAACTAGACGTGAGTGTTGAACGCGCTGGCTGATACTGCGGACTTTGTGACGCCTTATAACAATATAAGTTTATTTAATACGAGCTTTCCCGGCTTACTTCGTTACGCCATAGAATATAAGATACTACTAAAGACTTGGCTCTATAGACTTCGTTCTTTTGGCTGCCCAGAATGGGCGAATAAAAAAACAAACAACAACAACAAACCACCTGTCAAAATATGTAAACAACGGAAAAAATATTGCACCTTGGGTTACATTATTTGAGTTTAAGTAAGGATCCCTATTTTTTTTTTTAATCTAATACAGCCTATGTCACTCGGGGATAGTGTAGCTTCCTACCAGTGAAAGAATTTTTCAAATCGGTTCAGTATTTACGGAGCCTATTCGTTACAAACAAACAAACAAATCTTTCCTCTTTATAATATTGGTATAGATTATTTTAATTTAATGGACTTGACTCCACTTCAGTGGAGTATTTTGCCAATGTCAAGTTCACAAATTAGCTTAACCCGTCAAATGATGAGGACCTGATTATGGATGCTGCCGAAATGATCGTCATACTATGCAAATTTTCCCGATTTTCCATAGAAATATGTTCCTGGTACTTAGTAAATATAATAATATGTTATGTGTTATATACTAAAATGAGGGTAAATACATTCCCTTGCCGATACTTATAACTATTTTCGTGTCACTTACTTGTTTACTTCAATATAATTTTTCCTTTTACAAAAATAACGTTTTTCTTTTGTTTGTTTCCCGCCAGTCACATTTTCACACACTGATTTCACGAAATTTATAGCCACATACCACACTACACAACAATATATCGTAGGCTTGCAAGGTAAGGTTTCTATAATTAGTTTAGTTATTACCACAGAAACCCTATTTACTTCACAATAAATATTTATTTACGCGATCACCAAAAAAATGGCGGCCATCGACTTCGCTAGTCGCAAACTGCCGTGCCGGCCGGTACAGGTACAGTTAGCAAAAGAATTTGTATTATCATTATACAATATATTATAAATTACTTTTATAAACAATATTTTTTCAAAGTAAGGATTATGCTCGGATTATGGTACCTTTTTTATTTCTTATAATTATAATTAATTTTTTATTTGTATAATGTAATGGGTTCATATTAAATTTGATTATCAAATAAATAGGAACTCCTTTAGTAAAGAGAATTTGATGTTATTACGTTTATTCATTATATTCAAATAAATAGATTATATATATAGATGGATTCATGTATCTTTTTCTACTTTATATTATTTGCGTAACCAACCTTTTATTACTTGCATATTTTTTAAATAGGTACGTATTCAATATGAGAGGGCTGCGAGTAAAATAGAAACGGTTTTTATATGTTTATAAACGCCACGAAGAAAACAAAAAAACGCTTACACTTAATTATGTATGTATAAGCGTTTTTGTTTTCTTCTCAGCCTTTTTGTATAAGTATATATAAAAATAAGAAAGATTAGAAGTTTAAGTATTTTATTTTTTAATTATGCCGCGATGCAAAACGGAAATATAAATAAATAAATATACACATAATATAGATCGGCTATGGCCTTATTTAAAAAAGTTAAGCATTTGTTCAGTTCATAAATATTATCTATGCTTGTCATGTGTAAAATGAAATAGCAAGAAAGGATAAAACATGTATGTTACTAAGCAAGTGTTTTACTTTTTACCCGACTGAAAGAGGGTTAGGTAGGTACGTTTTATAAAGGCTTTGTCAATTAGACGGCGCTATAGTCGCGCTCTTTTATATCACTCACGCTCCTTTACGTTGCGTAGTGATACAAAGAGCGACGCTCTGGCGCCGCGTAGGGCTGGCGCTCTAGCGCCGTCTGTTTGACAAAGCCTTTAGTGGTAGTGGCTAACTACAGGCTTATTTTATCAATGCTTTCGTAGCCTTGCGGTAAACAAAAGCGCACGACCGTGTATTTATTATGTTATACTTCATATCTTGTAGAAAATACTTACCCTTACAATTACCTCATCCCGGGAGATACCAGCCTACCCGGACCGGAACACAAATGCCGAAACCACCTAATACCATTTTTACCAAATCCAACTAATGTTGTAGTAGGATTTGATGGTTGGTTTTTTTGCAAAAAAAAAGGGGATTTTGAGAAAACCTAATAATATATGATAATTTGATATAAGCATTGCTTTTTTTTCAATCATCCTGACAAAAAGCAGTTTTTTTTTGCAAAGAGCCTAGTATAATTGAAAAATTTGGTGGCTAGATTATTTCTGGCTAGTGAACTCGTATTCTGATTGGTTCGTTAAATACCTTTGACGCTACAGAGAACCAATCACAATAAGAGTTGCACGGTAAGCAATATAATCTAGCCAATCAGAGTTAAGGTATCAAATTTTTCAATTATACTAGGTTTTTTGCAAAATAACTGCTTTTTGTCAGTATGATTGGAAAAGGAGTGATGGTTATATCAAATTATCAGGGTTTTCGCAAAATCCCTAGTTTTTTTTGCAAAAAACCTAATTATCAGATCTTCCTACGTCATACACAAGCGTCGCAAATAAAACAAACATTTCGTAAACAATGTTTATATTATAGAAAAAAAATATATATACGCAAAAAAGTCAAAAATCAACATGTATTTATAACTGAAGATACTAGGTAGACAGCTGTAGTGTAGTATAGTCTAACAGTACTTCATCATAAGGAACAGCTTTGACACTTTCTAGCGACTGATATCTGAACATGCTCCAGATGCTCGTCACCCTCTTCCTGGTCCACGTCCATCTCCTCCGTTTGCTCCAAAGGTGCGACGCTATAAATAAAGATATTAGAAATTAATACATATAAAATTTGAAATTAAAGGCATACAATTGTCAACAATAGAAGTCAATCGGCTGTCATGATGATGAATGTTATACTTTTTCATAAGAAAATGTTTCTATAATGTACATAATTCAAAATAATAAAAATCTTTCAACTTACTGGATGGACTGCTGAGGCTTCTGAGCTGTGCGCACCGAAACCCCGGGGTCCCCCACGTACATTGAACCTCCCAGGGTCCGCTGCACCCACTCCGCTCGCATTGCTGGTACTGGTGGTCTAAAGAAAAAAATATATATATATTCGACTGATAAACCAGTGCTTCAAAAGAAAACAACCAGTATAACTGCTACATAAAAATGTATGTTTATAGGTTATGAGCAAAAAAATTTCTCATACAAAACAAAAAAATACAATTACAGTTTTCTCAAAAATTATACACTATAGAGAAAAAGGTATAGGCACTAAAAAAGTATGTTTATAGGTCCCCTACATAAATATATAAAAAAACATCCGTTACGAAACAAAAAATTTTGTCCATACAAAAGAAATAAAAAATAATATTATGGTTTATACAAATTCACGAAGCTAGTCTAATTATGTATTATTCATGCCATACATTGATTTTTTCATGTTAGTATAGCAAAATATATATTCATTTTACGTTTACTTTTTTGCCAACTGTACATTTTCGTAATTTTGTACCAAAACAAAACATAAACGGTTTTTTTACGAAAATTGTTGTGTTTCAAGCTAAACTGACTGAATGTATCGGTTTCTTACTGAATTTAGCACAAACTTATCTATTTCTAATAAGATTCTGATTGAATTTCTGTTACGATAACAAAAACAAAGCAGCAATGACGGGCATGAATTGTTGCATCATAAAAAGTCTCATCGTCTTTTTACTAATAAATTTTACTCTAATGCTAAAAACTACATACTGTACGTGTAGCCTACTCAATTACCTGTAATTTGAGGTATAATACATGTGATAAACACTTACCGTTTATAAAATACAGAAATATTTCTCTTAGAATCACAGGTCAAAGTTCACTCAATAAAAACCGTAATGGCCGCCTGTGACAGAGCGCGTGGATAGATTTCAACTTTTATTTTTTTTCACCTTGTAATTTGCACTTTAGTCTGGTCAAAATATTCTAACTTGTCTATTACAATACTCTGATTGGTTGGATATTTTTGTCAGGGGCACCAACAGCGAAATCAGTCGTACAAAAAAAAGTATTGCCAACCTAAAAGTCTACGCACAGGGTGTGTGCGTAGGACATTTGCCGTACCAAATTCCTACGCACAGGGTATGTGCGCACGACATTTCGGGGGTTAAAGGGCGGGCTTAGAGCCCGGCAACGTTGTACGGTTATTATAAGTTTATTGGATTATTGGTTTAATGCCCGCTAACAAAACACGTGGTTTCGGAACCAACGTTAAAACAATAATCCTTACGTTCTATAATTTTAAGAATATTCTTTAGCCTATGTCACCCGGGGATAGTTTAAGTGGTGTAACTTCCCAACAGAAAAAGATTTTTTCAAAACGGTCCAGTAATTTCGGAGCCTATTCGATTCGGACAAAGAAACAAACAATCTTATCTTCCCTTTTATTTAAATACTAGAGGCTGCCCCGCGGTTTTACCCGCGCGTATTTCTCATAAACACAAAAATCCCGTTCTTTTCCGTTCCCGTGGGAATTTCGGGAAATCCCTTCTTAGTGCTCATCTACACTCCCCAAGGAACCCACGTGCCAATTTTCAGCTGTCTTCGCCCAGTAGTTTTGCCTCTGCGGTGTCTGTCAGTCAGTCAGTCAGTAACGGAAGAGTTTTATATACCGGGTGTTTCTGACAAGTATGTTATAAATCAAACGAGGGTTTCTGCTCACCATAACTAACAACTTTCCCAAAAGAACATAGGTCGAAATCTCAAAAAAAAAACAGCTGTTTCATACATTGGTCCGATCAGCTGGCGGGGTCAATGTACGAGACAGCTGATTTTTGTTTTGAGATTTCGACCCATGTTGCTTTGGGAAAGTTGTTAGGTATGGTGAGCTGAAGCCCTTCTTTAATTTATTACCGCCTTGTCAGAAACACCCGGTATATTGATAGACGTAATTATTTTTTTTCCTTTCAGACATTATCGCCGCCCCAGCAGGTTATGACGTTGCAACAAAATGCACTACAAACACACGACCCGAACGCCGGTAAGTACAGTTCTCAAAAAAAAATAATTGTAATAATTACTTATTGAAAGAACATGTAGAGCCTACATTATAACCTTCATGACATCAACGAGATGAAGAAAACTCAAGGATGTGTCAAGTCGACATAAGTAACTTTGGCATTCTCGATTTATTGTTTTGATTTGTAAATACGATACTTCTGTAAAAAATTTAATTTCATGTTTTAATTAATTATACTTAAACTCAAATATAAAATACAGTAATATTTATTATCAGGTCAGTTTTAATAGTTAGGCCACTACAAGCACATCACTCTATTTTGTCTATTCATCCATCTAACCTAAGTCACAGATTACTTATAGTACCAGGTACAGAAGGCTCACTCAACGGAGTCGTTTAAACAAAATTAAATCTAGCTGCGTACACTTAAAGCACAATCTAGCTCGCTCCTGTTACATATATAACCTTGAGTTAATATCTCTTTCTCACTCTTATCTCCAAAGCCGTAATGCATATTCATGCGATAATGACCAGTGCTACTTTGCGAGAGCGCCTGTTTTGGGAACAATAACGGCAGCGAGCATTTATTAGGGTTGGGATGATTTACATGGCGCGACCCGCGGCTGATGGGTCTCGCCGCACGTACTTGCAGGTTTATACCTAACTAGTCGACCTTGCGAACTTCGTACCGCCTAACCTATAACTATTTTGTACATGTATTAAACTTATAAACCTTCCTCTTGAATCACTCTATCTATTAAAAAAAACCTCATCAAAATCCGTTCCGTAGTTTTAAAGATTTGAGCATACATAGGGACAGACGCGGGAAGCGACTTTATTTTATACTATGTATTGAAGTGCGGAGTGAGCCAGGCCTGCCTATGTATCTAAAAGTGTAAGCGAAACTACATACCACTCATCACACAAAACTTTATCCTTACTTCTCATTTTTCCAGGTCACATCCCACTAGCAGTGTACCCAGCTCAGCTGCGATCGCCCTACCAGGACTACAGCCAACTAAACCAGTACCAACAGCAGTTGTACCAACAAGTGGTCACCGTGGACGATCAGAAAACTGTTCAGTTGCAGGACAACAGCTTTAGGATAGGTAATTAAAAAAAAAATGGTTATTACATGTAACACACTGTATATTACACGAGCTTTCCCGGCTTACTTCGTTACGCCGTAGAATATAAGATACTACAAAAGACTTGGCTCTATAGACTATGTTCTTTTAACTGCCCAGAATGGCCGAATAAAAAACAAACAACAACAACAAACCACCTGTCAAAATATGTAAACAACGGAAAAAATATTGCACCTTGGGTTACATTATTTGAGTTTAGGTAAGGATTCCTAATTTTTTTGAAAATCTAATATAGCCTATGACATTCGGGGTTAATGTAGCTTCCTACCAATGAAAGAATTTTTTAAATCGGTTCAGTATTTCCGGAGCCTATTCGTTACAAACAAACAAACAAATCTTTCCTCTTTATAATATTGGTATAGATTTAACATCCTGTATATTACCTTCAACACTTTGTATATTAATAAATTACAAAACACTCTATTACAGTTATAAGACAACCTTTTTAGAACAGGCTATTTGTAATATAAGATAGTAAAAAAACGCTTAATTACCAATATTAGAAACGAAAAAAATCAATGAAACAGAATACAATAAAATTTGGAATACGAGAGAGAGAGGACTATGTGCGGCCTTATCTCTTTCTTCCAGGCAATTTTTTAAAACTGCAATCAGCTTGTTTAAGTCGTAGGAAGATTTAATTATAAGTTTTTTTGCAAACACAAAAAAAAGCTAGGGATTTGGCGAAAACCTGGATAAAAGGATTATTTTTTTCCAATCATCCTGTCAAAAGGCAGTTTTTTTTGATAAAACCTGGTATAATTGAAAAATGTCAAACATTCCTTAACCCTGATTGGCTTAATTATAGCTTGCTGGCCACGACCATATACATATAGAACTATTACATTACAGACTGACTGACAGACAGCGTACATCCAAAACCGCTGCAAATACACCTTATACTGTATATTACTTACTTGTAATTTAAAATGTAGATTTTCTTAGAGTTTCAACTTTTTTTCTTTTTACAGACCCAAGTTATCCATACGCCGGTGTAGAGACGTACGCGGCCTGTCCCGCGCAGTGTAACTCTGTCTGCGCCGACCCTAATGCAGTATTAAACCACCATCATAGAAGGTAAGTAGGTTTAAGGTGGTCCCTCTCGCTATGGCGCGAAATACAAAATTTTTCGCGTTTTTTATTTATTCTGGCGAATGTATTCATTTTTAATAAATTTATAATGAATTCGCGTATGTAAAAAGCCTTCTTCCACATTGTAATACAACGTTTTTTGAAGACAGACCTACAGATTTTGTGTCTAAGGGGTAAAAGGCCAAAAATCAAGTTCCTTGAATATACACAAAATCGGTAACTCTATATCTTTCAAAAACGATATATCACAATGTGGGAGAATGGTTTTTACGAACGCGAATTCATTTAAACTTTGTTAGAGATGAATACTTTCGCCAAAATAATTAAAAAAAGGGGAAAACATTTGAATTTCGCGCCAAACCGAGAGTTACCACCTTAACTATATACTTACTTATGTCAGTTTTCGTCGCTACCCTCTACGGTCTTGAGCGATGTCGCAGGCCTCTTCCGAGATGTTCTGTGTGTGATTCAAAATTGTTACGATCC
Source organism: Euspilapteryx auroguttella (assembly GCA_951802225.1). Taxonomy (NCBI): domain Eukaryota; kingdom Metazoa; phylum Arthropoda; class Insecta; order Lepidoptera; family Gracillariidae; genus Euspilapteryx; species Euspilapteryx auroguttella. Next base: position 4,625,189 of record OX637667.1, read on the forward strand.
AAAGATATATGGTTATATACTACTATTTATTTACTTATGTACCTTATTATTTACTTGAAAAATTGAATCGTGGTTCGTTTGTCTCGCTAAAACTCTAAACCGGCCGGGTCGATTTAGCTGATTTTGGTTTTAAAATGTTCATAGTAGTCCAGGGAAGGTTTAAAAGGTGAGAAATTTTGGAAAAATGAAGGGAAAGTTATTAAAAAACAACAGTTAATTTTTTTCCATATTAAATTGTAAGGCGCGTTACGAAGTTCGCCGAGACAGCTAGTAAGTAACTGTTTTTGGTCTTGTAAACTATACAGGGTGCTTCTGACAAGGTGGCAATAAATTAAAAGAGTGATCCAGCTCATAATATTAAACAAATATTCCTTTAAAAATTAAGATTAAATCGTATTAGAAAAAAATATATGTCCCGTTTCTTTTTTGATTTTAACGAAAATATCTAATGAAAATGTTTCTGTATGGTGAGCTGAGTCATTCCTTTGATTAATAAGTGACTTGTTAGAAACAACTTGTATATTGATTGAATTTGTTATGTTAGCTTATACTTTAACTAGAGGCTGCCCCGCGGTTTTTCCCGCGCAGATTTCTCATAAACACAAAATTCCCGTTTATTCCCGTTCCCGTGGGAATTTCGAGAAATCCCTTCTTAGTGCTCACCTGCATTCCCTAAGGAACCTACATGCAGAATTTCAGCCCGCTACGCCCAGTAGTTTTGGCTCTGCGTTGTCTGTCAGTCAGTCAGTCAGTAACGGAAGAGTTTTATATACTGGGTGTTTCTGACAAGGCGGTAATAAATCAAAGGAGGGATTCTGCTCACCATAACTAACAACTTTCCCAAAGCAACATGGGTCAAAATCTCAAAACAAAAATCAGCTGTCCCGTACATTGACCCCGTCAGCTGATCGAACCAATGTATGGAACAGCTGTTATTTTTTTTTTGAATCAGAATGCAGAATCCCTCCTTTGATTTATTACCGCCTTGTCAGAAACACCCTGTATATTGATATTACCCCATGATATTGAAGTTTAAACTCTCAACTGTCAGTCCCGTCAATCAATCAGTCAGTGTCCGCCATTTTGTCGTCAGTGTCGGCGTGTACGCGCCGCAAATGGAAGCAGCACATCAAGTCTACCCTGTCACCAATGTTTTGCTACCGCCCCAGTATTCTATACCACAGGTATGTGTCTAAATTAATGATTTCTTTATTGTATACTAGTCGACCCGGCGAACTTCGTACCGCCTAACCTATTGCTATGTTGATCATGTATTATACTTATAAACCTTCCTCTTGAATCACTCTATCTATTTAAAAAAACCGCATCAAAATCCGTTGCATATTTTAAAGATACATACATGACGGGGGACAGACGCGGGAAACGACTTCATTTTATACTATGTATTGATATTGAAAAAACATAAAAAAAACACGGTTACATACTTACTTTTTTATGGTGGCGGAAACTTTCAGGACGGTATTGTTTGCACAAGACTGTAATGCCAAAGAACATGAGCTATTTTGCAATACAGAAAACCCGGAAATGTTACGCTGTCCGTGTCCACCACTGTATACATGTATAAAAATTCTATTTTTTTTACTCTTTCCACAGTACCAACAGCTGCAATGGCAACCAAACATCCCACTAGCCCCCATACAGCAAATCCTACCATTCCCCCCACCATTACAGCAGAAACCACCGTCCCCACCAGTTTACATATCACAGGATGTACCATTGTACCCCATGGGATACCAGTACCCATTGTACCAATGCTACCCTGTCTACTCAGTTCAGGAGAGAAGTGATAGACGGACAGACGGTCAGAGAGCTGAGGCTGTTACGGAGAGGAAGTTTGAAAGGTAAGTGGTGTTTTTTTTTTTTACTTTAGTATAGAAATGTGTATATACAGGATGTTGTTTTCAAGTAGAGTCCGACCGAAGGTTCGGTGTCGGCAAGTTTCGGCCAAAAAATCTTGTTTCGGCCACAGATTCAGTTTTGCCGAAACCGAAACTCGAGATTCGTGCGTCGCTCGGCTAACCACCGAAAAAATCGGACATACTTGCGCGGACCTCGCTCGCGCGAGCTGCCCTGCGCGCCCTTAACGCGTGAGTTTCGGTTTCGGTTTCGGCCCAAACTGAGGCGAGGGCCGAAGGTTCGGTTTCTGTTTCGGCTGAAAATCATGTTTCTGTCGGTCTCTACTTTCAAGGCAGTAAAAAAATATAAGACTAAGTAATATATCTTTATATTAATTTTATATATCTAGATAATAAAGCAAAATTGTCTAAGATACAGTTTTAACCTAGTTGAAACAATAATACTGTATGAATTCTAATCCATTCTTCTTTTTTCTCTTAAATAATAATGTAGATATGAGTTTTAATATAACATCAATAAAATAAAAAAAGATAATTTTATATGACACCAGATAATCGTTTTCCGATCGGGTTGTGTTTGAATGTTGTACAGTGACGGACACGATCGGCGTAACACTTCCGGTTTTTCTGTTTTGCAAAATAGCTCTTGTTCTTTGGTAATACAGTCTAGGGCTGACGAAACCATAGACAAATCTGTTACGGCCTCCTAGTCCGTGACTGTACGTGTGTCGGACTACCTAGATACAGGTTCTACCTAGTTAAGGGTTCTGAGTGTATTATTAACCTGTTTGCTGATTATTTCATAAATTATTTAAAACATTCAAAAATCACCTGTAACAAAATTTTCAGAAGAGATTCATCGAAATCGGAAACGACACTTTCGCGCCAAAACTCGAATGAGCTCGCGATGAAAATTCAACAAATTAAAGAGCACATGGCTTCGTTGAATACCAACGAGAGGGAAAGAGACAGGAGAGAGGCTAAAGGGAGACGGAACAACGGGAACGGGATTTTGGGAAGCTACCCTGCTAATAGTGGGGTACAGAATCGTAATGGGTGAGTGAAATTCATAAAGTTTATTAAGGTGGCAACTCTCGCTATGGCACGAAATTCAAATTTTTTCGTGTTTTTTATTTATTCTCGCGAAAGTATACATTTTTAATAAAGTTTAAATGAATTCGCGTATGTAAAAAACCATCTCCCATATTGTAATACAACGTTTTTTGAAGACGGACCTACAGATTTTGTGTCTAAGGAGTAAAAGGCCAAAAAATAAGTTCCTTGAATATACACAAAATCGGTAACTCTGTCTTTCAAAAACGATATATCACAATGTAGGAAATAGGTTTTTACGTACGCAAATTCATTTAAACTTTATTTAAAATGAATACTTTCGCCAAAATAATTAAAAAACGTGAAAAATTTTGAATTTCGCGCCATACCGTGAGTTACCGCCTTAATTAAGCATTAATAAATATATATTCAAAAATAATAAAAAAATTAATAATGAATGAAATATTCATTCATTGTAACAGTTACGATACAATATTATAATGAGGGGTTTTCAAAGTGACAGAAAAGAAAAAAAGTTTCATAATACGCCCGTAGATGGCGTTATAGACTGTAACGATCGTCTAGCGGTCGTTCCTGTTTTCATACCTTTTATCATCAACTTAATCCTTGTATCATCATTTGTATCATCATTTTGGCTTTTAAACTCTGAAAATCACTAAAATTATCTTCGAAATTCTTCATTTTCATACTATTGTTATTTTATTTGTTTACATTTTGTTTGTTTATCTTTCTTTTTTTATTCTTTTTAGGCATAGATTCCTTGTAATTGTCTTTGAAAGGGGTTGCTCTCACATGGAAAATGTAGCATTACTGGCCACTTTTCAAGGACAAATTGTCATAAATTTATAATTCGACATATTCGAAATTCTTATTTTGATTGATAAAATTTTGCTATAAAAGAAGATTCTAGGCCTAAGCCAGGGTAGTCGAGAGTCGATAGTCTGAGAAAAAACTTTGAAGAAGCTGTTTGGGAACCTACTACAAATCAGAAAATAGTCTATCCTGGCCTGGAGTCTTAAAACTATTAAGGACATCCTTCTGCTGGATTACTGGACCTACCGCTCGGCCCGACCTTGGCTGAGCGAGATTCCACGGATCTTTGGTGACAACGAGCTTTTGAGGGCCAGACCCTAAACCTGGCCCAACTCTCGGACTCCGGCAGCATCTTCGTTCCGTACACCTGCCGGAGTCATCTTACCTCGTGCTACCTACCACTTCGGGGGACCCCTTTTCTTTGAGGGCTGGAGGTCTTCTTCCTGACTCATCTCCAACCTCCAGTAACTCTCTCTCCGTTCTTCAGGGTCCACCCACCACATCCGTACACAGCCACGAGCAACTACCGCTCGTGCTAGCTGCCTACTCCAGCCGCAGCCAGCCTCTACAGCCAGACTCCAGCCAGTCCTCCAGACCGGCCGCCGCTTCTATCTGCAGGCGGGACCAGCCTGCCTATCTTTACCTTACCAGATAAGAAGTGCCAAGTAACTGTGTACCTTTTAGGGAAATAAAACCACGTGTGATACCGAACCCTTTTGAATAATTTCTGTAGGCCCTGGGATAAACTCTAAATTAAACCCAGCTCTTACAAGACATAGGTAAGTAAATTCAAATCAGTTAAAAATAACTTGAAAAGTTTTAAACAAACCAAAAACTATTTGACTGGCGCATGACGAGTTCCAGTTTTTAACCCCCGAACGAAATTTCAGAGAGAGGTGTTATAATTTTAACGTGTGTATCTGTCTGTGGCATCGTAGAGCCCAAACGGCTGAACCGATTTTCGTTTAGTTTTTTTTGTATCATAGATAATTTCAGGCCGAGTGTTCTTAGCCATGTCTCATGAAGATCTGATCAGCGGTTTGAAGATGATCAGCTCTTAAATAGTGGATGAGGGGATCTAACTAGCTTCCTTATGTCCGATCGATTTGAAATTTGGTACCGTGTTACATCTATGATATTGAAAGTATATGGTAAGGTCACCATGATCTTTTTAAGATGATTAGCTCTGGCTGACTGGGTCGGGGGTTGTTTAATTTTTTTTATTTGACTTATTGTTATATTTCAAGCTTTTAATGATTAGTTTCAACTTAACCTATAGTTTTTTGCTAGCGCCATCTGTTATCGGCGTTATAAAACTTGATTTTTTTTCTGAGATGTCAAATTGAAAAACTAATTAAAAGTGAAAAAAAAAACAAGTTATTAATTATTATATGTTATTTTTGGTACAGTGGCGGTCTAGGTCGCCGTAACACTTCCGCTTTTTCTGTATTGGATGCTCTTGTGTTTTGACAACACAGTCTAGGGCTGACGAAACCATAGACAAATCTGTTACGGGCTCCTAGTCCGCCACTGTACAAACAATAATTATTGGTTTATATTCTGGCTCATTATTATAAACTAGAGGCTGCCCCGCGGTATCACCCGCGCAGATTTCTCTTAAACACAAAAATCCCATTTTCGCCCGTTCCCATGGGAATTTCGGGAAATCCTTTCTTAGTGCTCACCTACACTCCCTAAGGAACCTACATGCAAATTACAGCCAGTAGTTTCGGCTCTGCGTTGACAGTCAGTCAGTCAGTCAGTCAGTCAGTCAGTCAGTCAGTAACGGAAGAGTTTTATATATATATATATGTATTGATTTATGTTTTAGTCGGCCACCCATCAACGACGAGTCCCAGCTAACGAACGCCGCAAAAGCTATCGTCAACTCTATAAGGAGCATGCAGGGCAAGCAGCATTGTAAGTGACACACTCTTACTGGGTCCTTCCCAAAAGCGCCAAGATGGCCGCCGGGGGGTTTTAGTGGGTGCGAGCCCCACATACCCCCGACGCTCCCCCGAGCGTCGGGAAATGCGATAGGCATTTCCCCTCGTTACAAAAAAAAAAAAAGGATAAACATAAAACTGTGTGAAGTGAGCCTATTTCAGATTTTGATTTTTTCCTTTTTAACCAACTTAAAAATAGTGAGTTCTCAGTTAGATCTGTATGTATAAGATTTATTAAATGCTCTTACTCCACTCTCTGTAACAAAATGTAAGTAAAATAATTTGTGAACTTGACATTGGCAAAATACTCCACAGAAGTGGAGTCAAGTCCTTTAAATTAAAATAATAATAGTAATTAGGTAGAATGGATGGTTTATATGGGAAAATTAAATTGATGATTTTCCATCTTCCTCTCAATTTTCCAGTATTTTTCACCGTTTAAAGCTACTTTGAACTAGAACAAAAATCAGCTTGATGGCCCGCCCTTAAGTAGTTAAGAGGCATAGCACAGCTAAAGTAGCGCCACCCGGGAAAAAAATAAATATCTTCTAAACTAAGGCAAATATGTACAATGTGAAACAGTATTCCCCTAGATAATTCAGCCTAGTATTTTTAGGGCATTGTTGTATAGTTTTTAGGTTAAATGCTACTGATTGTTGTCAAAAGTGGCCGTTTTTAGCAACAATCGGTAGCTTTCTGTGGTCTTTAACCTAAAAGCTATACAACAATGCCCTAAAAATACTAGGCTGAATTATCTAGGGGAATGCTGTTTCACATTTTTGATATTTGCCTTAGTTTAGAAGATATTAATTTTTTTCTCGAGTGGCGCTACTTTAGCTGTGCTATGGCTCTTAAGTAGTAGATAATTTTGGTTTTCCAGACCAAAACGAGAATCCTAGACGCAATCAAGATTACAGCAACCAAAGCCAAAATCACAGTCAGAACCAGAATCAACACCAGAACAGGGAGAACAGAACAGAACACAGGACCGACAGGACAGAACACCAGAGGACTGAGCACCAGAGGAATGATTACCAGAGGAATTATCATAGGAATAACAGTTTTGAAAACAGGAATAGATATCAAAGGTAAGGTTTTGTCTCGGCCTTCCGTGGGTCTAGATCGATGCACCAATGCCTCTCGTGGGCTCAGTCAATGAGCTGGTGCCCCTGCCTACCCCTTTGGGAACAGAGGCGTATGATTATGGTATGTTTTATATTGTGTGTATTAGTAGTAAAGTCTTGGCGCGAAATTTAACTTTGTTCGTGTTTTTTTTTTTATTCTGGCGAAAGTATTTGTTTTTAAAAAAGTTTAAAGCATGCGAAAGGGAGTAGAATCATTTGACAGAGGAGGGCTCGTGTGGGGGCCTCTCCAGGCGACTATTGTCGTAAGGCAAGGCAAACATTTGTTTGCCTGAGCCAATTGGTGGTGTAACGATCCTTCCTATATCGTACAGTTTTTAGCTTTATTAAATTTAAAAAATATATATATTATACTTTTAGATGGATTCGACGACGGCTCCCTAGAAACGGCTACCGCGTCTCGGCGAGCGCGCGGAGATTGTGTTTTGTTTTCCTTTGATTTGACATAAATACAGCTATATATATGTACTCGCACCTTTGGACGATGCGAGGGAGTATTGTGGCCGGCCTCGGTACTCGCTTCATCAAAGTAGTTAGATGGGGAATGTTAGTTAAATACATAACCGAACACTTTACACTGGTCACAAAATTGGATAGCGGTGATTATTTTGATTTGAAAGATTACTTGTTTGAGTAATCATATTCTTTGAGATCTATTCGCTGCAGTCTATTTAGTGTGCCAAACTCGAACGAAGGATTGCACGATTACTACTCTTGTGTCTTGATTGCCTTTTACGATGTTAATCAATTATTGTAAATCGTAGATAGTGCGAAATGGATGCTTGTTGTGGGAAAGTCTAATCCTCTATTATCACACTTAATAATCTTAAGTTTGCCGATATCAAGGCGTGGTGGCTTACATATGTAATGCGGAATTGCTAAGACAAAGGATATAAGTAAAGAACCAAGAGTTCAAGACAAGACTTCATGATTGTTGGCATGAAGATCAGACGAGCAAACTAAAACCTCACATCAAACTTGACAATGCATTACGATGCATGAGATAGCTAGATGATGAGAATATAAAGAACCAAGAGTTCTAGACAAGGTCCCATGATCGGTGGCATGGAGATCAAATGAACAACTTAATCAAACTTGACGATGCACAACGGTGTACGAGATGGTTGATTAATAAGAAATACCTCTTGAGTAAATAAGGCCCGAACCGTTCTAACCAAATATAAAATATCCTGTCGAAGCTTGACTGCTTACTTTGTTCGTTACTCGTTGGATGACGTATTCTAGAGATTTGTGATAATTCTTTTACACTCGACTAACACCACAACCATTATCAGCTGATAGGACTTGAAGAATGTATGTGAGACAGAAAGAATCTGTGTGAGGCAGAATTAATGTATCAAGGGAGGGTCTGTTTTTATACAAACTTATATTATATTATATTATATATATTCACACGTTATACACTAAACCGTAAAAACTAACTTCGTGATAAACTAATCCAGGGGCGAGACCTCTTTTCTAACATTTGATAATATGCGGCTTTAGGCTCGTTTGCGTAAAGAAGCGATCGTCCTGTGTTAGGGGATGAACTTCAGAGGAGCTGTGATTTGTTCTAAAGAATTGCTAATGTTTGGTTTATAAGTGCAATGCTTTGCCTAACGATCTACGGTACTTCAGGAGATGTGCTATCATGGTGGGAGTGATAGTTGAAACCACAAGACATACATTCCTAAGTAAGTTCTAACCAAGAAAAGTGCTGGTACAAGACCAACGGATTGGCAACAGGGTTATTACACCGTAGCTCTCGTTTTGAGAATCTTGCACATAACTTCAAAAATATCTTTGTTTTAATCTGGCTTTAAGCCTTATCACATGAATCGATGGTCATCAAAAGTCGACTTTCTTCACACAAACATAAGGTTACACAAAACCTAGTCGGACGGGGCATGGCGAAGGAACTCTCCTACCCGGGGCTAGTTGACAAACACTTCAACCAAAGTTTACCTTCCGTAATAATACACTTGAACGCGGTTCCTCTTCTAGGAACAACAGTAGGGTTTTCAATCTTTTAAATCATTCTTTAGAAGGACGATTGCAGAAATGTATTAGGGAACGTCTGTTTAGGATACCTAGGTAGTCGCTTGACGAGGTCGAGCTAGCGCGCGTGTTTAGCGCGCATTTTTTTTAAGAATTTATTTGTCAGCGTACAGCTCATTGGCTCGAAATTTTATAAGTCCAAGGTTATTTTCATTATTCTTTAATTTTCGAAGGAGCTTTAGCACTGTAAATTATTTTGATTTAAAACACAACGTATGTAGGGTCCTAACCATTAGTCAGATAGACGATCACGACAAGGCCAAATATGAATGTTTCGTATTGAAGTAGTATAATGGTATGGTATAGTATACTAGCTTAGTAGGATATATTTATTTTATTTTACAAATATTTAGGCAGGAAGGCAAAATGCTCACAGTGGGCACCCTGAACTACCTCGCCTCTCACAGTATAGGATACTTTACCAAATAAGGTATCAATATCAATTAGATTAGATGTAGTCTAATTGACTTTCAACAAGTGATATCGTGTATCCTATATTGAACTAGAGGCTGCCCCGCGGTTTCACACGCGCAGATTTCTCATAAACACAAAAATACAGTTTTTTCCCGTTCCCATGGGAATTTCGGGAAATCCTTTCTTAGTGCTCACCTACACTCCCTAAGGAACCTACTTGCAAAATTTCAGCCCGCTACGCCCAGTAGTTTCGGCTCTGCGTTGTCAGTCAGTCAGTCAGTCAGTCAGTCAGTCAGTCAGTCAGTCAGTCAGTAACGGAAGAGTTTTATATATATTGATAAAGAATTTGACTTTGACATTCGCGTTGCTAAAAACCGTTCTCCACATTGTGATACTGACATCGTTTGTGGAAGACAGAGTTAATTATTTTTTATCATCCATCCACTCGAAAGGTAGACCTTAATATTACTGTTCTCAGGTTGTTAACTTCCTCATTATTCACTGGCGGTTTGTAGCCGGTCAATTATGAATCTATATGTCGTAGTAAGATTTGATAATTAGGTTTTTTGCAAAAAAACCTAGGGATTTTGCGAAAACACGGATAATTTGATATAAGCATTACTTTTTTTTTTTCAATCATCCTGACATGAAGCAGTTTTTTTGCAAAAAACCTAGTAAGATTGAAAACTTTGAAACCTTCCTATAATCTGATTGGCTAGTTTATTGCTTGCTGGTAAACTCTTATTCTGATTGGTTCGTTAAAATATCCTTTGACGCTACAGAGAACAAAATTCGCAAAATCCCTAGGTTTTTTGCAAAAAACCTAATTATCAAATCTTACTACGACATATACATTCTTTGTTGACCTCCGGGCAATTATGATGTACCTACTTATTGTTTTATAGTTACAAAAATAAATGATTTAGTGAAGTGGGATTAAAAACAAGCTAGCTGATTAGGTCAGCAAAATCAGGTAGGTACAGTCACGGACTAGGAGGCGGTAACAGATTTGTCTATGGTTTCGTCAGCCCTAGACTGTATTACCAATGAACAAGAGCTATTTTGCAAAACAGAAAAACCGGAAGTGTTACGCTGACCGTGTCCGCCACTGTACATAGGTGCTTCTTTTTTTAATGTCAACTAGAGGTGCCCCGCGGTATTTTCCGCGCAGATTTCTCATAAACACAAATATCCCGTTTTTCCCGTTCCAGTGGGAATTTCGGGAAATCCTTTCTTAGTGCTCACCTACACTTCCTAAGGAACCTACATGCAAAATTTCAGCCCTCTACGCCCAGTAGTTTCGGCTCTACGTTGTCTGTCAGTCAGTCAGTCAGTCAGTCAGTCAGTCAGTAACGGAAGAGTTTTATATATATATTGATTTTCTCGTCGGATGGTATAAAAAGCAGTATAAACTACTTGGGGGTAAAGTTATTCTGCCTCGGGTGTGGTTAAAATCCTCGCTTGTTCAAGTTTCCAGTCATTATTCCCTCACTACGTTCGGGAATAAACCCTTGAAACTCTATCTGCGGTCGGGTTTTAACAGACCACCCTCGTACATAATACATCACTTAACACCCATCTATACCAATATTATAAAGAGGAAAGATTTGTTTGTTTGTAACGAATAGGCTCCGGGAATACTGAACCGATTTGAAAAATTCTTTCACTGGTAGGAAGCTACATTAACCCCGAGTGTCATAGGCTATATTAGATTTTCTAAAAAATCAGGGATCCTTACCTAAACCCAAATAATGTAACCCAAGGTGCAATATTTTTTCCGTTGTTTACATATTTTGACAGGTGGTTTGTTGTTGTTGTTTGTTTTTTATTCGGCCATTCTGGGCAGTCAAAAGAACATAGTCTATAGAGCCAAGTCTTTTGTAGTATCTTATATTCTATGGCGTAACGAAGTAAGCCGGTAAAGCTCGTGTTGAATAAACTTCTACTATTTTTCTATTAATATGATGTTTCCAAAAGGTATCCGCAACGCTCTGAAGACGACCACGCGGACAGTTCAAAGTCAAACTGCGAGCAGAGAACCAGAGTCGAGCAAGCTCTGTGCCGGAGCAGGCCTCCGATAAATGTTGTTAGACAGGTGAATATCTATACTAATACTAGAGGCTGCCCCGCGGTTTTTCCCGCGCAGATTTCTCATACATACATACATAATATCACGCCTTTTATTCCCCGGAGGGTTAGGCAGAGGTACCAGCTCAAGAGCCGGACCCACGTTTAGCCGAGTTTATGTTTTATCACCAACGTGAGGCGGCCAGCTTGTCGCCGCGGTTATAACGACCACTACTGCGGCCGGGACCAACGGCTTAACGTGCCTTCCGAAGCACGGAATCATCTTACTTCTCTCTCTTCTACTTTAGATTTCTCATAAACACAAAAAACCCGTTTTTTTTCCGTTCCCGTGGGAATTTCGGGAAATCCCTTCTTAGTGCTCACCTACACTCTCCAAGGAACCCACGTGCCAAGTTTCAGCTCTCTACGCCCAGTAGTTTAGGCTCTGCGTTGTCTGTCAGTCAGTCAGTAACGGAAGAGTTTTATATATATTGATTGTAAAGACTTTTTTTGTTACTTGTTAAGAGCCAGTTTACAGCGATGCTAGCGCCATTCTCGAAAAAAAAACTTCTAAACTAAGGCAAATATAAAAAATGTGGCACAGTATGACACTAGATAATCTTGCTTAGTATTTTTTTTGCACAGTAAAGTAGTCCTAACTTAAAAGAACAAAATAATACACAGATTGGAGCTTTCTTTGGTATTTAACCCAGAAGCTATACAACAGAGCCCTAAAAATACTAGGCTTCATTATCTAGTGTCATACTGTGCCACATTTTTGATATTTGCCTTAGTTTAGAAGATTTTTTTTTCGCGAATGGTGCTAGCATCGCTGTAAACTGGCTCTTAATAAGCCGCCCCCCCCCCTAAAAGTATTATTGTCTAGTAAACAACCAAATTTCAGTTTTAAATGCTGTAAAATTCCGAAAATCCTTTTTTTTTTCAGCCTCTAAATTGACAAATGCCAATAATAGGGAGGGGGTCGAGAATGGGACAGATTACTCTAATAACTTTCACTATTAAAATGTTTCTTTCACATCATGTAATCATTTTTCTGTACCAATATTATAAAGAGGAAAGATTTTTTTGTTTGTTTCTAACTCATAGGCTCCGGAAATACTGAACCGATTTGAAAAATTCTTTCACTGGTAGGAAGCTAAACTATTCCCGAGTGACATAGGCTATATAAGATTTTCAAAAAAAATAGGGATCCTTACTTAAACTCAAATAATGTAACCCAAGGTGAAATATTTTTCCGTTGTTTATATATTTTGACAGGTGGTTTGTTGTCGTTGTTTGTTTTTTTATTTGCCCATTCTGGGCAGTCAGAAGGACTAAATCTATAGAGCCAAGTCTTTAGTAGTATCTTATATTCTATGCGTATTATTCATAAAGATACAGTAGGTTTTAAGTAGCGTTACTGGAGGTCTACTTCTCTGGTTTGTTGTGTGGTAAATACGTGACATCCAGTCTAAATTGACATACGTCAAATAACTAAAATGCTCTCTAACTTTTTATTAACCCATTCAGCGCCACGGGCGCATACGTTGCGCTCGTTAAAAACATATCCCCAGGCGCCGAGGACGCCGCCTGGCGCTCGCGCTATTTTCGATAAAAACCATACTAAATAGGATATAACAATATTATTTTTAATGAAAAAAGACGGTCAAGGATTTGATTAAAAGGCTCTAATTCATGCTTTATACTTTTTTCATACATTTATTATATAGAATCAGCCCTTGAAGTTTAACTTAAGATAAAGCTAATTCTATTTATTCAAATATTTTTATTTGAATGCAGAATTTAATATATTTGATATAACTATACATTGTAATTTTTTGAAAATTTTATATTGTGATTTAGTATATTTTGGAACAGGGCACATACGTTGCGCCCGATGGCGCTTGAGGAAGTGTATTTTTCGGTTTGCGCGTGCTACTTTGTCCAGGTGCAGGGAAAAATGCGACTTGTAAGCAAGCACTTAACGCTGCTTATAGGATTGAAGAGGTAAACGCTTTCGACTTTTTGTAATTAAAAAGGTGACCGTAGATTTGAACAAGCGTCATGTCACCTATTTTTTATTCAATGAAATAAAAATAAGGCGGTAATTTAGCGGTGCTTCTGTAGTTCGAGCGAAACATGTTTTGAAACATTTTATTGACTGTGTCGGTTAAATATAATGAAACATTTCAAAAATATTCCGAAAATCGCACAATACAATTAATTTTTGCAGCTGTACGTTTCACTATTGTTAACATTGAAAAATAGATAAGGATATTTTTTTGGTTTTCGCCGCTCGCTATTCTTTTGTCTTTCGATCATAAAAGTGAAGGTCGGTTCATTGCCTATTGTTTTCAAAAATAAAGAAGTGGGTTGACATTTTTTTTTAGTTTTTTGCAGATTAATCCTTAGAAAAAGAGTACATGTAAATGTCGCTTCCGAGAGCATCTATTATTACATACAAAAAAACGTGGTAAAAAATGCAACGGCTAAACGTTGGCTACTGGCGTATCTCGTCTCGTGTTTGTGTTATTCAGTTCAATTTGTGACCTGCCTATGAATCCCGATACTCCGATTGCGTTTAACTCGAATGACCTGGCTACGGACACTGGCACTTTGTACCGACTGATCTGGCAATGGACACTGGTACTACGAACCCTCCTTCTACGACTGATCTGGCAATAGATACTGGCACTGAACCCTCATTCGATGATTGATCTTAGTGTTTATAACACGGACAAATTAAGTTCTTTGAATCCATTTTCGGAAGATATTACAGCAAAATCATCTATAAACTGTAAGTACTTTCTAGTACTTAAGAAATACATTATGCCAAAAATTAATATTAGTAAAATAATCTGCACAATGATATGCTTAAATAAATAGAAAGTTTATAAACGCCAGAATGCCATTTTTTTTGCAATAATGATGACGTTTTCAGTTTACAACTTTTTGCCATATTAAATCTAAACTATAGGCACAGTTTAAATGTTGTTAAAATAATGTTCTTATTAAATAACCAAAAGTAAGCTTGAGGAAAGTAATCTCTTTACTATACTATGTAAATTTGGTATGTAAATTGGGTTAATTTTGCTATCACCAGATTTGGATGATGAGTTTACTGAAAATGAATTGGCGGGCGGAGTTGACAGTTACGATCAAATGATGGTGTATTACATACAACCCTGAGCATAAGACCTTACGGTGGTATAAAAAGTTGGGTATTCACATTTTGTCCACGATGCTATGCAATGCGCACTCTTTATATAATAAATACGGTGAAAGACCAATGCCTTTATATGATTTCAGACAAATCATCATAAAGGCATTGCTTTCCAGCCAAAACAGCAATAGTTTGGAACGAGGAATCCATTTACAACAACCCATGCACGTAGCTTATAAATTACCTCGTGGCGCTAATAATCGGGTTCAAAGGCGAAAATGTGTCGTATGCCGGGCTATAAAAAAAAGAATGGATTCCTCATACTATTGCCCTAAATACCCAAAACAACCAGGTTTATGCTTAGGTGATTGTTTTAGGAAATACCACTCCCACTCCGAAAATGTCTAAATTTACGTAGTACAAAAATTAATATGAATTATGTTTTAAGAGCCAGTTTACAGCGATGCTAGTGCCATTCGCGAAATAAAATTACATCTTCTAAACCAAGGCAAATATCAAAAATGTGGGGTTTTTGATATTTGCCTTAGTTTAGAAGTTTTTTTTTTTTCGAGAATGGCGCTAGCATCGCGATAAACTGGCTCTTAAACGCCTGCCTCCGTGGTCAGTGGATCATTTGGCAGTGATGTCGACTGTAACGTGGAGCACCGGGTTTGATTCTTGGCAGAGACGAACATTGTTATAATGAATATACCGGGTGTTTCTGACAAGGCGGTAATAAATCAAAGGATTCAGCTCACCATACCTAACAACTTTCCCAAAGCAACATGGGTCGAAATCTCAAAACGAAAATCAGCTGTCCCGTGCATTGACCCCGCCAGCTGATCGAACCAATGTATGAAACAGTGTTTTTTTTTTGAGATTTCGACCTATGTTCCTTTGGGAAAGTTTTTAGTTATGGTGAGCAGAAACCCTCGTTTGATTTATTACCTACTTGTCAGAAACACCCGGTATATACATTATCTGGGTGTATTTTTCGTCTTTGTTTGTATTTCCTGCACCCTAGATACAAATTATTTCCAGTTAAGACTGCATAATATGTTATCAATATATATAAAACTCTTCCGTTACTGACTGACTGACTGACTGACTGACTGACTGACAGACAACGCAGAGCCGAAACTACTGGGCGTAGAAAGCTGAAAATTGGCACGTGGGTTCCTTGGGGAGTGTAGATGAGCACTAAGAAGGGATTTCCCGAAATTCCCACGGGAACGGGAAAAACGGGATTTTTGTGTTTTAAGAAAACTGCGCGGGAATAACCGCGGGGCAGCTTCTAGTTATTATTATATAAAGGTATAAATATTATTTTAAAGTTTACAATTCTGTTTAATTATAGTTTTTAAGCTTAAGGATGTTTAAATTATTATTCAAATTATTGTATTATTTGTATTGTAATTCTAAATAAATATTTTAAAGCAACAGATTGAATTTTAATGTCCCCAGAGACAAAATTTTGTGAAATACTAAGGCCTAATTCTAATCATGATATCGGTCCTGCCTACCTGACTAGACAGATAAAAATTAGAATATGAAATAAATTGTCAGTTTAAAAACACATTATAAACTTTAACTATAGTCAGTCAATAAATTAGCTAAAGTAAAGAATTTTGTTGTTGAAAAAAGAATGTTCTGCATAAACAGGTCCATTTTTTCTGCCAAAATCGGTAGATTTTAAGGTGATTTTTACAGCTCGCGCGGCGCCACGGGACGCCGCACTGTCGGCCTTGCGCGGCGAACGAAATCTTTGTATGGTGGCGTGGCGCGTTGTGTTTTTTGAAATCGGGGTGGAGGTGGAAGAGTTAATAACAGGGTATGGCGTAACGAAGTAAGCCGGACAGCTCGTCGTTAATAAAAACAAATTTAAGTATATTCTTTGTTATAGATAAATCCTGGAAATTGGTTCAGGCGTTCACCCGCGCCCTCCTTTACACCTGGTTCTGGTTAGTAATATATATTATTTTACTAGTCGACCCGGCGAACTTCGTACCGCCTAATCTATTACTATATTGTGCATGTATTTAACTTATAAACCTTCCTCTTGAATCACTCTATCTATTAGAAAAACCTCATCAAAATCTGTAGCATATTTTAAAGATTAGGGCATACATAGGGACAGACGCGGGAAGCGACTTTGTTTTATACTATGTACTAAAGGCTGCCCCGCGATTTTTTCCCGCGCAGATTTCTCATAAACACAAAAATCCCGTTTCTTTCCGTTCCCGTGGGAATTTCGGGAAATCCTTTCTTAGTGCTCACCTACACTCCCTAAGGAACCTACATGCCAAATTACAGCTTTGTACGCCCAGTAGTTTCGGCTCTGCGTTGTCTGTCAGTCAGTCAGTCAGTAACGGAAGAATTTTATATATATTGATTGATTATAGTCCGTAAGCATATAAGGAAACATCATTATCTCAGCCGAAAGACGTCCACTGCTCGACATAGGGCTCCTATACACATCGCCACAAGGACAAACGTTTTTGCCACAATCGCCACGCTTGGCAGGCGGGTTGGCGATCGCAGTGTGGCTCTTCAAGTATTTCAACGAAGGACGCTGCTGCCCGACCTTCGGCTGTTCCCTAAGTCGCCTTTTACGACACCCGTGGGAGGCGATGAGGGGTCGATAATATCTTGGAATTTGAACAAGCGAGGGTTGTTACCCCGAAGCGAAATGACTTTACACCCACGTTTTATACTGTACTTTTCATTTTATGCTGGTCTAGGACGGCGTAACACTTCCGGTTTTTCTGTATTGCAAAATAGCTCTTATTCTTTGGCAATACAGTCTAGGGAGGACGAAACCATAGACAAATCTGTTACGGCCTCCTAGACCGCCGCTGTACAGTGGCGGTCAAGGACGGCGTAACAGATGTGTCTATCGTCTCGTGTGTTCTGTACTGTATTACGAAAGAACAAGAGCTATTTTGCAATACAGAAAAACCGGTAGTGTTACGGCGTCCTTGACCTATATCGCTAATGTACTATGCCGCTTCCGCAAAGGTTGATTGATTGATTGAAGATATTGTTTTCAGCTTTCAGATCCCGTCACCCGCCACCAGATTCTAAACCCAGGCGTCAGTGATAACATATCTTTTTAATAAATTTAAATTTTAGTGATGTTATTAAAACAACAGTTGCGTGCGCCACTCTCGATAAAAAATTCTAAACTTATACTACTTCAGATTAAAAGTTATCAATAAAAAAAGATATTATTTTCTGCGTTGCACACCTTCACTGTGAAATCCCGTAAAAAGGGCGAAACAATATCATAGTTAGCTTTGTACAGTTACGCACTCGTTAAGTGTAACACTTCCTGCTACACTGTCCCCGAGTGACATAGGCTATATTAGATTTTCAAAATAATTAGGGATCCTTACTGAAACTCGAATAATGTAGCCCAAGGTGCATTTATTCCGTTGTTTACATATTTTGACAGTCGGTGGTTTGTTGTTGTTGTTTTTTATTTTAATAGCCCAGTCTAGGCAGTCAAAAGAACATAGTCTATAGAGCCAAGTGTTTAGTAGTACATATCATAAATTCTGTTGCCAGCTAGTACCTATGTATAAATTAATATAAAACGCGTAAAGATCTCAACTGGTGTAACTTGAACTAGTCATTTTTAATAACGTTCTAAACGTATTATTTATTCCTATTATTTTTATAGTTAATTTTTTATCGCGTTTTTATTAAAACATCATCTCAGCCACTGCTGGACACAGGCCTCCCCCACAGAACGCCACAGCGACCGGTCTTGAGTGACCCTCACCCAGTGTATTCCTGCAGCCTTCACCAGGGACTCTAGTCTCTTAAACTTACGATTAAACTTCTATTCTATTATTATTCTACTATTACTCTACTACGATGGGGTCAAAAGTTGCGAGTCTGGTAACTTTGATCGATCATTATAGTATAGCAATAGAATATGAATAGCAAGCTATAGAATAATCTGGGTTTTTTTTACCTAAATAGTTAATCCTGTTTTATTAGACGAAATTGGACCGGGCGTAGTGCAACTGTCACTTAATATCAATCAGTATTGACATTTATAATGTCAGTCGAACGTAATCATAACATTATCTTATTATGGAGCAGACTACCCTTTTTGGTGAATTCCAATCTATTGCGATACTACTGCTATAGTTATAGCAAAATTGATTACAAGACTACCAAATGTGTATTTTCTTGCGATTAACGTACTGGTCCTACTCTACTTTTATTCGATAGTTACGTTTTGCGCGATGAGACTGAGGGCCCAGGTCGTCTGACCATCTTGTGTAACCACCTAAGTGTTGCTAAAAATGGCCACTTTAAAATAATCATTAGAGTATTGGTTCTATAAACTTAAGACTACAATATGCCCTTAAAATAGTACTTAGAAAGATTATCTAGTGTCATACAGGCTATTTTTTTATTTATTTTAGCCAATGTTTACGAGCTATTTTTTTTCGAGAGTGGCGCTATTATCCGTGTAATAGGGCCTTTTTAAAAAAAAAATATTACTAATTTGTCTAAGTTAAAAATAATAGGTATATTCATTTATCATTGTGAGATTGTAAAGCCGTTTTATGTAGTCGTGAAAACTGCGTTTTTTTTTTTCGTTTTTACGCATATTAACGGTGCGGAAAAAACTTTAAAAACATAATGAAAATAATTTTGGTAATTATAATCAGGTAATTCTGTGTCAAAAAAGGTTTCCTTGTATTTGTTTTCTGTGCAATGTTAAAAGAAAAATAAAAAACTTTTTGTGAAAATTTCCCAATTTATGTTTTATTTTGCCAAAATTATTGACCGTTCTGTACTTACCATATAAATATTTAAAAAATATAGTAGTTTTTCCTTTTTCTGAACTTAGTTCAAAATTTATGGCAATGTTTTATAAATTTCAAATAACCAGTTTAGTTTAGAGGCGATATTCGCTGTCTGAACTAGACCTTAATTTTAACCCTTGACGTGATCTAAATAGACCCTTAATGTAGAAGTACCCTTACATTGTAAGTAAAACTTTTTTATTGTTTTGTTTCGTCGTTTTGTATTGAATGTTGTGCCTAGATTAAATAGAAAGGAATTTGCCGATTTTTTTCCATTCAATTTTAAATTATATTTATTTTCATTTTAGAATTTTAGTCTGGTGTAGAAAAGTTTCAATGATTTGTTAGGTGTTATAAAAAATCGGCATAATCATATTTTCATCTGTATAAAATAAATAAATGTATTAATAAAATAAGAACTTAAGTAGTGTACGTGTTTCTAATTTGTCTGTAAAAAAAAATTGTTTCCATCTCGTAAAATGTAGAAAAATGCGTGTTTTCTTAAGTTTTATGTTATTAGTTATTACTTGTTATCTAACTTATTTTGTGCTTTCAAATCTACTTTCAACATAGAAATTAATTATCAGATTAATGTAAAGTAAAAGATTTTTTAATTGTTTTTGTAAAACTCCTGCAAATTGGTGCACGCATTTATACGCGAATAAAAGAAAAAGTTAAAATATTGTTGTGCAGTGACTCCATTTTGCAGTTGTTTTTACAAATAAATTGATAAGGGAATGAAATTTGAAAATTGTTATACAGGTTGTTTCTGACAAGGCGGTAATAAATCAAAGGAAGGATTCTGCTGACCATACGTAACAACTTTCCCAAAGTAACATGGGTCGAAATCTCAAAACAAAAATCAGCCGTCCCGTACATTGACCCCGTCAGCTGATCGAACCAATGTATGGAACAGCTGTTATTTTTTTGAGATTTTGACCCATGTTGCTTTGGGAAAGTTGTTAGTTATGGTAAGCACAATCCCTCCTTTGATTTATTACCGCCTTGTCAGAAACACCCAGTAAATTAAAACTAAGAAATAAAAGCGGGTATATCTTGGCACAAATGTGTAGAAATTAAAAAGTGACAACACTGTATGGATTTTTTTCTGATTTACGAAAATTTCCATTCAGTGTTGCCACTTTTTAATTTGTCATTTTTTTGCCGCATTGTAACCTTGCTTAAGGGGCGAAACGGTGCGAAATTGGGCCACTCCAGATTTCAAAGATTTTTATTTAAAAAACTTACAATACACAGTTAAGGGTATCGACTTACTCCAGTTAAGCACGAAGCCTGTGTTAGGAGAAACTCCCGATAAATAATTATAATGTAAATGCTACACAACAGAGACTTGAAAATTCCAAGCTAGATTATCAAGGGAGTCAAAGTCGCTTATTTTTGATTTCGGCCATGGTTTAGAAGATATTAATTATTTATCGAAGTGGCGCTAGTTTTGCATCGTTTTGCCCCATAACTGTCAAAATCAACTTCACAGAAAGGAAAATTGACGGGTTTAAGACAGTGTAGTGGGAGGGATCTAAGTGGGATGGAGAATTTCTATGAGTGTTTTAATATTATTGTAAGTAGAGTATATTAATTGTTAATATTAAAGATTTTAGACTACAAAAAGTAATGCTCTTGTTTTATTTTACATGTTGAAGTCGGTAATTAGGAAAAAGAATAAAAAAAAAAATTAAAATATTATGTGCGCGCGACTGGTGGCGCTGCACTGCAATAATCAATACATGGTATAAAATAAAGACCTCTGTCCCTATGTATGCTTAAATCTTTAAAACTGCATGGAATATTGATGGAGGTTTTTTAATAGTTAGGTAGGCAGGACGAAGTTCACCGGGTCGACTAGTTGATTCATATTGTGCCCACGCGCTACTGGCGTGCATTCTACAAAATGTACAATGTATATAACGCCACCTAGTAGCAAGTAGCAGAACATTTTTGTTGTCAGACACCTATCAGAAACTTTACAGTATCTTTTGTGGTAGTTTTGGTTACTCCACTCAACAACAGATGACGCTACCAACAAATTATTTGCTCTCATAATTTTATTGTAAGTGTAAGAATTATTTTTTTGTCTGTATGTGAACCGCGACATGGAAGTAGAGAATTACTTTTTATCCAAAAATTCAACAGGGACGTAAAATTTGGATTTTTTGCTTTGATTGCGCTGGCGAAGCTGCGGGGACTGAATAAGCACTTTATACCGCGCTAAACTGTCAATTTTCTTAAATTTTTATGATTTTTGCAAACTTTCCGGGTAGGTAGGTACTTACCCGTAGGTAGGTAGTACTTAAAGTAGGTATTTGATTACCCAGAAACATTCTCAGGCGGCCATCTCTAGTTTGCACGAATGAAAGACGTCCACTGCTGATCCAGTGTATCCCGCAGCTTCCATCAGGTTGTCTGAACATCTTGCGTTGGTCTGCCTACTCTGCGTCTTCCGGTTCGCGGTCGCTATTCGAAAACTTTTGTTTATGACAGTATGATTGGTTTTAAGAGCCAGTTTACAGCGATGCTAGCGCCATTCGCGAAAAAAATTAATATCTTTTAAACTACGGCAAATATCAAAAATGTGGCACTGTATGACACTAGATAATGCAGCCTAGTATTTTTTGAGCACAGCAAAGTAGTCCTGAGTAAAAAACACAAAAAAAAACATAGATTGTTGACAAAAGTGGCCACTTTTAGCGACACTTTTTAGATTTCTTTGGTCTTTAACCTAAAAGTTATACAGAAGTGCCCTAAAAATACTAGGCTACATTAGGGGGGCGCCACCATCGGCACGTAAACAACTGCTCCGTACAAATAATTAGTTAAAAAATATTAAATGAAAGATTGTCAAGTTAAAATTGTGTTCAATTAAAAGACCGCAGTGACTTACTCTGTAAAAATTATTATCCCGTAAACAAAATAACAAATAGTCAAGAAAACAGTGTTTTAAAATTTTAGTGTATGAACATAACAAAACAACAAACAATAACAAATAAAATTACTTTTAATGTGCTTATTACAGTGAAACATATAAAATAAGAACGCTATTATGTGTCCCCAAACGTTATATAACCCTAATACTAAAGTGTAAAAAGAACAAAAGTGTTTGTTTCAAAGTGACGCGCTAAAAAATTCAAACCAAATACTTACATAACCGTTTTCGACACCTCCGCTTTCCCGTAAAACTTTCTTAACGCCATCTCTTGGATGTACAGTAAGTCAGCGCAAAAACCCTAGACAACGCAGGGACATATTCAATATTATCTATGCGTGCGCCTACGCTGCTGCAGCAACAGCCCAGTTCTCGCTCAACAAGGTACTTACATAATCCGTAAGATGGCGCCAGGCGTTAAATGCTCGGGATGTAGAACCACTATAGAAGACAGCCAATTCCTGAAATGTTCGCAATGCAGCGAATTCTACGACTTAGATTGCGCAAACGTCTCTATACAACGCTTCTACAATACCCTGACAGAAGAACATAGACAAAAATGGCTTTGCCAAGCCTGTGTTTGTAAGAAACCAAAAGGTGATAACAAAAATACTCCGGTACGACATCAGGACAAGTACCTACCCGAACCAACCAGCCACAACAATGTCACTATGAGAAACAAAGCTCTAAAAACAAATAATATAAGAAATGAGAGCATATGCTCTTTCGATGAAGATGATACTAAAAGTGTCTTGGGAGATACTATCAACCAACAACGTCTACTGGATGAAGATAGGATTGAAGCCATCTTAGACAAAAAGCTAAGCACTTTCAAGAACGAGTTGATGACTGAAATAAGAAAATTATTTATAACTGAAATAAAATCTGCAGCGTCTGAACTATACTCTAAACCAGAAATAAATACAACTAACTCTAATAGCACAAAGAAACAAGAACACGAGACACAAAAAACCCAAGATGACATCAACCTAAACAGCATCAACAAAGATTTGGCCAATTTAGAAAACGAAAAAAAGAAACTGCTTAACGAGATTAAAGAACTACAAAATATGATACAAGATACTAAAACGAACAAAATAAACGCACAACAAATCCAAAATAAAACAATCGTTTTATATGGCTGTGAAGAAAACCCATGGGAAAATGAAGATGAGCTCCATGAAAGAACAGTGC
Organism: Euspilapteryx auroguttella; assembly: GCA_951802225.1. Taxonomy (NCBI): domain Eukaryota; kingdom Metazoa; phylum Arthropoda; class Insecta; order Lepidoptera; family Gracillariidae; genus Euspilapteryx; species Euspilapteryx auroguttella. Next base: position 4,648,704 of record OX637667.1, read on the forward strand.
AAACCTTTAAAAATATCATGGATATAGACCTTACAGGATACATAGAAGAAATTAGAAGAATTGGAAAACCAGGAAGAGAGTGGATGAGGAAGCGAAGACCTATTGCGATTGAACTTCTGAGTAAAAGCACGACAAAATATATTCTACAAAACAGAAATTACTTTGAGGGTACTGGAATTGCATTGGCCGAATATATAGAAGGAGAATTGCTAGAAAAGCGAAGGAACCTAACAGAAATCCTAATACAATCACGACGAAATGGACAAACAGCCAAAATAATAAACAACAAACTCTATATAAACGGACAAGAGTACAATGAAAATACAAACCTAGAAAATGGAACAACAGAATACGAAACACTCACACAGAACTATCAACACGCTCCAAATACAAGACAAACGCAAACGACCTATAGGAACACCAGCAACAATAATAATTTTCGTCACTAAACCGGAATCTTTTATAGTGTTTCAAAACATCAGAAGCATAAACAACAAAAAAGACCTCCTAGAATCAGTATTAGAACAAGAAACTAGTATACAAGCCATTTGTCTTTCTGAAACATATTTAACCGAAGCTAAAAGAAACCTACTTAATATAAATGGCTACAAACTAGCTTCAAGTTTCTGCAGATCGGAACACGGAGCAGGAGGAGTTTGTATACTTTTAAAGGAAGATATAGATTATAAAGAAAGGAATGATCTCGTAGATTTAACAGTAGAATTTAGTATAGAATTCAGTGCAATAGAAATTAAAAAAATTAATTTAATAATCATAAGCCTATATCGCCCTGATCGTAATTTAAAAAATTTCTATAAACAATTAACAAAATTACTTAATAAAATAACTAAAAACGAAAAAAACAAAAATATTATTATGGGAGGAGATTTTAATATAAACACATTAACCGAAAATAAAAAAACTGTTAATCTTTTAAATTTTATGAAAAGTTATAATCTTAAACAGTTGATTAAATCGCCTACACGAATTACACAAAATACTTCAACTTGTATAGATTTAATATTTTCTAATATAGACAAACCTAAGACTGAAATACAAGACTTGGGCCTTTCCGATCACAAAGCTGTCAAAATCAAAATAAACGAAGATCTTTTATGCATTAATAATAATACAAAACGATGGTTTGCAGAAAAAAGACTTTTCTCAGAAAAAAATATATCTTGTTTTAAAAACAAATTAAAAGAAATCTGTTGGGACGAAATTTTAAGTAATAAAAATTCTATAAATGAAAACTATAAATTATTTGGAAAAATAATAACAGAAATTTTAGATGAAAATATCCCAATACAAAAAATAAAAATAAAAAACAAGAGTCATAAAACATGGCTAACCAAAGGTCTAAAAAAATCATGCTGTCATAAAAGAGCACTAAGAACGCTTCTTAATGAAACTAATAACATAACTTTAAAAAAATACTACCAAAACTACTGTAAAATACTAAAGAAAACAATTAAAACTTCAAAAAGAATAGACTACATTGCTCAAATGGAGAAATCTGATAACAAAAGCAAAACTATGTGGAGAATAATTAATAACAAAACAGGTAAAAACAAAAATAAAACACTATACAACATGAAAATAAAAATTGATACCGAAACAATCACTTCGCCGAAACAAATTGCTGATATATTTAACAATTACTTTGCATCTGTCGGAAAAAATGAAACAAATCAAAATATACCGCGAGGCCGTCCAACAGTAGACCCACCTCAGCAAACAATGTACCTGCACCCAGTTAATGAAGACGAAGTATACAAAATCATAAAACGGTTAAAAAACAAACATAGTTTTGGAGTTGATGGCATTCCAACGACATTATTAAAACATTGTGTACATGAACTGAAAAAGCCATTAACAAAATTAATCAACCAAAGCTTCTTAGAATCTACTTTTCCCGACCAACTAAAAATAGCACTAATTAGACCAATCCACAAAAAAGACGATAAAACTACACCAAACCACTATAGACCTATAGCCATACTACCTACCTTCTCCAAAGTTTTTGAAAAGGCAATGACAAATAGGCTTAATACTTTTCTCGAAAAATATAATATATTAGATGACAGTCAAAACGGATTTAGGAAAACCAGATCAACAACCAAAGCAGTTTACAAATATATCCAAACAGCTCTTAGAATAATAGACGATAAAAAATATGCAGTAGGTATTCTATTAGATATGACTAAAGCATACGATAAAGTTTCTTATGATATATTATTAACAAAATTATATGGCTGTGGCATCCGTGGTCCAGCACATAACTGGTTTAAATCCTATCTTAACAACAGAACACAAATTGTACAAATAGAACATTACGACTATACTAATAATAATGTCAAATTAATAAAATCAGATTCACAAAAAGTTACATGTTCGATACCTCAAGGAAGTATATTAGGCTGTATTCTTTTCCTAGTGTACATAAACGACCTACCGAAATCAATAACATCATCTCCTCCCACAATATCAGTACTTTTTGCCGACGACGTATCTATGCTCATGGAAATAGATAATAGAACAGATCCAAACCCACAAATAAAAGACATTTTTATTCAGCTCACAACGTGGTTAAAAGACCACAACCTAGAAATAAATTTAAAAAAGACTAAATTAATGCAATTTCACCCCCACCAAAAACCGGCACTTGATCTAGAACTACAGGTAGAAAACACAAAAATTGAATTAGTTAATAACTTCTCACTGTTAGGAATAAATATAGATACCCACCTTTCCTGGAAGGCACACATAGAAAAACTTAAATTAAAATTATCTTCATTTTCGTATGCTTTAGGTGAAATAGAAAACTGCACAAATACAAAGACCGCTCTTTCAGCCTACTATGCGTACGCCTACTCATGGCTGCGCTATGGTGTAATGCTGTGGGGTAAAAGTGTTAATTTAATAGACCTGTTCAAACTACAGAAGAAATGCGTAAGAATCATAGCCCACATAGATAGCGAAGAAACTTGTAAACCCCATTTTATTAAACTTAACCTTCTCACATTACCCTGCATATATATTTATGATATAAGCTTATTTGTTTTCAAAAACAAGTCATTATTTAAGCAAGTCAAAGATACTCACAATTTTAATACCCGACACAAAGACCGCCTATACCTCCCAGGATCCAGAATAAAATTGCTAAATGAAAGTCCATTCTATATGGCAATAAAAATATTTAATAAACTTCCAGCAAAAATAAAAAACGAAACAAAAGAAAACTTATTTTCGAAATATTTAAAAACTTACTTAATTACAAAATGTTATTACTCCATAGAAGATTTTTTATCAAGTTGAGCTTTAGTTCCTATGCTACTCAAAAATGCTTTATATATATATAAAAAAAAACAAGTTCCTATTAAGTCCTTAGTTCCTATTAAAAAAAAAAAAAAAAAAAAAAATTGGTTACTTAAATTTTAAAGAGTTTATTTATAGATAATAAGTTTAAAAGGTAATTTGTTAAGTCACAGTGTTAAATTATGATTAATTACTTTGAAAATCTTTTCTGTGTTATACTAGTTGCGGCGCCCTATGAGGGCAACTAAGTTTTTAAGTTCTGTTTATTTTAACCTACCATCTGTAACACACACACTTAGTTTGCAATAAAATTTATGATTTATGATTTATGATTTATGATGATCTAGTGTCATACAGTGCCACATTTTTGATATTTGCCTTAGTTTAGAAGATATTAATTTTTTTCGCGATTGGCGCTAGCATCGCTGTAAACTGGCTCTTAAGTTCCCCGGTCTAAGTCTACGAGTACACTCAGAGCAAAAACGTTCTCCAAGTCGCGTCTTAATTAGAGTGATTATAGGAAATGGCTCCGGGAACGATCTCTGAGGGAGTTAGTAGAATTGCGGCCCCGTACTCAAGATTTTTAGACTTTCCCACGTTAAGAGGACTTTTACATCAATGCTAGCGCCATTCGCAGAAAAAGAAAAATCTTTTTAACTAAGACAAAAATTATAAAAAAAAACGAGATAATCTTGCCTAGTTTTAAAAACACTTTTTTTGCGAATGGCGCTAGAATCGGCGTAAAAGACTGAGAAATACATTAACTGAGAACTTCCTCTTTTTCGAAGTCGGTTTCTGAAAACCGCATTCAAATCGGTACAGCCAAAAGTTAGTGAGTTTATTAATATTCAGGATGAAACAAAATGCTGAAGAAAAAAAAAAACAGCCAACTCCCAAATACGTTCCTGGCTCTGATCCAATTAGTAGCGAGATTAAAGATATACCTCGGGGGCTATTACCCGGCAAATTACCCCCCGAAACGGGGGTGGCTCCCCCGAGTCGCCAAGTCATAGAAGATGAGCGATTTCAAAACAACAAGAAATCAAAAACGGACGGAACTCCGGAATTTAGAACGAAAACAAGATAAGCAAGTTTAATAAACAATATACAAACAAACAATATACAAGATAACACTTATTGAAAGTCAATTAGACTATTAAATAATAATTATAATAATCCATCACACTCAGAGCCCCTAACTAGGAAGAACCTGTATCTAGGGCGCCCGAAACACACACAGAGACGAACATCACACCCAGACCGGAAACAAACATCGATATTCATCATATCAATATTCGTCCCGCCCAGGAATCGAGCCCGGGTGCTCACGCTTACTCAGTCCACATCACTGCCAACTGAGCCTCTAATTGCTATTGATACCTTATTTGGTAAAGTATCCTATACTGCGAGAGGCGAGGTAGTTCAGAGTGCCACCAAGCGGCTCAGGCAAACAAATGTTGGCCTTGCATTACTCATTATCAATTTTCGCGCAAAATATCTAAACCACGAAATATATAAATAATGTAATCTTTTACTTATGACACTAGATAATCTAGCTTAGTACTAAGTAGGTAGTTTTAAGTGCGCTGTTGTGTAGTTTTTAGGTTGAGAAAACAACTTATACAAAACTAAGCTTACGGTAATAGTGGCCACTTTAGCCAACATTCAGTAGATATTTACTTTCTTACTTCTTTAAACTTAGCAATCGAAACAGTGCCTTAAAATTAATAATCAAGATTTTCTACACAGTTTCAGGCTCACACGTTTGTGATGTGCCCTGGTGAAAGCGGTAGTGAAATGGGCGCGAGATGAAAATTTTTGAACTTTTCGTCCGTAATGTTCTAACACATTACTCTACACGAAGTAAACTTTGTTTCGGTGATAAAATCAAGTTCAAAGGAGTTCAATGCCATTTTATAAGTGTAATCTTTTTTTTACAACGCAGGAAAACCATCCGAAACACGGGAGACGGTGACGTCACGATCAAGTAAACTTCAATTGTTTCTACGTGCAATCAAAGGAAACGTAGAGTTTAGTTAATCTTGACGTCATGACACTTCGAGCGGTTTTAGATGGTTTTCCCACGCTGTTGTAAAAATATTATAAAAATGGCATAAAACCTGGTTAAAACTTGATTTTATCACCGAAATAAAGTTTATTTAGAGTATAGTAAATGTGTACGAACATTACGGAAGACGGTTTAATTTGCAGTATAACCATCTTTCAGCGTTACAGAATAAGGAAGCCGGTTAATACTAACTCTTATAACTCGCGCCAGCCCCCGGGCCCGCCCGCGATTGTCTACCGAAGCGAGATCGCGCTCATTCCCGTCGCATGTTAAGTTGTGGCAAAGCGCCCGACAACACTTGATTAAGTAGAACTTAATTTATGCGAGATTCCAGTGTTTTGAAGTTTATTTGTGATATTAAATTGTATTATTAAATCATATTATGTATGTATAGGTACTTATCGCAAACGTCTTTGGCCCTGTTGAGGCGGCACATAATCATTATTTATTTATTTATTCATTTATTTATTTATCAATTTATTATTACAGTAATCACCAATGCAACAGTGCAGGTTTATCTTATTTTAAATACTTTGGTTTCCTTACACATTTAAAAAATACAAAAGATGAAGAATATATAATAATAACACATCACACTCAGAGCCCCTAACTGGGAAGAACCTGAATCTAGGGTAACCAAAAGACACGAGACGAACATTACACCCAGACCGGAAACAAGCATCGATATATGCATTATATCAATACTAGAGGCTGCCCCGCAGTTTCATTCGCGCAGATTTCTCATAAACACAAAAATCCCGTTTTTTCCCGTTCCCATGGGAATTTCGGGAAATCCTTTCTTAGTGCTCATCTACACTTCCTAAGGAACATACATGCAAAATTTCAGCCCGCTACGCCCAGTAGTTTCGGCTCTGCGTTGTCTGTCAGTCAGTCAGTCAGTCAGTAACGGAAAAGTTTTATATTTACCAATATTATAAAGAGGAAAGATTTGTTTGTTTGTTTGTTTGTAACGAATAGTAGGTAGAAATACTGAACCGATTTGAAAAATCCCTTCACTGGTAGGAAGCTACACTATCCGCGAGTGTCATAGGCTATATTAAATTTTCAAAAAAATTAGGGATCCTTACCTAAACTCAAATAATGTAACCCAAGGTGCAATATTTTTTCCGTTGTTTACATATTTTGACAGGTGGTTTGTTGTTGTTGTTTGTTTTTTTATTCGTCGATTCTGGGCAGTCAAAAGAACATAGTCTATAGAGCCAAGTCATTAGTAGTATTTAAATTCTATGGCGTAACGAAGTAAGCCGGGACAGCTAGTTTGATATAAATAAAAGATCGATTGAACAGCTTTTTAGCTTTTAACAACGCTTTCTGCTATCATTACTGATAACAAACATTGTCAACAAATACAGTGGCACTCGGGCACTCGGGGTATTTGTAAATAATGAAGAGATGATAATGTAGTTGACCCTTTTAGGGCGCGTTCCCATTGTGTCGTGCGTGACGATAAACCGTCGCAGTTTAAGGTGTTTAGGACTTGTTTAAATATTACGACAAGATAAACTTTCTGTTAGATTATATCCTTACTTTACTGACTGCTCCGTGGCTCAGTTGGCAGTGATGTGGACTGAGTAAGCGTGTGCACCCGGTTTCGATTCCCGGGCGGGGCGAATATTGATATGATGAATATCGATGTTTGTTTCCGGTCTGGGTGTGTTGCTTGTCTCTGTGTGTGTTACGGGCACCCTAGATACAGGTTCTTCCTAGTTAGGGGCTCTGAGTGTGATGTGTTATTATTATTTACCTAGAAATTTATAAGACTTGTGGACGACATAGTGAGAAAAGTGCCCTTGTACTTGTATTTATGTACCTATAACTTAAATTAATGAAACTTTAGGTGAATCTTTAAAGGGCGAAACGGTACAAAACTAGCGCCACTTCGATAAATAATTGATATCTTCTAAACCATGGCCGAAATAAAAAATCTGCGCCTTTGACTCCCTAGATAATCTTGCTTAGAATTTTTAAAACACTGTTGTGTAGCTTTTAGGTCTAAAATCAAAGAAAAAAAAACCGTTACGAAACTAAAATGGCTACTTTAGGCAATAAACAGCTTTTTTCTTTGATTTTGAACCTGAAAGCTGCACAACAGGGCCTTAAAAATTCTTACCAAGACTATCTACGGACTGCGGACAAAAAGGCGCATATTTTTGATTTTGGCCATGGTTGAGAAGGTATCAATTATTTATCAAAGTGGCGCTAGTTTCGCACCGTGTAAACCCTTAACTAGTTTAGTTTTGTCATTTTTACCAAAGGAATTTTAAGGTCTTAAATATTACTTAGGCAGGCACCCAAAAGGCAGCCCTACTCTGCCACGAAAGACGCGGCAGCCAGCTTTAGGTGGTCCTGTACTGTAGTCGACTTTTACCACACCAAATGGGTGGAGATGTGATGGTATTCTCGAGGTAAGTATATACAAGGTAAGCTTTCATAATTTGTATTTTAAAATTTCACTTATATTTTATGCCGCTAACAAAAGGCAAAAGCTCTTACGAACCTTAAAAAATAATTTCATAGAGCTTTGCCTGATTGCGATGTTTTCAGTTAAAGCAGCTTTTTAACAGAGCTTTTAACGTTATCAAGCTACCGTTCCGCCGTTATCATGTCCCCAAATTGACACTAAGTGACGGTAAGTGAAAACAAACAGATAAATAACTCAATATTATGTTAAAGTAATAAGTAAAAAATACTTTATTGCACGCAAAGTAAGATACAAAAGAAGTAAAATAACAGGTTAAAAAAAAAATAGAAAATTTGAATTTGCATACAACGCGTGACCTTATCGCTATAAGCGATTTCTTCCTGGCAACCCACGTAATATGAAGAGTATGTAATAAAAAAAACTAAATAGTTTCTTTTTTACAAAAAGAGACCCGCCTTCAACAAACTGACTCACATAAACTGAGAACTTCCTCTGTTTCAAAGTCGGTTAAAATAAACTAAAACCTTCTCCTGAATGTAACAAATACATTGCTGAAAACCGCATCAAAATCGGTTGAGCCAAACGCGAGATAATCGCGGACAAACATACATAAATACATACAGGTCAAACTGATAACCTCCTTTTTTGAAGTCGGTTAACAAAATAATTTAAAATTGGCATACTGGGTAATGCTAGCAATGTTGTTTTATTATCAAACCCTAATTAATTTGGTACAAGACCATTGTTAGCGAACCTCCCCGCGTACCCTGGTTTTCCTCGCGTAAATTTAACAGGAAAGAATTAGTACTGCTTTTTAGGAGCCGAACTTATCACATCCCATTAAATAAATTTGGCTATACAATGAGAAAAATTGATAGTCCAAATTGTTCTAAATGTGAAAAGGAAGAAGATCTTCTACATTTAGTTATCGAGTGTAAAATAAACGAACAATTACGACTCGATTTCCTGAAAGACACTGACTGCTCTTCCGCGGACCTCTTCTTCCTTTTTCACAATGTACTTAGTTCTTGCGCTACTAGTGACCACAGCAATCGATTTTTGAGTTTTTTGATACATTCTCTAACCTTGAGAACAGAATACTATAAACTTAATAGTTCTAGCCAAACACTTAGTACATAATGTTCCATTGTACCTTTCCACATGTATAAATATTGTTAATTCTTAACTTATTTTAAGCCGACTTAATCTTAAGATGTATGGCTTATAAAATAAATCAGAATAAAAAAAAAAAAAAAAACCCTGTTATTAATAAAAAGATACATTTTTAGTTATTTGACGTTCTTAAGTCAATTTAGACTGGATGTTACGTATTTACAATGCAACAAACCAGAGAAGTAGACCTCCAGTAAAGCTACATAAAACCTAATGTAACTTTATGAATAATACGGACAGTATATAGGCACTCCCTGCCTCCCTCAGCAAGTGCGTCTCCCCGATCTAGGTTACCTCTCAGTACAAATAGCACGTTTTATCTCACTCACACAAGCATGATGCGCGTGCACGTACACACGAGTTTTCGCTGTGCGCGAAGCAAGGCGCTTTCTTCTATGAAGTGTCAGAGGTGTATGGGTTAGCTAGCGAGTGCGAGTCCTTACGCAATTTTTCATCTATATAAACTTTTTAAAGTTTTATGCTTTTGCTTTTCCCGCCTGAGGCGATGGAACGGATTCCATTAACGTAACCGTAGTCAAAGGCATACTACACACAAAGTCACAAAGCAACCAAAATTAGGGTTGATTCACTACATTATGATCAAATCCAATAGTTCAATACAGTTTTTCCCACAAAACCAACTGTGGGCCAGATTATTACGGACGGTGTTTAATGTTTGCCAACTGATAAAATATTTGTGAAAACAGGTGAGTTGGTTGATAGCGTTCAGTGGTTAGCAAATATGAGAGAGCGTTGGAGGGCTTGGGTTCGATTCCCGATAATGCAAAAAAACAACAAAGTAGTTAGGCACTTAAGTAGGTACATAATTAATTCATGTTTCATAAATTCTGCGGACTTTAGCATTAATTCGATTATGCTAAATCGGCAATTAGGCACAGCACACATTTAACGAGGCGTAGCGAAGATACCGGTTTATAATAATTTTTAAACCTTTTAATTATTATTATTTTTAGCCCAAGCAGTCCCACTGCTGGGCAAATGCCTCTTTCCCCTTTTCCACACTTCCCAGGTTCCCGCCAAGTCCTACCGTGCGCTTACAGGTTCATCGCTCCATCGCTTCCTAGGACGACCACATCCTCTCATGGCGTGTTTTACTTCGTTAAAAAATTAAATAGGGTGAGAAAATGTACTCACATAAATAGTTATCTCTAAATTGATGGATTTAACAACATTATCAAAACATCAAATATCATTTTGAGAAGTAAAGCTTATCAGAAATGATTACATTGGCAAATATTTGTATATCGCTTTTCTAAGTTAGAGTTAGCAAATATTGTAAATTTGTAAGATATCTTTACTCCAATTCCCACTGCTGGGCGCTGGGCATTGGCCCTTACATAATATCACGAATATTTACCCCGAAGGGGTAGGCAGCAGAGGCACCAGCTGGACCCACATATAGCCGAGTTTATGTTTATACATATCATCGTGACAATTTATTAACATAATAATAATAACACATAATCACGCTCAGAGCCCCTAACTAGGAAGAACCTGAATCTAGGGTGCCCGAAACATAACAGAGACGAACAATACACCCACACCGTTAAACGAACAACGATATTTATCATAACAATGTTCGCCCCGCCGCGCCGGGTATCGAACCCAAGGTGCACCCGCGTAAGCCCTGTAGGTCCGGGCGTAAGAATAGGTCTACGGTATGCCCTGCCTGTCGTAAGAGGCGACTAAAAGGGGTCTTTGGGGTCGTGGGTGTGAAGGGCGGGGGCCCGACACACTCATCAAACGGCCCTGAGATGGGCGGCGGCACAACTTGTGGCACTGTGCCGCCGCAGCTCCAAAGGCGAGCCGGGGAGGGAACAATATGCCCTCCCCGAGCATGAAACTAATAGTAGCTGAGCGTGGGAAGACTTCGGACGCTATAATGTGTGGTTCCCGGGGTTCTTCCCAAAAGCGCCAAGACGGCCGCCGAGGGGTTTTAGTGGGTGCGAGCCCCACATACCCCCAACGCTCCCCCGAGCGTCGGGAAATGCGATAGGCATTTCCCCTCGTTACAAAAAAAAAAAAAAGGGTGCACCCGCGTCTCAGTCCACATCACTGCTAACAGAGCTACGGAGCGTCGTAATTTTAGCTTTGTATGTAGTTTACTAGCGCTCATTACAATAAGAGTTACCTTGTATTCTTATATTTAAGAAACGATATTTTAATTCATCATCATAATCATCATTTTAGCCGAAAGACGTCCACTGCTGGACATAGGCCTCCCCCACAGAACGCCACAGCGACCGGTCTTGAGCGACCCTCATCCAGTGTATTCCCGCAGCCTTCACCAGGTGATCTGACCACCTTATGGGGGGTCTGCCTACTCTGCGTCATCCGGTTCGTGGTCGCAACTCGAGAACTTTTCGGCCCCAGCGAGCATCTGTTTTTGGAGATTTGTGCCCTGCCCATTGCTACTTAAGTTTCGCTTTTCTTTGGGCTATGTCGGTGACTTTAGTTCTTCAGCGCATCTCTATATTTATGATCCGAAATTTAAATAATTTCGATATAAAAAACTCTTCCGTTACTGACTGACTGACTGACAACGCAGAGCCGAAACTACTGGGCGTAGCGGGCTGAAATTTTGCACGTGGGTTCCTTGGGAAGTGTAGGGGGAGCACTAAGGAATGATTTCCCGAAATTCCCATGGGAACGGGAAAAAATGGATTTTTGTGTTTATGAGAAATCTGCGTGGGTAAAACCGCGGGGCAACCTCTAGTTATTTTATAAAATTACAAAAAAAAAAAACTAATTCATCACAAAGTATAAGTACTTATATGAAAATGGATCAATAACATAAAGTGATGTTTGATATTTTTTCCCGATAAAGCCGATCTTCGGCCGACTGAGATAAAAATATGGAATCTATTGAAAAATCATACATAAGTACTTACTAAACTGCTTAAGAGCCAGTTTACAGCGATGCTAGCGCCATTCGCGAAAAAAAAATCTTCCAATTTACCAATTTTACGTTGCCGTGGGCTTTGGGGAAAAATATGAATCATTCAGCCATATCGGTTTAGTAGTTTTATCGTTATTGCGTTACACACCGACCGACAGAACGTATATTTTTATTAAATCCGATATAATTATTTAGTTATAATAGCTGTTGTTGTTGTCAAGGTGTTGTTTTATGTAGGTTAAAAGCAAAAAAAAAAAGATAAATAGTGGTTCCTTCCGTTCCGTATGTCGCCTTAACAAAACTCAAAAACTGAGCAAACAAATCAATCAGAGATAAAAACAACTTTTTAAAAACCAAATAATTCATTTCGGAGCACCGCTTTTCACCTGTCAACGTCTGACACTATCATGACACCTGTCAGTGACAAGTCGATTTGACAGCCTGTCAAATTGGTGGAGATTGGGAAATTTAGGATCGATCAGTGTTGGTGTTGCCTGGTTTATTAGGGAATATTAGCCATTTAGGCAAAAAAATTACTTAGTTGTCGTTTTTTGTATGTATGTATGACAGTCCGCGATTATCTCGCGTTTGGCCGAACCGATCTTGATGCGGTTTTAAGATAAGTATTTGTTACATTCAGGAAAAGATTTTAGTACTTACCTATTTTAATCGACTTCGAAAAAGAGGAAGTGCTCAGTTGATGTATGTGTCAGTTTATTGAAGGCGGGTTCCTTTTATGTAAAAAATAAATTATTTAATGTATTTAATTGTTTTTGGCATGTTAAACCAAAATATTTGAATCATCTCAGACAAATAAGGCGTCTACTCATATGGCAACGGACAATGCATCCCACACAGATCGCCACAAAGGCAAACAATTTGGGAATAGATATAAGAAAATAATATTAAATTTAAAATTACTTAAGAATAGTTGTCATTGGAAAGTAAGTACGACAGCTATTTGTATTTTTATTGTGAGGAAAAATGTTTTCAAAAGTTGGCAACTTTAAAATTAAGAATGATGAACTTATCTCGAGGTATTTACAGCTCTATAATATCAACAATTTGACACAATTTAACTCATGTTTTTATTCATACTTACTTAAGATATAATAGTATCTTCGATTTTCGATTAAGTACTATATAGTGATGAAAACGTTTGGGAAGGAATACCCTACCTAGTTATAAAAATAACTCATCTATATAAATATTATAAAGAGGAAAGATTTGTTTGTTTTTTGTTTGTAACGAATAAGCTCCGGAAATACTGAACCGATTTGAAAAATTCTTTCACTGGTAGGAAGCTACACTATCCCCGAGTTACATAGGCTATATTAGTTTTTCTTAAAAATTAGGGATCCTTACTTAAACTCAAATAATGTAACCTAATGTATTTTAATATATCCTTTGTTTACATATTTTCACAGTGGTTTGTTGTTGTTGTTTGTTTTTTTTATTGGCTCATTAAGGGCAGTCATAGAACAAAGTCTATAGAGCCAAAGTCTTTAGTAGTATATTATATTCTATGGCGTAACGAAGTAAGCCGGGAAAGCTAGTCATACATATAGAGTCTCACTAGCTAGGTAGAGCTTCCTGACTGACTGGGGAAAAATCTATGTTCAACATAATAATGTCCGCCACGCACGAGAATCGAACGCGGACATTCGACATTGCCCACTGAACCTGGAGGCGTCACTGCCACACATTATGTAACTTAACTGAAAGTTATGCTTTTTTTCTTTTTTAAAACTTCAACATAATCGATAATAAATCATCTAAGAATCAACTCGTTAGAAGTAATGAAATTGAACTTCAATCAGAATCAAAGTAAATAGAAGATAAGAAAAGTTAGGGAACTAAAACTACATAAGGTCTGCAGAAAAGTAAGAATCAAAGTTAAGTAAGTCCCTTTTTCCTACCCTACGAAATTATTCGTTTTAATCCGGTCCCTAGTCCCTACACGCTAACTCACTAATTAACTTGGAAGGGGACAAAATTAATTTGCACCCTCCGTATCCAATTTGCAAAACATTACTTCCATATTTTTATGTCGGCGAAAGAGCAATTTTCTGCAAAAACTTTGGCGACACGAACAATTTGTCCGCCATTATTATTTATTTCCCGCCAACTTTTGACAGTTTGCGAAAAGTTTTCCTAAATTTTTTTTTTTTTATAACCTACTTATTCAGCCAGTGTTGAAAATACTTTTAACCTAAGTATAATATAAGATTTAAAGTAGTTTACTATCATCTACTCGGCTGAAAGGCGTCTACTGCTGGAGATATGCCTCCTCCTCTGATGGTCATACGAATTGGTCTTGAGCGACTCTCATTCGTATACTACCGCAACCTTTAACTGCTGGTCGTCTGATCACCTTGTGGAGGGTCTGCGTACTCTGCATGTCCTAGTGCGCGGTCGCCAGTCGAGAAATGGAAAATCTTAAATAAGAGAATATTTAGAAAATCCGATATTGCAAACAAAATCTAAATACAAAAAGAACAGAGAATTTTAACTGTAAACCAAGAATTCACATTGACATTTAAATAAAGCCTGATAATATTAGGTCTCAATATGGAACCGGTATACCTTAGTAGTACCTAATTATTAGTTCCAAACTTGTGCATGGGTAAGTTATAAGAACTGAAATCTCTTTTCTCTAGACTTTAGAAAAAAAATCTAGCTATTAGTTTTTTTTTTTACAAAACAGTCAGAAACAAAAAAAAAATTAACCTCCTAAACGCAAACTAATCTGTGTAAACGGCGCTCACTTAGCGAAATTATAAAGGGTGTAATTTTAAGAAAAACACCCTCTCTTTTGTGTCCAATTTGGCAAAGTCTTTCCCGCCACGCTATTGGTCTAAAAACTTTAAGCCACGCCCCCTCATTAGCTTCACAATGGCGGGAGGAAAAAAGAAAAAAGTGTTGCCATCTCTGTCTGAGTAACGTCTGGGAAATGGCGCTCAAACGTTATTTTAAGTAGGAATCTTGTAAGTAATTTGATTATTTGATTCCGAGCGAGCGTTTTGTTACAAAATTCGCAAATTTACGTGTTTGTCTTTGGAATTGGAAATCTGTGATTTTTGAACTTTGATGCTCGTTAACTTTATTCGTAGCAATTTGATACAATTGAATTTAATATAAATATTTTTTATAATATGTACAATCTAAGTACCTAACTACTACATTAGGAATTCTTTGCGACCGATCTCAAAAATTATTTCTTTTAAAAAAAAAAGAGACCCGCTTTCAATAAACTGACACATGATATGACAAACTGAGAACTTCCTGTTTTCCGAAGTCGGTTAAAAGCAGTTCTAAAACCTTCTTATAATGTAACGAATACTTTTTTGAAAACTGCATCAAAATCGGTTCAGCCAAACTCGAGATAATCGCGGACAAACATACATACAGGGCAAACTGATAACTTCATTTTTTGAAATTAGTTTTAAAGAGTAGGTAACTCGGTCTGTCTTCTGTAGTTACGATATCACGCCAAAAATAATGAACCGATATGGCGTGGCTGGTTTTTGTTTGGAAGCTAACTTACAGCTGGACAGGAAAGTGCGGTTGGACAGGAAATCGAAGACGAAGATACAGGATAGGCAGACCTCCAACAAAGTTGTCTGTCCCTGAGATGTTGTGTTGACGTTGTCTAGATGAGGTTCGCACAAGATCCGTCGTTATGGCCATTTGTGGGGGTGGCCTTTGTCCATCAGTGGACGAGGTGGTTTGATAAAAAGGCAATTTTTTTTTAATATTGAATTACCTTATCTGGGATAGTAGCAATATTGAACCTTTTATTCAATGCATTAAAAAATATTGAGACAATAATTTCTTTTTTTTAAAAGAGCCCTTCAATAAATTGGCACATACATAATCTGAGAACTTTCTTTTTTCGAAGTCGGTTAAAATATGTACAGTCAAGGACTAGGAGGCCGTAACAGATTTTTCTATGGTTTCGTGAGCCCTAGACTGTAAAACCAAAGAACAAGAGCTATTTTGCAATACAGAAAATCCGGAAGTGATACGCCGATCGTGTCCGCCACTGTACTAAAACCTTCTCCTGAATTTAACAAATATACTTATCTGAAAACCGCATCAAAATCGGTTCAGCCAAACGCGAGATAATCGCGGACAAACATACATACATACAGGTAAAACTGAGATCGTCGTTTTTGAAGTCGGTTAAAAATGGATAATTTCTTAAGATTTAAAGTACCAACAACCGCAATATTAAACCTTTCTTTCTTTCTTTCTATGTTTGTCCGCGATTATCTCGCGTTTGGATGAACCGATTTAGATGCGGTTTTAAGAAATGTATTTGTTACATTCAGCAGAAGGTTTTAGTATCTATTTTAACCGACATAAAAAAAAGAGGAAGTTCTCAGTTTATGTATACTTGTAAGTTTGTTGAAGTACTTATTTTTTTGATATGTTGTTTTGTTAAAGATATAAAATGCTTTATACATGAAAATAGAACTAAGTATTAAATGAATTCGTTTGTTATTTTGCTTAAAACTACTAGAGAACTAAACTCTATCTTTATCTTCTACAAAATATCTACAACCAATCATACTACCCAACCAACTTAAAAATCCTGCATTCATTATACAAAATACAACGTCGAAATCCATGTTTTACTTTGGCAAACAGCGAAATCTAGCGGTTTTCGTTCTCAAGCTAAACTCTTCATGCGTTAAATTACTTTGTGCGAGACAGAGAAGACAACGCTAAAACGGGACAAAAAACAAAATGGGCGGTGTTTATAACACTACCAGTTTAAGTTGGCCTTTAATTCTCTCCGCGCGTATGCAACTTCCTATAGTTGCAATGAAATTGTTTAGTGGTTAAAGGGTCAGGTAATATTGGTCGCTTAGTTAAGGGCCCGCCCCCGTACACACACGGGAGGATATCGCGAGATAATAGCCGATTGGGCGATTCAGAGTTATTATAATTCAGTTGTTCATAGCTTTTCGACTAGTTGCGGTGTCTGGTCACCCTGTATAAGCTATTTTTCGCGCGGTTTATTTTTGAGTTTTTTTCGAATCGGATTTTAATAGTGTTGTGTTTTTTTATAGTGATGTGCCTTTGAAGTGGTTGTTTTTCTTTTTGTGTGTTTGGAAAATTAAGGTATGTCTACCAAAATTTTTAGGGGTTTGAATTAAATAGCAATTTTTTGATCTTATGTTTTTATTAATTAACTAGCTGTCACTGCGAACTTCGTATCGTCCTGCAATATATTAAAACTTAAGTCTCCGAAAGTGAAAGATTTTTTCAAATCGGTTCAGTAATTTCTGAGCGTATTCATTCAATGCAAACAAATACTTAATCAAATCTTTCCTTTTTATAATATTGGTACTGTGGCGGTCTACGTCGGCGTAACACTTCCGGTTTTTCTGTATTGCAAAAAAAGCTCTTGTTCTTTGGTGATACAGTCTAGACCATAGACAAATCTGTTACGCCGTCCTAGACCGTCACTGTACCTTTAAGAGGTGTATATCAATACATAGTATAAAACAAAGTCGCTTCCCGCATCTGTATTGATATGTTTCTATCTTTGAAACTATGCAACGGATTTTATGCGTTTTTTTTTAAAGGAATAATTCATGCACTACAAAGTAATAGGGTAAGGTGGTACGAAGTTCGCCGGGTCGACTAGTAAAGGTATAATTGAACGATTTATAGTTTAAGGGGTGAAACGTTGCGATACTAGCGCCACTTCGATAAATAATTAATATCTTCTAAACCATGTCCGAAATCAAAAATATGCGTCTTTGACTCCCTAGATAATCTTGCTTAGACTTTTTAAGCCTTTTTTTTGTGAAGCTTTTAGGTTAAGAGGCATAGCACAGCTAAAGTATCGCCACCCGAGAAAAAAATAAATATCTTCTAAACTAAGGCAAATATCAAAAATGTGAAACAGTATTCCCCTAGATAATGCAGCCAAGTATTTTTAGGGCACTGTTGTATAGCTTTTAGATTGAAGACTAAATAAAGATAGGTACTGATTGTTGACAAAAGTGACCGTTTTTAGCAACAATCAATAGCTTTCTCTGGTCTTTAACCTAAAAGCTATACAACAGTACTCTAAAAATACTAGGCTGCATTATGTAGTGGAATGCTGTTTCACATTTTTGATATTTGCCTTAGAAGATAATTTTTTTTTTCGGAGGTGGCGCTACTTTAGCTGTGCTATGCCTCTTAATGGATCTTAGAAATATTATTTTACGAAACTAAAGTGGCCACTTAAGTCAAAAAACCGTTTTTATTCATAGATTTGGAACCTGAAAGCTACACAACAGGATCTTAAAATTCTAAGCAAGATTATCTAGGGAGTCAAAGACGCATATTTTTGATTTCGGCCATGGTTTAGAAGATATTAATTATTTATCGGGAGTGGCGCTAGTTTCGCACCGTGTAAGCACGTGCCTGCCACACTCCTGATAAATCATTTTATTATTAGGTTCGATAATATTATATTATATTTACTTAACGATACCTACTTAATCATTAAAATTATATTATTTTATCTACCTATTGATCAAATTATAATACCATATATTTTTATCAATATATTGATATTAAATAAGATTGCAAAGTATTGAGTGATTTATTATTTACCTTATTATTTACTTATACATATACTTACCTACTTATTTATACTTAATTACTTACATATTAATAATAAACTTCATCACACTTTGAGCCCTGACTAGGTAGAACCTGTATCTACGACAGCGAACACGAGGAACACACCCAGACCTATTTTCTTTCAAACCACAAAATCCCAATTTTTAACTTTCCCCTCGAGATTTTTTAAATAAAAAGTAGACTATAAATCCTTTCTCGGGCCTCAGACTAACTCTGTACTCTGTCTGTAAATTTCATCTAAATCGGTTCAGTAGTGTTGCCGTGAAAACGATACAGGCAGTCAGAGTTACTTTCGCATTTAAAATATTAGTATGGATAGGTCATAGAACATAACTGACTAGTGTGCGCCCACAACCTTGCTTGAACTTTATTTATTTACCAATCGATCCGTGAACTTTGAACCGCTTTAGCGCTCAAACAGACGTCATCGCCACCGCGCCGCCGCCTACCGCAACACCTTTCACACACGTCGATATCGCGCCGCCGCCGCACCGCTGCCGCGCCGACACCGCGCACAAATAGTTTAGTGGAACGATAAAATTTGCATTGATTGCGCGGCGACGGCGGCGTCGTCTGTTTGAGCACTTACAATATTAATATGCCAACTTTACGCTAAGTATGTGCTGTTCTAAATTTGAGATTATTCCATAGTTAATCGGATTCTAATGGTGAAAAACTATTCAAAACGGTTAGTTTCGCAGTTAGGAATAAACCTTTCGTGGGTTCAGTCAATGATCTGTTGCCTCTGCTTATACCTTCGGGAAATAAAGGCGTGAAATAATAATAATACTAATAACACTCAACTCAGAGCCACTAACTAGGAAGAACCTGTACCCGAAACACACACAGAGACGAACATTACACCCTAGACCGGGAACAAACATCGATATTCATTATATCAAAATATTCGCCGCGCCCGGGAATCGAACCCAGGTGCACACGCTTACAAGTCCACATCACTGCCAACTGAGCCACGGAGCAGTCGATTGATTGAGATTGTGTTTTGTTTTGCTAATGTTTAAGCATTTTATTTTTTATTTCAGAAAGAATGACGTCACAAATCCTTCATCCGACAATGTACCGGCGCGATTCCGAAGAGAAACCGCTAGAAATCGACGCAGACTCAAACAGAAGTCGCTCCAACAGTCCCGAATACTACAAACAGCAGGAAGAGAAAACCATCCTGAAAAAGTCCTTTTGCATCGACGCTTTGCTTTCTAAAAGGATCGAGCCAGATGGCCAGACGTTGCAGGAGAAGATGACTCAGCAGAAGTACTTAGCGTATATACAGAATAAGAACTATATTCCCAGATTTGAAGAGAACTATGATAATCAAATAGAACATAGTACTATTAGTAAGAATATTGAGCAGTTTGAAGGACAGGGGTCACCAAGGTTTGTTGCTTTTTATGATATCTCTACTAATGCGAAAGTAACTATATCTGTTTCTTTACGTTTTGATGCCGAGACGCCATTTCGCGAATATACAATTTAAGTTACAAGGAGACAAAGTATTGCTAAAAACGGCCACTTTTGGCAACAATCAGTAGCTTTCTTTTGTCTTTAACCTAAAATAAAAGCTATACAACAGTGCTCTAAAAATACGAGGCTGCATTATCTAATAGAATACTGTTTCACATTTTTGTGAAACAGTTCTAAACTTTAGAAGATATTAATTTTTTTTCGCAGCTGGCGCTATTTTATGCGCTATGCTATGGCACGGGCACGACTCCGACCTTTTCCATGGTTTTCCCGCACAACAAATGGCATTAAACTTCCTTAAAAAAAAGTTATTTCATGTGATGTAAATATATGTTCAAACATTATGAAAGAGCGTATTTATCACGCAAAGTAGGCACCAATAGAAGAGCAGATTCCAAAAAAAAATTGCCTGTTATTAATTTTATTATCTATCTTAGGTCTAGCACCCCAAGAAGTGGAACCCCAGGATCTGATGATGGAAGGTCCAGCTACAGTCCACCGATCTCTCCAGGAGTTGAAGGTGGCCAGGAGTGTGACAGTTATAGACCAGGTAAGGTTATTGTAGAGGGCGTTTGCCGTCATCGCCACGCTTTGAAGGCGGGTTTTCTATTGCTCTGTGTAGCTTTTAAAATTTTTGAGCGAAGGACGCTGGACCCGCTGACGCTGACAGTCTCTGTGCCGTTTGTAGTGCAGACCTTTAATAATACATACATCGATATTCATCATAACAAATGTTCGTCCCGCCGGGATTCGAACCCGGTGCACCCGCGTCTTAGTTCGCATCACTGCCAACTGAGCTACGGAGCAGTGGACGTATAAGGGTGTTTTCGATTCGACCCACTATTGTGTAATGAGAGTCGGTAAGTAAAAGGCGACTAGGGGAACACTTAATTGAAAAACTTGTAGATCCATGCTACAGTGGCCAGCTAATTTAGTTTTGTAGTTTTAAAGATTTAAGATTTTTATTTAAACTAAGTTTTTGTTATGGTGTAGTCATGCGAAAGTTTTTTTTGTAAGAACAATCTATGAATTTAGGGCATAACAAATCGCCACAATAACCATTAAGGGGAAGGTTTCAGTTTTCAAAATCCTCTTCAGACATTTCATCATCTCAAACAAAAAATAAAATTTTTGGTCACAGCATAAATCGCCACAAGCAAGACAAACATTTTGTGGTTATTGTCCATTATCGCCTCGTTTGGCAGACGGGATGGCGATCCCAGA
This sequence comes from Euspilapteryx auroguttella, assembly GCA_951802225.1. NCBI lineage: Eukaryota > Metazoa > Arthropoda > Insecta > Lepidoptera > Gracillariidae > Euspilapteryx > Euspilapteryx auroguttella. The sequence continues at coordinate 4,669,983 of OX637667.1, forward strand.
ACATTATTCCTAGATTCTATGCTGCTACCACACGTCCATAATCCATTAAATTAATTAATTAATCAATAACATTATTTGATTTTCACACAGGTATAATACCAAAACCAGGTCTTCTACAGCAGAACCCATCCTTCGCCCAATCAGCAGCGTTGTTCAACTACCAACACATGCAGGGTCCAATGCCTGGCCCGATGCCCAGCGCTTTTCATCATCCTGGGGCTGACAGGTAAGAAAACAATCTTCTACCACCACAGAGGCAGGCAGAGCTACCACCACAGAGGCAGGCAGAGGCTCCAGCTCATTAACTGAGCCCACGAGAGGCATCAGTGCATCGAGCTGGACCCACGTTTTGCCAAGTTTATGTTCTTGATCTTAACAACAGCACAGCCCAATCTTTATTTTGCTCCATTTGGGGTCTCGTATACTTTACTTCGAATGATCATAACTCGATGCTCGATACCTCGATGTCGAGGTAGACCTCGATTTTTCATTTTGTCGATGAGTCGTTACCTCGAATGATTAGTACCTCGAAGAGTTTCTACCTCGACGGGTCTTAACCATGACGACGGTACACTTCATCGAAGGCGTGTTGCCTGGAAATATATATTTTTTTAAAGTACCACATACATACATACATAATCTCACGCATTTTATTCCCCGTAGGGTTAGGCAAAGGTACCAGCTCAAGAGCCGGACCCACGTTTAGCCGAGTTTATGATTTTTATTACCTTATTTAAAGTACCTAAATTTATATTATGACGTTAAAAGTAGTACTAGCGCCAATTACGAATAAAAAATCTAAGCTATGGCCAATATCAAAAATGTAACCCTATGATTTAAAACATATTAAGTATACAAAAATGTATGGCAAGAAGTGCGTTTTAGCGTCTCGTTGTGAATCTTGATGAGTAAACTTTTTCGAGAAACAGTTTTTTTTTTATTTATTTCATCAAATAAAATGTTTTTCCACAGGGCGGCTCTTCATCACATGCAGTTAGAATGGCTAGCAAGGACTGGGATGCTCTACCACAGAATACCAGAACTCGGTGGTGAGTACAATCATTTTAACATGTTTTCCATAGGGGTAGGCAGAGTCAAATTCAAAAGTTCTTTATTCAATACGAGCTTTCCCGGCTTACTTCGTTACGCCATAGAATATAAGATACTACAAAAGACTTGGCTCTATAGACTATGTTCTTTTGACTGCCCAGAATGGCCGAATAAAAAACAAACAACAACAACAAACCACCTGTCAAAATATGTAAACAACGGAAAAAATATTGTACCTTGGGTTACATTATTTGAGTTTAGGTTAAAGATGCCTAATTTAAAAAAAAAATCTAATATAGCCTATGACACTCGGGGTTAATGTAGCTTCCTACCAGTAAAAGAATTCAATTTTTTCAAATCGGTTCAGTATTTCCGAAACCTATTTGTTACAAACAAACAAATCTATCCTCTTTATAATATTGGTATAGATAGGATACAAGATAGCACTTATTGAAAGTAAATTAGACTACATATCCAATCTAATTGCTATTGATACCTTATTTGGTAAAGTATCCTATACTGCGAGAGGCGAGTTAGTTCAGGGTGCCCACCAATTGGCTCAGGCAAACAAATGTTGGCCTTGTCTTACGACAATGGTCGCCTGGAGAGGCCCCCAAACGAGCCCTCTTCGTCAAATTATTCTACTCTATTTTCACTTGCTACCGTTTCCAAATACGCACCATGATTTTGTAAACTTCTTCACGTGGCCTTTTTTGAGGACGTCAGCTTTTAAAAGTCAGTTTACCGCGATGCTAGCGCCATTCTCGAAAAAAAATTATATCTTCTAAACTAAGGCAAATATCAAAAATGTGCCACAGTATGACACTAGATAATCATGCTTAGTATTTTTTGAGCACAGTACAGTTAGTCCTAAGCTAAAAGAACAAAATTATACACAGATTACACTAACAATTTGTATATAATATATACAAATTGTTAGTGTAAAAATTATACAAATCGGCCAGTAATTTTGCAGCCTATTCTTTTCAAACAATCAAATCTTTCGTCTTTATAATATTAATATACTAGTTGACCCGGCGAACTTCGTTCGTACCGCCTAACCTTTTACTATAATGTGCATGTACCTATTATACTTATAAACCTTCCTCTTGAATCACTCTATCTATTCAAAAAACTGCGTCAAAATCCGTTGCATATTTTTAATAATATGAGCATACATAGGGACAAACGCGAAAGCGACTTTATTTAATACTAGCTGGAACGGCGAACTTCGTAACGCCACAGAATTTAAGATATTACTGAACACTTGGCTCTATACACTATGTTCTTTTGACTGCCCAGAATGGGCTATTAAAATAAAAAAACAACAAAAACAAACCACCAACTGTCAAAATATGAAAACAACGGAAAAATGCACCTCGCCTCGGGCTACATTATTCGAGTTTAAGTAAGGATCCCTAATTATTTTGAAAATCTAATACAGCCTATGTCACTCGGGGATAGTGTATAGCTTCCTACCAGTGAAATAATTTTTCAAATCGGTTCTGTATTTTCGGAGCCTATTTGTTACAAACAAACAAACAAATATTTCCTCTTTATAATATTGGTATAGACGTATAGACTTACCCTCTTATTCATAAAAAGTTAAAGAGCATTTTAGTTATTTGACGTATGTCAATTTAGACTGGATGTCACGTATTTACCATACAACAAACCAGAGAAGTAGAACTCCAGTAACGCTACTTAAAATCTACTGTATCTTTATGAATAACACGGTATGAATTGATATTGATGTACCTGTGTAACCTACTTTACCGACCCTAGTATAAATCAAATAGTGTCATAAATACGTGACAGAATTCGCATAGTCAATGTTTGCCGACACCTGTCTACCTTTAGGTAGTTGTTGGCACCCCATTATTCAGCCCTATCTTACTAGGGAGGGTGTTAAATACGTGATCGAATGATAGACAATCACTTTTAGAAGGTCGTAAAGGTTATTTCGTTGTTCAGTTGTCGTGATGTCGATTGGGATCCGGGTTCGATTGCCGGCGGGGGCTAATATTGTTGTATATTGGGATATTGTCGTTTGCTTTCTGGTGTAAGTGTGTTTTATATCTTTGTATGAGTTTTGTACACCCCATATACATTTTCTATCCCACATACAAAATCGATTGAAGCGATTATTTCCAATTGCAATTAACAAATATAATTACTAAGTATATCAATCAGATTTTGCTACTTATTTTTTCTATCTTTTTTATCGTAAAAATCTACGATTATTTTAAATCATCATTTCGAAGAACAAGAAAATATTTTTTCTATCTTTTTAAAGTAAAAATCTACAATTATTTTAAATCATCATTTCGAACAACAACAAAAAAAAACACAGTTTCATTCTTTTTTTTTCATCCCAAAAAGTACTGGCCACTAAGTGATTGCCACCCCTCAAATTCAGCGTTAAACCGTTCTAGTGTTGCCATGCGCACCCCAATTTTATTGGCCCTATAATACTTAACAAATCACATTACCCCATATGTTCTCTTTTTTCTTTACCCTAGTCTTTATTCCTTTAACATAGGGACGATTTTCGCGTAACTAGTTGAACAGTTTTATTGTGTGTTTACTATAATGATTACCATTAACGTTAAATGGTCGCTAGTTTTAATTTGTATAAATCTAATTGCCTGTATTAGTGAGGGTGGTATTTGTATAAATTATTTTTTAATTGATTTAGTGTGGATTGTTAAAGTCTGTCAAAGTTTTTGAACGAGCTAGTGCCTTCGTTTCACAGCTTGGGCAAAATTATTTCAGACCTGTTCTCTATTTTCAAATACTCTCTGGCTAAATGTATTCCTATAGATCAAAAAGGTAGAAATAATATACAGGGTGTTTCTGACAAGGCGGTAATAAATCAAAGGAGGGATCCTGCTCACCATAACTAACAACTTTCCCAAAGCAACATGGGTCAAAATCTGAAAATAAATAACAGCTGTTCCATACATCGGTTCGATCAGCTGACGGGGTCAATGTACCAGATGTGTCAAAAACACCCAGTATATATTTTTTTTTTGCCTAATAACCCGACTTTAAGAGAGTTGTGTAAATTAAATTTAGAGTACTTAATAATAATAATAATAATAATCTTTATTTGCAAGCCAATATACATGAATCACATAAAGATAAATAAACAAGTAAAATTAAACAAAGCTTAAATTAGGCGTACATAATTAGAAGTCTTGTCTAGGCCGAAATTTTTGCACAAATATAGGCGCTGACCCTTGAACTGGGCACGGAGCCTGTATCTCAAGGGTTGTGGAGACGAATGCATTTATAATTGTGTTTAAAAAATAACTTTTACAGTTTATCACCAGGTAGTATAATATAAAAATAAAATTAATTTCCGCCAAAATCAATACGATCAGAATATTAAATTTAACAATTTGAACATTCACTGTATATTCTCATAACAATGAATAGAAGTAATTATATTCAATGAAAAATTTTAAATTATTAATAGCTAGTTCTTAGTAGACCTTCAGTCTCGTCATATGTTAATGGTAGTAAATACCGTTCAAGTAGCTTTTTAACTTCATAATGAGTATTAGAGTAAAATGAGAGTTTAGAATCTAATTTTTGATATAAAAATCCACTTTGAATTTCAAAATTTCTACCGGCAAAGGCAGTTCTATGTATTGGCGTGCGGAATAGAACCCTACGCCTTTTTGTTAACGTGTCTTCTTGAATTAGATTAGACTGATGTTTTCGGAGAATGCTTCTCAAAATATATAATTTCCTAACCGATAGGACCTTACTGTCAGAATAAACCTGTATTGTGGGATAGAGGAATGCTCTCTTCATCATTACTTTTAGTACCGCTCTTTGGCCTCGCTCAAGACGTAGAAGAGTTGTTTTGTCGGTACCTCCCCAAGCAGAAATACAGTAATTGAGAAGAGACCCACACAGTGCCATGTAAACCATGTGCAGAGTATTGAGGTCAGCAGATTGACGCAGGTTTTTAAATACGGCTATCAGTTTACGGACTCTGGAGGTGAGGTTTAAAATGTGAGCTTGCCAATTTAGATGTTGGTCAATCAGAACACCTAGGTATTTATATGATGTGGTTCTATCTATTGGATGGCAAGAACAGGCAGAAGAATCTGGGGCGCAAGTATGAGCAAATATAGAGAAGGAGTTAGGGGGTTGTTGAGGCAGACGTAATGTATATGTGGTGTATTGGGTTTTTTGAACATTTAAAGTTAAAAGATTATCAGAAAGCCAATTCATAACTAGCTTTAGACACCTCTCAGCGTTTTTTTGTGCTTCAGACCAGGTGGAACCATGAACTAGGAGAGCAGTGTCATCCGCATAAACAAAAGTTTCGCAATTTGGCAGAGCCAGTTGACATAGTTGGTTAATGTAAATCTGAAACAGAGTTGGACCCAGAATGCTGCCTTGTGGAACGCCATAAGATAAAACCTCTTCATCACTTATATAAGGTCCTATTTTTACCGATTGGACCCTATCTCTAAGGTAATCCTCAAATATGTCTAGGCCTCTGACGCCAATGTTTTCTAGCCTACTCAGGAGTCTGGGAACTGAAACGGTGTCGAAGGCCTTGGAAAGATCTAGGAATACAGACAAACATTTTCTATTGCTATCTAAATGTCTGACTATACCAGAAGAGAGGGCTAAAAGTGCATCTTCAGTAGATTTTCCAATACGAAATCCATACTGGTTATCTGCTAATAAATTATGTTTTTCTAGAAAATTAACAAGGCTATTGTTGAGAATTCTCTCCAAGACCTTCGACATCGCTGGCAGAACTGATATAGGACGATAATTGTGTACATTCATCCTGTCACCGCTCTTAAATATTGGGTATACTATAGCCTTTTTAAATACCTTGGGGAATGCGCCATTCGAGATAGACAAATTACAAACGTGGGTGATTGGACTGGCAAGAGCATCAACAGATGCTTTTAATACTCTAGATGAAATACCGTCCCAGCCTGCAGCACTATCAGTACGAAGGAGGCGTATAATAGTCTTTATTTCCATTTCATCGACATTAAGAATAACTAAAGAGTTGCAAGGAGATTGATGAGAATTTGAAAGAGGTAGTTCTTTATTTGAAGGGCGTATATTGTTTGCAAGTTTTTTACCTATATTAACAAAATAATTATTAACATTATTGACACATATTTGGGGGTTTTTAGAAACATTTAACAAATCATTAGGAGGAGAGGTTTGTCTATGTGAATTATTTATAGATTTAATTGATTTCCAGAGGGCTTTAGGATTGTTTTTAGATTTGGTTAATTGGTCCTTTTCATATGCTATTTTTAATTTACTTAAGAGGTTAGAGCAGAAATTACGATACCGTTTGTAGGTTATTTTAAGTGTTGGATCTTCTGGATTTTTCTTTGACCGAATATGCATATTATCCCTATTTCGCAGGCATTTTAAAAGACCTGGCGTAATCCAGGGTTTAAGTGTTTGTTTCCTCCTGGACGGTGTTTGTGAAACTGTATGATTATGTATTATTTTAGATATAATAGAAGTGAGAGACCGTGCCGCTTCATCCGCGTCAGTCGAATTCAACACGTCATTGAAATCGTATTCATCGATATCGTTTTTAATTGATGATAAATCTGTGCGCGTAATGAGTCGGTCCGTCTTTATACTTACTTTCAGAAGGTCTAGAGTTAAAACCGTACTTTTATGATCAGAGACATTGGTATCCAAGACAAATGCAGTCGCATTCAAATTTGATCTTAGAAAAATGTGATCTAGGCAACTACCGTATCTAGTGGGATAAAGATACGCTGGGAGTAAACCGTGGGATGCCATAAAATTTAAATAGGATTCAGTGTGTTTGTCGTCGTTGTCTATATTAATGTTTATATTTACGTCGCCAATTAGAACTATATTTCTAAATGAATTAAGGTCTCTTAAAATTTTATCCAAACTCATAATAAAATTTTCAGTTTCATGATAGGAAGGGGACCGATAAATGCACACAATAGCTATATTGTTACCCAATTTACAAACAAGACAATTACCGTCCTTAAAGGGGGCTTCACTTACGACAATATTCAGACTTTCCTTACAAAAAATCACGACACCATCGTTTTGATTGAGGATGTTACTAGTACGGTAAGAATTGTAGCCGTGTAAGTTTGGTACATGTGTAACTTTACTGAGCCAGCATTCGGAGAGTATAATTAGGTCAAGCTCCACAGAAGATGCTGAGATAATTGCTGAGAGATTGTCTAAATTCCTATTTATGCTTCTTTGATTTTGATGAAGATTGAGAGGATTTTGTTTAGGATGGATAAAGTCCGAACACTCATTTAAGGTATTAAGGTTATAAAATTTGGAAACTGTATGGTTATCAATTTCAGAATCAATTAGATTAATATGATTGAATTTTGTTTTTTATGTGTTTGGTGCAATACAGTGAGGGTTACTATGGAGATGTAATTTAATGCGGATAGATAAAGCGATAATGCTAAATAGGTCTTGACTCTAATTGTATATATTACCTGGATTAAAACTCTGTTAAAAATAATAATGACAAAATAAAAGTATGACACTGAACCTTGATGGAAAACAGATAAAGTTGATTCACACTTATGAATATTTACGTAAAGTATCAAAGCAAAGTGAGTGATAGTATCAGAGAAATACAACAGTCACTTTTTCAAAACATTTTTTAGAGATGTTATTTGTGATTCTTCTGAAATTTGAATGCGTAATGAACCTTCATTTTTCTTAAGAAACACTCTTCCGTAAGACGTCCAGCAGTATCTGTAACTGTGACTCTTAGAAAGTTCACGAGCCATTGCAAATAATCGCCTCGCTTTCTGGGTTAGATGCTCAGCGACGTATATCGGCATTGGTGGCCCTGCGATCCCAATATGCGAGGAGTTTAGCTTAGTATCTGTGTTTTCTATGTTAAACTTTTTTGCATTTGACAAGATTTCCTGCTTTAGTAATTCCGATGAAACTGTTATAAGTAATGGTTTCAGTTTTCCCTTTCCGATGCCTCTTTTTACTTCCCTGATTTCATTTGACGGAATATCACATTTTAAAATGTTGAAGATATTACGAGTAATGCATAAAAGGTCCGAGTGCGTTTCGGGTGTGTTCATAGGAATATTGCGAACTTCAATTACGCTTGAGATTGCTTGGCGGCTGAGTTCTTCAATTTTATACTCAAGGATCTTGATCTGGTCACGGTGTTTGTAGTGATCTTCTTCAATCACGGAAAATTTTGACAGTGTATTTTCAACTTTGGTGGATAACATTTCAATGGAGTCTTCAATATCTCTATTTGTCTTTTTAAGATCAGTGATATGATTTTTTATTTCATCAAAGTCGTTCTGAAGTTTCTTAAAATTATTGTCTTGATCAAACTTCCAGTCATGCAACATTTTCATTATTGATTTTTTAACATCATCAAGATCATCTTCTCGGCGTCTCTTCCGGTTTATTGAACCGTAGGTGGGCGTAAGGGCAGGTTCCCTATCATGCTCCGTCGAGATGTTGGGTTCGGACGGAGATCGAAGAAGGAAAGCCATAGCGATTTAAACCAGACGCTCTGCTTGACGCTCCGCTAGATACGGCGGCTGCAGCCTTAGTAAACAGCTATTGTTTATAGTTACGCTCGGTCCGTTAAAGCAAAACACTCCACAAAACGAGTCCCTTTTAAACGCACTAAGTGTTCACGAATACGAGACTTTGAATTGGAACTAACGAAATATTAATTTTATTTCAATACTAGTCGACCCGGCGAACTTCGTAACGCCTAACCTATAGCAATGTTGCTCATGTATTATTCTTACAAACCTTCCTCTTGGATCACTCTATCGATTACAAAAAACCGCATCAAAATCCGTTGGATAGTGTTAAAGATATAAGCATACATAGGGACAGACGCGGGAAGCGACTTTGTTTTATACTATGTATTGATATTGATAAATGGACACAGTAAACACGTCTAATCACGGGCGTGCTTCGACGAATCTCTCACTTATATAACATTACCACCTAAATCGCTTTATGTAAATAATTTTGTTCACCTGAAATTTACAAATAAATAATTTGATTTGATTTGATTTAGGCGACGTATTTTCGTTTAAAAATTTCCTCAATCTTTTCAATGAATCCTATCAATTATATTGATACGAGCCAATTTCAGATTTCACAAAAAAAAAGGTTCGAAGTCAATTTTGATTAGTGGCCAAGACCGTATTTGTTTTGGCTACTGAAAGCGGTACAAACATACACTTCGGAGTTAGATTTACTGAAAACAGATGAAAACCAGGTTTTTTGGAGTTTCTCGGGGGGTAATTTGTTGATAGAGATGGGTAGGTATACTGGAATAATTTTATCGATATCGATTATTAATGAAATGAAGTAAGAAAACGTCGAGCATTTGTTATATGTATTTAAATATGTAAGTATTAATCATGCATAGCATAAAATGACCTTCCCACGTCCTGTCCCTATTTATTAATATTAATATATGTTTTTTTTTATAAATACAGTGATTTAAGAGGAATATTAATTTGTTATGCACAACATTGTGATAAGCAAGGCGGTACGAAGTTCGCCGGGTCGACTAGAATGTAAATGTTAAAGTTTGCGAGGTTTTTGGAAGTTTGATTCGACCAAATTTTCACGTTAATAGTAAGATCAGAATGTAGGTAATGAAACTTTTTCATTTAAATGCAAACGGCTTAGACACACTAGACTAACTACTAATAGATGGCGAAAGATTGTCACGATGTTTATATGAATTTGTGCAAATCGTTGTTTTGAATAATTTCCATCAAGTAAAGATGGTTTTGCTTAGCTATCACCTTAAAAAATATTGGCCAACCTTGGTCTTGATTCTTATCTATACACTAAAGATACTCTGATTACATTTTAAAAGAAAATATCGATACCAGAAGAGCCCATCCCTAACTCACGTGGATCTAATTTGCAGGGCCCCGCAGACGGCATTGTTTGCCCACAACAAATTGGGCTCCTTAATTGGCTTAAGGGTCCCAAGGGGGCTTAAAAGGCCCCTTAATTTCTGATTGCGTTATTTTAACGCTTTCCTTTCTGACTTGTAGTTGGGTTATTGTAAATTGAATGCTATTAAATTGGTACCATTTTGTTTGTTTGTTTGAAGCTTATATGACTAGGTCGTTAATGGACGAATGTTTCTCTTTATTATTTCTATTCTCTCTTCTAGAATACTTACTTCCTAATCCTAATAGTAAAAGGCCATCCACAGCTCTTTTTTTTTGTGGAACTTATAAAAAAATCTACTTACTTAATAAAAAAAATACTCAGAACAAACATTAGGTACATAGGAAGCACAAAAATTAAATAATAATAAAACATTGAGTAATCGTGTATTTTTTATTATTAAGTATATAAATTTGTTATAAAATAATATTGTTAACCCAAAACCAGTACCCACTTACTCTCTTAGATAACTTTGTCCTGCTGTTATTGGTACACACAATACTAAATAGCTTAACTAAAAAAACAATAAAATAACAAAATATTATTTTAATTTCACCCTCAATTTATTAATTCAAACAATTAGGCTGATGAAGCGATAAAGTGCCATTGCCTAACTTAAAAAAAAAAACACATTTGACACCTGTCATCGCACTTGCAAAAAGCAAACATTTGACAGTTGCGGGACCTGTAAGTGTCGAAATTTGGGGGAATTTGTCTATTGTGCAGTTTTTAGGGGTCGCTTTTTCGGTTTATTTGAATAGGGCAGACTAAAAAACGGAGTATGATTTCTTTATTTTTATTATTTTTTGTTCTTTCTTTTGTTTATTTTTTTTACGCGGTTTACGATTAAAAAAAGAATTTTTTTTATATAATAATTTAAAAAAACAAGGCTGGTTTAAAGGATGGTATTCAATCTTAAGTCTCTTTTTACTTTGAATGTCTATGTTTTTTATTTGTATCTAGATTTCCAATTTATTTTTGAACTGATTAACGTATGAGCCTGTGATGGCAGTTTGTTCCACTTATCATTTGGCAGAAAGTTACGTTTAAAGTTATAATCCAAGGCTAAAAAGCGTAATTCCGTTCTTTTCTGTAATTATTTCTTTAAATTGGTATCAATATAAAAAATGGCACTTTATCCCTTGCTCTGTGGCCACCTGTGATCCGCTTGGCCGCCATTTTATTTCGAAAATTCGGTCTGTGGTGACAATTTTGTTCGCTGCCATAGATGTAGTTTCGAAAAATTAAATTCTAAACAGGGTGTCCCAAAAGTCGACGGTAAACTGGAATCAAAATAAAGAGCAAGTCATTACAGCTACCAAAAATACAAGGACATACTGTATAAAAGGGAAGACTAGGTATTTATAAAGAAAAAAAAAACGAAAATAGAACCCTCCAAAATAAAAACTCACTTGTGCCCAATATTTAAATTCAATATTAATAAAACTTATCGCCTACAACCCTATTTAGGGTAATTTGTCCAAATCGCCCTAATGGTCGGCAATAAATAATAAACTAGCAACATTGCCATAGGGGTGTCGTTAAATGGGGTACATGCGGTCCTTAAGGGGACATTTTGACCCACTTGTTAAGGTGACAACCCTAATCAATTAGGCACTAAGTCTCTGCTTTTTTTTTGTATAAATTTTTACGAAAAGTATTATTTTCCGGTTACATCCCTTAAAAAAGTAAGTACCGTTTTTGACTGTTTTTTTTTTTATAAATTACCATTAGTCACACCGCAAAAATTTAAATTTTAGTTGTTCCTGTAAAATTATTGGGAAAATTTTCCTATAACCGTCTTATTCTAAGATTTCTTCCTACTACTTTTCAGATATATCGGTTCGGTACTTTAGACGGTGTTCACGCGCATGCGTGACATGCGTGACATACGTCACGTCACTGCACTTCACCAAGAACTCTTACCAAGCAAACTGTGTCTGATTTATTATTATTTTATATTTTATGTTTTATTGCCTTATTAAAGTATTATTAAGAGCAAAGAAATACCGTCTGCTCATTTCCTTAACAAGTGGCGACCGTGGACTCGAAACTGCAGTTTTCGAAAATTATAAAAATAAAAAAAAATGAGCATCGGATCCCTTGGAAAATTTTTCTAAGTCGGTGAAAGCGAAGAAAATTCGTCCTGGAAAAGCGAATTGTGCTGAGAGAGGATATCTAGCATCGCACCCGTCTTCATCCTGCCTGCGCCCGCCTCCAGCCTGCTTGCGCGTGCCTTGTACTACCGCCGCGTGAGGACAAAGCAAGATACTGCACACCAACACAGAGTATCGGGGCCCGGCACACAAGGAATGTCCAGGGAAGTCAATCCGATTTTAGTATTTCTTTCAATTTTGGCAATAATTTCAAAATTTATCCCCTTTTCTTCTTCTCTGCTTGTGTGAATGGTGTGTGTTTTGGCCTAGCTACAGGAAGATTCCTGGTTTTACTTTCAGCTAGTGCTTGTTTAAACTGCGCTTAGAGTAGAGACTTCAGTTTCAATGTACAGGGTACTTTACTTGAGGGTATAGCTTGATGTGGTTATTAGTAGTAATGCTTCATACCTAATACGTTAGGGTTTGCCCAATCGCTTACCACTCTACCAGGTAACTGTAATTGAGATTTTTGGGATTTTAATTTGCACAGTTTGTGGGTTCATTGACAGTGGTGAAGTCAACAATATAGTCCTACAGTTTATTAATTTGAGGGTAATGCTAGATGTGGCTATTAGTACATGTAATTCATACCTAATACCTTAGGGTTAGCCTGATCGCTTACTACTCTACCGACTATTATTAGAATTCACTGATTAAAGTAAAGTTTTATTTAAGAGTGTTCATAGTTTTTAGGTTGTCAGCGTAGCTTTTTTTACTTTTACTAGGCTAGGTCTGTATAAGTAGCTGTCAACGCATTAATAGCCAGTTGATTGAAGCTTCTGTGCTACAAGGAACACTGATTTATAGTTATAAAAAATAACTTTTGTTTATTTATTCGTAATTTGTTGATTTACTAAAAGGATCTGCCGACATTTCAGGCTACATCAGAAGATAGTGAGCAATACACCAGGTGTTGTACCTGAGCAGCCACGAGACTTCGGCTGACTTCGGGCTTCCTGGTGCAGCGGCGGTCCGCAGTTATTTAACTGGATTTTGGTTTACTTTTAACCTTATTCATTGATCGGTCCAGTTAATTGGGCATCAACATGTCTGTCACTCCTCCAACATACGCTGAAGTTAAAAGGTCTCGTACTAGTGTAAAGAGCCAACTTACTAAATTCCACAACTTCATTGAGGAATATAGTTTAGTCGAGCCCTCAGCTTTGTCTAGTCAGCAGGTGAAAGAGCTGACTAACTGGCTTATTAAATGCCGCACTCTGCAAACCAAGTTTGAGCAAGTACAGTCAAATTTGGAATGCCTTTGTAATGAAGAAGATTTAGAAAAGGAGTTTAATAAGCGTGCAGAGCTAGATAGTCGGTTCATTTACCTGATTTCGCATATACAAGACATAATTGAAAACAGTAAGCCTAAATCAGAAAACTTTATTGATGCTTGCGCCGAATCAAAGGCAAGTTATTCGCCTAGCAGCTCAATAAAGTTGCCAACGATTAAACTGCCAACGTTTGACGGCAACTATTTAAAATGGTTGGAGTTTCGGGACATGTTTGATGATTTGATTAATTCTAATGATGATATACCACCGATAAATAAATTCCATTACTTACGATCGTCATTGGAAGGTGGTGCCATTGTGGTAATAAAATCGCTTGAGTTTACCGCGGCTAACTATAAAGTAGCGTGGGAGCTGTTATGCCAGCGATATAATAATGAAAAGGTGTTGATTAATAACCATCTTAAGGCACTCTTTAGTATTTTAAGGCTAACAAATGAGTCGCATAAGGCACTTCGTTTTGTGGTTGACCATTTAACGAAGAATTTAAGATCTCTCGATAATCTCGGAGAAAATACTAGTTGCTGGGACTCACTTATAATATTTTTGGTCTCCGCAAAGTTAGACCCCACAACAGGAATGAAGTGGGAGGAATTTAGGAACAGTTTTGATAGACTGCCCAAGTTAACAGACTTTTTTCAGTTCCTACGTAATCGCGCCGATATTCTTGAAAACACTGAAGCTAACAGAAGCGATAAAGGCAGTGGAAAGAGCAAGGATTTCGGTGATAATAGTAATATCAGTAGTTGTTACGAGAGCCCTTTTAAAACTTTTAAGTCTACTAGCTCCTTAGACGCTTCAGTTAACGAAGACACAGGTGAACGATTGTGTCTTTTTTGCGATAAGCAAGGACACAGAGTTCACGAGTGCAATAAATTTCAGGACCTAAGTGTCAAAGATAGGAAAAAGGAGATAGTTAGATTAAATCTATGTCAGCTGTGCCTCCGCGAGGGACACACGTTTTCTAGGTGCAGGGCAAAACTTTATTGTAACAAATGTCGTTCACGTCATAATTCATTGCTGCACGAAGACAGGCCTAGAAAGGAAGAAAGCACTGCTTTACCTTCTACGTCGAGCGCTCCCGTGGCGTTATCGTCGGCAGTCAAGACGGGGCAGGTTTTGCTGTGCATGGCTTTAGTAGACATAGAGGTAGGAGATAAAACTTACCAAGCGCGGGCACTCCTTGACCCAGGGAGCATGTCTTCCTTTATATCTGATAGGCTGAAAAAGGAGTTATCCTTACCTACAAAAAAGAATGCTCCTATGAGCGTTTCAGGAATTAATAATTTTGAATTTAATGTAACCGAAAGTTGCATCTTAAAATTGAGTTCACGAACGAACTCTTTTAATACAGACATAAAATGTCTGGTTGTACCGAATATAACGGGAGTATTGCCAAGTACACCTGTCAACCTAAAGGAGTTGAATATTCCTGTAGATATCGACCTTGCAGACCCAACATTTTGCCGTCCCTCCAACGTTGATATTCTTATTGGAGGTGATGTTTACTGGCAAACAGTTAAATCAGGGATAATTAAATTAGGTAATGATAAGCCTCTCCTGCAAGAGTCCAAATTAGGTTGGTTGGTGGCTGGACCCATTGGGTCAGTTCAGGCTACTAGTATGGTAGTAAGTAATTTAAGTACAAATCGGGAACTACTTGGTTCCAAGTTATTTGGGGAAGTTGATGATTTTTTATCACCCTTAACTCGCGAAGATGATGGGCGCTTTCCAGTAAAAATTCCCTTTAAAAAGGGACCTTTAAAGGTTCTTGCCAAGTCATTTTATGCCACAAGAGTATTCACTCGAACAAGGATTAGATGAGTCTTCTGACATTATAAGCAGAAGTAGGTTTTCTTTTTTGATTAGTTATGAATTTAAGAATTTTTAGCTTATTTATTTATAATTAGCCTTATATGTTCGTGTTTTCGTCGCGGAAGGCCACATGATATTTGTTGCGATAATGGCACCAGCTTGATGAAAGCGAACAATGAGTTTGGTAGGCTATTTAGATCTGGTAGTGAGACCGTCGCTGCATTTGGCAGTGACCAGGGTATTGATTTAAATTCTCACTTTTATATTCACCACATCTTACTACATAATTTGTTATTTTAGAAGCAGTTGTAATATCCGCAAAGTTTAATTTAGAGCAGGTAATAAGGAACGCTTCACTTACGGTTTTAGATATAGGTTACCACTACCACATTATTTGCCCAATTAGAAGCAATCCTTAAATTCACACCCTCTTTCTTTTTTGTCTTCGGATCCTCGGATTGACACCCTTAACTCCCGGACATTTCCTTATAGGACGCCCTTTGATGTCGGTGCCTTCGTGACCGGAAGTGGAAGCGGTGGCAGTACGAGTATTTCGCAGACCTGCATCAGCGCAACTAATAGCGGATGCAGCAGAAGGAACACACAAATTGATTCCCTGAATAGAGATGTTAAAGCAGAGTGCTTTAACGCGGGGAGTATGTTCACGCGCATGCGTGACATGCGTGACATACGTCACGTCACTGCACTTCACCAAGAACTCTTACCAAGCAAACTGTGTCTGATTTATTATTATTTTATATTTTATATTTAATTTTGATTAAACTATAATACAGAAGAAAGAAACCGTATGCTCATTCCTTAACAGACGGTATTGCGTAGCACACGTACAGACAGACTATTTTGGAATTTATAAATGTAATTTAAGAGCCACTTTACTGCAATGCTAGCGCCATTCGCGAAAGAAATCAATATCTTCTAAACTAAGGCAAATATCAAAATTGTGGCACAGTATGACACTAGATATCTTGCTTAGTATTTTTTAACTAGTAGCCCTAACTAAAAAGAACAAAATTATCAACAGATTGTTGACAAATGTGGCCACTTTCCGCAACAATCTTTAGCATTCTCTGGTTTGTAACCTAAAAACTATACAACAGTGCCCCAAAAATACTAGGCTACATTTTCTAGTGTCATACTGTGCCACATTTTTTATATTTACCTTAGTTTAGAAGATATTAATTTTTTTCGCAAATGGCGCTAGCATCGCTGTAAACTGGCTCTTAAGGATATAATAATTCATAACAAAGACAGGACAATCTGAACCCCCGTATAAACAACACGACTCAGCGGAAAGGGGCTGGGCAGTGTAATCATATTATACTGATTGCCTTGCCTTAACGGTTGGCGAAGCAGATATTGTGTGTTAAGGCTACTGTAAAGAGGCAATAGCACAGCTAAAGTAGCGCCATCCGCGAAAAAAAAAAATCTTCTAAACTAAGGCAAATATCAAAAATGCGAAACAGTATTCCACTAGATAATGTAGCCTAGTATTTTTAAGGCACTGTTGTATAGCTTTGAGGTTAAATTATGGCCGTTTTTAGCAACAATCAGTAGCTTTCTCTGGTCTCTAACCTAAAAGCTATCTAGTGGAATACTGTTTCGCATTTTTGATATTTGCCTTAGTTTAGAAGAAATTAATTTTTTTCGCGGGTGGCGCTACTTTAGCTGTGCTATGTTGTTTAGGGCCATAAACTTCGTTTTCTTAGGCAGAGCGGACATAAGGCGAGTCGCTGCGAATATACCTAAAGGATAACATAAAGCGCTTGACACAGAGACGGCGGTTTAGCGTCGCGCTAAAGCGTCAACTTGTATACTATGCCAGTACTAGAGGCTGCCCCGCGGTTTTTCCCGCGCAAGATTTCTCATAAACACAAAAATCCATTTTTTTCGGTTCCCATGGGAATTTCGGGAAATCCTTTCTTAGTGCTCACCTACACTCCCTAAGGAACCTACCTGCAAATTTTCAGCCCGCTACGCCCAGTAGTTTCGGCTCTGCGTTGTCTGTCAGTCAGTCAGTCAGTAACGGAAGAGTTTTATATACAGTGTGTCCGGGGAAGTTATAACATCATTTTAAGGGTGTATTCTATGATCAATTTCATCGATGAAAACACCCCATATGGGGGGTCGCAGCCTCACCCCCCCCTCAGTATGATGTTTTTAATTTTTTTTTGCAAAAGTCGACCCCGCCTACTTTTAAATTCACAGTTAAAGATCTAAGGCTCACAGAACCTTCATTAAGGTCTTGATCGAAGTCTAAGTAGTTAGGCTACCTAAGTTACTAACAAAATAACCAAGTATTGCTTTTACTTTTTTTTTTAAGATGATAAACCAAAAAAAAAAAAAAAATTTGTGAATTTTTTACGGTTTTTCAAAGTTTCCACAAAAAAGGCAGATACTTTTTTTTATTTTTTGTGTTTTATTGTTAGCTTTTGAGTTGTTCTCTAAATTGGTATTAGATTTATTTCTCTACGTCTATTACTTCAGAAATTATCAACTACCAAAAAGACCCTTCGCTTTTACCTTTTAATTTAAATTTTCAGTTTAACCCACTTTTATTAAAAAATTAAGTCAATATTTAATTATTTTGTTAGTTTTTTAGGTAGCCTACCTTCTTAGCCTTCGTACAAGACCTAAATTAATAGTTCTTTTACGCGAGCAGTGGCGCCACTCTACAAAAAAAATATTTTCTAAAGTAAGGCTTTTTTTCAGAAAAAAGTGCTCCCTTGTGCAATAAATCTTGCTCCCTATTATTTTTTTAGTATTTAAAATAATATCTAGGTTTAGAATGTTTATGTTTTACTGTTTGTTGCTGAAAATGACCACTTTAGATTTATTCTGTTTCATGTATTACTGTTTGTTCCTTAAAGTGGCCGCTTTAGATTTATTCTGTTTCATGTATTACTGTTTGTTCCTAAAAGTGGCCACTTTCAGCAACAAACAGTAAAACATAAACATTCTAAACCTCGATATTATTTTAAATACTAAAAAAATAATAGGAACCAAGATTTATTGAACAGGGGAGCATTTTTTCTTGAAAAAAAAGCCTTACTTTAGAAATTTTTTTTTTTTGTAGAGTGGCGCCACTGCTCGCGTAAAAGGACTATTAATTTAGGTCTTGTACGAAGGCTAAGAAGGTAGGCTACCTAAAAAACTAACAAAATAATTAAATATTGACTTAATTTTTTAATAAAAGTGGGTTAAACTGAAAATTTAAATTAAAAGGTAAAAGCGAAGGGTCTTTTTGGTAGTTGATAATTTCTGAAGTAATAGACGTAGAGAAATAAATCTAATACCAATTTGGAGAACAACTCAAAAGCTAACAATAAAAAAAAAAATAAAAAAAAAGTATCTGCATTTTTTTGTGGAAACTTTGAAAAACCGTAAAAAATGCACAAAAAATATTTTTTTTTTTTGTTTATCATCTTTAAAAAAAAAAGTAAAAGCAATACTTGGTTATTTTGTTAGTAACTTAGGTAGCCTAACTACTTAGCCTTCGATCAAGACCATAATGAAGGTTCTGTGAGCCTTAGATCTTTAACTGTGAATTTAAAAGTAGGCGGGGTCAACTTTAGCGAAAAAAAATTTAAAAACATCATACTGAGGGGGGGTTGAGGCTGCGACCCCCCTTAAGGGGTGTTTTCATCGATGAAATTGATCATAGAATACACCCTTAAAATTATGTTATAACTTCCCCGGACACACTGTATATTGATTACCCTGTTACACAGAGCGCCGGCGGCGTCTAGCGCGACGCTATATCAGTGGGTTGCCTGGAATAAGCTGCGCTTTTAGCGATAAGGCCGCCCATTGCATGCAATTGGTTTAAAAAAGGTTTATTATAAGTCTAAGCTAGAGTTTGTTACCCCTTTCTTCTCTACGCTGTAAAATCATTGCGAAAGGGAGTAGAATTATTTGACAGAGGAGGGCTCGTTTGGGGGCCTCTCCAGGCGACTATTGTCGTAAGGCAAGGCAAACATTTTTTTACCTGAGCCAATGTTTTTCTTGTAGAATGTCTAGATGCGTTTACCGCGATGCTAGCGCCATTCGCGAAATTTGAATTGTTGCTAAAAGTGGCCAACTTTTAGCAGCACTTTATAGCTTTCTTTTGTCTTTAACTTAAAAGCTATACAACAGAGCCCTAAACATACTAGGCTACATTATCTAGTGTCATACAGTGCCATATTTTTGATATATTTGCCTTAGTTTAGAAGTTTTTTTTTTCGTGAATGGCGCTAGCATCGCCGTAAACTGGCTCTCAACTCAAATTTTTCAAATTTAAATAAATTGTTAAACTGTGTTTGCGATTCTTTCGAGTTACTTGCTATATTTATTTATTTCGTTTCTCTCTCCATATCTCCGAAACCACTTGATTGATTACTAAGTGTGTTCAAGAGTATTTTAGTAAAGGAAATTACTAAGCAAACATAAAATCAAGAAATATTTAAAAATACATTAAAACTGCGTTCGGTAACCAAACAGACATCCGTGCTCAAGTGCGACCAACAAAAGTAAATAAATGTTAAATTATTAATTATTTACCGAACGTGCCTTTTCAGTCATTTCATTTTCTACTGCGAGGTGGTCTTTGAAGTTTTTTTTTCTTTAGGCTTTTTGAAGTAGATACTTACCTTAGAACATCCCCGTGTCACTACACTGATGTTGTTGCATGCATGCACCTTAAACCTCAGAACGCCCTGCGCACATAAACTGTGCATAGTTTGCATGCGTTTGAGGGTTTGTATATATGTCGTAGTAAGATTTGATAATTAGGTTTTTTGCAAAAAAAATAGGGATTTTGCGAAAACACGGATAATTTGACATAAGCATTACATTTTTTTCAATCACCCTGACAATCCTGACATGAAGCAGTTTTTTTTTGCAAAAATTCTAGTAAGATTGAAAACTTTGAAACCTTCCTATAAACTTATTGGCTAGTTTATTGCTTGCTGGTAAACTCTTATTTTGATTGGTTCGTTAAAATTTCATTTGACACTACAGAAAACCAATCAGAATAAGAGTTTACCAGCAAGCAATAAATCTAGCAAAATTCCTAGGTTTTTTGCAAAAAACCTAATTATCAAATCTTACTACGACATATACATTAATCATTACCTTAATCAAAAATAATAATTGATAATAGTTTGTTACCCCTTTCTTCTCTACGCTGTAAAATCATTGCGAAAGGTTGTAGAATCATTTGACAGAGAAGGGCTCGTTTGGGGGCCTCTCCAGGCGACTATTTGATTGTCGTAAGGCAAGGCAAACATTTGTTTACCTGAGCCAATTGGTGGGCACCCTGAACTACCTCGCCTCTCACAGTATAGGATGCTTTACCAAATAAGGTATAGCACTTACATTAGATGTAGTCTAATTGACTTTCAATAAGTGATATCTTGTATCCTATATTGAATAAAGAATTATTCGATTTCAAGCTTTAATTCCATAAAACGAAACTTATAACTCAACAGAAATATTTATGTAAGAAGGTAAAGAAAGAAGAAATGAAAGAAATTATTTATTTACAGAACCACCTGTGACACACATATACATCAATAAAAAACACTAAAATTGTTTTATTTTTTACTACATTTATCTCTTAAGGGAAAGGCAATGGTACTAGACCGTATATCCTGTAGGTCTTTAGTGGGTCACTTATTATTAAAAAAAAACTTTGAAAGTGTACTTTTTTTTTTTTTAATTTAACCCTAACATAAGACCATCAAATACCTACTACGTAGAATCCATATAATGGAAAATGCAATTAAATAACTAATTTTTTTTTTACAATATTCATGGCTGATTTTTTACTTTACATAGCATTCTGTACTATTTCATCACAATTTATAACCCCAAATAAAAAAAGCAACAAATCTCCCGCCAAAAGTTGACAGATGTGCGTCGCGGCTTTACGCGGTTATCGCTTACGTCAACAAACGCCAAATGTCGCATCGTATAATTGATAATTATAATTTTTACACGCGTCGTCGCGTGCCGGTACGTTTGTTGTCGACATATTGGGTATTAGGATGTTATTCTGATTTTATTTTTACCTTGGTCGGTATTGCTAGTTGCGAGTGGAGGCGGCATAAAATACCAACACGTAACCCAGTACCCCATCTTCTGCCATGGGTTTTAGGTTACCATGTGTAAAAATAAAAAAAACCTGAGAAAAAGCCTGATTTCCATGGACAGTCCTGAGATTTTATACAGTTTGAGAATTTTCTCTCAAAATATTACATCAGCCATTGATTTCCTATCACTAAATTTATCGTGTAAAATCAATTTTTTTTTTTCATTTTTTATCCCTTTGGGAAAGGCAAAGGTATGTGTTAAAATCAAGCGTTTGCCCACCTCACTGGTTTAAAATTAGAAAAAAAAAAAACTTAGTTCAGAACTTAGTTTTTTTTTTCTAATTTTAAACCAGCCAGAATCTGGCCTCAGAGAAAGGAAACCGCCGGTGCTGGCACACTAGAAATAATGCAATACGAAAATGAGGAAAAAAAACGACTAAGCGTATCGATTCCAAATTCAATATTTCACAAACTCGCTCTCTGCCTTTTCCCGCCGTAATCTCAAACTTGTATTCAGACGGGGCTTACATAAATCAGGGGTAAGACGATGTGCCGGATAAGGCACTCTACTTTAAACTTGGACAGTCACAATTTTTCTTTAATTGCTACATAGTTTTTGTTCTTTGGTATTACAGTCTAGCAAGTGTGCACGAGACGAGACCATAGACCAACATGTTTTACTGAATGAGACCGCAACCTGTACTTAAATAGCTAATTACAGAAAGATACATAGAGACTGTATTACCACAATATAATAAATAGTCTACATACAGTGTGGGCACTCCCTGCCTCCCTCAGCAAGTGCGGCCCCCCCGCGCTTGGTTATCTCTGAGTTACCGCTTAGTACAGTCACGGACTAGCAGGCCGTAACAGATTTGTCTATGGTTTCGTCAGCCCTAGACTGTATTACTAAAGAACAAGAGCTATTTTGCAATACAGAAAAACCGGAAGTGTTACGGCGATCGTGTCCGCCACTGTACAAGTAGAACGTTATCTCACTCACACAAGCATGATACGCGTGCACGTACACGAGTTTCGGCTGTGCGCGAAGCAAGGCGCTTTTTTATATGAAGTGTCCGAGAGGTGTTATGCAAGCACAAGTAAGGTTTGGCCGTTAATAAAATTGCTGCCTCAGCGACCATTATCGCTTTGAGCTGTGTACCTGCCTAATGTCGTCGAATTATTTCTCTTTGGTTCTTTTACGGCTCCAAGTATACCTTGCCATTTCCGTAGCCCTTTGAGTGAATTTTATATTAATAATTTTTCGTAACGGCCACTGACCATCTCGGTCTCTACAAAAAGCTCTCGCTTTATGAAAGAAAAATATTAAATTACGGATGTAGAGCAAACTCCCAGTCGATTTCCCGCCCAAACCAATCTAGCCAAATCGAGAAAAACAATAAATAACTAAAACGTGACGTTTATCGTTGCCGCCAAGTTAGGGAGGGATATGGGGGGTTAACGGGAGTTAGGAATCAACACATAATACTCAATATAATCTTATTTAAGTATATAAAAATCTATATATAAATAGTATATAAAAATCTGTCGTTGAATTTGCTGTTGGTCTGTGCTATGTTTTTAAGGTACCTATTCGAGTTTAGTTTATAACTTCGTACCGCCTTACCTATTAGTAGTTTGTATATATGTATATAACTGACTCCACTCGATTTTTACCGGGATTTAATTTAAACATTCTACATAAATAAAGAATCTAAAACAATATACTGAATAAAAAATAACAAAAAAAAATAGAAGAAAAGGAGAAATAGAAGCGTGCTCAAATAATAATATGTAATACTCTTACTTACGTATTTATTTTTATCATTATTTTATATCGTATTTTTTTTTTTATTTATTCTGTTACTTAATAATGTTAAACACATTTTGTTTTATTATTCTGAATAATCATTTATCTAAGTTTTGACTGCTCCGTGGCTCAGTTGGCAGTGATGTGGACTGAGTAAGCGTGTGCAGCCGGTTTCGATTCCCGGGCGGTGCCAACATTGATATGATGAATATCGATGTTTGTTTCCGGTCTGGGTGTGTTGTTTGTCTCTGTGTGTGTTTTGGGCACCCTAGATACAGGTTCTTCCAAGTTAGGGGCTCTGAGTGTGATGTGTTATTATTATTATTATATTATTAAGTTTATTATATAAAAAACTAGAGGCTGCCCCGCGGTATCCCCCGCGCAGATTTCTCTTAAACACAAAAATCCCGTTTTCTCCCGTTCCCATGGGAATTTCGGGAAATCCTTTCTTAGTGCTCACCTACACTCCCTAAGGAACCTACATGCAAAATTTCAGCCCGCTACGCCCAGTAGTTTCGGCTCTGCGTTGTCTGTCAGTCAGTCAGTCAGTCAGTCAGTCAGTCAGTCAGTCAGTCAGTCAGTCAGTCAGTCAGTCAGTCAGTCAGTCAGTCAGTCAGTCAGTCAGTCAGTCAGTAACGGAAGAGTTTTATATATATTGATGATTTCTGATTATTCCCTTCTGCACCCACAGGCGCCCCACACGCCCTCCTCGGCAAGACGCGTCGACCGCGAACAGCTTTCACGTCCCAACAGCTTCTGGAACTCGAAAAACAGTTCCGGATGAACAAGTACCTTTCCAGGCCTAAGCGGTTCGAAGTCGCCACCAGTTTGATGCTTACTGAGACTCAGGTATGTATTTTTTTTTATTTTCGAAAGCCCTGTTACAATTAACATCGATTCTATAGCGCCAATTTTGAAAAAATATTTTTAAGCCATGGCAAATATCTAAAACTAGTCGACCCGACGAACTTCGTACCGCCTAAACATTACTATTTTGTGCATGTATTATACTTAAAAACCTTCTTCTTGAATCACTCTATCTAGTAAAAAAGACCGCATCAAAATCCGTTGCAAATTTTTCAAGATTTAAGCATACATAGGGGGACAGAAGCGGAAAGCGACTTTATTTTATACTATTTACTAGTCGACCCAGCGAACTTCGTACCGCGTAACCTATTAGTATTTTGTGCATGTATTATACTTAAAAACCTTCTTCTTGAATCACTCTATCTAGTAAATAAGACCGCATCAAAATCCGTTGCATAGTTTTAAAGATTTAAGCATACATAGGGACAGACGCGGGAAGTTACTTTACTTATACTATGTATTGATTGATTAGGTTAATTAGGTACCTACATACGGTTCACGACTATAGTATTGGTAAACGTTTGTTAGAGTCAAACTGAATGTGTGGATTAATATACTGTTAAGTACAGTGGCGGACTAGGAGGCCGTAACAGATTTATCTATGGTTTCGTCAGCCCTAGACTGTATTACCAAAGAACAAGAGCTATTTTGCAATACAGAAAAACCGGAAGTGTTACGCCGACCGTGTCCGCCACTGTACATCTTGGCACAAAAATCTAGAAATTAAAAAGTGGCAACACTGTAAGGAAATTTGTCGGATTTTCGAAAATTTCCATACAGTGTTGCCATTTTTTAATTTATATATTTTTGTGCCGCACTGTACCTTTAATAAAATACCGCAGTGCTAACAAAAAAACTATAAAATATTTCATAATCCAAGTTGATATCCTAAAACAGTCCACACCATTATCCTCTAAACCCTCAAAACCCTCTTTAGGACAGTTGACTGATGTTCCGTCCCCGAGATTTGGCACGAGAACAAATGTTAGGATTATATAGACGGTAGCGGGAGGGGATTCTAACATAAGTGTAAATTTTATAGGTTAACATCACCTCTGCACGACACCCCTTGGGTCCCTAGATCTAGTTCTAACGAAGATGGGTCAGATTCATATTTATTTTAATAGTGCTTATTATTTAAGGTGGTAACTCTCGGTATGGCGCGAAATTCATTATTTTTCGTGTTTTTTATTTATTCTGGCGAAAGAATACATTTTTATTAAAGTTTAAATGAATTCGCGTATGTAAAAAACCATTTCTCACCAATGTGAGACATGTAATACAACGATTTTGGAAGATAGACCTACTGATTTTGTGTCTAAGGGGTAAAAGGCCTAAAATCAAGTTCCTTGAATATACACAAAATCGGTAACTCTGTCTTTCAAAAACGATACATCACAATGTGGGAGATAGTTTTTTACGTACGCGAATTCATTTAAACTTTATGAAAAATGAATACTTAAAAACGTGAAAAAATTTGAATTTCGCGCCATACCATGAGTTACCGCCTTAAAGTAAAAATATATGTTACAAACTCCCAAAGCCTGTCGCAATACTAGCTCCAATATCGAAAAAAAAATCTAACTAAACCATGGTCGAAATAAAAATACTTATACGTCAATCAAATGATGCACCAAATAATAATAATAATAACGTACTACAATCAAGGCTCTAGCTAGGAAGAACCTTTATCTAAGGTGCCCGAAACATATACATCATCATGCTTAGAATTTTTTAAGGCGCTGTTGTGTACCTTTCAGGATAAATGTCTGAGAATAAATATTCGGTTTGTTGCTAAAAAATGGCCACTGGCAATAAACAGTATATTCTTTGATTTTTAATCTAAAAGCTACAATGCCTTAAAAATTCTAAGCAAATTTATCTAGTCCATCATTGCCGCGTATTTTTTTTCGGTCATGGTTTTGAGGTTATTTTTTTCTAAATTGGTGCTAATATCACGGAGATCGCGAATGAAACACTCTTATAAAAAACAATTTGATACACAATTACGATCGAGTTTGTATAGCAATAGCATTAGCGATAAAGAAAAGTTAGTTTTTTTTTAAGATTAATCTCATCTAAAAACTTTGTGATCTAGTGATTTCACAAAACCATAGCACTTACAAATTTATTTGAGGGGTTGTCAGTCTACACGCTTTATATGGATGTGTTTGTTATGTATGTGATATATCATAAACAGTGAAAACCGCGGATTTCACGCCTCCCTCGTGTTGTGAGGTTGTTAAGTAAATTGATATATTTTTTTGGGGAAAGTGACAAAACACGGGGTGGAATTTATTAAATTAGATTATATAGAGAATATTTTTTGTTAGGAAAGAATCTTGACTTTTTATTTTTTACTACGGTTTGCCAAATTCATAGTCAAAAATTTGACCTACCGTTGTAAAAGATCTATAATAAACAAAAAATAGGTTTCATCGTGTTGCAAAGATAGTAAGAAGAGCTTGGGCGTGGCAAACACTAGGTACTCTTGTCTAGGGTAAATACTTATACAAAAGTTTAGTACATTGATTTTCTATATTTTGTCCCCAGGTGAAAATATGGTTCCAGAACCGCCGCATGAAGTGGAAAAGGTCTAAAAAGGCGCAACAAGAGTCCAAAAAAGAACCACATTTGCCTGAAGAGAACAAAAAACCAAAACCTGAACCGTCTGTCGAAGAAAAACAACCTATTTCAGCGGGAGATCTGACAGCTGTCAAGCCACCTCTACTAGACAGGGACAGAATTATCGCGTTGGAAAGAGAAAGAGCGATGGCCGCCGCGAATTTCAATTCGAACTTGGAAAACGGTCGGAGAATCCAAGATGGCCGAAATATGGATATGTTTAGACCGTATGTTGTATGAGATTAGAGTTGTTTTTCGGTTTTTGTCTTAGAGTGTAATGTAAATATTAGTTTGAAGTATCTACTTATATAATAAATTATACTTAATTTTAAGTAAATGCCGGGCTATGTGCTTATAATTGTAAAGGTTTTTAAATTAGGTAAAAGACATTGAAAAACTTATTTTTTGTTTTCAGTAAAATAATATTTAATTTAGTCTTTGATTCAGATAAAATAGTTTACTTAGTTTAACATTAATTAAAGAAATTATAATTTCAAAGTAACAAAATGTATAAAATTAAATTAATAAATAGGTTCCTATTGCATTTAAATTTAGAAAAGGTAAGTAGATAACGAAACATCAAATTAAGTTCTATTTATAAAAGGATTGTACAGTACTCACAAATTAATAATGCACATGCCGATTATCACTAATTATGATTTTTACGGAAACACCCGAATTAAAAAACATTATTCTACTAAATTACACATAGGAAAATTCACTTAACCACCTTAGATACATATAGTCTTCCGACGCTCGGGAATACGACCGTAGTCGGAGATTTCTATGTGCAGTTATCACTTTTGGAGTACATACTGTACGTAAATATAAAGTTAAGGTAAGTTTGGATTACGAACTGTAAGGTCCCCTGGGTCTCTCTTACCATACTTTTAAGGGACGCCTCTTTTTACATATTGTTTAATGATAATTTCAATTACTTGAAATAAGTAAGTATTTTAAGAACTGATACAGGCCAAATAATAGATTTAAGTTTTTATTTATTTAGGACATCTTCCGAACAGTATTATTATAATTTTTTATTTGTTTTAAATACTTTATTGTTAGTATAAATATATTTTTTTAAGATTTATTTTTTAACGTGACTGTAAATAAATTTGTATACTTTCCACTTTTTTGCCATTCTGTGTCTCGAAATTATTATATAACTTAAAAATAAATAATTATGAAAAAACGTTGTGAATTAGTTAGTATACATATACTCTAATGTAGATTGAATAAATAATAAAAGTATGTAATCAATTGAGCTGGAAATACATAATAATAATAAATATAAGAATATAATAGTTATTATGTTAAAAATTCTGTTGTTTTCTTTCAACCCTTTGTTTTTAAGAAATCTAAAAAAATCGTGGTTCATTCGTCTCGCTAAAACTCTAGAACAACAAGGCCGATTTATTGGTTTTGAAATGATCGCAGCAGTCCAGGGAAGGTTTAAAAGGTGAGAAAATATGGAAAATGGTTAGGAAGTAATTAAAGCAAGAATTTATTTTTTTCATATAAAATTCTACGGTGCGATACGAAGCTCGCTTGGTCAGCTTAGTAGGTTAATAAAGGTAAGTTTTTTGCGCAATTTTCAATCCAAATCTGATGAGTTAATAACCTCATGTTGTTCTTTCTAACATTACGATATAATAAAACAGTTTAAAAAATAATTTGGCGCCCAACGTGGGGCCATTCAACTGTATTTTATTTAGCTTTTTACTTCTAAATAGCAGTCTTAATAACACGAAAATCACTAAGCATGCATCTCATGTTTTTCTTCCCTTATATTATGAAAGAAAAAAACATATGTCGTCCAACGTGGGGCTACTAAAATGTGATTTTTGATACCTATTGACGTAGTTTTACTTATGAATGGCAATCACAATAATACAAAAATCATTAAGAACATCTCATGTTATCTTTCATAATATTATGATAGAATAAAATGGTATGAAGAAAAAATGCCACCCAACGTGGGGCCTCTCAACTTTATTTTAAGTTAGCTTTTTTACGTAGTTTTACATCTAAATGGCAGTCACAATAACACAAAAGTCACAAAGAAAACATCTACTGTTGTTGTTGTTCTCATATTATTGATATAATAAAACATAATAAAAATGTGGCGCCCAACGTGGGGCCACAAAAATATATTTGTACCTAAAAATTTGACGTACTTTAGTTCTAAGGCTGACAGTAAGGCTACCATAACTATGAAAGTCCTAACCTAAATTGCAGTCACAGTAGCACAAAAAGCCATCAGAACAAAAACAAAATGGAACAGAAGCCAAAATAAATTGGATGGGTAAAGTAGTGAGCAAAATTGTCGGTAACAGATCGCTTACAACAGTCAATTAGGAAGTGGGGGGCTCCCCCACCCCTCGCTTTACCGCCCTTTTGTGTAGGGTGACCCTGGCGCGGTATATTTTTTCTTTTGAGTAAGTACTTACATGTTTATATTATTAAATGCGTAAGTTTTTGAGAATATTTGATTCACTTTCACGTAATAAAATATTGATAGCAATTTGATATAACTTAAGATTCTGTATTTTAGCTAAAACAACTAAAAATTACATTAATTATAGCACTGAAGTAGACGGTAACAAGTTTTTGAAATTTCTATTGTTAGTTGGCTAGTTAATACTTTACATTATTAAATAACGCACGGCACAGCAACTGAATGCTAATATTTTTGAGAGTAGCACAAATGACAAATGCGTCTTACTTAAATAATTATTTATTTAAACTTTTTTTTAAAATGAAGTTTTACCAAACAGCTTGGTCACCCTATTCAAGCAAGGCAAGTCGGCTTCTCGGTATCACATAAATTGCATAGAAAAACTTACTCATTGGATATTCAAAAGCCGTGCGAGTAAGCGAGACGGCAAATATTGCTCTCTCACTCTACGTCTTTCTTTATGTTTGCCTTGTATTATTTTATATGGGGTGGGGTGTTTGATTTTTGCAATAGGTTTGTGACACCACGTAATGCCTAAGAGTACATAAAAAAAATAAGAATAGTAGCAATAAATCTATATATATAAAACTCTTCCGTTACTGACTGACTGACTGACTGACTGACTGACTGACTGATTGACAGACAACGCAGAGCCGAAACTACTGGGCGTAGCGGGCTGGAAGTTTGTATGTAGGTTCCTTATGGAGTGCAGGTGAGCACTAAGAAGGGATTTCACGAAATTCCCACGGGAACGGGAATAAAAGGGAATTTTGTGTTTATGAGAAATCTGCGCGGGAAAAACCGCGGGGCAGCCTCTAGTTTTTATATAAGTAAAGTAGGTATGCTAACTTATCCATACTAAAAATGCGAAAGTAACTCCGTCCGTCTGCGTGTTAAGCAATCACGCCTAAACTACGGAACCTTTATTGTTGAAAACTTGTAGGTATACCTATCTAGTTTAGAACCACAAGACGGACTTAAGTTGTATACTTTTTACCACTTGTTCTTCGTACAGAGTGGACACGGTCGGCGTAACACTTCCGGTTTTTCTGTATTGCAAAATTGCTCTTGTTCTTTGGTAATACAGTCTAGGGCTGACGAAACCATAGACAAATCTGTTACGGCCTCCTAGTCCGCCACTGTACATAACCGTACATTACCAGCATTGTACTAAGAAAAAATATTCTTAGTAAATAACCGGAAAAGTAGTTACTACACCCGAATATCTAATGCAAAATTGAGATTTTGCTGTTTTCAAGGAAACTGTACTGACGAAGCCGCAGGCGCACACCTCTAGGTATAACTATCAATATATATAAAACTCTTCCGTTACTGACTGACTGACTGACTGACAGACAACGCAGAGCCGAAACTACTGGGCGTACAAAGCTGAAATTTGGCATGTAGGTTCCTTAGGGAGTGTAGGTGAGCACTAAGAAAGGATTTCCCGAAATTCCCACGGGAACGGGAAAAAACGGGATTTTTGTGTTTTTGAGAAATCTGCGCGGGAAATACCGCGGGGCAGCCTCTAGTATGTAATAAAACATATAACCACCCTGTCTATAGACGATTTTATGACAAATCATAAGACATTTAAACCCTTATTTCGTCCATGCAATAAAAATACATTTTATTATATCGCCCATCTAAATGCAATCAGTATCAAGTGTTGCCATTAGTCTGGGGAGATTTTCTCCATAAATTTGCCGTAAATTTTTTATTTATTAGCTAATTTTATGGGTGGCGTTAAAGATTAATGACTTATTAAATATTTTATGGGGAATTATTTATTATATCAAATCGCTTAGATACTAGACCTTACTAACCAATCGCTTAGGTATTAGACCTATCTTACCAAATGCTTTATTTTAGGTTAAACTGCAATACTGCAAAAGCCCCAAAATAGGCCTAGAATACCACCACCCCATCTCCTCCCACGAGTGTCGTAAAAGGCGACTAAGGGAACAGCCGAAGGCCGGGCAGCAGCATCCTTCGTTGAAATACTTGAAGAGCCACACTGCAATCGCCAACCCGCCTGCAAACAGTGACTTTTATACTAACAAAACCCACGCAAAAACCCACAAAATGTAATTTTTTTGTCTGAGATTATGATGATAACATAAAATATTAAACTTACGAACCAAAATTTTTATGCTTAACTAGCTGTCCCGGCGAACTTCGTATCGTTGTTGTTTTACTAACTTCTCCTCCATTTTTCCATATTTTCTCACCTTTTAAACCTTCCCTGGACTAATACGAACATTTCAAAACCAAAATCAGCTAAATCGGCCCGGCCGTTCTCGAGTTTTAGCGAGACCAACGAACCACGATTCATTTTGATGTATATAGTAGATTAGGTAAGTAAGTATGTGAGTAATTAGGTACCAAAACATACATATAACAAAAAAACAAAAACATCCGCCATATTTGTTTTTCTCCCGCGCTAACTCGCTTTCAATTTCCTTTTTTTTTCGCAACACTATTTTTAAGGCAATGATTGCACCCCAATCAGCCTATCACCCGTTTTTCGCGTTCAAACAGTGAATTTGTTACCCAAGTTAGTTTGGAGAGCTCAGTGTTATTTGTACAATGCGGTATTCGTCTGTCTGGCGCTCGGTGGCTGCCGAACACAATCGTGCACGTTTCACAACTTTAATGGCTATGTTGTTGTGGATACGGTATGGTACATTAACACGCAACACACTCACACTCAGAGCCCCTAATTAGGAAGATCCTGTATCTAGGGTGCCCGAAACATATACAGAGACAAACATACACCCAGACCAGATACAAACATCGATATTCATCATAACAGTGTTCGCCCCGTCGGGAATCGAACCCAGGTGCACACGCGTCTCAGTCTCAGTCCAAATCACTGCCCACTATGCTACGGAGCAGTCGAATGGGTAGCAGTCAAAGTCAAGGATATAATGTTATTTTCGTGAAATGTAAAAATTTTTTAGCCGCTCAAACGTTTTTGAAAATTTACAAAAAATAAGCTGATTTAATACTTGATATCATTTTTGAACATCAAAAAAATAAGTTAATGCACATTTTTACAGAGTAGTCCGATTTTGACAATTCGTTTTTTATTGGATTATGCATACCTTGATGTTTGGTTCTAAAAAAAATTGGAAAACTAATCTATACCTATAATGTTTGCTACCTACTTATTTATGAACATCTGACTGAATGTGGTAAGTCGTTAAACTTTTTTTTATTAGTCAAAATAATGTCACTGCTGGGCAAGGTCCTCTCCACTCTGTATCCAAGTTTTTCTTTCTAGATGGATAGGAATCCCACTATTTTCTTCGAAAACAATCGTTAAACATTAAAAAAAACGTAGGTCCGGCTCTTGAGCTGGTGCCTCTGACTAATCCTTTGGGGAATAAAAGGCGTGAGATTATGTTTTTATACAAAAACAAACATTCTTATCCACAACATACCCATCGCACCACAAACGAGCAATCAGCGAGCGATCGCCAACACGACAATACTCCCCCTCCCCCACACCCGAGCCCCGGGCTCCTTGATTCCAAATTCAATTTGCACCAATCAGCGCGCGGCGTCTTCCCGCCTTCCGCGCCGTTGGGCAGCGGACGTGATGACGGCTTTTTGAAAATGGAACTGTTGGCTTTGTTTGAATGTCTTTTTTCCGGTTTTTGAACGGAATTGTTATTTTGCAGTACCTACTTAGATGGATATTATCGACTAGAGGCTGCCCCGCGGTATTTCCCGCGCAGATTTCTCATAAACACAAAAATCCCGTTTTTCCCGTTCCCGTGGGAATTTCGGGAAATCCTTAGAGCTCACCTACACTCCCTAAGGAACCTTCATGCCAAATTTCAGCTTTGTACGCTCAGTAGTTTCGGCTCTGCGTTGTCTGTCAGTCAGTCAGTCAGTAACGGAAGAGTTTTATATATATTGATTATAAATTGTCTGTCTTTACACGATACAGCTACGTACAGCGGGATAGCGGTCTAGGTCGCCGTAACACATCCGATTTATCTGTATTGCAAAATGGCTCTTGTTCTTTAGTAATACAGACTAGGGGTACCATTACGGTCACATTTGCAACATTGCTTTTCTTTTTGGTAAATATTGTTACTAACAAGGCTGAATAGCAATAAACCAACAACCCTTAAAAAAAAGTGAATCAGTCACATAAAAAGCGCACGATTTTCCTATGCAAAATATATCTGGATTACATCAAATATTGGTAAATGTTCAATATTCACTTTCCTCTTTCCTCTCTCTCTCAGTATTATGTTTTCGTTGCAAAGTTGATACTATTTAATAACGGGGTGGTTGTGGAGTTAAATCTCCTTTATTTTGTTTTTATTTTTTTTGTGTCATATATAGCTTTCATTAAAAAAAATGCATTTTATTTATTTTAATTGCACTCAAATGGGTAATTTTTTTCCCTTTTTCGTTGGAGATCTTTTTTAGTGGCAACACGTATTAATCCCTTCTATAAAACGTATTAATCCCTTCTATAAAAAGCTTACTTTCTCAAGATAATCAACTATGTTTGTATCTTGTATCTGCAAATTTTCAAATAAAATATTTGTAGTGAAACAAACGCCCTTCTGTCACATCCTGAAATGTTCAGGTCTACACTTACTAGTTACAAGTAACCCTGCATAGATTAAATATTAATAATTAAACGATAAACACAACAAGACATACAAGGCACTAGTCGTCTGACTGAATCTAAAACACGAAGAAGTCACGTATTTTTTCATCATTTGCACTATACAAAGTTATCTCAATTCATAATGTTTAATCACGATGACAAAGCATTATTTCAATTCACATTTACGCAAAATGATTTATCGGAACCGTTTAAATCGCCACAACGACCGGTCTTGAGCGACCCTCATTCAGTGGATTCCCGCAGCTTTTACCAGGTCATCTGATCACGTTATAAGGGATCTGCCTACTCTGCCACGCGATAACTTTTCTGCCCCAGCAACCATCTGTCCTTCGACCGGTCCGGTCGTTGTGGCGCTTTTTGAGGAAGGCAGTGGACGTCTTTCGGCTGGAATGATGGCTTCTTCCCCATTCGCCTGAAATTTTTCGCCCGAAATATTAAATTTACCCATTCGCCCGAATTTTAATAAAAAGTGCTCCCCATTCGCCTGAATTTATTTCATGAATAAATAGCACCGTTACAGGTCACAAAATACAACGATTATACACGTAGGCAACAGATGCTTCAAATTCTTTATATTTTCCAAGATTCTGTTCCTAGTTTAGGGCTTATAATTTAATTTATCAAACGCGTAAATTATATTTAAGCGCTTATACTTTAAGCGTAATTTTCGCCGTATGTTTGACAACCTGAATCTTTATCTTATTGTAATTTAAAAATATAAAATATTGCTGATTATGTTAAGTACATTAAAAATAACGGATTATTATTATTATTATTATTTACGTACCTACAATATCCCTCCAGGTTTGTGACCTTTTTCAGTATAAATTGAAACTAGAATACCAATTATAAAACTTGAGATAAAAAAAAGCGTCAAGTAGACACCATTGACAAATGGTAAACTAAGTATGTACTTACCTAACATGAGCAGCAAATACCACGCACCGAAAAAGTAGCTATCGTTGACACCAACTGGCGCTGTATCAATTAATACATAGTATAAAACAAAGTCGCTTCTCGAGTTTGTCCCTATGTATGCTTATATCTTTAAAAGTATGCAACGGATTTTGATGCGGTTTTTTTTAATAGGTAGAGTGACTGCAGAAAAAAGGTTTATAAGTATGATACCTGCACAAGATAGTAAAAGTTTAGGCGGTACGAAGTTCGCCGGGTCGACTAGTAAAAATATAAAGTAAAAATTAAGGCCCCTGACCTCATCATCGCTGAAAATACAAAAAAACATCGAATACACGGTTACATTGAACTGCAGACAGATCATGAGCGGAATTTGATTATGTAAAACTAATAGCATTCTTACTGCAGATAACTGTTGTTTGCAATGTCTAATGAAATAATATCAATAATACTTTATTTTTAAAAAACGAACTGACTGTTTATTCTGTTCTTAATACTCTTTGTTTCATAAGATACGATCAGGCGAATGGGGAACACTTTTTATTAAAATTCGGGCGAATGGGTAAATTTAATATTTCGGGCGACAATTTTCAGGCGAATGGGGAAGAAGCCGGAATGAGGATAATGATGATGAACCGTATAAATAAATATAATTTAAAGTACTTACCAGATGATGTCCATCATTATATTACGAACTAGAGGCTGTCCCGCGGTTTCTCTTAAACACAAATTTCCCGTTTTTTCCCGTTCCCGTGGGAATTTCGGGAAATCCTTTCTTAGTGCTGACCTACACTCCCTAAGGAACCTACATGCCAAATTTTAACTTTGTGCGCCTAGTAGTTTCGGCTTTGCGTTGTCTGTCAGTCAGTCAGTAACGTAAGAGTTTTATATATATTGATGGATTAGGTTAGGATTAAATAACACAAAAGCTAAAATAAACGATGTGATAAAGAAGTCGGATTAAAAATACAATAAGTTTAGTATTAATTATATACCTACTATACAATACGTTTTTCAATTGTGTATTTATGACGAATTTTCTAGCGCCAAGCACTCTTGACAACAACTAATTATACTCATGAAGATTTCAGCTTCGAAGATTGAATTGAACTCAATCTCAACACTTTCCAAATTCTATACAAAATAAAGCTTATCACGAAGCATACAAATAAAGAGACAGTCAAAAGTACCAGGAGCACATCAAGGCACAGGTACTCGCTCCAGGAGATGTTGGCTTGCGGCGAGCGCAGGTGCTTGGCTCCCTTGTGCCGCAGCACGTACTCGGTCCACCACACAGCTCGCTCCAGCGGCTGGTCTGGCTTGTCGCGCATCAGAGTCCTCAGCCGAACTATGTTCTCCTGGTACTTGTTGTCACTGATCATTGCCTTTATTGCTTTTTCCAAGCCTTCTCTGTCGATGGACGAAAAATCCATCTTCTTTCCTATACCGAAACGTTCATATTTCTCCGCATTGTACCACTGGTCTGCCAGCATCGGAAAAGCGAGGAGTGGAACGCCAGCTGCTATCGCTTCGTCCGTGGACTGCAGCCCGCCTTGTGTTATGAACAACTTCACTTTCTGATGCCTTAGTAGATCTGCCTGCGGCAGCCACTTGGATATCCTCACGTTCTTCGGTTTCCCGGGCAGCTCGTCTCCGTTCCACTTCCACAGCACATCGTAGGGCAACTTTGAGAAGACTTCGGTGAATACTTTGATGCGTTCTGGAGACAGCAGTGTTGGATCGCAGTTTGTTCCGAAGCTCATGTAGAGGACACCATGCTTGGAGTTATCGAAGTAAGTTTTGAGTTCTGTCGGTAATTCTTTAGGCGGCTTCATGTGTAGAGCTCCAGTGTAGATCACGCTTGGAGGAACTGCGCTGTTGTCGTCCCAGAGTGCATTGACTCCCAAAAATACCATATCAATTTGGTTTACCAAATCGTTTAAGCTCGGTGCATGTGGGCCGAAATTCCTTTTTAAGAAATCTTCATCCGTTGTCCTCTGATCCCATATCAGACGTCTGTATTGGAATTCATCGTATAAGGCTGTAATTTTCTCGGAAAAACTAAGATTATAAATCCTTTTCCTTATCATTTCAGGGTTAAATAACGGATGGTGTGGAGCTCCGATGTTCGATGCAAGCGAATAGTCGAAACCCACGGAACTGAAGAGAATCAGCGGAGTTTTAAAGATATGTGACAGTACAAAAGCTGGTTGGATAAACGCTTCAGCGAAGACCAGGTCGAAATTCTGGTCACTTTTCACAAGATTTTGCACTGCGGCTGAACGGAACTGGTTCTCAACAATTTCGGAAAGCACATCAGATATACTTGAAATAGTTTTCCAATCATCATTGTTAGATCCATCAACCAATGCTAAGATTTTTTCCCTCCATAACTTGTAGGACATGTCGTGGAGGTCGATCTGCGTGTAGTTAGTAGGAACCTCGTCTTCGATTATCGGGTCTGTTGTTATCACGACCACCTCGTGACCTCGTCTCGCCAGCTCCAGCATCAGAGGTCTGAAGACCACCTGGTGACTGATCGAGGGTATCGGGTACATGGCAAGTATCCTGGCTCCATGGACCGGAAGCGCCAGCAAGGAAAAAAATATTAAACAGAACATTTTATGCCGCTTATCAGCGAGAGCTACACCTGATGGATCTCACAGACCGAGGAATGCGAAAACAAGATGGCCGCCACAACTCCATCGATGTTCACAGCGAATAGCAAGAGCTACTAATCGGTTTTTGTATCATTTCAACTCTTTTATACAAATTCTAATGTTTACAAGTCAATGACTTGTGTGTTATTTGATTTGTATATCAATAATTTGGGTCAAGATAATAGACAGTAGTTCAGACAGATGGGTCAAGAGTGTGTGTGAGTGGGCCGTTGGCGTTCACAGCCAGATACACAGGCATACAGACACACAGACAGATCACACGTTAAAATTATAACACCCCTCTGATTTTTTCGTCAGGGAAAAAATGAACAGGACTTAAGATTTTTTTCGCCAACAACGCAAGGACCCACCCTCCCATTCAGCCTATTAAGGAAATTAATCCAAAAGTCGATACATTAAGCAAATTGGCTGAGTGAATGTTATTCTTGCGAATATGTTATAGTGGAATCAAGTAGGGAATTACGTTAGGGTTGCCGAAACATCACGAGAATAATTTCTTTTCTTTAAAAAGAGACCCGCCTTCAAAATTGACACATACATAAAACTGAGAACTCCCTCTTATTTAAAGTCGGTGAAAATAGTTACTAAAACCTTCTCCTGAATGTAAAAAATACTTTTGTGAAAACCGCATCAAAATCGGTCCAGCCAAACTCGAGATAATCGCGGACATACATACATACATACATACAAACATACAAACATACAAACATACATACATACATACAAACATACATACATACATACATACATACATACATACATACATACAAACATACATACATACATACATACATACATCCAGGTCAAAATGATAACCTCCTTTTTTGAAGTCGGTTAAAAACAGTGTAACGCCCCGCGGCTTCAAAAATCAAAATCAAAATAAATAAATAAACTTTATTCAATTTAGGATACAAGATATCACTTATTGAAAGTCAATTAGACTACATCTAACCTAATCGCTATTGATACCTTATTTGGTCAATTATCCTATACTGTGAGAGGCGAGGTAGTCCAGGGTGCCCACCATGCGGCTCTTTGCCTTACGACAATGGTTGCCTGGAGAGGCCCCCAAACGAGCCCTCTTCTGTCAAATGATTCTACTGCCTTTCGCAATGATTTCGCCAGCGCAGTTTCCCTTCATACCTTAAAATCCCAACTTTGGTTTTTGTCTATGATGATTATAAAAGTACCTAGCTGAAGTACTTTTAGATTCATGGATATAATAGAATAGAATAGAAAACACTTTATTGCATGCAAGGATAACTTATGATAAAGAGTACATTAAACAGTTTAAGGTATAAATAATAGAAATTATCTTAATCCTATTTGGTACTCAGATATTTAAATTTTAGGTCTCAAATCTACAATATCTTTATACTGTATTTTTAGTATTTATTCAAATAGCAGTCTGATTTCCGTACGTGTCTCACACAATGAAGGGGCCGTCAGAATGATCAGCGTCTTATCTGGGTCGCCTGCCGGCCCAGGTGCGATATTATGCTGAGACGGTAACCTGTTTGGCCTGTTTGCATGCAATGGGCGACCTTATCTCTAAAAGCGATTTCTTCCAGGCAACTAGTTATTGCGTAACAAAAGACTTCATTTCGCATAAAGAAATATTTAATTAATTAAACTGTGTTTTATTTTAATGTATCTTAATGGTTTTCTCTTATTAGTGACAGGCAGACAGTAAATCAAATCAATTGGGTATTTAAAAAATAAAAAAAAAACAAATAAATAATCGCTATATAATATATAAAACTCTTTTGTGACTGACTGACTGACTGACAACGCAGAGCCGAAACCACTGGGCTTCGTGGGTTCCTTGGGGAGTGTAGGAGAGCACTATGAATGAATTCCCGAAATTCTCATAGGAACGGGAAAAATCTGCGCGGGTGAAATCGCGGGGAAGCCTCTAGTCAATACATAGTATAAAACAAAGTCGCTTCCCGCGTCTGTCCCTATGTATGCTTATATCTTTAAAACTATCCAACGGATTTTGATGCGGTTTTTTGTAATCGATAGAGTGATCCAAGAGGAAGGTTTATAAGTATAATACATGAGCAACATAGCAATAGGTTAGGCGGTACGAAGTGCGCCGGGTCGACTAGTATAAAATAAACAATACAAAATAACTTCGTTTTGGACAACCCTAGAAACTCTGAATCCTCTCTCATCAAGATAAAAGCTGCTAAGCGGTCGTATAGAATGAGAGCAATAAATTGAAAGCGCCATCTATTTGTGGGCGTCTGCTATGTTTTATTCATGCTGCGGCCGAGCGATGGCGTTAGTGGTGATTTAATTCGCTATCTGCCGTTGCTTTTTGTGTAATGTGTGACTATTTTCAACTAGGTATCTTCCTCCTTTCATTTACATTTTTTTTAGTCTATTTTGAATGGCGTTTTTTTTGTTATTTTCACTTTAAAAAAATCAACTTAAAAAAATAACTTTTCCTTTTTATTAAAAAATAAAATTAAAATTAAAAATCATTTATTGAACAAACAAATCACGTTTTAAAGCACACATTTGTATAACAATGGCTGGCATACTAGGCTAATGCCTGTGTCATGCCTGCCGAGAGGGAACAAGTATTTTTCTAGACTAGGAAAAATCAATTGCTGTTCGCTTGTTTAGCTAAAACTTGAGAACGGCTGGGTCGATTGAGCTTATTTTGTTTTTTAAAATTTGCAAATATTGTGCATCATAATTTAAAAACAAAATAATAGGTTTAAATATATTAAAGTTTGCCAAATAAAAACAATCTATTATTAAGTTTTGTGAGAGTTAAATGTATGGTAAGTAGGCAGGAATGAATAAATCAAGGACCACGTTATGTGTGTTTTATGTAAATGGGATTAAGGACGCGATCCGAATACTTTTACTGCCAATTTAACAATAATACCTACCTAGTATACTTAAATAGTTTTATCTCCTAAACGAATTTAATTAAAACACAAAACTGAGTGCAATTACTTATTTTGTAGAAATTTGCAATTTTGTACTTGCCTCTAGCGAAAGTTCTCATTGATTTTTCAGTACCTACACTACCAACAACCTAAAAAAAACTTATATCACTTTCACTGAAGCACCTCTTTTGTTTCCAGAATGCAATCAATGCCATCTACTGGACAGTTTTCTTTTTCGAAATAAATTGTACACGCCATCTAGCGTCGAGTTGCATAACCAATTTCCTAATTTCTGTCCTTGTTTTTTATTCTGGTAACTAGAGGGCGTTGATTGATCATTCATTCCCATCTGACAGACAATCGTTCGTTCACTTCACTCACACTCAGGCAGTCAGGAATGAAGAAAAAATATTATAAACAAAAATGTTGTGGTGGTTCTGATTTGTGTTGCTCCTTATTTTATCAAAAATAAATGTTTTTACATAGTTTTTGATACTTTTTACAATGTAATAACACTATTAATAAAGTGCTTGCTATTGTATCAATATAACTTTTTACAGAATGAAGGTTATCGAAGCAAAAATCGTAGTTCTAGGCTCGCAAGGTAAGTCTCTTTACTTTTGTTCTAAAAAAACTTGTTATTTCCTCGTTAATTTATGCTCTAATTATCGCATAAATAAGCCGAGGTAATTGTAAAATCGATAATAGACCGGTTTGTTTCGTAATGTTGTAAGAATGCAATCTTTATTAAATTTTAGATCACAAAATCATAGCACAAACTAAACTTTTTAATTATAAGTTTAGGTATGTATGTATTGTTTTCATATAAAAAAAATCAAAGGTTCATGTAAAATGGCCCAATAGGGTAAGGCCGCCAATTTTGCCACTTAGTGACATAAAGTTACATACACACTTTTACGTTACGGTAACGCAGAAGTAACGCAAAAGTTACATATTTTTTTGTAAAGCTAAGAACACAACTTAGGTAATATTTTGAGTATATATTTTTTTAAATGTAATGAGTACGAATCTATTTCTATTATTTTTCATATTTAATGGTTAAATAGGGTTTTCTTTATTCACATAATAACAGTTGTTTTAGGAATAAAATAAATCAAAACGACCCACAAACCCAAATTGATTTTAATAGTTGAGCTTGTTCTCTCAACTAAATAAATAAAGTTACTAAAAATATAGCTAAATCGTTAAAGAAAAATAGTTATTTAAATAATTCTAATATAAAAATTTACGCACAAAAAATTCGATGAGCACATGGCTTTATATCATTTTATGTAACGTTACATAAAAAAAAATGTTAACGGTTACATAAAAGTAACATAAAAGCAACGAAAAAGTCACATAAAAGCGAAAAATTAAACATGTTTTTGGTTAGCATTTCGAAAGTAAAAAAAAATAGCAGGCTTAAACCTAGATTTTCGTATAATATAAGCATTGTCGAAACTATGAATACAACATTCATCAAAAACAAGCGTATGCAGAAGTTAAAATTGAAAAAAAAAGGTTTTGCGATTTCGCTGACGAAGCACGTGTGCACTACTTTGACATCAATTCATTCTCAAAATCATAGAGTTTTAATAGGTTTATGAAAAAAAATATCGTTAGTGTTGCCAAGGTAATCATTACAATTAACCAAATTATATTCAAATGCTACGTAACTCGAGATAATTCGTCACATAAAAAATGTTACATAAAAGTGAAAAACTCGGGACATGGGTTCAAACATTGATAAAAACTAAATAAACAGAGTTATGATAGAATTCTTCCTTTTATTTGATAATAAAAATATCGTACTTGGGCTAGGCATAGAAAGATTTTTACTAACTCCAAAAAAAATTTCATAATTTTGTAAATTTCGTCAGCAAGTGTTTTTGGGACAAAGATAATTTGTATGAAAAAAAAAAATCTCACTTACAAAAAAATTAATTAAAATAAAACTACGCTAGCTACAGCCATTTTCTAATCGGCCATTTTTTCCCTAAGGATTGCTTTGCTAGAAAGCATAGCCGAAGTAAATAAAAATTAAAAATTTTAAAAGTTATTTAGGAAAACTTAAAATTGTAGCAAAAAGTGGCAAAATTGGCGGCCTCACCCAATAATAATTCGCTCCCACCGGGAATCGAATGGGGGTCCCCAAACTAAAGTTACAGCCAACATCTGCTCCTTGGCTCAGTTGGCAGTGATGTGGACTGAGACGCGGGTGCACCGGGTTCGATTCCTGGCGGGGAAAACATTGATAGGAT
Organism: Euspilapteryx auroguttella; assembly: GCA_951802225.1. Taxonomy (NCBI): domain Eukaryota; kingdom Metazoa; phylum Arthropoda; class Insecta; order Lepidoptera; family Gracillariidae; genus Euspilapteryx; species Euspilapteryx auroguttella. The sequence continues at coordinate 4,712,556 of OX637667.1, forward strand.
GGGTATCGATGTTTGTTGAATGTTGCTTGGATGGGTGGTGTGGGGTATTTAGGTTGGGGTGTATTGGTTTGTATTATGTTTAGGACACCCTAGATACATGGTCTTTCTAGTTAGGGGCTCTGAGTGTGATGTGATATTATTTAAATAACATCACCACCTGCTAAACAAGGTCAATTGAATATTTTAGCCTGCTAAAATAAATAAAATAATATGTTCTTTCCCTTTCAACAAAGTATGATTTGTTCAAAAGTAGTTAAAACAAACAATGAAATGATTCATTCATGCAATTATTTATTTATCAACTCAATTTGAGATAAAGAAGCAAACACATACAAAGCCAACTATATTGCAATATTTGCAGATTTCTTTTTTTCAAGATGTTTATTGTAAATATCTTATTGAATTCAGTTTTGATTTTTTACATCTACAATTACATTCTACAATTATTGTGGGTTTTGATAGAATTTTGTTTCCTGAATTTCTGGGTTCAACCTAGTGAGCCTGAGTGTGATGTTATATTATTTATCATCATACCACTTCCTTCCACCCAGATTAGAACAGTTCAAATTTAAATAAAACCTAAATAAATAGACAATAATATTAAATTCCTAATTAGATTTAAGAGTCATAGCACAACTAAAGTAGTTCCACTGCAAAAAAAAATCTTCTAAAGTAAGGCAAATATCAAAAATGTGAAACAGTATTCCACTAGATAATGTAGCCTAGTCTTTCAAGTAAAGCTATACAAAGTGCCCTAATAATACTAAACTACATTATCTAGTGGAATACTTTACCACTTTTTTGAAATAGAAATAGAAATAGAAAACTTTATTTGTTAACACAGGTAAAAGTTACAGGTGGTAGAGTAATAATTATTTAGAATCACCGTGTTAGGCCATTTTCAGGCATACAAATTTTTAGAAAACTTATAAATATTAACATTTTGAAATATTTATGTAGTAACTTTAGGAACCGACAAATATTTAATATTTAGTGGTAATTACTTAACAAATGAAATATATATTTTTTATATAAACAAACATAAACTTCTTCAAAAAAATCTCTCTCTATATAGAAATGTTTTTATCAGTCAAAAACTCACTTAAATTAAAATAACATTTACTTACAAGTAGTTTGTGTATTTTTTGTTTGAATTTACTTAAATTTAAATTCTGGAATGGTTCAGGTAGTTTGTTAAAAATTTGAGGTGCAAGGCAAATTAAACTATTATGTAATAAAGTAGTGTTAGACTGTTGTATACATAGGTTATGCTTGTTTCTTAATTTAACGTTTACAGATTTTAATGAATTACTAGGAAATAAAGTTTGATTCGTTTTGACAAAAATTTATTGATATTTGCATTAGTTTAGAAGATTTTTTTTTCGCGGGTGGCGCCTACTTTACTACTTTATATGTGCTAGCTTAAGGCTTTGACAAATAGACGTCGCTATAGCGTCGACAAACGCATAAGCTAATTTGGTTTTATATATTTTTGTTTATTGTAGGTAAGTAAGTACATTACATTTGTTTTTTTTTTTATCAACAGGCGTAGGTAAAACCAGCATGGTTGTCAGGTATATAGGCAAAATGTTCTCAAGACATATCTCTCCAACAATTGGAGCCTCATTCTTCACATGCAAAATCAATTTAAAGGATGCTACAGTCAAATTACAAGTAAGTAACTTATAATCTATTTACTGTCATTATCGATATATGTATATCATATACATAGTATAAAATGAAGTCGCTTCCCGCGTCTGTCCCTATGTATGCTTAAATCTTTAAAACTACTCAACTGTAACAAATGTAACAAATACTTTTGTGAAAACCGCATCAAAATCGGTTTACCCAAAACTCGAGATAATTGCGGACAAACTAGGGTTCATTCCCGGGAGTTCTCGGGTCGAGAATTCCCGGGAAATCTGTGGGTTTTGTTCCCGGGAAATTATGCTCGAGAAAAGTCGAGAACTCGAGAAATCATATTTGAGTCTATGTAGTGCAAATAAGTTCGTGAATTACGTTAAAGATAAAAATGTACTTTTTACTTGTATAAGCATAATGATGGTACGCGGTGGAGTCTCGTAACCAAAATCGTAATCGTAAAACAAGCGATTATCTTAACCATTGTTGGTTTCTTTAAAATTGACTTTACGAAAGCGGCAATAGTTAACGAAATTGATAACAAGACAACTACAATTCGATAGAGCTCAATTAGGAAGCTTGACAGTGTACTGTTTGTTAATATTTTGTGTTTTAATTTGTCAAATTAAATTTATAATCTTATGAATTTCACTACCTACATCTGGGTATTAAGTCGCTAACTTAAGGGCTTACACGGTGCGAAACTAGCGCCACTTCCGATAAATAATTAATATCTTCTAAACAGTCAATGTACACGTGTGGCCTATGGGTCAACTATACAAAACGAGCGCTTAATGCCATGAGAGTGCAATATAATAATGCGTTTAGGGTGATGTTGGGGTTGCCGCGATTCTGTAGCGCTTCAGGGATGTTTGCGGAAGCGCGAGTCGACTGCTTCCAAGCTATAATAAGAAAGAGGGTAGCCTCTCTGATTCGCAGGACTCGGGGCAGCCCTAACCTCATTCTAGAACTTTTATGTGACAGGTTTGATAGCCCATTTATGAAGTTCTGGGTTAGTGTACATATGAGAGATATGACCCAGCCTATGTAACCTAATTTAATTTGTTTTTAGTTTTATTTTTATTTTATTTTTTTCCTTAATTAACATTATTTTTAAGTACTTATGTTACTAACATTTATGGATTTTATTAATCTGAAATAAAGAAATTATTATTATTATTATAAACCATGGCCGAAATAAAAATATGCGTCTTTGACGCCCTAGATAATCTTGCTTAGATTGCTAGATTAGATTAGATCTTGCTTAATTTAATTTGATAAATAAAAATTATATGTTACCTATGTAATTTCTGCATGTTGTAAATATTATCACTAAGATTTTGTTAAAATATTTGTATGCCTAACGGCAGAACACATTGACATAAATTGTTAACATCTTATTTTACATGTGCTTCAAAAATAAATATATTTGATTTGATTTGATTAGAATTTTTAAGGCCCAGTAGTGTAGTTTTCAGGTTCTAAGGAATAAACCGTTTGTTGTCTAAAGTGGCCACTTTAGTTTAATAAAAAATATTTCTAAGATCATTATCCTATAAGCTACATAACAGAGCCTTAAAATACTAAGCAAATTTATCTAGGGCGTGAAAGGCGCATATTTTTGATTTCGGCCATGGTTTAGAATATATTTATTATTAATCGAAGTGGCGCTAGTATCGAACCAGTTCGCCCCTGAATTAACAATGAAAATTCTGTGTCAGTGACAGCATTCAAAAATTATTGCGGCTTTTTAAAGACGACAACAGTACATGCCCACCGAAAAGCAGCAATAGTTTTCGAATGCTGTCATTGTCATCGATTTTCATTGTTTATTTAGTTAAGCGACTCATGCCCTTCTTTTCTATAAATTCTTCTTTAAATTTAAACACTAACCCTGTCATTCATAAAAAGTTAAAGAGCATTTTAGTTATTTGACGTATGTCAATTTAGACTGGATGTCACGTATTTACCATACAACAAACCACAGAAGTAGACCTTCATTAAAGCTTCCTAAAACCTACTGTATCTTTATGAATAACACTGTTAAAATACTTATATAACTAACTATACTTTTAGTTTAACGTTGACTATATGAATATTGAGAGAAGTTTTTTTTTTTCAAGTATTATTATTTTTTAAAACTTATATTTGGCAGAGAAACCACTCAATTTATTGGTTTAAAATAAGTTTTTTTTATAATGATTTACATGGTTAATTTTTTGTCCACTTTTTTCATTATTTGAATAGCATTTCGATGCCAAAACATAGGTAAATGTAAATTTCTCGACAACCCGAGAAGACCCGAGAAATTGGCCTCGAGAATTCTCATGACCCGAGAAACTGATAAGCTCGAGAAATCATGAACCCTAGGACAAACATACATATACTGATAACTGATAACCCTCTTTTTTGAAGTTGGTTAATAAAATGATTTCAAACTTTTTATGAATAACAGGGCTACTTTATATTGCAGGTATGGGACACAGCAGGTCAAGAAAGGTTTAGATCAATGGCACCAATGTACTACAGAAGTGCAAACGCAGCGTTACTAGTGTATGACATATCGAATGCAACCAGTTTTCACGCCATACAAGGCTGGATAAAGGAATTGAAAACGTAAGATTTATCTTTACTATGTATGTAACAGTAGCGGTCTCAATCAGCGTAACACTTTTTTCTTTTTATGGTCTTTCTTTTTTTTTTTTTTGTGGTTTCCTTTTTTTTCTATGGTCTCGTGCGCACTGGACTGTAATACCAAAGAACAAGAGCTGAACCCCCTCCATTATAGATATCAAATAAATTCTTTTTTACAAAAAAAAAGGAACACGCCTCCAATTAAGTGACACTGACATCAACTGAGTACTTACTCTTATTTCTAAGTCGGTTAAAATAGATACTAAAACCTTCTCCTGCATAAAACAAATACTTATCTGAAAATCTGAAAACCGCATCAAAATCGGTTCAGCCAAACGCGAGATAATCGCGGACAAACATACATACATACAGGTCAAACTGTTAACCTCCTTTTTTTGAAGTCGGTTGAAGAGGTCAAAAGTGACAGAAAGATTCGACAAATGGTCATTCATGTTCATTCTACTGCCGCCGCTGGTTATATTATAATTTAAAGGGCGAATCGGTGCGAAACTAGAGCCACTTCGATAAATAATTGATATCTTCTAAACCAGGGACGAAGTCAAAAATATGCGTCTTTGACTCCCTAGATAATCTTGCTTAGAAGTTTTAACGCTCTGTTGTGTAGCTTTTAGGTTCAAAATCAAGGAAAAAAACAGTTATAAAACTTAAGTGGCCGCTTTAGGCAACGGACGGTTTTTTTCCTTGATTTTTTTTGAAAAATTCTAAGCAAGATTATCTAGGGAGTCAAAGGCGCATATTTTTGATTTCGGCCATTGTTTAAAAGATATAATTTTTTTCGAGAATGGCGCTAGAATCGTATAAAACAAAGTCGCTTTCCGCGTCTGTCCCTATGTATGCTTATATTTTTCAAAATACGCAACGGATTTTGATGCGGTTTTTTTTAATAGATAGAGTGATTTAAGAGGAAGGTTTCTAGGTATAAAACATGCACAAAAAAGTAATAGGTTAGGTGGTACGAAGTAATTTAAGGCGGTAACTCACGGTATGGCGCGAAATTCAATTTTATTAGCTTTTTTTAATTATTCTGGCGAAAGTATTCATTTTTTTTTAAGTTTTAATCAATTCATAGAGGCCTAAAATTAAGTTATCTCCTAAGACACAAAATCAGTAGGTCTGTCTTTAAAAAACGTTGAATTACAATGTGGAAAATGATTTTTTACATACGCGAATTCATTAAAACTTTATTAAAAATAATAATTAATAAAAAACGCGAAGAAATTTGAATTTCGCGCCATACCGAGTAGCACAGCTAAAGTAGCGCCACTCGAGAAAAAAATGAATATCTTCTAAACTAAGGCAAATATCAAAAATGTGAAACAGCATTCCCCTAGATAATTCAGCCTAGTATTTTTATGGCACTGTTGTATAGCTTTTAGGTTAAAGACCACAGAAAGAAACTGATTGTTGCTAAAAACTGCCACTTTTGCCACACAACAGTGCCATAAAAATACTAGGCTGAATTATCTAGGGGAATGCTGTTTCACATTTTTGATACTTGCCGTAGTATAGAAGATATTTTTTTTTTTTTCGAGAATGGCGCTAGCATCGCGGTAAACTGGCTCTTAATAAGAGTTTTTGTGACCAGCAACGTATCAGGGCCGTTGGTGCTAATACTAGTTGGCAACAAGAGTGACTTGGAGGGTAGTCGGGCGGTGTCGCGGGACGAGGCGGTCAGATTTGCTGAGACTGTGGGCGCCGCACATGCCGAGACGTCTGCTAAGAACGATCAGGTAACTCATACTTTTAGTTAATTACTAGCTGTCCCGGCTTACTTCGTTACGCCATAGAATATAAGATACTACTAAAGACTTGGCTCTATAGACTATGTTTATTTTAACTGCCTAGTTTGGGCAAATAAAAAAACAAACAACAACAACAAACCACCTGTCAAAATATGTAAACAACGGAAAAAATATTGCACCTTGGGTTATATTGTTCGAGTTTAAGTAAGGATCCCTAATTTTTTTGTTTGAAAATCTAATATAGCCTATGTCACTCGGGGATAGTGTAGCTTCCTACCAGTGAATATATCAAAAAATACTAAGCAAGATTATCTAGTGTCATACTGTGCCACATTTTTGATATTTGCCTTAGTTTAGAAGATGTAAATTTTATTCGACAATGGCGCTAGCATCGCGGTAAACTGGCTCCTAATATTGCAATATTTTTTATTATTCCAGGGTGTAGACCAAGTGTTCCTATCTGCTGCGCAGGAGTTGCTCAAGCTGAGCCAAGATGAAAAAGAGTCACTGCGTGCGTATAATGAAACCTTACCTATGGGTCGGTATATGGTACTAACATAGATTTTAATATACCTAACGAAACAATTTAACGAGCGATACGGTGCGACACTAGCGCCACTTCGATAAATAATTAATATCTTCTAAACTATAGCCGAAATAAAAAAATTGCGTCTTTGACTCCCTAGATAATCTTGCTTAGAATTTTTTTAGGCTCTTTTCTGTAGCTTTTAGGATAATGATCTTGGAAATTATATTCTTTTTAAAACTAAAGTGGCCACTTTAGGCAACAAACGCTTTTTTTTTCTTAGATTTTGAACCTGAAAGCTACACAACAGGGCCTTAAATTTTTTATGATTTTCTAGGGAGACAAAGACGCATATTTTATTATTTCGGCAATGGTTTAGAAGAAGTCTCTCGGGTCAACTACTATAAAACATAGACAAAGTAGAACGCTGCGCTTCCTATAGACGGAACATAGAAGAACCTGAATGCGAGCAGTCATACAATGTGTATTTGTTGTATGGTTTTGAGTCCAGCTGGACTCAAAATAGTAGGCAAAATAGCTATACCATAGACAAGAAAACGCTAAAAACTGCTCGCGTGCATTCTTAGGTTATATATAGTTAGGTTTATTGAGTTTATGAGTTTGTCTCTGTCTCTCTTTAGATTAGTTTGTTATTGTTGAAGGACTAGGAGTAGTAGTTCTGCGTTTCTGCTAAAATAGCTTAGTACAGTGGCGGACTAGGAGGCCGTAACAGATTTGTCTATGGTTTCGTCAGCCCTAGACTGTATTACCAAAGAACAAGTGCTATTTTGGAATACAGAAAAACAGGAAGTGTTACGCCGACCGTGTCCGCCACTGTACATACCTTATCTCAGGTAAAAAATAACCTTATTTTTTTTTTTAATGGATTAATTTGAAACAGGTGCACCCACAGAAGAGGAGCCTACACACACAGGAAAAGTGGAAATTCCAGCTTGGAGTATAGAGAGCATAGCTCACGGAGAGATGCAGAAAAATTGCTGTTTTTGACTTGACCTTTTACACCAATTCTAGCGCCAATAGCAAAAAAATCTTCTAAACCACATAACATTATCTCACGCCTTTTATTCCCCGAAGGGTTAGACAGAGGCACCAGCTCAAGAGCCGGACCCGCGTTTAGCCGAGTTTATGTTTTATTACCAACTAGTCGACCCGGCGAACTTCGTACCGCCTTACCCTTACCCATGCTGTGTTGTACATGTATTATACATATAAACCTTCCTCTTGAATCACTCTATCTTTTACAAAAAACCGCATAAAAGTCCGTTGCCTAATTTTAAAGATATAAGCATACATAGGGACAGACGCGGGAAACGACTTTGTTTTATACTATGTATTGAAGTGACAAGGGGCAAGCTTGTCGCCAATTTACGATTATACTTCTATTCTATTATTATATTACTATTACTCTATTACGATTGGGGTCAAAAATTGCGAGTCTCTTAACTTTGATTGATCGTTATAGTATAGCAATAGAAAATGAATAGCAAGCTATAGAAAATAATCTGGGATTTTATGTCGCCGTAAACCATGACTTATACATCAAACTGTTATCCTGTATATAATCTTGCTTATTACTTTTAGGGCAGTGTTTTATAGCTTTTAGGTATCTTTTAGGTAAAAGATCTAAAAGCTTAAGCTACCTACTAAGTTTCGCGTAATAAATAACAATCAGTTGATTTTAACATATGAAAATACTAAGCAAGATTAGTGTTGATAATTTTTAAGGTTCCGAGAACTTGACCCGGGACCTTATTAATATGACCCGTCTGTCTAAGGCACTTGGTATCTCTGAAACGGAAAATTGAATTGAATCTGAAAATTCAAAAAATCACGTAAATTTAGAGATAAATGCAAAAAACTTTTTTTTACCAATGTTGTTGTAGAAACTCTACTGAGAAACCGACCGGTTAACAGGTACAAAGTAGCAATCGCAACTTCATTTCATTTAGAATAACAACAAATACTGAAAACTATGCTAAAGCTAGCCAATTTTACACAATAAATAAATTTATTTCGGAACCTTCTAAGCGCGAGCCCTCGCACTTGGCCGTTTTTTATTGATATTTGCCATGGTTTAGATATATAAAAATTACTATTTAATAAAATACCTAACTAATTTAGTAGATGTACAGTGGCCGACACGATCGGCGTAACACTTCCGGTTTTTCTGTATTGCAAAATAGCTCTTGTTCTTTGGCAATACAGTTTAGGGCTGACGAAACCATAGACAAATCTGTTACGGCCTCCTACCCCGTGACTGTACCTATGTATATTGAAAAAATAAATTTGATCTTAAAAAACATTCCAATAATGAAATTTATACGAATTTAATGAATGCTCAATTCTTGCCTTTTTAATTATAAATACCTATTCTATTTACTTTAGGTTTGTATGGAAACTGACATTTTACCAATATCAGCAACAATAAGTAGGTATATGTTGAGGTATATGTATAGTTATTGATTGATATCAATTTAGTTTTAAAAAATCATAATTTTCTTTTCAAATTGAAATTTTACGTAGTTCTTTTATTTGTTTTTTAATTATATTTGCTTGATGTGACGTACAGTGGCGGACACGTTCGGCGTAACACATTCGGTTTTTCTGTATTGCAAAATAGCTCTTGTTCTTTGGTAATAAAATCTAGGGCTGACGAAACCATAGACACATCTGTTACGGCCTCCTAGTCCGCCACTGTACCTAAAAAAAGTTACCTTGAATTATGTGAAAGTTTAGACTGTAACAAACTGACATACATAATCTACCAAACCAACCAACTTATAAAAAGTAGGTATATAGGTACTAACCTATACAATATTATTGTGTTGTTTAAGAGCCAGTTTACAGCGATGCTAGCGCCATTCCCGAAAATAATTAATATCTTCTAAACTAAGGCAAATATCAAAAATCGGGCGCAGTATGACAATAGATAATGTATCCTAGTATTTTTAGGGCACGATTGTATAGCTTTTAGGTTAAAGACCAAAGAAAGCTACAGAGTGTTGCTAAAAGTTGCTACTTTTAGTAACAACCTGTTTATAATTTTGTTCTTTAAAGTTAGGACTACTTTACTGTGCTCAAATAATACTAATCAAGATTATCTAGTGTCATACTGTGCCATATTTTTGATATTTGCCTTAGTTTAGAAGATATTAATTTTTTTCGCGAATGGCGCTAGCATCGCGGTAAACTGGCTCTTAATGTTGTTATTATTAAACAAATATTTCGTGTTATCTTATTGATTGTACAGTCGAGTTCGATAAAATGTAAACATTGAAATTGTATGGAAATTAAATCGTGTGAAACTATTACGTAACATGATGTTAAAAGTACTAAAATAAGTATTTTTGTATTACACAAATTTATTAAAGCAGAATATTAAATTTAGTGAAATGTTTTATTTAAGTAATCTGGCAGTCGAGAGTCGAACAAAACTAACTTCCTTAATTTTTTTAATTATGTTATAATTTTCCTGATTATAACGGGTAACTAACTATCGTTAACCCGGCTTCGCCCACGCTCTTGATATCTGCTGTGGTAGCATGTCGGACTATATGTCGAATTTGTCGTATCTATCTATCTGTCAGTTTTGTCGATCATCTCCATACATTTTCCCGCATGTCAAAGCGAGTGTGCTTCGATCAAAATTGATGCTACATGCTACGCTGATTACATGCTACGCAGGCTGGCTAATGAACTTAAAAATACTGAAACGATCCGCGTAGTCACGCGATACTAGCGCCTCTCTTTTGATAAAATCTAAACGTCCGAAATCAAAAAAATATGTGTCAATGATGCACTAGCTGGATAATCTTGCTTAGAATTTTTGATTTGATTTTTCAGGCAGAGCTTTTAGGTTCAAAATCTAAGTAATAAACCGTATATTTCTAAGGTTTTTATCCTGTAAGGATAGAATATGATTTAGGCGGTTATCACATTACCACGCACCACGCTGCATGTTGCGTTTCGACGCACCTACGCGCGCGCACGTGGATGCATTTTCTGTGTGTTGGACTGCGCGTGTTTCTATACAAATGGAGGTACAATCAACGTTAGAATACGCATTCATGCGCCACGCTGCGTGTTGCGTGGCAATGTGATAACCGCCTTAGAGACCGCGCCGAGTCACGTAAGATTATGTGTTTAAACTTTTGACCTAATCCCCATTAAAAAAAGACAAACACCAAAACTATAAATATATAATAATATTTATTCTTCTTTTCGAGTCATCACTTTACAAATTAACAAAAGAAAAATTGGTTCATCGCTTAACAACAAAACCACATTTTAAGACCAGAACACGCGCTATTTACATACATACAACGTTCATCCAAAACACGAGATCTGTATGTCCAAACTTAGCTTAGATCAAGGCAAAGACAAGAGCTAAAGTGGCTTAGTCCTCCGTGACTTCGCAAGTTACGAGTTCGATTCCCGGCGGGGACATTTTTTTTTTATGATAGACATCGATGCGTTCTACCTAGTTAGGGGCCACTTGTCGGCGCTATTTAGCTCTTGTTAACGCCTTCAGATGCGGTCTGCTTACCATTTTGTTAAAAAAAAATAAACTGAACTATTAGCAATGGTTAAATTAAACTGATTAAGCAATATTTTATTTGTCGACCGACCTAAATTACTGCACCAAATTATATAGAATTTGGCACACCATTCAATCCATTGAATAATTCAGTTTTTTTTTTTAACAAAAATGGTTACATTATTTATAAGGACATTGAAAACAATTGCCGAGCCACTAAAACGTGGCTGAGCGAAGCTTATTTTTAAAAATCAATAAACAACAAGATATTTGAATTAAAATAACTATAATACAATAAATATAAATTTACAAAACTGCAACCGTGTCGACATTTATAATTATGCAAAAAATTCCTGCGAATTATTATTGACGAAAATAGGCATCTTAAAACGAGAGTAAAATTAGGTTATTTAATTTAAATATCTTGCGTATCGTTACATATTGGTTGTTTTACATATTCAATTACAAATAGTTGAGAAATTGTTCCAATTGGCAAACATCAAGTTTTTGGGACAAATCATCCTATACATTTAAATACCATCCATACATACTTTACTATACATATACCAAATATGGTATGCCTATTCGAGTTTTTCTTTATACTAAAATCACGCGATAAAAATGCAACTTTTACCCTGTATTCCTTTAGAAAATATTAGGGGGACTGCACATGAGATTAATCCTAAACACTTTATACAAATAATAAATTAATTTATCCTTCTCTCTTTTAGAAAATTTATTCAAAAAAAGGAAACTAACACACAACCAATACGCAACCAACGTTGGTTGGCATTCCATACATTAATAATACTGGAACAAATTTAGGAGAAACATAGCTGTACTTTTTGAAAAGTGAATTCTTAAAAATCACAATCTCATTCTATATACCATTTTGATGGTTTTTTTTTTAAAACTGCCAACCAACGTTTTCGTTTTTCAAATTTTATTTAATTTAATTAGAACACAGACCACATCCTTTGTTATTTAAACTGATAGAGACTTAAAGTGCTCCTAACTGGAGCCTATAAGTAGAAAGACGCTGGTTTTTTGGACTTTTCATGGTCTACTCGCTCGGCCTATTATCTCACAACCCTGGTCAACTTCTCTGGCTATCAGTCTACTTGTTTCCCTCCTGGTCTTTTTTTACAGCGACGGTCTTCTTAGAACGTCCAGCTTCTACCAATATACTTGGTCTTCTCGCAACAAGCAACAGTCTACTTGGTATTCTCAGAGTGGGCATCAATTATCAGTCCTCATTATTCCTTCTGGTGTCTAACAGTCACTTCGTAGACACCATCTGTCTACTAGCAACCACCAGTATACTTGGTCTTCTCGCTGCAACCACCACTCAACTATATTCACAGAGCCTCAGCAACTAACACTCCACAGTTTTCCCCTAGCGTCTACCAGTTTTCTTCGGTCTACTTGGTCTTCTTGCAGCCACTACCGGTCTACTATCACTCCAAAGTTCCCTCTTCAGCGACACAAGTCTCCCAATCTTCCTGCATCAGCCTAACCACCATCGGTCAACTTGGTCTTCTTGCAGCCAGTCTACTACTATCAGCCCATTGTTACCCAAACTTTTTCGCTATACTGTCTTCTAGCAGCAAACACAAGTCACTGAATCCCCTGCAGCATCTACCAGTATTTCTGTAGCAACCATCGGTCTACTTGGTCTTCTGACACAGTCTACTTGGTCTTCTCGCAGCCACTACCCCTACTATTTTTCCCCCAGCGTCACTAGTTCCAGCAGCTACACCAGCATCGGTCTACTTTGTCTTCTGACACAGTCTACTTGGTCTTCTCGCAGCCACTACCACTGTTTCCCCCCCAGCGTCACTAGTCTCCAGCAGCTTAACCAGCATCGGTCCACTTGGTCGTCTGCCAGTCTACTGAGTCTGCCGCGCGCGCAGCCAGCCCCGCAGGCGCGCGCGGCGGGCGGCGTGCAGGCGCTCGTGCGAGGCGCGCGCGGCGGCCAGCGCGCCCGCGCGGTACAGCCAGTGCGGCCTGGCTGCTACGAGTCTGTTAACAACACAGTACATTATTATTACAGAATCTATAACTCTACATAACGAGCTTTCCCGGCTTACTTCGTTACGCAATAGAATATAAGATACTATACTAAAGTCATGGCTCTATCTAACGGGGATCCCTGAAGACAACGGGGAAGATATAATTTAACTATTTTAATTTATGTAACACTACGCACTGTATAGATTAAGTTTTCTTATATTTAACTTTGCTTTAAACTGTTTAATTTAGATTAAGTACTTACTTACTATTCATAAAACTCTGTTTGATATTTTAATTAAGGGAAATAAAAAGGCTTATTTATTTTTTCATATTCTATAGCGTAACGAAGTTAGCCGAGAAAGCTCGTACTAAATAATTTCATTAATTTAGTACTAGCCGACCTGGCGACCTTCGCATCGCCTTGCAATTTAAGTTTATATAGGAAATTCAATTGTTGTTTTAACTATCTGCCTTACAATTTTTTAAAAAACAATTTAAACAAAAACCCCAACCAACCTTAATCTAGAAGCAAGATTGCACTCGCTTCTATCAATAATCCTAGGTTTCCGTCTCGCATGCAAGGGTTGCTCCCCACGCGGCGCGCTCGCGGCTGAGTTCTCCGAGGGGCGTCCCCCACGCCGCCTCGCGTTTCTTCTGAGGAAGACTGGCTTGTTTCTGAGAGGTGAGATGGCAGGACGGACGTATCGCTCGGCGTAGAGCGACCAGGAGGCAGCTCGGGAGACCGTCTCGCCGTTCGTTTGGGGATGCTGTTATGGAGTAGAATGAACCAGTTAAAATTTTTGTTGCTTATAAATTGAATTGTAGTCAATTGATAAAATCTACTAATTAGGTATTTGTACAAATATTCATAATTTAGACTCAATGCTCGTGACTTAGTCCTATTGTGCACGGTATACATAATTTGTATGTAAAAAATATATTATTATGTAGAAAATTATATAGTTTATTATGTTTAATTGAAATGCAGAAAATTATATAACATGAGTGTAAAGTATATTATGATGAGGGTGCGAATTTTAATACCCGAGAGCAGTGTGATTTTCAAGGGTTGAATGAAACTCTTTGAAATATTTCCAAAAGTTTTGTAACAGCACCCGAAGCGGAATTACTTTACACCCACTTTATATACTGGAGTTTTGATTACACTCCACATGATTTTTTCTATTATAAACATTAAAAAATGCAGATACTACTTCATTCCACGATATTTTGACGCTTTGGAATGCTACACGGAACTTCAACTCGACTGCGATTGTAAGGTTTTTAAGGTAGGTAGGTTTTTAGGTAGGTAGGTTTTTAAGGTTTTAATCTAGGTAGGTTTTTAAGGTTTTAAAGTAGGTGGGTTTTTAAGGTTTTTAGGTAGGTAGGTTTTTAGGTAGCTAGGTTTTTAGGTAGGTAGGTTTTTAAGGTTTTTAGGTAGGTAGGTTTTTAAGGTTTTAAAGTAAGGTTTTAAGGTAGGTGGGTTTTTAAGGTGTTTATCTAGGTAGGTTTTTAAGGTTTTAAGTTAGGTAGGTTTAAAGGTTTTTAGGTAGGTAGGTTTTTAAGGTTTTAAAGTAAGGTTTTTAGGTAGGGTGGGTTTTTAAGGTTTTAAAGTAGGTACGTTATATACCTGACTAGAAGGCTCGAGGCGCGCGGCGGGCGGCGAGGCGCGCGGCTCCCCGCCCGCCCCCGCGCCGCCCTCTATTAGTTCGAAGGTAACTCTGCACTCGTCGCCGCCGTACTGGGGAAAAAGAGGTTTTTTTTATTAGTTTTGCATTTATTTATTTTTATTAATAACTAGGAAAAAACACTAAAGAGCCCCTGCGGCCATGACCACGTCTATTGCTGCGAAGGTAACTATTGAATAACCGGGTAAACGATTAAAACAGGGGTGTATCGCAAGGCCAAATACTACCCGGTACTCGTCCATAACAAAGAGAAAAGTTTTTTTTTCACTACTCTATTACACAACGAAATTTTAGTATGCTACTGATACTAGAAAAAACTATGTGTATCGGATTTCGTTTTATAAAAATTTACAAAAGATAAAGACTTATTTGTAGGCCTCTGAAATACTGATTTTTTTTAGATCAGTTGAAGTTGTTACTTTTACAAAACCAACTCATTTAAAAAAAAGGAAAACGTATATAACATAATATAAACCTAAAATATTTTATGCGATAGGCAACAAACATGATATGATTTAGTTAGGTAAAATGAAAAAGGTTTTCTCCTTATATTAAACTACTTACAAACTTAACAAGGAAGGCAGTATGATGCTGTCTCAGGTAGCGCAGCGCTCTCCTCACGTAGCTCGCCCCGCCCCTGCCCGGGCCGGCCCCGCCCCCCGCCCCGCCCCCCGCGCCGCCCCGCCCCATACACATCTCGCTCGCTCGCACCGACCACGGCTCTGAGACGCAGTGCTGCAGCTGTTAAAAAAAGAAAATAACGAGTAAGTAGTGTTATAGTTATCTAAAGGTTTATCCGGCTCGAAGGACCAAGTTTAAGGGTTTTAAGAGCCAGTTTAAATATAACTTCAAAACTAAGGCAAATATCAAAAATGTGGCACAGTATGACACTAGATCATCTTGCTTAGTATTTTTTGAGCACAGTTAAGTAGTCATAAGTAAAAAGGACTAAATAATACACAGATTGTTGCCAAAAGTGGCCACTTTTAGGCTACATGATCTAGTGTCATACTTTGTCAAATAACCAAATGCACTTTAAATTTTTATGAATAACAGGATAAGTATTGCGAAAAATTGTAAATTTTGGCCACAATCAGCAGTCTTTTTCAGTTAAGTGCCGTAAAAACACTAAGCAAAATACTAGTGTCTACATATATTGTGTTAAAAACTTCGTTATCGCGATACGTAAGCGCTAGAGAGCCACACCGAATTATCTTTTTTTTTTCTACCATCTGCCATAGTTTAGTCACAGTATAATAACTAGTACTACATACAGTACAGGCACTCCCAGCCTCCCTCAGCAAGTGCGCCCCGCGCTCGGCTCCTCTCAGTTACCGCTCAACCGAGGCCGTAACAGATTTGTCTATGGTTTCGTCAGCCCTAGACTGTATTACTAAAGAACAAGAGCTATTTTGCAATACAGAAAAACCGAAAGTGTTACGCCCACCGTGTCCGCCACTGTACATATTTTATATCAGTTTAGTATAGTGTTAGGTCCTGATGCGGAATGGATGAAGTTTTGGAGGCCAGTAAAAACACAACGATGTTGATCGGATGCCGTTTTATTCGAGAATGCACTCTTAGCCTATTATACATGGTCGGGTTATACATGGTCGGGTTATACATGGTCGGGTTATACATGGTCGGGTTATAGCGCAGGCGACGCCACTCGCCGCGGCGGAGCCATACGTATAGGTTACATATATAGATAGGTAGATGCTATCTGTCACGATGTGACGTATAGCTATAAAAACCCTTATTTAAGTACACACATACCTGTCTAACAGCATGAGACACCAGCTTGTCCAGCGTGTAGGCGGGGTAAGCCTTTATTCCGAGCATCTCTCTGGCCGCATCCTCGTAGGCCGAGGGCTCCATGTTGCCGTCTAGGACTCCCTTGACTAGCTCCAGTAGGGCTCCGTAGT
This sequence comes from Euspilapteryx auroguttella, assembly GCA_951802225.1. Classification (NCBI taxonomy): domain Eukaryota; kingdom Metazoa; phylum Arthropoda; class Insecta; order Lepidoptera; family Gracillariidae; genus Euspilapteryx; species Euspilapteryx auroguttella. The sequence goes on from OX637667.1 coordinate 4,729,304, forward strand.
ACGAGGAGGGCGTCGTCGCTTCGGGAGGGAGGTCTGTGAGTTAGATAAAGGAGGCGTTGAGTAATAAACAAGTAAAAAAAAATTAAAGGGCAAAGACGAAAAAGAATCAAAGAAAGGATTCAGCTTCGATTCCCTTGTAGGGTTTTAAACACAGAACAAGGAAGATGCTCTCTCTCTCTAAATAGAAATCGCGAGTAGGCGGAACCCGCGTGCCTATCATTAGCTCTGCAGTGCATATGCGTAGTTTTTGACAGATCTGATAAGCTCAGTTGCTTTATGCTTCTTGTAAACAAACCACCAGGAAAAATATGAAAAAAAACCCACTAAAATGCCATATTGTGCTGTGTTGGAATGCAAAAATTAAAGTTGGGGACTTAAAAGTACTAATTATGCCGTATCATTACATCGGTAAGTAATATTTCACTGTATTTTTAAATAAATTTGAAATTAAACATGAACAAGAAAACAAAACCATAAGTGAGAAAATGAAAACACCCTAATTACGGAGCAGTAAAATTTAATTTTCATTGAAGCCTGTGACTGTGACTGTACCTTCTTAGCGTTCTTCTTTATCTATGGTATTAGACTCATGACTTTTTCTAGAACATTTTGACAACAGTATAATGGAAATCAGTTAGAGATTGCTCAACATGATGAAAATCTATCGATAATTTTCTATGATAAAAATCTATCGATAATAGTAATTTTCAGTGAAAAAAAAAAATAGGTATTCGCTTCGACTTGAAAACCTCTACCTTTTTTTTGGTTTAAAATGTGATTTACTTTAAAGTTAAATTCTTGAATACGAATGAAATTATATGAATCTTTCAACTTAGACTCTTGCGTATGAATGAAATTATATTAGCATCATCATCATATTACAATAATGTTGTAATATGTAAAAAATAAAGTCGCTTTCCGCATCAGTCCATAGGTATGTTTAAATCTTTAAAAATACAGCGGATTTTAATGCGGATTTTTTTAATAGATAGAGTGATTCAAGAGGAAGGTTTATAAGTATAAAACATGCACGTTCTAATAATAGGTTAGGCGGTACGAAGTTTGCCGGGTCCACTAGTATTGTATAAATACAAGTCGTCACTCTTATAGTGTGCTATATTGTATTTTTCTTTTCATTTATTTACAGCCTGTGTTACTGGATCACCTTGGGCCAAGCTCAGAACCTAATACACTTAAGCATAAACTTGAAGATGGAGCTATCATGAAAGCTTCTTAAGCTAAGAGGAGTTTCAATAAACAATACCTAGAGAAGAAAAAATGCTAAATATTATGTATTAAAAAAAAAACAAGATTAGTTAAGAGTTTAAGGCAAGTGATAAATAAGCAAGTACTTCGATATTAAATAAGATAAAATAATATAAATATAAAACCCATCTTGTTTTATTAGTCTATCTACCCATCCACCTAAATTGTTTACTTAGGTTAAAATAAAGCTTCATTTAAAGTACAGTTCTTACTCCAAAATTAATAATGCGCATGCAGATTCGCTAATTGTCGATTTCACGGAAACACCTGAATCAAAAATCATAATTCTACTAAATTACGCATGCAGAAAATGCACTTAACCTCCTTAAATACATATCGTCTTCCGTCGCTTGGGAATACGACCGTTGTCGAACAGTGACGAAGATTTCTATTCGCATTATAACTTTTGCAGTAATGTAGGTACCTATAAACAATTTTATAACTAAACACATTTTTATTTCTGAATCTCTATTTATGCGAAGCATAACTGTTGAATACAAAACGACATTGGAAATAAAAATTAAACTGTACACTAAAATAAACTTTGTTCTATGAGCGACTGGTTTTTTCATATGATAATACCAATACATCGCCAATCACCAAGAAGGCCGTTTGCGTAGAATACACATAGATTTTCGTAAAAAAAAGTAATTGTTAACTGTAGCCATATGAAAGAAAGTTGTATATCGATAGGTTTTTCTCATCGACAAACTTTCTCCCGCAATATGTACATCCCTAGCATAGTTTTTCATTTTTCGACGTAGCCACCTAGTGTTTAGTAGCGGTAGTACAAAAGCTGTAGTTCCATCTAGCGTCGAATAGTAAAACTAGGAACAATGTGTGAGAATTTTAAAGCAAAGAGGATGTATAGCTTTCTACCATGTCTTTGGAAAAACCTAATTTCATTCTTTTATCATATGTATGTCATCATTAACTTAAGTATTTCATAATTGTTATTTGATTTTGATCTTTGTTTATTTGTAAAAAAGGTTCATCGTCTACTTCAAAGTTTTGTGATGTAGATCTTTTCGGCATTGTAGTTAATCACCAATGGTAGCTTGGATTCCATAGTGAGCGTTTGGTTTATATGTGTGAGTTTGGACACACTGGTTTCAGTACTAAAAGCTCATGATGCTATTTCTATTGTATTCTCTTGTTCTGTGGTTTTAAATAACATAGTCATATTAGTTTCTATCCCATTGGCTCACCGGCCGGGCACCAGCTAAGCCACCGTAGGTCATTGCTCTGATGATACACATCGTTTTTAGTTTTTTTTTTTACAAAAACTTTCGAAGTACCTCAAGTGTAGGTACTCACTGGAAGGCTTCAGCCGGAGCGCGGCGGCCGCTCCGCCGGCGCTGTGGGCGGGGCAAGCTTGACGCGCGGCCTGCAGCCTCAAGAGAGATAGAGTAGGTACTCACTGGAAGGCTTCAGCCGGAGCGCGGCGGCCGCTCCGCCGGCGCTGTGGGCGGGGCAAGCTTGACGCGCGGCCTGCAGCCTCAAGAGAGATAGAGTAGGTACTCACTGGAAGGCTTCAGCCGGAGCGCGGCGGCCGCTCCGCCGGCGCTGTGGGCGGGGCAAGCTTGACGCGCGGCCTGCAGCCTCAAGAGAGATAGAGTAGGTACTCACTGGAAGGCTTCAGCCGGAGCGCGGCGGCCGCTCCGCCGGCGCTGTGGGCGGGGCAAGCTTGACGCGCGGCCTGCAGCCTCAAGAGAGATAGAGTAGGTACTCACTGGAAGGCTTCAGCCGGAGCGCGGCGGCCGCCCCGCCGGCGCTGTGGGCGGGGCAAGCTTGACGCGCGGCCTGCAGCCTCAAGAGAGATAGAGTAGGTACTCACTGGAAGGCTTCAGCCGGAGCGCGGCGGCCGCTCCGCCGGCGCTGTGGGCGGGGCAAGCTTGACGCGCGGCCTGCAGCCTCAAGAGAGATAGAGTAGGTACTCACTGGAAGGCTTCAGCCGGAGCGCGGCGGCCGCCCCGCCGGCGCTGTGGGCGGGGCAAGCTTGACGCGCGGCCTGCAGCCTCAAGAGAGATAGAGTAGGTACTCACTGGAAGGCTTCAGCCGGAGCGCGGCGGCCGCCCCGCCGGCGCTGTGGGCGGGGCAAGCTTGACGCGCGGCCTGCAGCCTCAAGAGAGATAGAGTAGGTACTCACTGGAAGGCTTCAGCCGGAGCGCGGCGGCCGCCCCGCCGGCGCTGTGGGCGGGGCAAGCTTGACGCGCGGCCTGCAGCCTCAAGAGAGATAGAGTAGGTACTCACTGGAAGGCTTCAGCCGGAGCGCGGCGGCCGCCCCGCCGGCGCTGTGGGCGGGGCAAGCTTGACGCGCGGCCTGCAGCCTCAAGAGAGATAGAGTAGGTACTCACTGGAAGGCTTCAGCCGGAGCGCGGCGGCCGCTCCGCCGGCGCTGTGGGCGGGGCAAGCTTGACGCGCGGCCTGCAGCCTCAAGAGAGATAGAGTAGGTACTCACTGGAAGGCTTCAGCCGGAGCGCGGCGGCCGCTCCGCCGGCGCTGTGGGCGGGGCAAGCTTGACGCGCGGCCTGCAGCCTCAAGAGAGATAGAGTAGGTACTCACTGGAAGGCTTCAGCCGGAGCGCGGCGGCCGCTCCGCCGGCGCTGTGGGCGGGGCAAGCTTGACGCGCGGCCTGCAGCCTCAAGAGAGATAGAGTAGGTACTCACTGGAAGGCTTCAGCCGGAGCGCGGCGGCCGCTCCGCCGGCGCTGTGGGCGGGGCAAGCTTGACGCGCGGCCTGCAGCCTCAAGAGAGATAGAGTAGGTACTCACTGGAAGGCTTCAGCCGGAGCGCGGCGGCCGCTCCGCCGGCGCTGTGGGCGGGGCAAGCTTGACGCGCGGCCTGCAGCCTCAAGAGAGATAGAGTAGGTACTCACTGGAAGGCTTCAGCCGGAGCGCGGCGGCCGCTCCGCCGGCGCTGTGGGCGGGGCAAGCTTGACGCGCGGCCTGCAGCGCGGCGGCCAGGCGCGCGCACAGCACGCCGTGCAGCCTCAGGAACAGGTACCACGACGATGTGCACACGAAGCGGCACTCCTGCAGGACAAGGGGCTATATTTAATTAAAATAATCAATAAACAGGGTGTTTCTGACAAGGCGGTAATACATAAATGAAATGGGGTGTTCGGCACAGCATACCTAACAACTTTCCCTTAGCAACATACAAGGTCGAATATCAAAACAATAATCAGCTGTCCCGTACATTGACCCCGTCAGCTGATCGAACAAATGTATGGAACAGCAGATTTTAGTTTTGAGATTTCGACCTATGTTTCTTTGGAAAAGTTTTTTGTTATGGTGAGCTGAATCCCTCCTTTCATTTATTACCGCCTTGTCAGAAACACACCACAGTATATAAAACTCTTCCGTTACTAACTGACTGACTGACAGACAACGTAGAGCCGAAACTACTGGACGTAGAGGGCTAAAACTTTGCACGGAGGTTCCTTGGGAAGTGCAGGGCAGCAGCACTAAGGAATAATTTCCCAAAATTCTTGTGGAAACAGCAAAAAACAACGGAATTTTTGTGTTCGTGAGAAATCTGCGCGGGTGAAACCGCGAAGCAGCCTCTAGTTTTACTAAAAAATTGTTCTGTGCCTGCTTGTCGTACAGTGGCGGACACGATCGGCGTAACATTTCCGGTTTTTCTGTATTGCAAAATAGCTCTTGTTCTTTGGTAATACAGTCTAAGGCTGACGAAACCATAGACAAATCTGTTACGGCCTCCTAGTCCGTGACTGTACGAGGAGCTGTTAATAATAGCTTGAAACTTGGACAAGCGAAGGTTGCAACAGCACCCGAACCGGAAGAGCTTTACATTACACCCTTGTCATAATCAATACATAGTCTATACCAATATTATAAAGAGGAAAGATTTGTTTGTTTGTTTGTAACGAATAGGCTCCGGAAATACCGAACCGATTGAAAAATTCGTTAAAATAGGTACTAAAATCTTCTGAATATAACAAATACTTTTGTGAAAACGCCATCAAAAACGGTTCAGCCGAACTCGAGATAATCGCGGATGGACAAACATACATACATATAATACACATCACACTCAGAGCCCTAACTAGGAAGAACCTGTATATAGGGTGCCCGGAGACAAACATCACACCCAGACCAGAAACAAACATCGATATTCATTATAACAATATTTGCCCCGCCGGGAACCGAACCCGGGTGCACACGCTTCTCAGTCCACATCACTGCCAACTGAGCTACGGAGCAGTCAATTCAAGTCAACATATATACAGGTCAAACTGATAAGCTCGTTTTTTGTGTTAATGTTTTTTTTTTCTTGTTTTCATCCCACGCTAAGTTCGCCGAATCAGCTGGTAGTACAGTGGCGGACACGATCGGCGTAACACTTCCGGTTTTTCTGTATTGCAAAATAGCTCTTGTTCTTTGGTAATACAGTCTAGGGCTGACGAAACTATAGACAAATCTGTTACGGCCTCCTAGTCCGTGACTGTACTAGTATGGATGAACTCACGTTGGGCGGATGGTCTCGGTAGTCGTCCTCGGCCTCGTCGCTCCTCGCTTCAGTCTTGACCTCCTCGTGGCTGCTGCTTCGCTTCACTGCCGCGTTCAATATTGGACAATCTATTTAAAAAAAAAATACAAATCAATATATATAAAACTCTTCCGTTCCGTTATTTTAAACTCTGCCTATGATAAGCTCAAACTAAAATGTAACATAAGGATATGGTCTGAACTGAAATAAATAATTTTTATTTTATTTATTTTGTTACTGACTGACTGACTGACTGACTGACAGACAACGCAGAGCCGAAACTACTGGGCGTAGAAAGCTGAAAATTGGCACGTGGGTTCCTTGGGGAGTGTAGGTGAGCACTAAGAAAGGATTTGCCGAAATTCCCACGGGAATGGGAAAAAACGGGATTTTTGTTTTTATGAGAAATCTGCGCGGGAAAAACCGCGGGGCAGCCTCTAGTAGATAATAATAGTTATCAATCAATATACTGGGTGTTTCTGACGGTAATAAATCGAAGGAGGGATTCTGCTCACCATAACTAACAACTTTCCCAAAGCAACATAGGTCGAAATCTCAAAAAATAACAGCTGTTCCATACATTGGTTCGATCAGCTGACGGGGTCAATGTAAGGGACGGCTGATTTTTGTTTTGAGATTTCGACCCATGTTGCTTTGGGAAAGTTGTTAGGTGTGAGCAGGATCCCTCCTTTGATTTATTACCGCCTTGTCAGAAACACCCAGTATAGAAGAGACTCTTCCGTTACTGACTGACAGAGCCGAAACTACTGGGCGTAAAGGGCTGAAATTTTGCAAAAACGTGATTTATGTGTTTATGAGAAATCTAAGCGGGTAAACCGCGGGGCAGCCTCTGGTAGATACATAATACACAGAAAAATAATCATAAAATAACAACGCAATAAACATACGCCCCAAACTAGGTAAAACCTGTATCTAGGGCGCCCGAAAACATACAAAGACGAACAAATACACCCATGACGCTAAACAAACATCGATATTCATCATAATCTTCGCCCCGCCGGGAATCGAACCCGGTGCTGCTGCGTCACAGTACACATTACTGCCACTGATCCATAGAAAAAGTAAAATCTAACAAAGTGTTTCTAAATGTCGCCTACATGGCCAAAAGAAATGAAAAATATAAGTGGCAATGGGCAGGGCACATAGCTCGCAGACAGCTCGGGCCGAAAATTCTCGTGTTGCGACCGCGAACCGGAAGACGCAGAGTAGGCAGCTTTTGTGATGATGATCAAAAAGTTATTGAAAAAATAGATTGCCTTAAAAAAGCTTATAGAAATCTAACCTTTACTATCAGTATTGTTGTTATTCTTAGGCGTGTTGTTCTCCTTGTTGTTCTTGTTGTTTTTCGAACTCTTCTCCGACGCGTTGTCGGACTCTGACGAATTCTGTTGACAATTAGATTAAAAAATAATACACATCACGGTTTTAATATTTTTAAAGTGACAGCTATCTTAGTATAACCTGCACACATAAAGAAACGATCTCAAAATGACGGCCGTCGTATGGGCTGTTTCTCTTCCCTCATACTATAATATACGCGAGATATCTGCGTTCAGCCGCCATTTTCAAATTGTTTCTTTATCTGCGCGGCTTACAGCTCTCAAAACTTTATTTTATACAGTTTAAAGAGACGTCAGAAGGAAGGCAGCATGCGTGTATCTTCACTGACAATCCGTCAAAGCACATCGCACGTGTTTCATCACTGTCTCAACTATTTATCTGACTGATCCGTGGCTCAGTTGGCAGGTGATGTGGACTGCGTAAGCACCTGGGTTCGATTCCCGGGCGGACCGAAGCAGAACAACTTTACCCCAAGTTGTATATTTTGCCTTTTAATCAATCCCACGATAAAATTCAAATATAAAAAAAAGCAGAACCAATGCACCTACCTAATTCTTCTGATCTAATCTGCTAGCTCTTTTTCAAACCCACTTCACTTCGATCATTTATTTTTGTAACAATTATGCAACATAATTGCCCAGCGGTCAATAAAGAATGTATGAAAATTCATAATTGACCGGCTATAAAAACTCATTTAAAAAAAAAAAAACACAATAATATCTTACAACATTGAAAAAACACACAAGTACATCATCTCATCAACATTTTTGTAAGAAAATTTAAACTAATAATAATAAGACTAACCTCTTTGTCCTTGGTCTGTTCGCTCTTCTCCTCAGCCATGGGCGTATCTTCGGAGCCACTGCCGGGACTCGGGGCGTCCTCTTTATCGTCTGTTCACAGACCAACATACATTGTTAGTATACTTATTGTCTTAGTTAATGAAGGGTTGTAGTTAAATAGGTGGTAAAGTCAGAACATTAGAAAATGCAGCCAATTGTTAATATCATTGGTTTGAGTCAAACGGTAATTTGTTTCATCATTTTGGGAATTATTTCATTGAAAATTTTATTGACTAATCGACCCGGAGAACTTCGTACCGCCTAACCTATTAGTATTTTGTGCATGTACAGTGGCGGACACGGTCGGTGTGACACTTCCGGTTTTTCTGTATTGCAAAATAGCTCTTGTTCTTTAGTAATACATTCTAGGGCTGACGAAACCATAGACAAATCTGTTACGGCCTCCTAGTCCGCCTACTTATCAATATATATAAAACTCTTCCGTTACTGACTGACTGACAGACAACGCAGAGCCGAAACTACTGGGCGTACAAAGCTGAAATTTGGCATGTAGGTTCCTTAGGGAGTGTAGGTGAGCACTAAGAAAGGATTTCCAGAAATTCCCACGGGAACGGGAAAAAACGGCATTTTTGAGTTTATGAGAAATCTTCGCGGGAAATACCGCGGGGCAGCCTCTAGTCAATATATATAAAACTCTTCCGTTACTGACTGACTGACTGACTGACAGACAACGCAGAGCCGAAACTACTGGGCTTAGCGGGCTGAAATTTTGCATGATGGTTCCTTAGGGAGTGTAGGTGAGCACTAAGAAGGGATTTCCCGAAATACCCACGGGAACGGGAAAAAACGGGATTTTTGTGTTTATGAGAAATCTGCGCGGGAAATACCGCGGGGCAGCCTCTAGTATAATATAAGGGAATATTGAAGAAACGAAACAGCGTGGACGACCAAGGTCATGGCACAATAGTGCTCTAAAATAGTTTAGAAGATACTAGTCGACCCGGCGACCTTCGTATAACGTATATAAGCTTGTTGTATGGTAAATACACAATCAATCCCAATTTGGTAAGGCACTCCATGGACGCTCGTGAACACTACCGGCACTGACAGAAAACCAGCGCTTTGGGATCAAACCCATAGCAAATGCTGAGGCAGTGCCCTTTGCTATAGTGGCATATTGTTAACGTTAATTGTTTTTGATTACCTTTTTGTGTATTTTTGTAATGATGTGTCACTGTTTGGCAATAAACATATTCTATTCTATTCTAAATACGTGAAAGTATTTAGAATAGAATAGAAAATCCAGTCTAAATTGAAATACGTAAAATAACTAAAATGCTCTTCAACTTTTTATGAATAACAGGGTACGTCTATAACGAGTGAACAGTATAGTCACCTAGATCCCTCTCGTCGTCGGAGGGCGGCAGCGGCGGCTGGCGGTAGAGCGCGGGCAGAAAACTCCTCAGAAGTTGTTTCATTCTCCGTTTTTCTGCCTTCTGCGCCCCCGCCTGCCGCCGCGCGTGGTGGATCAGCAGCTCGGACGCGTCGCGGACTATCTTTATTGCTGTGGGACAAAGGGAATTTACATTTATCAATATACTAACGCCACGGCGAACTTCGTACCGCATAATCTATTAGTATTTTGTGCATGCTTTATACTTATAAACCTTCCTCTTGAATCACTGTATCTATTAAAAAAAAACGCATCAAAATCCGTTGCGTAGTTTTAAAGATTTAAGCATACATAGGGACAGACGCGGGAAGCGACTTTGTTTTATACTATGTATTGATATTGATGTAAAACTCTTCCGTTACTGACTAACTGACTGACTGACAGACAACGCAGAGCCAAAACTACTGGACGTAGCGGGCTGAAATTTTGCACGTGGGTTCCTTGGGGAGTGTAGGAGAGCACTAAGGACTAATTTCCCGAAATTCCCATTGGAGCGGGAGAAAACGGGATTTTTGTGTTTAAGAAAAATATGCGCGGGTGATACCGCAGCCAGCCTCTAGTTTTTATATAATTTATTATTTGTCGGTAGTCGCGCTAGTTTCGCACCGTTTCGCCCTTTAACTGTTTCCGCATATTCCACTTTTACCAACATAATCTTCTTTTCTACAAAGTAGTTTTTTTTTTCATATCGCACAGCGCTAAAGACTAAAAATATCCTTTTTTTCTTTGATAATTGGTTTTTATAAAGTGGCAACACTTTTATGTTCTCGCTCTCTCTCCTACAGCCAGTGTTAGCTTACGATTGTGTGTCCGTGTTTTAAATAATAAATCAGTGATTAAACTAGTCTAACTAGGCCGGCCGCCGCCTCCACCTCATACATACCTTCCTGCCGACTCCTGACGCCCAGGTCCTGCAGCACGTGCGCGCCGGGCCGGCCGCCGCCTCCACCTCATACATACCTTCCTGCCGACTCCTGACGCCCAGGTCCTGCAGCACGTGCGCGCCGGGCCGGCCGCCGCCTCCACCTCATACATACCTTCCTGCCGACTCCTGACGCCCAGGTCCTGCAGCACGTGCGCGCCGGGCCGGCCGCCGCCTCCACCTCATACATACCTTCCTGCCGACTCCTGACGCCCAGGTCCTGCAGCACGTGCGCGCCGGGCCGGCCGCCGCCTCCACCTCATACATACCTTCCTGCCGACTCCTGACGCCCAGGTCCTGCAGCACGTGCGCGCCGGGCCGGCCGCCGCCTCCACCTCATACATACCTTCCTGCCGACTCCTGACGCCCAGGTCCTGCAGCACGTGCGCGCCGGGCCGGCCAGCCGCCGCGCTGAACGCCGCCTCCACCTCATTGAACAGCGCCTTGGACCGTAGCGCCTTCAGGTCGTTCTGCTTGAACGATATCCCTTGGTGGTCCAGCGACTTCAGGTAGTACTTCTCGTTCTGCTCCCGCCACTGCTTATTGAAACCCTGAGATAAAACGAAAAAAAAACATTATTAAATGGACACTAAGACTAGAGACCCACCGAAACATGATTTTTAGCCGAAACCGAAAACGAACATTCGGTCTAAGTGTCAGTTTCGGCTTCACGTGATCTCAGTTTCGGTTTCACGTGGCCTTGTAAAAATTTAAAGCGCGGGGCAGCTCGACCTTCGCGCTCATATCGCAGAGTTCAAAAAGTCAAAAGTTTTTTTTTTCTCTCTCCTTTTTTATTGCAATCTATCATAAAGATATTCAGCAATTTGTTATGAATGTGGATTTTGTCTTGTAGGATAGTATTTAATAATACATATCTTTTTTATTTTCATATCTTTGTTCTTTTATGACAGTTTATATTAAGTCTCTCGGAGCTTTTCTCTTTAGCCGATGGAAGATAGTCTCCGGCTTCATTAGCTGGGCAGCCAGTATGTTGGGGTGTTGATCTATTCTTGTATGGTATGATTTCATCGTGTATTTAATTTCTTCTTTAACTGTTCTTATTTGGAGATCACGGTGTAGCTGTTCATTTGTAACGAACCATGGTGCATTTTAAATCATTCTGAGCATTTTGGACTGAAAGCGCTGGAGAATTTTGATGTTTGAATTAGCAGCAATACCCCACAATTGGATTCCATAGCTCCAGATAGGTTTAAGTATGCATTTGTAGATTAGAAGTTTGTTTTCGGCTGATAGCCTAGATTTCCATTCTAACAGGTAGAATAATTTACGTAGTTGAAAGCTCAGAGCTTTTCTTTTGGTAAATATATGTTTTCTCCATTTAAGGCGGCGGTCTAAGTAAATGCCGAGATACCAGACGTCTTTAGCCTGTGGAATTTGAACATCGTTAAGCTTAACAGGAGGACATGTTTCTCTTCGGGTTGTAAAAGTTACTTGAACAGATTTCATTTCATTTGCTTTAATTCTCCATGTATTTAGCCAGTTGGAAATATTATCAAGGCTCTCTTGAAGTATGGTTGAAGCTATTGTATGATTTTCGTGAACTGCCAGTGCAGCTGTGTCATCTGCAAATGTTCCTATAATCACTCCATCAGTCAGAGGCAGGTCTGAAGTATAAATAAGATACAGGGTCGGCCCTAAAACGCTTCCTTGTGGAACTCCTGCATTTATGGTGCATAGTTTTGACATTTCTTCACCTTGTTTTATGAAAAAATAGCTATCAAGTATATAGGATTTCAGGAATATGAAATAATTGGTAGGAAGATCCCTTCGTATTTTATATAAGAGTCCATCATGCCATACACGGTCAAACGCTTGTGATATGTCCAGAAAGTCTGCAGAACAGTATTTTTTTTCTACTAATCTATGTACTCGTTCGATGGTTCCGTGTTTTTCTCTGAATCCAAATTGATGATCAGGGATTATTGTTGTTTTCTTGATTTCTGGGTTTAGTCTATTTATAAAGAGTATTTCTAGAATTTTCGACGCAATGGGGAGTAAGCTTATAGGTCGGTAAGACGCGACTTCTTCCGGAGATTTTCCCGGTTTAGCTACCATTTTGATTTGTGCCACTTTCCACTGGAGAGGAAAATAGCCTCTTGTGAGGCAAGTATTAAAAATGCTAGTTTATTGAAAGTCAATTTTAGATTAATCTAATTGGTATTGATACTTTATTTGGTAGTATCCTATTCTGCTAGAGGCGACGTAGTTCAGGGTGCACCAAGCGGCTCAGCTTGCCGTACGACAATGGTCGCCTGGAGACGCCCCCACACGAGCCCTCCTCTGTCAAATGATTCTACTCCCTTTCGCAATGATTTTACAGCGTAAAGAAGAAAGGGGTAACAAACTTTACAATTTATCTCTCTTTTTTTGTTCTTTTGTGACATTGAAAAATTAAATTTGGCGACTATATAGAGAACATAAATTAATGTATTAAAAACGAGCTGTCCCGGCTAACTTCGTTACGCCATTGAATATAAGATACTACTTAAGACTTGGCTCTAAAAGACTTTGTTTCTTAGACTCACCAGAATGGGCGAATAAAGAAACAAACAACAACAACAAACCACCTGTCAAAATATGTAAACAACAGAAAAAAAATGCACCTTGGCTTACTTTATTTGAGTTTAATTAAGGATCCCTAATTTTTTTGAATATCTAATATAGCCTATGTCACCCGGGGATAGGGTAGCTTCCCAACAGTTGAATCAGTTCAGTTAGTCTCGAAACCTATTCAATGCAAACAAACAAACAAAAAAAACACACAATCAAATCTTTCCTCTTTATAAAATGAGTTATAGTCAGAAGCTCTCGGTACAGTGGCGGACACGATCGGCGTAACACTTCCGGTTTTTCTGTATTGCAAAATAGCTCTTGTTCTTTGGTAATACAGTCTAGGGCTGACGAAACCATAGACAAATATGTTACGGCCTCCTAGTCCGTGACTGTCTTCTTCTTCTTCTCTCTTAAGAGCTGTGCTCTTGTCGGTGGAGCCTTCTCCATCTACTATACTAGAGCTTTCGATTGCATTAGCATTCCCCTTCTCTTATCTAAGATGTCGTATTATGGATTTGACAGTACTACAGTCAAGTGGTTCAGTGATTATTTGTCAGGCCGTTCGCAAGTGGTCGGGTTGCGGAAGACAAACGGGACAGTGCAGTTCTCTGCGTGTAAAATGATATCGAGAGGGGTCCCGCAGGGGTCAATTCTTGGCCCTCTGTTGTTTATATTGTATACAGCTGATATAACAAATATAATTAAAGAATGTAGGTACCATCTTTATGCTGATGACGTACAGCTCTACTCACCTGTCGTACCCAAAGATGCAGGTTCAGTTGCAAAATCTATAAACAGAGACCTACATGAAATTGCGTCGTGGTCTTCACGTAATTGTCTAGTGCTGAATCCCAGCAAATCAAAGTATCTGGTCCTTGGCTCAAAACTTCAAATCCAGAATACGGTGCAGGCCCTTTCCGGCAATGATATAGCTATTATGGGTGAACCAGTGGAACGGGTGGTAGAGGCTAGGAACCTCGGGCTGCTGATGGATGGTGAGTTGCATTTTGAGAACCACTTCGCCAGCATTGTAGGTAACTGTTTCTACCGTCTGAAGATTCTTTACAGTATACGTGATTACCTTAGCACTGATTTGCGTGTCATGCTTTGTGAATCGCTTATACTGTCGAGATTAAACTACTGTGATGTCGTTTATGGTGGCTGTATACTTGACCGGACAAAAAGGTTAATACAGCGTGTTCAAAACGCATGTGCACGTTTTTGTTTCAAAGTTCCTCCTAGATCCCACATTACTCCGTACTTGAACGCCGCCAAGCTCCTCAACATGGAGACTCGCCGGAAACTCCATCTTGCTTCACTGCTGTTTGGTGTTATTCAATCAAAAATGCCCTCTTACCTGTATCGAAAGCTACAATGGTCTTCGAGACTTCGTCATGTCCATAGGATAACGCTGAGAGTTCCTAAGCATCGAACAATGGCCTTTCGAGGAAGTTTTAGGTACGCGGCGACCAAGTGCTGGAATAATATCCCTCCCCCAGTCCGTGAAGCCTCAAGTAGATGCACCTTTGTGCGTAAGCTCAGGGTGCATTTGGTTGATCAGCAGAGACTTTCAACTCCTTCCTAATTCCGTAACTTACCGCCGCTCCTGCTCCGTTTCCTATGCTATGCCTATGCGACTACCACAATGACTGAGACTCAAATATGACAACCCGTATCGCATCAAAGTAATATTTATATGGTTTATTTATTTATCACCTATTATAAATTAAAATATATATGCATATAGTTATTTATGCCAGGTTTTGTCTATGTAATCTGCACTGCTTTGCGTGTTTTTTTGTACGCACTCTTAGAACGCTTGTGGGTCACTTGCTGGCATTGACTGAAAATCAGCGCTGTAGGTGAAAACCTACAGCACATGCTGAGTCAGTGCCATTTTACGGCAGCTGCAACACACAAACAGCTTTTTTTTAGTTTTAGTTTATTTTTACTTTTTAGTTTATTTTACCTTTAGTGTGTAAATATGTTTGAATGTATGTCTCATTGTTATGTTATGTTTTGTTTGTGTGACACAGGCTGCTGTAAATAAATGATTTCTTTCTTTCTTTCTTTTTCTTTCTCCATTCTACCCTGTTCCCCGCCAGCTGCTTGACCATCTGATACGACTCTGCACTGACTCGCTCCTTTATTTGGCTTAGGGGAAATATGATAGGCCATCTGATACGAAACGACACACTCATTACTAATATTATAGAAGGGAAGATTGAAGGAAAGAGACAGCGTGGGCGACCAAGGGTTACTTTGACCAAATAAGGGAGTCCGTGACTGTACCTATACTAATAAAATAATAATAATCCTGTCACCTTCTGAGCCTCCCGCCACTCCTCCTCCTTGGCCTTGAGGCGGCGCAGCACGACGGGCACGGCCACGGCGGGGTTCTTCTTCAGCCCCGCTATGATGTCCACCGCCTGCCGGCACAGACACGTTACCCAGCCGTTATTGTTAGATTATACGAATAATGGAACGCAAACATAACTGTCATTGAGTCTCCCCTCTCGCTCTTGCCTAGCTCTCTCCCCTTTCCGCATTGTACATTGTCGGCAGCTAAAGTTACCTTTTTATTTCAATAAATTATTAAACAAAGTAAAACAGCGTTTTTCCTTCAGTTACAGAGCTTACCATCTACCATCTACTGGCCGTTATACGTATTAAGGCGGTAACTCTCCGTATGGCGCGACATTCCAATTCTTTCGTTTTTTAACTATTCCGGCTAAAGTATTCATCAATATATATAAAACTCTTCCGTTACTGACTGACTGACTGACTGACAGACAACGCAGAGCCGAAACTACTGGGCGTAGCGGGCTGAAATTTTGCACGTGGGTTCCTTGGGGAGTGTAGGGGAGCACTAAGGAATAATTTCTCGAAATTCCCATGGGAACGGGAAAAAACGGGATTTTTGTGTTTATGAGAAATCTGCGCGGGAAATACCGCGGGGCAGCCTCTAGTTTTTAATAAAGTTTTAATGAATTCGCGTATGTAAAAAACCATCTCCCACATTGTTTTACAATGTTTTTGGAAGACAGCCCTACCGATTTTGTGTCTAAGGAAATAACTTTACTAAAAGGCCAAAAATAAAGTTATTATAGACACAGAATCAGTACGTCTGTCTTCCAAAAACGTTGTAAAACAATGTGGGACATGGTTTTTTATATTCGCAAATACATTAAAACTTTATTAAAAATGAATACTTTCGCTAGAATAAATAAAAAACGCGAAAGAATTTGAATTTCGCGCCATACCGAGAGTTACCGCCTTAAGGCTGTGCATTCACAGTCGTATCTCTACCTAAACTCGCACTACAAAGTGTCAAAATGTAACTTTAAAATCGTTCTCCGCACCAAATTGCCTTAGCAATATGGATCTTATAAAAAACTAACTCAAATTAAAAAAAAATTAAAACCCCCGACCCAGTAAGACCCCTCATCAACTTTACTAGAACTAGAGCTAATCATCTTAAAAAGATCATGGTTGCCTTACCATATACTTTCAACATCATTGAAGTAACACGGTACCTAATATCAAATCGATAGGACAAATGGAAGGTAGTTAAATCCTCTCATCCATTATTCAAGAGCTGATATCTTCAAACGGCAGATCAGGTCATGGTTACCTTACCATATACTTTTAATATAACAGATTTAACATAGTACCAAATTTCAAATCGATCGGACATTTGGAAGCTAGTTGGATCCCCTCATCACCTAGAAAAGAGCTGATGATCTACAAAACTAAGGCTAAGAACACTCGGCCTGAAATTATCTATGATACAAAAAAAAACTAAACAAAGATCGGTTCAGCCGTATGGGCTCTACGATGCCACAGACAGACATACATACAGACAGATACACACGTTAAAATTATAACACCCCTCTGAATTTTCATTCGATGGTTAAAAAAAAATGCTGTTTCACACATTGGTTAGGTTAAGTGTTGACTAGAAATAGTGATTATTTTTGGTGAGCTTAACAGCCAATACTAACATTGGAATACAATATTAACGATATTGTTGCTAAAATAATATCGATAAAATCATAAACGGTCGATAAAAAATATCGATTTATATATATCGATATTTTAGCTTCAATATTATCAATATTTTTTGTTAAAATTATGTTGAGAAAATGGGTATGTCAAAAATATCGATTTAAATATCGATATCATTAGCTTACATTTTATCATTTTTTTTTGCTGAAATTTTATCGATAAAATCGTATTACGAAATATCGATTTAAATATCGATATTTTGTTTTCAATATTATCGATATTTTTGCGAAAACAACATACATAAAATATCGATATTTTGGCATAAAAAATATCGATATTATAAAATTTTCGATACACCGTTGCATCTCTAATTGCTAGTAAAGCTACAGCCCCCCCACACCACAGCCCGCACACCGTACCACCTTGTCGCCGTAGATGCGGCGCAGCGCGCGCTGCGGCGCGGTGGGCGAGGAGCCGCCCAGGCACTCGTCGAGCCGCAGCCGCGCCGCCTCCTCGGGCGACATGCGCGACAGCTTCTTCGCGACCCCCTCCAGGCACCGGATCGTTGAGGCGTTCGTCTCTATTACAACGTCCAGCTGTGGAAGAGACAAGTCAAGGTTAGAGGGGTTTTGGACTTTATGTTAGGTAGGTAAGGTTGAAAATTAGATGCGATTCTGTGATAACAGACTTATTAAACTGAATAAGAGTGAATGTCAACGAAATAAGACCACGTCCAGCTGTGGAAGGGATAATTTAGATTTATTTTTGTCGATTTATGTCCAGCAGCGTGTCTCCTCACTAACCTCGAACCGCTCGTCCTCGCAGCGGTAGATGTACTCCTCGTACTGCGTCTTGCGGCTCGTCACGAACGATCTAAGGGGGAGCCTATGTCCAGCAGCGTGTCTCCTCACTCACCTCGAACCGCTCGTCCTCGCAGCGGTAGATGTACTCCTCGTACTGCGTCTTGCGGCTCGTCACGAACGATCTAAGGGGGAGCCTATGTCCAGCAGCGTGTCTCCTCACTCACCTCGAACCGCTCGTCCTCGCAGCGGTAGATGTACTCCTCGTACTGCGTCTTGCGGCTCGTCACGAACGATCTAAGGGGGAGCCTATGTCCAGCAGCGTGTCTCCTCACTCACCTCGAACCGCTCGTCCTCGCAGCGGTAGATGTACTCCTCGTACTGCGTCTTGCGGCTCGTCACGAACGATCTAAGGGGGAGCCTATGTCCAGCAGCGTGTCTCCTCACTCACCTCGAACCGCTCGTCCTCGCAGCGGTAGATGTACTCCTCGTACTGCGTCTTGCGGCTCGTCACGAACGTCGAGTCCTCGCTCCACGTCGGGAACGACACCCACGTGTCGTTCAGCACCTGTCAACAGACAGATCAGTTTATTACAGGCGGACTCGTATGGCGTAACACTTTTGTCTATGGTCTCGTTCGCCCTAGACTGTTATAACAAAACACAAGAGCTATTTTGCAATACAGAAAAACCGAAGGTGTTACTATGCTTGCCTTGTCTGTTATACTATACAACAAGTTTGTAATGTATTATATTGTTTTTATGACGAATAAATAGCACCCGAAGCGGAATAACTTTACACCCCCTCTATATACCCTACTTTTACTGAACTTGTTTTTTGTATTTGAATGGATATCTAAATCTTTACTTCCACTGTAAGGAGGGAGAAGTACGTGTGATGCATTAGTTTAGTCAAAGTCAAAAATCCTTTATTCAATATAGGATACAAGATATTACTTATTGAAAGTCAATTAGACAACATCTAATCTAATTGCTATTGATACCTTATTTGGTAAAGTATCCTATACTGCTCTAGGCGAGGTAGTTCAGGGTGCCACCAAGCGGCTCAGCTTGCCTTACGACAATGGTCGCCTGGAGACGCCCCCACACGAGCCCTCCTCTGTCAAATGATTCTACTCCCTTTCGCAATGATTATTTTAATAGTATGTATGTATGTATGTATGTATGTATGTATGTGTGTATGTGTTACCTCTTTACAAAGCGGCGTGCGGCCGGAGCAGCGGCGCGAGGCGGCCTCGGCCGAGCCGCGCGGCAGGGCGCAGTACGACGTGCCGAGCCGCTTGCACGTGCTCAGGTCTAGAACAAACGACCAAGGTTGTTATAGCAGCCAGAGCGGAATAGCTGTACGCCAATCAATATATATAAAACTCTTCCGTTACTGACTGACAGACAACGCAGAGCCGAAACTACTGGGCGTAGAAAGCTGAAAATTAGCACGTGGGTTCCTTGGGGAGTGTAGGTGAGCGAGAACTAAGAAGGGATTTCCTGAAATTCCCACGGGAATGGAAAAAAACGGGATTTTAGTGTTTATCGAGAAATCTGCGCGGGAAAAACCGCGGAGCAGCCTCTAGTTTTTTTATATATACACTAGAGGCTGCCCCGCGGTTTTTCCCGCGCAGATTTTACATAAACACAAATATCCCGTTTTTTCCCATTCCCGTGGGAATTTCAGGAAATCCTTTCTTAGTGCTCACCTATACACCCTAAGGAACCTACATGCAAAATTTCAGCCGCTACGCCCAGTAGTTTCGGCTCTGCGTTGTCTGTCAGTCAGTCAGTAACGGAAGAGTTTTATATATATTGATTATTATGGTTCCAGCTGAATCATCGGCGCTGTAGACCACTAGTCTGGAGCACGAGCTGAGTTGGGACACTTTTGCAGTGTTGATATACGAACACAAAATGTGCCATAAATTTACTATTTGTTTTATTTTGTACTAGAGACTGCCCCGCGGTTTTTCCCGCGCAGATTTTTCACAAACACAAAAATCCCGTTTTTTCCCGTTCCCGTGGGAATTTCGGGAAATCCCTTCTTAGTGCTCACCTACACTCCCTAAGGAACCTACGTGCAAAATTTCAGCCCGCTACGCCCAGTAGTTTCGGCTCTGCGTTGTCTGTCAGTCAGTCAGTCAGTCAGTCAGTAACGGAAGAGTTTTATATATATTGATATGTGTATTTAGTGTATACATTTTTCTTTGTGTGTATGTATTTAATTACATTGGAAAAATAATATTATCTATCTATCCATGGTACAGAAGTCATAGGGGCTAGTAGCGTGGATATTAGAGGATGTTCCAACGGAGAGTAAGTAGGTGGGACAAAGTTTATTTTCTTGTAATATTTGCCACTCGCTAATGTTTTGGTTAAAAAAAAAACAATAATTGCTGTTTTTTCTTTGAGATCTATTAATGAAAAATTTATTGTTTGACCCTGTATAAACAAAAAACTTAAACTAACCAATATCCATAGCGGCGTCTCCCTGCGGCCTGTCGACTCTCAGCTGAGCTCCCAGCGCGCCGAGAGGCTCGTACCGTCCCTTTCCCTCCCTCTCTCTGTCTCTTTCTCTCTCTGCGCCCGATGAGGAGCGTTGCTCCTTGTCGTTGCCGCTTTCGTACTCGTAACCTGATTATACAAAAGGATAAATAACAAAGTGGGATAGCTTGCTCTTGGTAGCATAGATAATCATTTAAATTATATTTTAAGTTTTCGCAATAAGTTGTTTTTAAGCGCTAAGACAGAATTTTCATGCAGTATAGTATGTCTATCTGTAAATTTGAGAATTTTTGACGTTTCATAGGTGTTGCTATTAATAAAAGATCTCCACCGAAATAGGAAAAAACAATTACCCACAAGAGTGAAAAATTAATACAATGATATTTGGGAATTTCGGGAAATCCCTTCTTAGTGCTCACCTACACTCCCTAAGGAACCTACATGCAAAATTTCAGCCCGCTACGCCCAGTAGTTTCGGCTCTGCGTTGTCTGTCAGTCAGTCAGTCAGTCAGTCAGTCAGTCAGTCAGTAACGGAATAAAATGATATTATTTTTTTGCCAAGATAAAAATTATATCTAATTATTCTCATATATTAATCTCAAACAAAATAGTATCGGTATAATATCCGAAATTAAACGATTATTATTAGTATATTAATACAAAAATAACAAATATTTCTAAACACGAACAATTAATAGATTTTTTTACGTTATTATCACATTTGGTGTCCCGCACTTAATGCAACGAATAAAACTTATAACCAAAATACCTATCACATTATCACGAACAATTGATTGAATGAATTATAATCAAGCACTTTATTTTAACTAATAATAAGTTTTTAATGGGTAGGATGAAACAAACTTACCTCTAACAGCATTAGGCGCGTCGTGCGGTGCGACAAAATGCTGCAGCCATCTTTGCAGCTCCGGTTGTCTGCAGAGAAAAGGCGCCGTCACCGCCAACAGCTCCGACGACGATATAATCTCATTCGTGAACAGCATCAGGCATCTGTATACAACAAACTAGGTTATAATGAATGTTGTATTTAATTTGGTAGGGTTGTAAGGAAAAGAGAGGGGGCAATATAATAAATCAGAACATATAAAATGCAGCCAATAGTTTTATCATTGGTACAGTCAAACGGTAATTTGTTTCATCATTTTATTTATGAATTCAGTTTTTATTCTAATTATGAAAAAAAACGTTACGTAAAGATTGTTAGAGTAAAGCGCAAATTACTTATTTAATATTCTATTTTCGAAACTATTTATTGTTGCGGACATCTATCTATTGGTCTGTGTGTTTTTAAAGTGTGAATATAACTCATCATCAGCATCATTTCAGCCGTAAAAAGTCCACTGCTGGACAAAGGCCTTCCACATAGAACGTCACAACGACTGGTCTTGAGTGACCCTCATCCAGTGTACCATTTTGTGGAGGGTCTGCTTACTTTGCGTCTCCGGTTCGCGAATATAATATAATAATAATAATAACACATCACCTTCAGAGCCCCAAATTAGGAAGAACCTGTATATCAGATGCCCGAAACACACACAGAGACGAACATTACACCCAGACCGGAAACAAACATCATATTAATCATATCAATATTCGCCCCGCCCGGGAATCGAACCCGGGTGCACACGCTTACTCAGTCCACATCACTGCCAACTGAGACACGGAGCAGTCAAATACCTATTTAAAGTTTATTTTGATACAATTTCTTTTTGCTGCAATGCAAATCCACAATAATTTTTCAGTAATAAACAATTCTTCTTCTTCAAATTTAAGAGCTTTTTTTTTTAGCTAACACCTCCCGTCTCCCCGCCAGCTGCTTGACCTCTAGATACGACACGACCCCTATATTTTTCTTTATTTGATCAAAGTAACTCCGTCTTGGTAGTCCCCTCTCTCTTTTTCCCCCAATGTTGCCTTCAATAATTATACAATTCCTCACCTCAAAAAGTTATCGTAGACCTCCTGACTCTTCAAAGCCCTCCGCACGCGGTCGAAGTAGTTGTACTCCTGCGCCGTGCCCAGCTTGGCGGCCTCGGCCAGGCTGGCGTCCCGCGCCGCCGCGCCCGCCGCGCCCGCCGGACGGGACTTCTTTGCCGGCGGGGCGCCCGCCGCCTCTGTGATACACATACGCTTGTCAATATGTGATCTAAATATCAATCAACGAGCTTTCCCGGCTTACTTCGTTACGCCATAGAATATAAGATACTACAAAAGACTTGGCTCTATAGACTGACTACCCAGAAGGTCGATTATAAAACAAACAACAACAACAAACCACCTGTCAAAATTATGTAAACAACGGAAAAATATTGCACCTTGGGTTACATTATTTGAGTTTTGGTAAGGATCCCTAATTTTTTTGAAAATCTAATATAGCCTATGTCACTGGGGGATAGTGTAGCTTCCTACCAGTGAAAGAATTTTTCAAATCGGTTCAGTATTTCCGGAGCCTATTCGTTACAAACAAACAAAGAAACAAACAAAACTTTCCTCTTTATAATATTGGTATAGATCAATATACAAGGTGTTTCTGACAAGGCAGTAATAAATCAGAGGGCTTCAGCTCACCATACCTAACAACTTTCCCAAAGCTACATGGGTCGAAATTTAAAAACAAAAATCAGATGTACCGTACATTGACCCCGTCAGCTGATGGAACCAATGTATGGAACAGCTGTTTTTTTTTTTTTTTGAGATTTCGACCAATGTTGCTTTGGGAAAGTTGTTAGTTATGGTGATCAGAATCCCTCCTTTGATTTATTACCGCCTTGTCAGAAACACCCAGTATATAAAGCTCTTCCGTTACTGACTGACTGACTGACTGACAGACAACGCAAAGCCGAAACTACTGGGCGTAGCGGGCTGAAATTTTACTCGAGGGTTCTTCGGGGAGTTTAGGGGAGCTCTAAGGATGAGAACGGGAAAAACGAAGATTTTGGTGATTATGAGAAATCTGCGCGAGTGAAACCGCGAGGCAGCCTCTAGTACATAGTATAAAATAAAGTCGCTTCCCGCGTCTGTCCCTACGTATGCTTGAATCTTTAAAACTATACGACGGATTTTTATTCGGTTTTTTTTAATATGTAGAGTGATTCAAGAGGAAGGTTTATAAGTATAACACATACACAAAATACTAAAAGGTTAGGCGGTACGAAGTTCGCCGGGTCGACTAGATCATCAATAACAAGTGTTTAGTCACCGATCATGACTGGAGTTGGTTCATAGGCAATAAACATTATCTTAGTTTTAAATCTTCTATATAAAATTCTCGTGTCACAATGTTCGTTCCCGTACTCCTCCGAAACGGCTTGACCGATTCTCATGAAATTTTGTGAACATATTGAGTAGGTCTGAGAAAATGCTAACATCTATTTTTCATAACCCTTGAAATTATTTATATGGCAAAACAACGATTGCCGGGTCAGCTAGTAGTTTGTAAAATAGTATAATACTCACGTAGCTGAGCCGCAGAGCCGAAGGAAGGCGATCTTTTGAGATGCATCGGCGCTGGAGCGGCCACGGGAGGCTTGGCTGGTTGCTGTGTAGAACGCAAATTGTTAAAAAATAAAATAAAATAATAAAAATATAAGTAAACACGATAAAAAACTATATAATAGGTAGGTAGGTCACCCCAGTGTCGGCCCCCTTTTCTATTATTGGCATGGTCCATTCAGAGGCTGCATAATATGGCTTCTTACAACTTAACATACATACTTATAAACATTTTAAAACCCCCCAACTGCTACAACAGATCTGGCATAAACAGATTTCTTATGAATCATTGCTAAGAACACTTGGGGTAAAATTATCTATGACACAAAAAAAAAAACAAATCGAAAATCGGTTCATCCGTTTGGGCTCTACGATGCCACGGACAGATACACAGACGGACAGACAATACAAACTTTAAACTTATAACACCCCACTGTTTTTTCGTCGGGGATTAAAAAAAACAAAACAATGTATGTATGATGTTTCAAGACTGTAAAATGCCAAGAATCCTTATATCCAACCTTAAAATGGTTTATACCAATAATAGAAAAGGTGCCAACAATGGGCTGTCTTACCCTAAATGAAAATAAATATCAATGCAGTGTAAACGAACTAAACAGAGACGTCAGAAGGAAGGCAGCATGCGTGTATCTTCACTGACAATCCGTCAAAGCACATCGCACGTGTTTCATCACCGTCTCATACATTCAAACCAAGCACGAGTTAACAAACTATATAATTATCATCACAGCCAAAAGATGTCCGCTGCTGGACATAGGCCTCCCCCACACTTCCTACCGCAGTCAGGAAAGGAGTTTAAACTAATAATGCTGTAGGTATAGTATCAGAACACTTAATCTGTTAGGCTATTCCGTTCACAATGAATGAATAATAATTTCGTTTTTACCATAATGAGACCCGCCTTCAAAGAACGACACAAACACAATCTGAGAACTTACACTTTTTCGAAGTCGGTTAAAATAGGTACTAAAACCTTCGCCTGCATGTTACAAATACATTACTGAAAACCGCATCAAAATCGGTTAAGCCAAACGCGAGATAATCGCGGACAAACTTAGATACATAACATACATACATACGGGTCAAACTGATAACCTCCTTTTTTGAAGTCGGTTAAAAAAAAAGAATGAGAAACATTTTGACATGTGATAAGTATACATTGCGGGCTTACAGCTGAATCTCTTGTGTAAACAAAAGGATTCACCTATATACCCGCAATGGATACTTTTATTTTTATTTTTTTTATAACACATCACACTCAGAGCCCCTAACTAAGAAGAACCTGTATCTAGGGTGCCCGAAACACACACAGAGACGAACATCACACCCAGACCGGAAACAAACATCGATATTCATCATATCAATATTCGCCCCGCCCGTGAATCGAACCCGGGTGCACACGCTTACTCAGTCCACATCACTGCCAACTGAGCCACGGAGCAGTCAATTAACTTATCACATGTCAAAATGATTCACATTCTCATTTTTAATATTGAACGGCAATAGATCCCCAGTTGTAGTAATATGTGAGTTAGTTACCGGCGGCGGCGGCGGCAGCGCGGGCGGCGGGGAGGGCGGCGCGCTGTAGCGCTCCGGGTCGCTCTCCAGCTGTGCGACAAACATATACAACGTTATACAACAGTTACCTATCTTAGACAACAGTGTACAGTGGCTGTCTAGAACGGCTTAACAGATTTGTCTCGTCGACCTCGTGCGCCTTGGACTGTATTACCAAAGAACAAGAGATATTTTGCATCCACACGTCACTGGTTCAAATCCGGCTCGAAGGACCAAAATATGTTTGGGATGGTATCTACTATATAAAAATGAAACGTGGTTCGTAAGTCTCGCAAAAGCTTGAGAACAGAAGAGAGATTGAGCTGATTTTGGTAAATGTTTGTAGCAGTCCAAAGGCCTCATTATTATAATCGGCCGCTTTTCCAATATTGCTTTTCGCCCTCTAGTGTCAAAGTCAATACAAAAAAAATGCAGAGGACGCAAAGCAATATTGCAAGAGCGCCGTAATAGGCCCTTAGGGAAGGATTAAAAATTGAGAAAATTTGGAAAAATGAAGGGGAAGTTAGTAAAAACAGCAATTTATTTTTTTCATCTATGCTGTTCCATTACATAATTTTTTATCCATTTTCCTGTGACAAATAAATTTATTGACTGACGGTTTTGTTTTTTAATTCTCCCATTCTGAGCGGGCAAAGTAACATAGTCCATACAGCCAAGTTTTTAGTGGTTTAATAATAATCGTGCAAACTTATAAGCTAAGGCGATACGGAGTTTGCCGGGCCAGCAGCAGGCAACAAATAAATGTTCTAGTAATGGTTATTAGGACACAAGGAATTATGGTTATTAAAATGGGCAATAGAGAGAAAACCGGGAGTGTCACGGCGTCCTAGACCGCTACAGTATATTACAGACCTGGTGCGGCGGGTCGGGCGGCGGGGGGTGCGCGGGCGGCGCGGCGGGGTAGTGCTGCTTGCCGGCCCCGGTCTTGGCATCGGGCAGGAACTGGCCGAACTCTGCGAGGAGGTCGTCCTGGTTCTCGAACAGTTTTGCCACCTGATTGGAACAAAGGGTTTCAGTTAGAACAGGTTCTTTGAAAGACTCAAATATATAAAACTTAGCTTTGTGGACGATGTGTTATTTATAGAGACCAACCAAAGGTTAGGTTCCGGTTTCGGCCAGATTCGGCCAAAAAATCTAGTTTCGGCCACAGTCTCGGTTACGGCTAAAAACGGCCGAACCTTTTGCCGAAACCGAAACTCGATGTTCGGGCGTCGGTCGGCTTATCTCGGAAGAACTCTGCGTTACGAGCGCAGAGCTCGCTAGCACGAGCTTCCGATTTTTGCAGGGCCACGTGTGTTTCGGTTTCGGTTCCGAACGAAACTGAGACCTAGACCGAAGTTTCGTATTCGGTTTCGGTTTCGGCTGAAAATCATGTTTTGGTCGGTCTCTAATTATTTACAGCTTGGCAAGAAAGTCCAGAAAATAAAACATTTTTTAATTCAGTTTGAATCCCTAAAAAAACTTCTAGAGTGTTAAGGAGACGTCAGAAGGAAGGCAGCATGCGTGTATCTTCACTGACAATCCGTCAAAGCACATCGCACGTGTTTCATCACTGTCTCAACTCTCATTTGATAATACATGTATCAATATATATAAAACTCTTCCGTTACTGACTGACTGACTGACAGACAACGCAGAGCCAAAACTACTGGGCGTAGCGGGCTGAAATTTTGCATGTAGGTTCCTTAGGGAGTGTAGGTGAGCACTAAGAAGGGATTTCCCGAAATTCCTACGGGAACGGGAAAAAACGGGATTTTTGTGTTTGGTAGAACCTGTATCTAGGGTGCCCGAAACACGAACTGAGAGACGAACATTACACCCAGACCGGGAAACAAACATCGATATTCATCATTACAATACTCGCCCCGCCTGGGAATCGTACCCAAGTGCACACGCTTTCTCAGTCCACATCACTGCCAACTGAGCCACGGAGCAGTCTAGTATCTAGTGGAATACTTCCCGTTCCAATAGGGTTCTACTTTTTTTCCCGTTCCCGTGGGAAATTCGGGAAATCCCTTCTTAGTGCTCACCTACACCTCCCAGGGAACCCACGTGCCAATTTTCAGCTTTCTAAGCCCAGTAGTTTCGGCTCTGCGTTGTCTGTCAGTCAGTCAGTCAGTCAGTCAGTCAGTCAGTCAGCCAGCCAGCCAGTCAGTCAGTCAGTCAGTCAGTCAGTCAGTCAGTAACGGAAGAGTTTTATAAGTTTCGTACAGTGGCGTACACAATCGGCGTAACACTTCCGGTTTTTCTGTATTGCAAAATAACTCTTGTTCTTTGGTAAAACAGTCTAGGGCTGACGAAACCATAGACAAATCTGTTACGGCCTCCTAGTCCGTGACTGTACGTCATAGTGAAGGAGTGTGCTTGCTACAAGTAATAACGCTTTCTTTTTTAATTATTTTTATATTCACGTACTTAGTCTAGCTAGCTAGACTGCCGTAAGTAAATTTATATAATAACATCTTACCTGCGAATAAACTTCTTGCTCCGTCTGCTGTTTGGCCTGCGGCTGCTTCACATCCCTATGCCCTCTCTGGTAGGCGTGTAGGATCTCCAAGAACCGCTTATATTTGTCTGGCTGGCGGCTGAATCGAGACTGCGAAAATAGATCTTATTACAATGTGGTAAGGGTGTTTTTGGTGTGAGGATGTTTTAGATTGCTGAGGTCAGAACATTAGAAAATGCAGCCAATAGTTAATATCATTGGTTTTGTTTGGTCAAACGGTAATTTTTTTCATCACGAAAATTAAAAAGAATATACATAATGCAGTTCACTAGTCATAGTGTCCCTTTTTTTTGTCCGGGCTGCTTAAGGAAATTATGAACTTCTATACATTTTTGATTTACCTGGCCAATTATGAATCTACGGAGGTGCATAATTATTGTAGCAGCAGAAACTATTTTAATTATTGATAAAAAAAAAAAATAGTTAATGCCCGCAACTTTTGTACTAAAATTAAAAAAAAAAACTCGTCGGATGGAATAAAAAGTACAATTGAAAACAGGGTTAAATGCTATTTCACTTCGGGTGCTGTTACAACCCTAGCTTGTTTAAGTTTAAGCACTTATTCCTGAAACTCTCACTGCGCTCGGGTTTTAACTTTCGCACCTTTATAATTAAATAGTGGACCCGGCGAACTTCGTACCACCTTATCTGTTTCTATGTTGTGCACGTATTAGACTTATAAATCTTCCTCTTAAATCACTGTACTTATTGAAAAAACCGCATCAAAATTCATTGCGTAGTTTTAAAGATTTAAGCATACATAGGGACAGACGCCTAAAGCGACTTTGTTTTATACTTTGTGTTGATATTGATCTACTATAATCGTACCTTGATCTTGTTGACGTATTCAATAGCGTGATTGAACTCGACAGGCTGCCCCGCCGCCGCCGCGCCCGCCGCGCCGCCTGTTACAAAAATAATACCAAAAATTTAATTTTTATCTTTTCTCGAGCAGCTCTATATAGATACCTATCAAAGATTGTTATGTCATCGATTTCACGTTACAAAAAGTTTACATAGATAGATACAATATTTATTTTAGTAAAATATTTCAATACACACACACACACAAACAAATAAACACAAAAATATTAATAAACCGTACCGCCTTATTACCCGCCGTACTATTTTGTGCATGTACTTATTATACTTATAAACCTTCCTCTTTAATAACTCTATATTAAAAAAAAACCGCATCAAAATCCGTTGCGTAATTTTAATGATTTAATCATACATAGGGACATACGCGGGAAGCGACTTTGTTTTATACTATGTATTGATAAGTACATAGAGCAAAATATAAGGTTACCTGTTCCACCAAGCTGCTGATGCTGCTGAATAGAAGCAGCAGCCTCCAACTGCTGATGAGCTTGCGATATATGATGCAGAGTATTAGACGGCGGCGTGTGCGTCACATGCGTCGCGTGAGTCGCATGAGTCGCATGAGTCGCGTGAGTCGCGTGAGTCGCGTGCGTCGCGTGAGTTGCGTGAGTCGCATGAGTCGGATGAGTCGCGTGGGGGGCGTGAGTCGCGTGGGTCGCGTGTACCACGTGTGCTGCGTGTGGCGCGTGCGTTGGCGGCAGACTGTGGACTATTGCGCTGCTCACTGGTCTGTGGGATAAAACGTTTATATTAGACTTATTTTACTAATGATAAGACGTATGAGAGCTGTAAGTTCTTATAACCTGCGCTCATATAGAAACGATTTAAAAATGGCGGTCGTTGTACGGGCTGTCTCTCTTTTTAACTGTTCCCTCATACTAATACTAGTCGACCCTGCGAACTTCGTACCGCCTAATCTATTACTATATTGTGCATGTATTTTACTTATAAACCTTTCTCTTGAATCACTCTATCCAATAAAAAAAACCGCATCAAAATCCGTTGCGTAGTTTTATAGATTAAAGCATACATAGGGACAGACGCGGGAAGCGACTTTATTTTATACTATGTATAGATACGCGAGATAGCATGCGTTCGGCCGCCATTTTCAAATCGTTTCTCTATGTGAGCGGCTTATATCCAGTGAAAGCTCGGTCATTAAAAGGGCAATGGAAGGCTTTGCTTGGAGTTATAATAATAACACATCACACTCAGAGCCCCTAACTAGGAAGAACCTGTATCTAGGGTGCCCGAAACACACACAGAGACAAACATCACACCCAGACCGGAAACAAACACCGATATTCATCATATCAATATTCGCCCCGCCCGGGAATCGAACCCGGGTGCACACGCTTCTCAGTCCACATCACTGCCAACTGAGCTACGGAGCAGTCAACAGCAGCGGAGCAGTTACTCTTTCAGATCAAATTAGAAATTATCAAAGACTCCGTCAGCCGGGGGTTTTTTAAACTTTGAATTTTTTGATATGTTTGCCTGTATCGTAGTATGTGTGTGTGTGTATACTCACTGCGGCGGCAGGAGATGCACCAGCTGCGGCGCCGGCGCGCCCAGCAGCACGCCGCCCGCGCCCAGCGCCGTGGGCGACGGCATCGACACCGACACCTGACGAGAGTTGGGACTTTATTACTTTGTGTCGTTGACTTAAAAAATATATATATATATACGCGTACAAAAAGCACAATCAAGCTCGCTCTTGTCACATTAAGCTTCTCCTGTTAAGGCGGTTCAGAAGGGTGTGAAATTTAGATTTTTTTTAAAGTGTTTTTTTAGTTATTCTGGCGCAAGTTATTCGTTTTTAATCAAGTTTGAATGACTTCCCGATTCCCGACGCAACATAACCGTCTCTCACATTGTTTATCATCGTTTTTTGAAGACAAGCTTACTGATTTTGTGTATTTTACGTCTTCTTTTTTGGTTAAATGTGAAAAATTGCACTAAAGCAGTAATTCTGTCACCCAAAAACGATCTATTATATCAATGATAATATGATAAAATATTAATTTCGCGCCACACATTGATGATCCCCGTTAAAGTTGTAACTCTCGGTATAGCCCAAAATTTTTTTTTTATTTATTTTGGTGAAATTATTCATTTTTAATAAAGTTTTAATGAATTCGCGTATTTAAAAAAAACATCTCCCACATTCTAATACAACGTTTTTGCGAATAACGAATTTCGCGCCATACCGAGAGTTATCGCCTTAACTTATAATTCGCATACTTATACTAAACTCATCGCATAAACCTCATTCCCAGTGTTATGCCTTAAATGTGGAATGAGCCAAGCCTTATACTGGGTGTTTCTGACAAGGCGCTAATAAATCAAAGGAGGTATTCAGCTCACCATACCTAACAACTTTCCCAAAGCAACATGAGTCGAAATCTCAAAAAAATAATCAGCTATTCCATACATATTATCACGCGCCGAACAAAAGTCAGGATCTTCGAGTCGAACGTGAAGTCAGTCCTCCTCTATGGCAGTGAAACCTGGTTTGTCAGAAAGGATCTGTCTGCTAGGCTGCAGGTTTTCATTAACAAATGCCTGCGTCAGATTCTTAGAATATTTTGGCCCAAGACAATCAGAAACACGCTGCTGTGGAGACTCACCGACCAGAAACCCGTAGACTTGGAGATCAAGCTGAGGAAGTGGCGTTGGATCGGCCACACGCTGAGGAGGCCGGACGACCATCCGCCCAAGATAGCCCTAAAATGGTGCCCCCAAGGACGTCGCAAAGCCGGTCGCCCTAAACAAACCTGGCGCCGCACGGTGGAGCAAGAGGCCCCTATACTTGGAGCACCGTGGAATGAAATGGAGGAAGTCGCCCAGGATAGGAGCAAGTGGCGAGCTTTACTGAGAGCCCTATGTCCCTGATGAGGGATAAAAGGAGATCATCATCATCATCATTCCATACATAGGTTCGATCAGCTGACGGGGTTAATGTACGGGACAGCTGGTTTCGTTTTGATATTTCGACCCATGTTAATTTGGGAAAGTTGTTAGGTATGGTGAGCAGAATCCCTCCTTTGATTTATTACCGCCTTGTCAGAAACACCCCGTATAACAACTTTACTGTTACCAACTCTACTAATATTAATATGCAGTTTAGCTATGTTCTTCTGTGGACTGTTGATAGCTCATTTGCTTGCCATTCGCATGGGGGGAGGATACTGTTCCACCTCACTAATTTAAGACTTTGTTGTTTTCTAGACTTTCAATAAGAGATAACCTGTTTTTAGCTTTAGATACGCAAATATTATAAGAACTTTATTGCCCAAAACATAACATCTATCAGTGTAATTGAACTGAATAGAGACATCAGAAGGAAGGCAGCATGCGTGTATCTTCACTGACAATCCGTCAAAGCACATCGCACGTGTTTCATCACTGTCTCATACATTCAAACTTAGCACGAGTTAGCCCATCATCTCAGCGGAAAGACGACCACTGCTGGACACAGGCCTCCCCCACTTTCCGACCAGTCTTGCAAAACCTCATCCAGTATATAAACATAAAACATAAACATAAAATAAATTCGTTATTCAATTATAGGATACAAGATATCACTTATTGAATTGTATACTCCCGCAACATTCCCCAGGGCGTCTAACCACCCTGTGACTTGACTGCCTACCCTGCTTCTTCCAGTGCGCTGTCGCCATTCGAGAGACTTTCGGCTCCAGCGACCATCGGTTCTTCGATTAACCAACGTATGCTGGATGTAGGTAACTCAAGACCAGTCGTTGAAGCGATTTCTAGGGTAGGCCTATTTTCAGCAGTGTATGTCTTTCAGCTGAAATAATAATAATTATTAGAGAAAACATACCTGTCCATTACTCTGAACTTCGATCTTGTACCCGGGCGGCAGGAATGTGTTGAAACCGACAATCAACTCTGGGTGTCCCTTGAATAGAGTTGAAACTCGCGTGATCACACCCGGCGTGTCGATACTGCGAACAGAATCACTGCGATAAATAAAGGACATGTCTTACTTACACGGTTACTTTCGGGTGAAACGATGATGATTATAAGAGTACGAGCTGT
The DNA here is from genome assembly GCA_951802225.1 of Euspilapteryx auroguttella. NCBI lineage: Eukaryota > Metazoa > Arthropoda > Insecta > Lepidoptera > Gracillariidae > Euspilapteryx > Euspilapteryx auroguttella. The sequence goes on from OX637667.1 coordinate 4,762,084, forward strand.
CCCGGCTTACTTCGTTACGCCATAGAATATAACATACTACAAAAGACTTGGCTCTATAGACTATGTTCTTTTGACTGCCCAGAATGGCCGAATAAAAAAATAAAGAACAACAAAAAACCTGTCAAAATATGTAAACAACGGAAAAAAAATACACCTTCGGTTACATTATTTGAGTTTAGGTAAGGATCCCAAATTTTTTTGAAATTATAATACAGCCTATGTCTCTCGGGGATAGTGTAGCTTCCTACCAGTGAAAGAATTTTTCAAATCGGTTCATTATTTCCGGAGCCTATTCGTTACAAACAAACAAAACCTTCCTCTTTATAATATTGGTATAGATAGTATAACAACGAAAAAATATTAATAGAAACACATGCTGTCGCCTTCTTACCGCAACCATTCAACAGAGAGGGAGCTAATTATGGCGTTGATTTGCGTTTCGGGGGAAACGTATTTAACCGACTTCAAAAAAGAAGGTTATCAGTTTGACCTGTATGTATGTATGTTTGTCCGCGATTATATCGCGTTTGGCTTAACCTATTTTGATGCGGTTTTCAGTAATGTATTTGTTACATTCAGGAGAAGTTTTAGTACCAATTTTAACCGACTTCGAAAAAGAGGAAGTTCTCAGATTATGTATGTGTCAGTTTGTTGAAGGCGGGGCTCTTTTTGTATAAAAAAGAATTTATTGTATGGACGCGTATACGGTCCTCTTAATAACACAACATTATCTTAGTAAAGATCTTATGCATAAATTCCCCGAGGGGTTAGGCAGAGGCGCCAGCTCATTGACTGAGCCCACGAGAGGCATCAGTGCATCGAGCTACACCCACGGCAGGCAAAGTAAACATTAGTTCAATCTATACAAATATTATAAAGAGGAAAGATTTGATTGTTTGTTTGCATCTAATATGCTCCAAGACTACTGAACCTAATTCAAAAATTATTTCACTGTTGGGAAGCTACACTATCCCCGGGTGACATAGGCTATAGAATATTCTTAAAAATTCTGAACGCTAGGCGGTACGAAGTTCGCCGTGTCAGCTGGTAATTAACAATATGAGAAGGGATTATATAATGTAGTGGGCGCCCAGCAGATTCGCCAGCGCATTTTCCCTTGAATCACCAAATTCCCGTGGAAATTTCGGGATAAAAGGTACCCTATGTACTTTCTCGGGCTCTAAACTATCCCTATAACAAATTTCATTCAAATTGGGTCACTAGTTTTCTCGTGAAAGCAAGACAGACGGACAGATAGACAGACAGACAGAGTTATTTTCGCACTTATAATATTAAATAAATTAATAATAAATAAATAAATAATAACTAGTCGACCCGGCGAACTTCGTACCGCCTAACCTATTACTATGTTGTGCATGTATTATGCTTACAAACCTTCCTCTTGAATCACTCTCTTTAAGAAAAAACTGCACAAAAATCCGTTGCGTAGTTTTAAAGATTTAAGCATACATAGGGACAGACGCGGGAAGCGACTTTGTTTTATACTATGTATTGATTAATAAAGTATGAATATACTCACGTCTGGCTCTTAAACTCCTTCATGATGTCCAAAAAGTCATTATAGACCTGCGGCTGGGTGTTAAACTTGAACTTGACTTGGTCCAAGTAGGACAGGGCGTCTTCTACTTTCAGCCTCTGGAATTGTGCGGGGGGCGCCGGGGCCGCTAGGGGCCCTCCCAGGGGGGACGCCGGGGGGCCGGGGGACACGCTGCCCAGAGGCTAAAGGGGGGTTAGATAGATTAGATAAGAACATTTTTATGACTACAGTGATATTAGCCTAAACTCTACGCTGTAAAATCATTGCGAAAGAGAGTAGAATTATTTGACACAGGAGGGCTCGTTTGGAGGCCTCTCCAGGCGACTATTGTCGTAAGGTTAGGTAAACGTTGGTTTGCCTGAGCCAATTGGTGGGCACCCTGAACTACCTCGCCTCTCACAGTATAGGATACTTTACCAAATAAGGTATCAATAGCGATTAGATTAGATGTAGTCTAATTGACTTTCAATAAGTGATATCTTGTATCCTATATTGAATAAGGTTTTTTTTTTACTCAATTTCCGCAAATATACCTGGCGCAAATCTACCGAGAGTAAAAAAAAACTCTCTCTTCTTGTAGTTTTAAAAAAGTCTTCTGTTCAATATTAGTGACAATTAACATGTATATGTAGACTTTTTTATAAATGTCTAAAAGTTTCAGTTAAATGAAATGTTCAAATACTTGTTTTACTAGATACTTAATAATACAGAGACGTCAGAAGGAAGGCAGCATGCGTGTATCTTCACTGACAATCCGTCAAAGCACATCGCACGTGTTTCATCACTGTGTCATACCAATAATCTTTTTTTTTTATATAGAAAATGTAATAATATGAATATTATTAACATTTCCTGTAAATGGGTTTTCACACAACATATAACAAAGACTCACCTTATGCCTCGGCGGTACAGCGATCTGCGGCTGTTTGGTCGCATACTGGACCGTAGTAGGTTTCAAATAGTTGATCACTGGGGCGGGGGCGCGGGCGTTCCTGAATCCGCCCACGGCCATCCCGCCCATCGTCACTCCGCCCACGTTCCCAACACCGGAGACTGACAGCATCGTCGCTGCCCCTGTTCGGATTGAAGGGTCGTGTTGATTGTTTGGTTGTATGTGAACTGTGGTGGCAATAAGTATATCGTGTTATCTTAAAAAAAAATTATTTAAGGTAAACAATCAAGAGCTAATGGGGCTAATATTATACTGGACACTGGTTCGCTACATAAGCATCCTGGCCTCATCCTGCAGTTTGCTGATGAGCTTGGATGGCTCCAAGCATGCGAGCTAAGTACAGAACAGACACTTCTTAACCCCCACTGAAGAAGAAGTAGAGCTTATGGCTGACTTTCACACAGGCAGAGATCAGAGTCGAGTCGGAGTTCAGAGAAGCACTTTAAATCGATCTCCGCTTCCAATTGTTAAACACAGAGAGTTCAGACTTCAAAATAAGTATGCATACGCTCGACGGGGTTAATAATGTTAAGCTACGGTCACGTGCAAAAGTCGTTGCACACAAATACCACACCAATCTGTTAAAAACGTTTCCCGCGGACTCAAATAAGTACAGATGTGCTGTACCTGTTCCCATTTGAGCCAGCGGGACTTTTTCATATATAACATACAAACATTTCCATACGTTACATACAAACGCTGTGATCGTAGCGAATCTGGTAAATCTGATCACTGGATGCGATTATTTTTGCTAACTCTGTATGGACTGAAATAGCTGAGTGTACAGTTTACAATAAAACATGTTGGTCACTTACCCAAAAGTTGGGGTTGGGCCGATTGGGCAAGTGTGTTCATATGGCTAGTAGCAGCTTGCTGAATCTGTAACAAAAACAACATAAATTAAAAAACATTAAATATTATTTATAATTCTAGAAATTCTAATTCAAATTCTAGACGTAGCTCGGAAGGCGGCAGAGCTCAAGTGGGACTGGGCCGGCCACGTAGCCCGCATGCATCCTGACCGTTGGACCACCGAATGGTTTCCAAGGGATGGCAAGAGGCTGCGTGGTCGACCTAGGAAGCGAGATCGATGAGCTGGGAGCCCACACCACACCAAGACCTGGTGGGAATGTGCCCAGGATCGGGAAAAGTGGAGAAAGGGGAAAGAGGCCTTTGCCCAGCAGTGGGACACTACAGGCTACAAATAATAATAATAAAATAATTATTTATAAATGCTAACAATTGACAGCGGCCTTCGTAGCTTAGTAGCGTAGCGCGTTGCGCCTTTGATTAGGGCACCGAAGGTTGTGGGATCGATCCCCGCGGAAAACACCACATATTGATTTCTCACAAAAATCACGTTGTGGTTGTTTTCGGTTGGATAGGACATTGCAGGCTTGAATCACCTGATTGTCCGAAAAGTAAGATGATTCCGTGCTTCGGAACGCACGTTAAGCCGTTGGTCCCGGCCGCACTACTGGTCGTTCTAACCGCGGCGACAAGCTGGCCCCTTGTCACGTTGGTAATAAAGCATAAACTCGGCTAAACGTGGTTCCGGCTCTTGAGCAGGTGCCTCTGCCTAACCATTCGGGGTATAAGGCTACGAACGCACAGGCGGTTTTTTGCCGCGCGGATTTTATGTAACATACTGAATCCTATGGAAGTGTGCGCACCAGCGGATAAAAAACCGCGCGGTTAAAAATCCGCTGTCGCGGTTTTATTTCCGCGCGGCTAAAAATTCGCCTGTACCTTCGTGGCCTATGAATAAGGTTGAATATGAAATAACAACCTTTCCAACCGCGCGGAAATAAAACCGCAACCGCAAAATCCGCCTGTGCGTTCGAAGCCTAAAAGGCGTGAGATTATGTTATGTTATGCTGCAGTTGAGACTCCATTGTTAGCTTTGCTGAGGGGTCTGATCGACCACATGCCGTGGCAGAGTGCAGTGGCTCGCGCGGCATGACAGCTGTCTCCGTGCAGAGTTTTGCTATTCGGGCTGTTCTGTGCTCCTGTGGACTGTTGGTCTCACATTCGCTTGCCTGGAGCCGCGTGGGGGACGACCATGAACCACCTCGCCTCATGCAGTTTAAGATACGTTTTTTATGAATTAAAGGTAGTTAACTAGAATTTCAATAAATGATGCCTTGTGTGCATCATTTAGGAAATTATATCAAAAGGACAGGTTAATTGGAGCTATGGAGTGAAATAGTGTACACCTGCGCTTATTTCAACATTATTATTATTATCATCAATATTTGGTGTCCGAGTACACCTACTGCGGGCATCCTACGTTTTTAAACTAGTAAAAGGCTCAAAATGTTGCACATTTGCGTCATTCGTAGAAGCTTTCTATTCAACTTTTCAATTACCATCCGTAATAACAACAAAATAAGGTTGAACTTACTCTATCAGCTAAAATCAATAACTTCCAATAGTGCCACATTTCGTATGCAAGCTTAAATCAAAGGACTGGAAGCCTACATGTGGGCGTGACACACACACACAAACGCACAAAGCTTTACACGTACACGGCTCAATAAAGCGTCCTATAAATAGTGCGCGATAGCAGTATAGGTTATCAACCCTAGTGAGCACTTGACGCGCGATTATAGGCTTTATTGATGACAACGCATTGCAAGTAAATAACATGTATGCAATTGTTACGCTAAGTGTTAAATTACTTCGTAATAAAGACTTTGTTGACCAGGAAAAAAACTGAAGAAAGATAAGAAAGAGGCAATACGATCTAGACTTTGAAATAAATACTGAACTGAGTGAATTGTAATACACTAACCGTCTTATTCATAAAGATACAGTAGATTTTAAGTAGCCTTACTGGAGGTCTACTTCTCTGGTTTGTTGTGTGGTAAATACGTGACATCCAGTCTAAATTGACATACATCAAATAACTAAAATGCTCTTTAATTTTTTATGAATAAGAGGGTTAGAATCACAATGTTATGTATGGCACGATCCGCACGATCAGGAATCGAACTTCACAACTCAGACATTGTCTGAGCATCGATAACGACTCTGTAACTAAATATTTAAAGTGAAACTTTCAGATGGACAGACAGGAACTTTGTAGATATGGAACGAAAATCAGAACTTTTCGGGTTTTTAACCGACGAAAAAAACAAAAAGGAGGAGGTTAGAAACCCGAAAAGTTAGATTAGATGTAGTCTTATTAACTTTCAATAAGTGATATCTTGTATCCTATATTGAATAAAAAACTTTAGAAGAATAAGAAAATTTTGAAATTTGTTCTCAATTCGTCGCGTATATTTTCGATTCTTATTATTTGTATTACGCTGAGTCACTGCCATTTTGCAGAGTGAGCACGATTAAAAGTATATATTATTTTAATGTATTTTTGTTGTTTTCAAACCAAATACGTATGTTGCTGCATTGCAGTCAAAAATATAAGGTTGTGCGTTGTGCTTTAGGGGCGCAAAGTGATAAGTGTTTATGCAATCAAATTTATCTAATCAAAACAATAGTAATAGAGTATAGCTTACTTAAACATACACCTATATGCGTGAATTTACTAATTGCTTGGATAAACGATGTTTTATCGTTTTTATCGCTGTTATAAGGTTTTGTTTGTTTTGAAGAAATTATCACGTTTTTCGTGTCATATCTCCTATAATATTAGAATTTCAATAAGATATACCTTTATTTGCTTGAATAAATGCTTATTTTCAAGTAAGTATCTATGTACTTACACCTTTCTAAAAGGCAAACCATAGACTATGCATCCAAAAGTTAGTGTTTGTGGATTCATGACAGATAATCTTTAATTTTGCAGGCAGGCAAGTAGAGTCAAGTTTAATAACCTAAATAACCTACTGATTACTGCCTAAAGTGGCCACTTATAGCGACATTTATTATAGTAGTTAAGTACTAAGTCCCGTAGAATGTTTGCCTACCCTCAAACGCATAAAAACTTTGCACAGTTTATGTGCGCAGGACGCGGTGAAGTTTAACCTAAAAGCTACACAGCAATTTTAGGGCATTGCTAAATATAATATGCATAAACATACTTAGCAAGATAATCAATTGTCTACATACAGTATCACGTTTTTGATAAATATCATATATTACTAGTTGACCCGGCGAACTTCGTACCGCCTAACCTATTACTATGTTGCTCATGTATTATACTTATTAACCTTCCTCTTGAATCACTCTAACTATTAAAAAAACCGCATCAAAATCCGTTGCAGTTTTAAAGATTTAAGCATACATAGGGACAGACGCGGGAAGCGACTTTGTTTTATCAATACATAGTATAAAACAAAGTATTGATTTGATGTTATTTTGGGTTATAGGCCCAAAAATTTAGAATTCTTCCTAGATGGATAAACTTGTTAACCATGTTACGTTTTTTTTTTTAATACAACGTTTCTTTTTAATGCAAAGGATGACAGCTGAAATATTGATGTTAAAAACTCAGCACACATCTAGCGAGGCGCGGCAAAAAATACCCAGAGGACAACAATAAATCTGGTCTCTATAAATTATTCAGCACAAGGTTTTGGAACTGCTCCCTTATTCCGTAAAACTGAAAAAAAAAAACTTTCAAATTCACCACCTTGCTTTAAAGATTTTGTTTTCCAAGCGTTCTATAAAAAAGGTATCTAATTATCTATCAATGTGAGAAAGACAAGTTATTATGTACTAGCTGTGGTGGTAGCATGTCGACCAATTTGTCGTATCTATCTGTCACTTTTGTCGATCATTTCCATAAATTTTCCCGCATTTAAATGTCAAAAGCGATCAAAAGTGACAGAACGATTCGACAAATGGTCCGTCATGCTACGCAGGCAGCAGTGGTAACATGACGAAAATTTGTCGACTTTGTCGTATCTGTGTCACTTTTGTCGATCGTCTCCATACATTTTCCCGCATTTAAATGTCAAAAGCGATCAAAAGTGACAGAACGATTCGACAAATGGTCCGTCATGCTACGCAGGCTGGATTAATAAAATCATAGTGTCACTTTTGTTTAAATGTCTTTAAAACTCTGTTCAAGTTGAAATAGTTATTTCTTTCAGCATTACGGAATTATGCTAGTTTTCAATAGACAATTATACTAGTCTACAATAAAATAACGGCAAGCAATTGCTTCTCAACCCTATGCCATAGAAGTTAGAGCCCAGTTTAAATTGTCATCTCTCTGAATCTTCTCTGCGCCTCGCCGATGTGCGACGGGCCTAAGTACTCACGTTTACCCGGAAGGTTGGCTGAAAAGAGTTCAAAGAGGTTGCATTTTTGTGGACAATTTTATTTATTTTTTGTAATGTGTGCCAATACTAATTAATTTAATTTTAAAAAAAGTTGTAATGTTGGATGGAGTCATCTCCACAACTACTGCCCAGTAACTCAAATTTCAATACCAAATCTTTTCAATTTAATATTTTCATAGCCTTCATTTCTATATTAAGTATAGCATCAGAACAACTTAAAGTTGTTGTTTAAGAAAAAGTTTTGTCTTTGATACTTATTCTTTTTAACTGACTTCAAAAAAGCAGGTTATCAGTTTTACTGTATGTAAGTTTGTCCGCGATTATCTCGCGTTTGGCTAAACCGATTTTGATGCGGTTTTCAGCATTGTATTTCTTACATTAAGGAGAAGGTTTCAGTATCTATTTTAACCGACTTCGAAATAGTGGAAGTTTTCAGTGTATTTATGAGTCAGTTTGTCGCAGGCAGCTGTTTTAGTAAAAAAGAAATTATGCTAGAAAAAAAAAAGTACAGCCCTTTATTGTGTAAAATTATATTTTAAGGTGTCCAAAGTTAGCTGTATCATGTCGGTTAGTAAAAAATAAAGGTATACTCACATTAACATTAACACCTGGTGACTGCTGCAACGGCTGCGGGTCGTCTGGCCCGAGCCGCTGGACGCCCGTACGCTTCATCATCGTAGGGCCTTCAAACCATCACACGTACTGGAAAATAATAAGATTTTGTTTTAAATACATGCTTTCTGTTGTAGTTCACTAGTCGACTTGGAGAACTTCGTACCGCCTTACTTATTACTATATTGTGCATTAATTATTCATATAAACCTTCCTCTTGAATCACTCTTAAAAAAAAACGCATCCAAATCCCTTGCATAGTATTAAAGATATACATAGGGACAGACGCGGGAAGCGACTTTGTTTTATACTATGTATTTATAAAAATATTGGCCAACAGGTTTCTGATGAGATAGGTTTTATTATTGACTCCCAATAAAACTATTCACACAATTCACTATTCAATTCTTGTGGTGATTTGTGGGGAGGCTATTTGCGGCAGTAGACATATTTAAGTCATAGGTTAGGAAGAATATTGACTTTACAAAATAAATTTATGGTTCACTCAATAACTACATTATTATTGTTCCCACAACTTAACCTTATTACCTACACCCTAAGGCTGACATTCACAGTCATTTGGAGGCTGATCAATCAAGTATGATACTTGGACAAGTAGTTCCAGAGTACTGATTATCCTGGCTCGAGCTTTCTTACACTCCGTTGACTGTCACAAAGTTGGAACTCAATTTTGTATAACAATTCGGAGCAGAGAATGATATAAAGTCACATTTTGACACCTTTTGGAGCTGAGAATGATCTCCCTCCTCCCTCCCTGAAGCTCCATACTGAGTACCGGTACATTTCTGTACCGAGTTGAGTAGAAGGGTAGTTACATTTTGACACTTTAAGAGTGCAAGTTCGAGCTACATGTTCGAGATACATTGACTGCTCCGTAGCTCAGTTGGCAGTGATGTGGACTGAGAAGCGAGTGCACCCGGGTTCGATTCCCGGGCGAGGCGAATATTGATATGATGAATATCGATGTTTGTTTTCGGTCTGGGTGTGATGTTCGCCTCTGTATGTGTTTCGGGCACCCTAGATACAGTTTCTTCCTAGTTAGGGGCTCTGAGTGTGATGTGTTATTATTATTATATTATTACATGTGAATGTGAATGTCAGCATAAGAGATCAGTAGCACAAATTCATAATCAGATACATGAACACTTTAAGTAAGAGAAGAACCCTGAGAGACTTTGAACTTTAGTGCCATCTTGAGATAGTCCTGTCTTATTTTACAGTAAACAAGAAAGTGACAGCATTATTTAAGCTTAGCCTTCCCTTTATTGATAAGAATGCCAATAGCCTCGGCACTCATTTTTCCTATAAGAACAAAATTTTAAAGTGTATAGGTTGTGTAATTTTAAAACAATTTTTTTATTTTTTTATTCATCACTAGTTAACCCGGCGAATTTCGTACTGCCTGAATTTTTACTATTTTGTGCATGTATTATACTTAAACCTTCCTTTTGAATCATTATATCTTCTACTAAAAAACAACCCTATCAAAATCCTTTGTATAGTTTTAAAGATATAAGCATACAACATGACTGAGGCAGGAAATGTCTTTGTTTTATAAGTTTAAGTTTTTGTTTTTTAATAAAGAAAGAAAATAAACTAAGTATTGAGTGTTTACTTCAGCCTACAGATGTCCAGTGTTAAAAATAGACATTAGTCATAGGCCTCTTTCCACAGATCATCACAAGACAAACATTCAGGAAGAAAATATTTGTTTAAACATTTTCGGCACACCAACAGCCAAAGTGGCAGTGATGGTGCTTCCAATGTTAAATTTGCTTTGCCCCCCTGTACGCAGTTGGTCATTACTATAGTAGAAATGCAACGGGAATGGGGGGCGGTTTATGTAGAGGATTATAAATATAAAAAACCCATCACTATCAGAATCCCTAAATAGGAAGAAACAGTATCTAGGGTGCCCGTAACACACACAGAGACTAACATCACACCCAGATCGGAAACAAACATTGATATTCATCATATCAATGTTCGCCCCGCTTGGGAATCTAACCCAGGTGCACAAGCTTACTCAGTCCACATCACTGCCTACTGAGTCACGAAGCAGTCTTCTCAGATTGTGCCATGTGCCCAATTCTTTTAAAATTGTTTGCTCCACCATTGGAGTAACTGTGTAGAAAGTTATTTTTAATTGTTCTAGTTTTAAAAAAGCTTTGATTAAGGTGTAATCCAATGGGAAGTTGGAACAGTGAAAAATTTCATCAGGCTCTCTGTGTCATTGAAAATAAGTTTGATTATGGAAAGTGAGAACATAGTACCAAATCCCAATTAAACCCAAAAATTGTTGATAGCTTCTTTCTTGTTTTGGTTGGTGGATCATTTTATGTTATAAAGATAATCACATTGCTCCAATTTAATCCTACCTACAAAAAAGCACATCACATTGAAGTTTTAAGGTTATGTTATCATACCTACCAGTAAATACGCAAGCTTTGGGTACATACCTACTTTGTGTGTCTATTTGTAACAATGCAAGCACAAAAGCCATTTTTGCAGTGGAAATGCATGAATCGATACAGTTACGTAACACGTTTTAGGTTAGGTTAGGTCAACAATTTCGTTGTTGTACAAATTTAGCTTCATCAGAAGAACCTCGTTTAGATTGGTACAATAAGCATGACGTCATCAGCTAAATTTGAAGGGAGCCAAAATAAACCGAGGGAGAAGCAGAGAAGCCATTGTTTTTATGAATTCGGCGTCACGGTAGGTACTCAACAGTAAACAATATTACGCAATTGCCCAACTTCGGACGCGCTAACTCTCTAAAGCCACTCACTTGCCTTGCTTGACGGCTTTGGAATTTTCGAATACCCTGAACGCCGCTCGCCACGCCAGCCTAAAACCGGTACAACTCGACGCTACAGCTACAACGACAAACTCGCACTTATATGTAGTGGAAAACGTACAAAAATCGATCGAAAACTGTAGAGATAGTGCAAGCAATGCAAGACAAGCTTGTTCCGGAGGCCGAGAATAAAGAAATCTTTAAAATAGCAAACTTTCAGCCAACCTGTTTCGTTTTTCTGTCTGGTTCGGAGGACATTTTTTTTCTGCTCCCGCTTTTTTAATTTTCAACGGACCGGAAGGAAGTAGAGGGAGAGAAAGGGTCGCGTTCATATCACAATCATTATAATTTTTTACAAAATCAAAATAGTGATGTTCTAATGTTGTCAAACCGAAATTGCGTTAGAATTTGTTTCTAATAGTTCCACTTCCAGTACATACTTTGCCAAAAAAGTAATGTAAGTTGCTTTTATTATTATTTTTAATGATTCAGCAAGCGAGCGGATCTTGTTGGAAGAATAGTAGTTACTTGAGAATAATGCCAGTTTAAAATGGCATTTCTGTTTCAATCAGTAAGGTCTAGTTTTCAATGTAAAAGAGTAAAATGGGGACGGCGGGCGGCGCGGCGTTATTCGTCACCGACGTAGAAAATGGCGACTAAATAAATACCAACAATTACATACCACGACCATGCATTAATGTAAATGTTATCCTTATAAATGATAATCGGTGATTTGTTTGCTTTCAATGAATGATTGTTACAAAAATCCGAGAATTTCAGTTTCATAAAAAAAGTAATCAAAATTTTAAGATAACGATCTCTGACCTTAAGTCAAATGGGGAATAACGCCCAAGCTCATAGGTACATACCAATGATTCCTTTGTAGTAAATAGTTGTTATTTTCTTGATTACAATGATTTCACCTTCAACAAGTCAAAGTAACTGTTTCAAGACAAAAGACACTGATAAAGCGTCAAGACACGCTCCGCAACAGAATATTCGTGCGCTCCCAAATAGCGCAAGAGCGCAACGGCGCAACTTTTTCGAGCGCGGCATCAACACGGTCAGGTGGGCGAGGTTGCGACACCGCCGTCATGCCTTTTCGCTCGCTCTGAAGCACAGTCTCTTTCTTGTTGCTGCGACATGCTGGCTCACTCGCACTCGCGGTGACAACGGCCCGGGACAAGAGGGAGGCGTGCTGTGCCCTCCGCTGACGAACGTCGCGCACAAAGCTGCGCGGCAGACTGACTGCTTTCAGCACGACAAAATCAGAGAACCGGGGTGGAATAATCGAGTACCGAGGCCCGGCGACGCACCCGCAATGGAGCGACAACGTCGCTTTGATGAACAATATCAAGGGAAGCGCGGACGTGATCCGAAATGCCACGACCGACGAACCTCCTCAGAGGAGGTGGACCAAAACACATCACCTTTCTCTAAAATTATACAACATCAAAGTTTGCTTTGAGAACGCCAAACGATTCTCTGCTTTTCCCGCCATAAAAAGGCAACGATGCCGAACAGTTTACAAGTAGATCGAGGATGACCTACATTTTTAAGTTGAAAACTTTTTGGGAAATTGAGTATAGGGCTATTCAAGGTTTTCCATTAGAGGTTCAAAACAAGGCCGGTTGCCTTGAGCACGAAATGAAAACAAGTATTAAAAAAAAACAATAGATTAACAATTCAAGTTCAGTTGTTTTTTGGTAAAATGAAAAACTTCGAGAAAACATGTAGCGTGGATCATTTACCTATATTGGTTTGGTACCTATCTACAGATGACTGACACAATGTTTTCCAACATTCTCAATTCAGATAATTAAAGTTCTGGTTCTGTACCAGTAACGATTCCGCATCTTAATTAAGCTCGATGCAAAAAAACGGAATTGCTAGTGCATAAATAAATTGTATTTTATATGTTAGTTTTACAATAAAGTGCCAGTTACCTAAACATAAAATAAGCCTAAATTACCCTTGGTCAAACAAATAAAACTATAAAATTATTTTTTCTAAGTATACTTTATTCAAGTTTTATTTTCTTATTTTGAATGTAATAAATTTAAGGACTCGTAAATAATGCAAATCAAAAAAATACAAAAATATAAGGCAATACAAAAATTATAAAATTTATTTCAAAATTTTAAACAAATAAGTTACTTAAATACGTTTGTACTAACAACAAGTTCAAAATGTACCATTCTATTTTTAACTAGTTGACCCGGCGAACTTCGTACCGCCTAACCTATTACTATATTGTGCATGTCTTATACCTATAAACTTTCCTCTTTACTCACTGAATCTATTTAAAAAATCCGCATCAAAATCCGTTGCATAATTTAAAAGATTTAAGCATACATAGGGACAGACGCGGGAAGCGACTTTATTTTATACTATGTATTGACTAAACATCTAGTGTGCAAGCAAGGAATAAATCACTAATTTTTTTTTTTAATTAATATCATTCCACTTAGGATACTTGGAGAGGGGAGGGGGAGGCCTTTGCCCAGCAGTGGGACACATAAAAGGCTAACAAAAAAAAAACATTCCACTAAATTAATTTTTAAACGGTTTTAGTCTGGTAGCCTTAAGTATGTAATTATTTATTTTGGTGGTTAGGTATATGTATATCATATCATAAAATTTATTTTAGTTTAAAATGAGCACTTCCATATCTTAAAATTTTTGTATGTATTGCATAAAAGTCCCCATCATCTTACTGAAAAATAGCTGTAAATATTTTTTTTTACATTTAAGGTTTAGTTCACCGTGTTCATTTTTTAACCAGAAAAACTTTTAGAGCGTTTTGATTTCTTTTAACAAAAATAATCATAATGGAATAGTTTTATGGAGATAAGACTCTTAAAAATATATTTATAATTTCATTGATTTTAATTTAACCATTCATTGTGTGAGCATGATTCTTGATAGGTTTTTCTTGAAGAACTTTATTATTCTAGGGATTCCATATTTTGGACTGATATACTATTCCTTAATCTACTATCTTCTTAAACATTTACTACAACTATAATAGTGAAAATAAACGTTTATGGAAATTCATTAAATTTAAATAATGCACCATTAATGTAAAAATTTTCATGTGGTATACCTACAGATATTTACAATTTTTCTTGAGTTGGGACTGAACTGGTAGCACATTTAATGTCTCATAAAATTACATGAAGTTGCTTAATTTTTAAGCATATTTTTTTTACTGAAAATAAAACCGTAATATTGCATCTGCTTGCTACCTGAATTACTTTTATTTTAATTAAAAAATAAATGTAAAGCGATATAAAAAAAGTGGCGTAATAATCCCTTTCACAGGATAAATAATTTTAATTTCTTAAAAATAATCATATTATTAAATACTTTTTTTGTTAAATAATTAACTTAATACCGACTCGCCTGTGATCGACATTTTTAAAATGCTCACTTTAATTTATAAGATAAGCAATAACCACAATCAGGTTATATGGTGTGTTTGTTTTGTTTGCAGTTTTACAAAAAAAATAGGTAGGTACATTAGGCGTTTAAAATTTTCAATTATTTAAATTAGGCAACCGCGAGCGTTGTTGTTATAAAATGCCGGCACGAGAGTAATTTATCGCGTGTATTATTAAATTTATCCATTGTTACAAATCGAGGATACAAAATGTTTAGCCTTGAAACTTCTTATCGAACAAGTGACTGCTTACAATCGCTGACGGCAGAACGCAACGTTGCCAATATTCACGCGCCCTACTGCGTCTCAATTTTAAATGTTCCTGCCGCCATCTTGTTTTCATCACATTCAGATGAAATATACTTTAATCCATGTAAAAACCGTGATTTGTGATGCTCAAGAAATTGTTTTCTGTAGTATTATAGACAATTTATTTTAAGTTCTTTTAACAATTTATACATATTCTTAATATTTAATCTATTTACTTAGTGTATAATTTATGCTCTCATAATACGTTACGTAACACCTAATCAGAGAGTAAGAATGATCCATATGGTAACAAACCATGTGCTGAATTTAAATGTGCAGTTCTGCCTTACCTATTAAGATAACGAGTTTAACATCAAAGTTAGAAGTAGGTACATATCTATGAATATGCTGTCTGCCACCTAGTCAACGCAGGTTGGACAGATCACTACATATACTTTAGGTAGCTACTTATACATTGCAAGTGTCGGTCGGCGCAATATGGTTTAGTTAGATACGTACTTTGAGCGGTTTGGGAGCCATAGCCAGGTGCGAGGCGATCGCCCCATGTTCCCAGGGCTACAATCAGGCAGACCCACAGCTCGGTACATCACAAATTCTGTCGATTTTAAGCAAATTCCACAGTATCGATCACGCACAGACGCCATTTTGAACCGACACTGAGCTAAAGGAGTGCGCGATGTTGCCACGTTGTCGCTCGTTTCCAATCCACACTTCTATTTCGAGCGGCCCTCCTCTCACCTCACCTCCCACCCGTGACGCGCTGACGGAGGTCAGCAAACACGGCTCGGCAAAACATTCATGACTCGAATAATATCTGCCGCACGCTATCTCGCCAGTACATATAACGCAACCTGCATTCGAAGTTTATTGAATCTTGTTAGACGCACCAACCAAAGAGTCGTGAAGATGTTATGTTGATACACCTACAAGTTTATCTATATCAGAATGTAAGTACATAGTAAAGATATGAGCGGGTAAGCGGGCCGGCTTTCACCAGTGCGGGGCGAGGCGCGCAACTCCGCTGAGACATGTGCCATTGGCCACCGCGGAGATCGATAGGCAAACAGCGGCGAGGACGCCAAGAACTGCAGCGTTTTCGCTCTTAATGTGATGGAAACACCCACTATTTTGCTACAGCATAAACTATAAACAAACTACCTCACGACTACACTAACGTCCTCCACGTAGATACGAACAAACACAGGCACAGCCGACGACGCGCGACTGAGCCGATGAATGTAGGTACACATATCAATATAATATGGCACTTTTCTAGGGGCGAAAATGGTTGGGTGTTGCGCGTCTACATTTCCCTGCGCAAGGACAAAGGGCCCAATTCTCAAGAAAACAAAGGGTGCACCGGTCATGAGATAATCACACAGCATCCTATGTATTTTCAAGATGTTTTTTTTTAAACGGTATTATCTAGATCGCGCGTTGCCAAGTAGCTCGCGACTTGCAGCTCGCGGGCAAGCAAGCGCGTCCTAGTATTTCAGAAACAAAATTTCCTTATTTGGTCTAGTTTTACGCAGAAAATTTAGATAATTTTGATTTAATAATTTTAATTGGATCATTGCTACGTGTACAGAGTGATGGTTGAGCATGTATGAACATGTTACAACATCGTTACTGACACATTTTTTGTCTTTTAATAATTACTCTAACTACAATTGGAAAAAGCAATGGGAATCAAGGGAAAATATGTGAAATAAGCTTAAATTATGAAAAAAAGCAAGCGTTCATTACATACATACCGGATTTTTACTCGAAAAACACTTTTTCTTTCGAAAAACACTTTATAGATTTACAACTCGACGAGATTTTCAAGATAATCAAGATATTTTTGGGATTTTTAATGATTTAATAAGCACAATAAAATGATACATTCCAGAAGCAAACGTCCTCATAACAGAGGGCCCGAATGCGAACTGTTGGTTGGTGTACCTAGTTAGATAGACCGGAGAGGAAGTGTGGAGAGAGAGGGGAGGGTGCGGGCGGAAAACCGGAGAGCGGTAGTATAGGTGGCTAATAAAGCGGGCAAATTATTATTGATTAGATGTATCCAGCTGCTTAGGCTTTTACTAAATTGTTGCATTAAATCCATTGTATTTTTTCGCAGACAATATTCAAGCTATTTAAAATAATTTGGTCAAAACTTTGAATAAAAGTGACTAAATTTATCGATTGGACATTTTATTTTTATTTATTTGGTGTTCTCTCTTTTCGTTCTTCGTTCGGCACGTCACTTCACTATTTCCACAAAACTAGGTATTTTGAAATTTTCGCATTGTTGATGGATGAGTCTGTTGGAAGCTTAAGTATTTATTGATGTTTTTGTTTGCATGCTAAATATATTATTTCATTCTATTATAATAATAACACATACTTAAATCTTCTTAAAATTAATAAACTGAAAATAATTAAATGTAAAAATATTGTGTAGTTGCTCTAAAGCTTATATTTAAAATGAACGCGTTATTAGATAACGCTACTGTAGCGAATTCATAACAAAGTGTACTATTATGTCTTACTCCAACCTACTATTGTAATTTAGTAGCATTATATTAGAATGAGCAAATGACGGGACAGTATTTAAATGTCATTTGGATACAAAACACCAATCAGAAGGCTGGTCGTGTATTTATTATAGTTTGACAATTTTGACAATGACAATTTGACAGACAAGACAAAGCAAAGATAAACATTCAACACGTCGAACCACTGTTGAACTAATTTTTCGGCCTGATTTATTTGTTAAAAAGACAGAAAAACGTTATAACTAATCAATTTTATTAATCTAAAACTTATAAGAAATGCGTGTCAACATAAGTGTCCTGGGTTTAATTACTTTAGCTACCTTAGTTTCAGCAAAAATCGACCCTAAAAACTTGAAATGTTTAGGTGAGTTATAAACTAGTTTTTTTTAATTTATTTAAATATATAATTTTCTTGGTATTTTGACTATACAATTTGAATTTCAGTATGCCGCACTATTTTCAAAGAGCTGGATACAGTAATGCTGTCTATTGATAAGTGGAAAACAGTTGATGTAAGTGTTTGTTTTTTCCTTGCATTTTTTACAAATTATATTTTCCTTAAAAATATATTACTACTCAAGAATATCAACCTGGCTTAATTGTGTCCACATAGGCCACTAGTATAAGCTCTACCATCTCATCCAGTCCACTGCTTTGCATGTCTTGGCCAGAAGGATGTCTGTTACACCTGTAAAAGTATTAAATCTATGCCTATGTTAACTTTATTTCTATATCAACACAAACATGTCCAGTTAGAATACCCTTTAATTAAGTTAAGCACTTGTTGTACAATTTTAGTGCACATAGAGCAACCCACATTTAACATAGCGAGATAGTTTGAAATTGGATTTTTCTATGCATCGGATTTTGATGCGCTTTTTTTAACACAGTTAAAGGTTAAACGGTACTAAGTTGGCCGTGTTGACTAGTCTACTATATATTATGTAAAAATGAATTGTGGTTCGTTAGTCTTGCTAAAACTCGAGAACTGCCGGGCGGATTCGGGACGGTTCAGGCAAGGTTTAAAATGTGAGAAAATATGGAAAAATGTAGGGGAATTTAGTAAAAACAACAATTTAATTTCTCCTTATAAATTTGTAAGATGGGATACGAAGTTGGCCGGGATAACTAGTAGACTATAATTTCAGCTACTTCAAAAACTTATCCTTTCACAGATGAAGTTGCAGGCACCATCAATCTTAGTACCTCATAGATTTTATGTGATATTTTGGCAGGGGATGAATTGTACTGCTGATTTTGGTAGGCTTATAGTTTTATCATCATCGTCATGATCTCAGCCAAGACATCCATTGTTGTTGGTCATAGGCCTTCCGCAGAAAATACCACAAGGATCATTTTTGGTGGTCATTTCATTTGCCATAATGGCCACACCTTTTTTTTGTTTTTTAAGGCGGGGATACTCCTAACGAGTACCCTGCAGCCCCGGGCGGACCGCAGGGTTATGTAGGGTTCGCACCCACTAAAACCCTGCCGGTGTCCATCTCGGCTGTTAGCAAGGGGGTCACGGGAGATCTTTTGATTTTTATGTTCAACTCCGCGACAGCAGTGTGACAACCTGGAAATGGCTGTGTGTCTCTTTAAGTATTTAAACGAAGGACGCTGCTCCCGTCTTTCGGCTGTTCCCTTAGTCGCCTTTTACGACACCCGTGGGGGGAGATGGGGGTGGTATTCAATGCTGCCCTGTCATTTATGCCATCTTATACATATACATATCAAATTATGTTGTGCTTTCCGAAAAACCCAAAAAAAAACGTTAACGTTTTAATTAAAAACCCACTACTCTCAATAGGCTAGTGGTTTTTTTTAACCGACTTCAAAAAAGGAGGTTATCAGTTTGACCTGTATGTATGTATGTTTGTCGGCGATTATCTCGAGTTTAGCTGAACCGATTTTGATGCGGGTTTCACAAAAGTATTTTGTTACATTTAGGAGAAGGTTTTAGTACCTATTTTAACCGACTTCAGAAAAGAGAAAGTTCTCAGTTTATGTTTGTGTAAAAAAAGGAATATTTATTGAGAACTTTGAACCTTACTTCCAACAGTCAAGATTAAAATTTGTAATTTTAATCATATTTCGAATGTACAATTTTTTTATCTTATCAACGAGGTCAATATTAAAACCTATACTCCGATCCGATTACAAGTTTGTAAATGCATGTTTAATTAAAAAAAAAAATCTGAAAAGTCGAACCAATAAACCATACTTATACATACCATATCTATATATCTATACCAATAATAAAGAGGAAAGATTTGATTGTTTGTTTGTTTGTTTGCATCGAATAGGCTCTGGAAATACTGAACAGATTTTAAAAATTATTTCACTGGTGGGAAGCTACACTGTCCCCGAGTGTCTTAGGCTTTATAAGATTTTCAAAAAAATTAGGGATCCTTACCTAAACTCAAATAATGTAACCCGCGCAATTTGTTTCCGTTATTTACATATTTTCTCATGTTGTTTGTTTTTATTTTCGCTCATTCTGGGCAGTCATAGTCTATATAGTCTTAATAGTATCTTATATTCTATGGCGTAACGAAGTTAGCCGGGAAAGCTCGTGTAATACATAATCTAGGCTAATCCTAAGTTCAGCTCGATGCTCTGATGCCTCTCGTGGGCTCAGTCAATGAGCTGGTCCCTCTGCTCAATCCTTCGGGGAATATAGGCGTGAGATTTTGTTAAATTAAATAAAACTCGTAAGTACTTTGTCTTGGGTTAGGTACATCCGATCTATCTTAGTATGTTGTGTTACTATTGTAAAGTGAATATGAGTTAATGTCCATACACTCAAAAAAAAAAGCGACGACCTCGTAGACAAGGTAAATTAAGTACGTGTCCTACTTAATACACCTGGGGGCCAAGTTTCTTAACTACAAACGAGTGACTCGTAATTGTCTTGTTAGCGATTTCGTTAACCATTGCCGCTTTAACAAAGGTAATTTCTGTTGCACGCTCAAAGAAAACAGCAATGGTTAACTAAGTCGCTAACAAGACAATCACGAGTCACCCGTTTTTAGTTAAGAAACTTGGCCCCCTGGGTGAACAACCTGGGTGTATCAAGTAGACCAAGCTAAATATTATGGTTTATGTGCATATCGATAGATTTAGTTATTTATTAGTCACTAGCTGTCCCGGCGAATTTCGTACCGCGCCTTGTCGTTTGTGCTGGCTGACTTTCCCTCAAATTTTCTAAATTTTCTCACCTTCTAACCTTCCCTGGATTACTACAAGCATTTTGAGAACAAAATCAGCTAAATCGGCCCGGCTGTTCTTAAGTTTTATTGAGACTAACGAACCACGATATATATAATAATGATAATAATAGTTTATTCAATTTCAATACACAATTTTTAACATTCGTGGAGTCTCCTTTTAAGTAAAAATATACCTGTATCAGGAAACTCCTCTCTTCCTCAATGACAATTTGTGGTGTGTTACATTGCTGCTCTAAATTGATCTTACACTATTTAAATATAGATATTAAATATTATATATATAGTAGAGATAGAAGTAGATAACATGAATTTTTTACTAACTTAACTATAGGAGTACATTACAGGTAAAAAAGAAAAATTAAGGCACAACTATAAATTCAATTTTATTTTTTATTTCAGGTTGGCAACTTTAGAATGGACGCTGATGGCAACACTCAACAGGACAAGGTTCCCGCCCACCGGTCCACCTCTTACATTTCAGAAGTTGTTGACAGTATTTGTAAGTGATTTCGTAAACTTTTGTCTTTACCATTACAATTGTTAGACGTTCACTCTGCTAGGTTCAGGTATAATAATAACTAGTACTACATACAGTACAGGCACTCCCTGCCTCCCTCAGCAAGTGCGGCCCGCGCTCGGCAGCACTCGGCCGCGCTCGGCCGCGCTCGGCTCCTCTCAGTGACGCTCAGTACAAATAAAGCAGCGTCGCGCGTCTCATCTCACTCACACAAGCATGATACGCGTGCACGTACACGAGTTGCGGCTGTGCGCGAAGCAACGCGCTTTTTCCTATAAAGTGTCCGAGGTGTGGCGTGAGTGTGCTTTACGTTACGCTTAAGGCAACCTTATCCTCAGAATGATCTATACCAATATTATAAAGAGGAAAGATTTGTTTGTTTGTTTGTAACGAATAGGCTCCGGAAATACTGAACCGATTTGAAAAATTCTTTCACTGGTAGGAAGCTACATTAACCCCGAGTGTCATAGGCTATATTAGATTTTCAAAAACATTAGGGATCCTTACCTAAACTCAAATAATGTAACCCAAGGAGCAATATTTTTTCCGTTGTTTACATATTTTGACAGGTGGTTTGTTGTTGTTGTTTGTTTTTTATTCGGCCATTCTGGGCAGTCAAAAGAACATAGTCTATAGAGCCAAGTCTTTTGTAGTATCTTATATTCTATGGCGTAACGAAGTAAGCCGGGAAAGCTCGTATATTATAATTGTGTATTTTTTATTTTCAGGCAAGAAAATGGACGACTACGTACGAGTTTACTACAAGTCCACGGGAAAGTTGACTATAATGAAACTGACCACGGACGACGGGAAAATGAACCCGGACTTCGGAAAGACGACTTTTGTTACGGACGACGACTTGAACAAGAGCTTGGAGTATTATGTGAGTACTAGAGGCTGCCCCGCGGTTTCACTCGCGCAGATTTCTCATAAACACATAAATCCTGTTTTTCCCGTTCACGTGGGAATTTCGGGAAATCCTTTCTTAGTGCTCACCTACACTTTCTAAGAAACCTACATGCAAAATTTCAGCCTGCTACGCCCAGTAGTTTCGGCTCTGCGTTGTCTGTCAGTCAGTCAGTCAGTCAGTAACGGAAGAGTTTTATATATATTGATTATTGAATTCTTGTTTTAGTGCGAGAGAATGTTTGAAGAGAACGAAGACGAGATTTTAGATCTATACAAGTACAGACAGCATGACGACGTCATGCCTGAATCCGAAAAGGAGGTAAGTTCTATTCTATACAACCAAATCTATATACAGGATGTTTTGCTTGTAAATTGAGTATAGGTGAGACCCGCTGCAATGCATTCCGCTTTAAATTAAAAAAAAAACTGGGCCCTTTTATTTTTTGTAAAAGTTTTGAAAAACATCCTTATGCATAGTTACTTATTTATCGTGGAGGAAAATTTAACGCCCTGTAGGCCTAGTTATTGAGGACTGATTCCTGAAAACATAATATAAAAATAATCACTTGAGGTACTTCGAAAGTTTTTGTAGAAAAAATTAAAAACTATGTATAGTCTCAGAGCAATGACCTACGGTGGCTTAGCTGGTGCCAGACGAGTCAGGGGGTGGAGGGCAATGCGCGGGGAGATGAACAAGGCCTTAAATAAGTTTTATTTTATTAAAAAAAATATATATGTATAAGTAAAAAAATAAATTATTAATAATTTTTTCGAGTCATATATCATGCAAAGACTTATTAGTCCTCAAAGTTTCCGCCACGAAAAAAAATGACCGTGTGTAAAAATAACCTTCTCTGTTACTTTATCATTTTTTTTACATGCCTTATACTTTTAGCTTAAAAAACCCAATATGGTCTTGCATTTCACCTCGCTTGCAATTTAAATTTCAGATCTGTTTCGCGCACGCCAAGTATTGCGAAGACTGGATGATACCGAACGAAGAGGACAACACGTGGACGAGGGAGATGGAAGAGGAATACGTCAAGGTATAGAATAGAATAGAAAACACTTTGTTGCATACAATCTACTATATTTATAACTAGAGGCTGCCCCGCGGTTTCACTCGCGCAGATTTGTCATAAACACAAAAATCCAGTTTTTTCCCGTTCCCGTGGGAATTTCTGGAAATCCCTTCTTAGTGCTCACCTACACTCCCTAAGGAACCTACATGCAAAATTTCAGCCCGCTACGCCCAGTAGTTTAGGCTCTGCGTTGTCTGTCAGTCAGTCAGTCAGTAACGGAAGATTTTTATATATATTGACTAGAGGCTGCCCCGCGGTTTTTCCCGCGCAGATTTCTCATAAACACAAAAATGCCGTTTTTTCCCGTTCCTGTGGGAATTTCGATAAATCCTTTCTTAGTGCTCGCCTACACTCCCTAAGGAACCTACATGCAAAATTTCAGCCCGCTACGCCCAGTAGTTTAGGCTCTGCGTTGTCTGGCAGTCAGTCAGTCAGTAACGGAAGAGTTTTATATTTAAACTAGCTTTTGCCCGCAGCTTCGCACGCGCTTTTTCATTAAAATCATTAATTACTGGTTGATTTAGGACTTAGGATTTTGGTGAAATCATTTCTAATCGCACTCATACCCCCTAAAAATATCTATCTTTATTTCATTTCCCGTGGCAACTCTATAAATTAATTTCTACACTCCACCATTCAGACACTGAAACTTCTAACATTAGCTGGTTGGGTAAAATTAGTTGGATATACGTACCTACATACCTAATATATGTACCTACTCGAGTAAAAAAAAGTTGAAGATTTTTAGGCGCTTGATGTTTTTGGGAATGTTCCGTTCCATGTGAATTTTGGTTATTTTTTTCTTAGTAGAACTCTGAATCTAATTACACCCACTGAAGAACCCGTTTTCCTATTTTTACGTGGAAATAAAGAAATATAAATACATTGTTTTAATACTAACTAAACAGTCCCGTTTTACGTTCCCGTGGGAATTTAGTATATTTCTTCCTTCCAACATCCTTACACTTGTAGACCAAATTTCACGTTGGCATACTCAAGGAAATCGATTTTTCATACTAAATAATTAGTCCTGTAACCCTATTCCCATGGGAATTAAGTGAATTCCTTTCTTCAATACCCTTTCATCTACTGAGGAACCTGTTCACAAATTTCACGTCGATACACTCAAGGAAGTCGAGTTTTCATTCTCACAAAAAAGTCCCGTTATTTCAGTTCCCGTGGGAATTTTGTTAAATACTTTCTTTCCACATTCCTACATTTACTGAGGAAGTTGTACACCAAATTTCACGTCGAAACACTCAAGGATGTCGATTTTTCATTCTCACTAAAAAAGTCCCGTAGTTCCCGTTCCCGTGGGAATATTTTTATTTCCTTTCTTACAACAGTCCTTTATTCACTGAGGAAACTGTACACCAAATTTCACGTCGATACACTCAATAATGTCGATTTTTCATACTAACTAAAAAGTCCCGTAATTCCCGTTCCTGAGGGAATTTTGGGAAATCCTTTCTTAGCGGATGCCTACGCCATAACATCTACCTGCATGCCAAAATTCAGCTTAATCCGTCCAGTAGTTTGGGCTGTGCGTTGATAGATCACTATGTCAGTCAGTCAGTCAGTCAGTCAGTCAGTCAGTCACCTTTGAGTTTTATATATATAGACTAGAGGCTGCCCCGCGGTTTTTCCCGCGCAGATTTCTCATAAACACAAAAATCCCGTTTTTTCCCGTTCCCGTGGGAATTTCGGAAAATCCCTTCTTAGTGCTCACCTACACTCCCCAAGGAACCTACGTGCCAATTTTCAGCTTTCTACGCCCAGTAGTTTCGGCTCTGCGTTGTCTGTCAGTCAGTCAGTCAGTAA
Organism: Euspilapteryx auroguttella; assembly: GCA_951802225.1. Classification (NCBI taxonomy): domain Eukaryota; kingdom Metazoa; phylum Arthropoda; class Insecta; order Lepidoptera; family Gracillariidae; genus Euspilapteryx; species Euspilapteryx auroguttella. The sequence goes on from OX637667.1 coordinate 4,787,087, forward strand.
CGGAAGAGTTTTATATATATTGATTGATAATGAACCGTGGTTCGTTAGTCTCGCTAAAAATCGAGAACGGCCGCGCCGATTTGGTTTATTTTGGTCTTGAAATGTTCGTAGTAGTTTTAGAGAAGGTTTAAAAGGTGAGAAAATCTGAAAAATATAGTAAAAAAAAACAAATTCATTTCCCCATACAAAATGTTCCATTACTGTTCCGTCCATTTTCCTGTCAAAAGATTGATTGATTTGACGTTGTTTTTAAATTATCTCATTCTGGGTTACAGTTACAGCCAAGTTTTTAGTAGCTAAGTAAGTTTTTGAATAATAATCGTGTCAACTTATAAATTAAGGCGAAACGGAGTTTGCCGGGTCAGCTAGTGTAAGATACAAAAGTACAGTGGCGGACTAGGAGGCCGTAACAAATTTGTCTATGGTTTCGTCAGCCCTAGACTGTATTACCAAGGAACAAGAGTTATTTTGCAATACAGCAAAACCGGAAGTGTTACGCCGATTGTGTCCGCCACTGTACATTAATAAATTCAGGGTCCAAACAAATTGAATTTGCATGCGATGGGCGGCCTTATCGCTAAAAGCGATTTCTTCCAGACAGCCCACTTAGAACCTAAGGTTTAATTTAAACTAGTCGACCCGGCGAACTTTGTACCGCCAAACCTATTACTATGTTGCTCAATGTGTTATACTTATAAACCATCCTCTTGGATCACTTTATCTAAAATCTAGTTTTATAGATTTGAGCATGCATAGAGACAGATGCGGGAAGCGACTTCATTGTACTTAGTATAAAATAAAGTCGCTTTCCGCGTCTGTCCCTATGTATGCTTAGATCTTCAAAACTAAGCAACGGATTTTGGTGTGGTTTTTTTTTAATTGATAGAGTGATTCAAGAGGATGGTTTATAAGTATAACACAAATGCTCAAAACAGTAAAAGGTTAGGCGTAACGAAGTTCGCCGGGTCGACTAGTTATTTTATATACTATGTATTGAATATGGTTTTCTTCATAAATTTCAGATCCACGGGCCGGATCCGTATGGGTTCGGTAGCTTCGCCGGGGGTCAGCCCGAGCCCGTTATGGAAGATTACGACGAGATGCCGGAAGATATTGCCAAGGATGAACTTTAAAAGGGTTTTTTGTTAATGCCTTTGTCCAACAGATGGCGCCTAGAGCGTTGACTCAATGTACTATGACAGTATTACCACAGTATAATAAATAGTACTACATACAGTATAGGTCGGTGTCGTAGTAAGATTTGATAATTAGGTTTTTTGCAAAAAACCTAATTATCAAATCTTACTACGACACAAGCATTACTTTTTTTTCAATCATCCTGACATGAAGCAGTTTTTTTGCAAAAAAACCTAGTAATATTGAAAACTTTGAAACCTTCCTATAATCTGATTGGCTAGTTTATTGCTTGCTGGTAAACTCTTATTCTGATTGGTTCGTTAAAATATCCTTTGACGCTACAGAGAACCAATCAGAATAAGAGTTTACCAGCAAGCAATAAATCTAGCCAATCAGATTATAGGAAGGTTTCAAAGTTTTCAATCTTACTAGGTTTTTTGCAAAAAAAACTGCTTCATGTCAGGATGATTGAAAAAAAAGTAATGCTTATATCAAATAATCCGTGTTTTCGCAAAATCCCTAGGTTTTTTGCAAAAAACCTAATTATCAAATCTTACTACGACATAGGCACTCCCTGCCTCCCTCAGCAAGTGCGGCCCGCGCTCGGCAGCACTCGGCCACGCTCGGCCGCGCTCGGCTCCTCTCAGTGACGCTCAGTACAATAAAGCGTCGCGCGTCATCTCACTCACACAAGCATGATACGCGTGCACGTACACGAGTTGCGGCTGTGCGCGAAGCAACGCGGTTTTTTCTATGAAGTGTCCGAGGTGTGACAGGGTAATTCTGTCATAGTACATTAGAAATCGACGCTTTAGCGCCGTCTATTTGACAAAACTTTAAATATAATAAGGGGTACATACAATTTTTTTTTTAAAGAAATACTTACTTCAGAGAATATACAGGGTTTTATGTATTTTTTTATTATTAGTATGTATTAGTTTTTCCTTCGACATTCCAACGCGCTTCCTTCCATACTCTAACCTAACCTCTTTTCCAGATGATACATTACGTATTTATTTTGTTATTACTAAAAGTGTCCTGTGAAAACATTTCATATTATATAAAATTTTAGCTGTTTCTGAGAAAAGTGCCTTTGACGACAGACTAGAAAGCTTCTATTAGTGATTTACCTTCTCTCTGCTAGAAATGTTATAATGATTATTTTTATTGTTTACTAACGCAGGACGGATTATTTGACGTAATAGACATTAAAATAGTATTTTTTTTAAATAAAATAAGGGCCAGCGCATAAACTTGAACTAAACGCCGTGTTATTCATAAATATACTGTATATTTTAGGCAGCGTTACTGGAGGTCTACTTCTCTGGTTTGTTGTATGGTAAATACGTGACACCCAGTCTAAATTGACATATGTCAAATAACTAAAATGCTCTTTAACTTTTTATGAATAACAGGGATAATGTCGAGGCGATCACATAGCGTTTTGAGAAGGGGAAACATTGTAATCCGTCGGTATAACTACGTCACGTTCATCATATATACGCTTTGCCTAATGTTGGGACCAAGTATAAGTACCAGAGTCACGTAAATTGAACCACAAATACGGTGGAGGGAAAACCCCGCCGACACCTATTTTTTGTTTCTCTATGCAATCAAGGTCATTGGTTCAACTTATGTGTCTCTGAGATTTAATTATACATGAATTTGTTATAATGACAATAATTTTAATGTAATGTACTTAATTGAGTAGTTTTTAAAACGTGTGCTCAAAATGTGTGCTAATGTTAAACGTATTAATAAAATTTTATTTGTTGAGTTTGTGTATTTTATTAAATGCCTTAGCAGAACTAACCCCTTTTTTTTTTGTAACGGGGGGAAATGCCTAGCGTATTTCCCGACGCTCGCGAGCGTCGGGGGTATGTGGGGCTCGCACCCACTAAAACCCCCCGGCGGCCGTCTTGGCGCTTTTGGGAAGGACCCCGGGAACCACGCATTACTGGCGTCCGAGGTTCTTCCCACGCTCAGCTGCTATCAGCTTCGTGCTCGGGGAGGGCATATTGTTCCCTCCCCGGCTCGCCTTTGTAGCTGCGGCGGCACAGTGCCACAAGCTGTGCCGCCGCCCATCTTGGGGCCGTTTGATGAGTTTGTCGGGCCCCCGCCCTTCACACCCACGGCCCCAGAGACCCCTTTAAGTCGCCTCAGCAGAGCTAACCCCTCCGCTCTGGTTCAGGCGGTAACTCTCGGTATGGCGCGAAATTCAATTTATTAGGATATAACTAGATTTTTGGCCTTGATGTCCTAAGACACAAAATCAGTAGGTCCGTCTTCCAAAAACGTTGTATTACAATGTGGGAGATGGTTTTTTACATACGCGAATTCATTAAAACTTTATTGAAAATGAATACTTTCGCCATAATAAATAAAAAACGTGGAAAATTTTGAATTTCGCGCCATACCAAGGGTACCACTTTAATGAAAGTGAAATAGCATTTACCTATGCAATTAAATCTGCAGCTTCATCTACGGCATTGGACGGAATCGGATTTTACAATTCTCAAAAGAAAATACTGGAAATCTTATGTTACGGACCCCGTCGGAATACCGCCTAGCACAGCTAAAGTAGCGCCACCCGCGAAAAAATTAATATCTTCTAAACTAAGGCAAATATCTAAAATGCGAAACAGTATTCCACTAAGTAGCCACCACTCTTTGGTTTTAGACCAAAGAAAGCTACTGATTGTTGCTAAAAACGGCCGCTTTTGGCAACAGACAGTAACTTTCTTTGGTCTTAAACCAAAAAGATATATATGTTACGGTAAATGTGAATAATGCGGTAATTATGCATAATAACCGGTTATTATTAATAATTCCCGGCACTTTCGGTAAATGTAATAAAAACCACTGAATTAATCACATTTACCGGTAATTATTAATAATTCCCAGTCCCCATTAGTAAATGTAATAAAATACGTTTATAGTTATCAGTTTTGAGTGTTTATTTTAAGCTAAGAAAAGAAAATTGTTTAGAAATTTTTTGTAAAAATGTTAATGAACAAAATTTTTAGACAACAAAATGAAATAAAAAAACGCTGCAACTCGTCGTATTTCACTCTTCTCAACTCTATTGTGTTTATTGAATAAAAATAAAATCATTTTTAAACTCTTATTATTATAATAATAACTCTTAAGAATAGAATTAACGAATAATCAGTCAAAAATTGATAGAACTAAAATAATGAAAATCAGTAAAACAATAATATAAGCGCTCAAACAGACGACGCCGCCGCACCGCCGCCGCCGCGCATTTAATGCAAATTTTATCGTTCCACTGTACTCTTGTTAGTAACACCATGGACCTAATTATCACGAGAGGACTGTGTTCATTGCCAAAAAAATCGGGTAATTCTCAAGAAAAAACGAATGCGCAAAAAGAGCGAAAACATTTAGCAAAATTGTTTCCCACCTCCACAACCTGCGGCGCCACTTTCTATGCGACAAAAAACAAATGCTCCATCTAGTCGATTGTCTATTTGCAAAATGTTTTTCCTGTTGGCGACTGGATGGCGCATTTGTTTTTTTTTCGCATATAAAGTGGCGCCGCAGGTTGTGGAGGTGGGAAATAGAGCTTTCTTGCGAATAACGCGATTTTGTTTAGCCATGAACAGTTCTGAACATCGCACATGACGTCGTCGCGGCGGTGCGGCGGCGGCGCGGTGGCAGCGCAGGTGTCGGCGTCGTTTGTTTGAGCGCTTTCGTAGAGCGAATAAAAAAAAAAGAAATTAAACACTTCAGAAAAGAATTAACGAATAATCAGCCAAAAATTTGTAAAACTTTAACAATTAAAATAAGTAAATTAATTATCTAGGGATTCGGTGCGCGAATATAATAAAAAAAAAGAGAATTTAAACTCTTATGATTAGAATTAACGCATTCAGTCAAAAATTAGTAAAACCGTAAAACTAAAACAATGAAAATCAGAATAACAATAATTTTGGGGATTTGGTGAGCAAATGAAATAAAAATAATAATTTAAACTCTTATTAATAGAATTAACGAGTAATCAGTCAAAATTTTTTAAAAATAAAACAATGAAAAACAATAATGTACGATATTCTGTGAGCGAATATAATAAAAAAAAAAAAATATCAACTATTTTAGAGCTGATCATCTTCAAACGGCAGATCAGGTCATGGTCACCTTACCATATACTTTCAAAATCATTGAAGTAACACTGTACCAAATTTTAAATCGATAGGACAAATGGAAGGTAGTTAGATCCTCTCACCCATTATACAAGAGCTGATCATATTCAAACGGCCGATCAGGTCATGTTTACCTTACCATTTATTTATTTATTCGTATGGCTGCACTGAATACGCTAGTACTATGCTAGTACTAGCATGTCAAAGGCAAATGTCCAGGTTTCTTAGCCAGTTGGCTGCGTCGGCCGTAAGAGTGACGAAGTCATCAGCGTCGCCGGGGTAAGCTCGCCGGGGGCAGTTGCGCGCGATGTGCTCCACGGTCTGGAACTCCGCGCCACAGTCGCAGCGGGGGGACTCGGTCCAGCCGCACATGTGCTTGTACTGCGCGCTTCGCCCATGGCCCGTACGGATCCTGTTTAGGGTGCACCACTGGCGGCGAGGTAGCTCAGCGCCCGGGAGCGATTCGCCAGACCTTACCATAAACTTTCAATATCATTGAAGTAACACTGTACCAAATTTTAAATCGGTAGGACAAATGGAAGGTAGTTAGATCCTCTCATCCATTATTCAAGAGCTGATCATCTTCAAACGGCCGATCATGTCATGGTTACCTTACCATATACTTTCAATCATGAGATCAGATCAGATCTTCAAGAGACATGGCTAAGAACACTCGGGCTGAAATTATCTATGATACAAAAAAACTAAACGAAAATCGATTCAGCCGTTTGAACTCTACGATGCCACTGATAGTTACACAGACAGACAGATACACACGTTAAAATTATAACATCCCTCTGATGTTTTCGTCTGGGGCTAAAAATAAAGTAGCATCGAATTATCGGAAAACTGATATTGTAGATAATATCGCAGCTAATATATTAAATCGAAATCAAACACACAGATATTATAGAATACTTATCAAATGTTTACCTCCTAAAAATAACTTGTTAAAAATATCGATATTGGAACCACCTTGCATCTCTATGTAGGTGCCTAGCTAGGGAGCTAGGGCCCTACGTAGGGAGCTAGGGCGGTCGGGACCGCCTAGCCGCCTGGCGGTGGGGTCCTTACTCCAAATATGTTATTACACTACCTCGCCACTACCAGTCGGGAGCTAGGCGTCAGCCAATATAATAGGGGCTTTAAGCTTGTGTCAACATTTACCTCGGTTGCATGGAAATTATGCATAATTACCGGTCAATGTGAATAATTTATCACATTGACCGCGTGCGTTGGTAATTATTAATAATAACCGGTAATTATGCATAATTCCCGATTATTCACATTTACCTTAACATATATACAACAGTGCCCTAAAAATACTAGGCTACATTATCAGTTTCGCATTTTAGATATTTGCCTTAGTTTAGAATATATTAATTATTTATCGAAGTGGCGCTAGTACCTATCGCACCCGTTCGCCCCTTAATGAGTATTTAAAAAAAAACCACTTGTTGCCAGTGTCACGTCACAACGTTTGTCTACTTAATGCACACAGGTGAATCACCCGAGGTGCATTAAGTTTATACCTAACGAGCTTTCCCGGCTTACTTCGTTACGCCATAGATTATAAGATACTACAAAAGACTTGGCTCTATAGACTAAGTTCTTTTGACTGCCCAGAATGGCCGAATAAAAAACAAACAACAACAACAAACCACCTGTCAAAATATGTAAACAACAGAAAAAATATTGCACCTTGGGTTACATTATTTGAGTTTAGGTAAGGATCCCTATTTTTTTTGAAAATCTAATATAGCCTATGACACTCGGGGTTAATGTAGCTTCCTACCAGTGAAAGAATTTTTCAAATCGGTTCAGTATTTCCGGAGCCTATTCGTTACAAACAAACAAACAAATCTTTCCTCTTTATAATATTGGTATAGATCAGCATTGTGTGCGTTGCCCATGCGTATACGCAACTTTGAGTCACTTTTGACTCTCTGATAATGCCAATGTCTCGTCTTTGTAAACTTTGAATAAGCATAGGGTACTTACGGAACAAATCAACCTAGATTCAACAAAATACAAGAAATCAGCTAAAACCAGTTAGATTATTATAACATTAACCTATAAAATATTTAGACCATTAGCACGGCACGAGCTGTAGGTCTAATGTGCATCTTTCGAAGATAGCGACGACGTCATAACCAGTATTCTATGTATGGCACATGGTTGATAAGCAATCTCGTGCCGTTACTAATCCATATCCATATTATCAATCAATGCATAGTATAAAATAAAGTCGCTTCCCGCGAAGTCCTATGTATGCTTATATGTTTAAAACTATGCAACGGATTTTGATGCGGTTTTTTTTGGTCACTATAGGTGGCGGATACGGTTGGCGTAACATTTCCGGTTTTTCTGCATTTCAAAATAGATCTTGTTCTTGGGTAATACAGTCTAGGGCTGACGAAACCATAGACAAATCTGTTACGGCCTCCTAGTCCGCCACTGTACTTACATCTCAAATCAATTAAATAACCGGTTGACCTTTACAAAATAACTAGATTGAGGTCAAAATAACCCATAAATTGCTGTTTTGTTTGACCTTGCGCGACCAATATTTTACATTCTATTCTTTAACAGATTTTTCTTACATAAAATATTCAACTAGCTGACACGGTGATTCTCGACCTGACCTGACTTACAATATATAATTTATACGTAATAAAATTAATAATAAAATAAAAATAGCCTTTATTTCTCATTTTAACAACATGCAAAAATAATAATTATTATTACTTGTCAGCCCGGCGAACTTCGTACCGCCTTACATAATATTTACTAGGTACAGTGGCGGTCTAGGAGGGCGTAACAGATTTGTCTATGGTCTTGTGCGCCCTAGACTGTAATACCAAAGAACAAGAGCTATTTTCCAATACAGAAAACCGGAAGTGTTTCACCGTTTTCCTATGTGGGCTATTTTAAAATAAACAACATATTTTTTTTGTAGGTACACTACACAAATATATTTTCTAAACAATAGCATACAACAATCAATATACAAAATATATTTCATAAATAACTATTATTAAATAATATAAAAACATAAACTTTATTAAATCGTGCATTTCTATGATATGCGTTAATCTAGATTAAGTACACATAGGGGTCAATGTTGACTGCTCCGTAGCTCAGTTGGCAGTGATGTGGACTGAGTAAGCGTGAGCACCCGGGTTCGATTCCTGGGCGGGGCGAATATTGATATTATGAATATCGATGTTTGTTTCCGGTCTGGGTGTAATGTTCGTCTCTGTGTGTGTTTCGGGCGCCCTAGATACAGGTTCTTTCTAAAGGCTCTGAGTGTGATGTGTTATTAAGTTATTGTTATTAATGTATGTGGCTGATGCGACTGGTCCCTTTTGGGTCCAGACTTGTCGGTTTATATGTTAAGTCCGTAGCCCTCGACTTAGGGAGCGCCGCTCTAGCGTATCTTGGTACGTTTTTGCTGCGGTGGGGGCTGCGGGTGTACGGAGCGGGGGCTCTGTGCACCGTGCAGGCGGCCCCTCGAGGGGCGGCAGAACAGGCCGTGATCAACTTGTTCTGCCGCTGCGTATTTTTGGCGCATGGGGAGGGTATAGTGGTGGGCTGCATTATGCAGCTTTGCGTCAAGGAGGGACCCTGAGACGTATTCCTTCGGGTGCTTCCCGGGTTCCTCTATGGCAGATGCAGTGGTGGTCACCGGGGGGTTTTAGTCGGTGCGAGTCCGACATAAGCTTCGTCTTTTCCCTGAGCGACGAGGGACCTAACGGGTTTCCCCTCGAGATGTAGGTAGACATGAGATTGTATTCTATACAAGCTGACACTGCGAACTTCATACCGCCTGAATTTTTGAGAATATCCATAGCATAGCCTATGACACCCGAGGATAGAATAGCTTTCCAACAGATTAATAATTTTTAAAATCGGTTCGTTACTTTCGGATATGTACATCAATACATAGTATAAAATAAAGTCGCTTCCTGCGTCTGTCCCTATGTATGCTTAAATCTTTAAAACTATGTAACGGATTTTGATGCGGTTTTTTGTAATAGATAGAGTGATTTAAGAGGAAGGTTTATAAGTATAATACATGCACAAAATAGTAATAGGTTAAGCGGTACGAAGTTCGCCGGGTCGACTAGTAAACAATAAAATTAGGTTAATTTGTTTAAATAAAAAAATAAATATATTTCCTCTTTATAAGTAAAAAAATATATTGTCTTCTTAAGGGGCGAAACTAGCGCCACTTCGATAATTAATTTTTATCTTCTAAACCATGGCCGAAATCAAAAATATGCGTTGTCGACTCCCTAGATAATCTTGCTTAGATTTTTTTTTTAGAAGAACTTAAGACTCGGCAGGCATGACACAGGCACTAGCCTATTATGCCAGACATTTTTATCTAAAGGTGTGCTTTAAAATGTGTTTTGTTGAATACAAATGATTTTTTTTTTATTTATTTTTTTTATCGGTAGTTGCGCTAGTTTCGCACCGTGTAAGCCCTTAAGAAATAATAGTAAGTATATAAATAGGCTATGTGCCGAAGAACGATCGGTCAGCCAGTATATACTGTACTAGCTGTCCCGGCTTACTTCGTTACGCCATAGAATATAAGATACTACTAAAGACTTGGCTCTATAGACTATGTTCGTTTGACTGCCCAGAATGGGTGAATCAAAAAACAAACAACAATAACAAACCACCTGTCAATTTATGTAAACAACGGAAAAAAATATTGCACCTTGGGTTACATTATTTGAGTTTAAGTAAGGATACCTAATTATTTTGAAAATCTAATATAGCCTATGTCACTCGGAGATAGTGTAGCTTTCTACCAGTGAAAGTTTTTTTTCAAATCGGTTCAGTATTTCCGGAGCCTATTTGTTACAAACAAAAAAACAAACAAATCTTTCCTCTTTATAATATTGGTATAGATTTCGTTGCAAGCTGTATTTTTAGATATTAATGCCTAGATACATAACAAGGCCACACAAATTACTACCATTAAAATTAATTAATTTAGGAAGCCCCGATCATAAATATTTTTTACATATTTATTATATTACTTAAAAGTTACTTTACTTTAAATAAAATTCATAAAGAAATTAACAATATCCACTAATATACAAATAAATCTGCAAGTAACAAAATAAATTTAAAACTAAATTTGCTAAAAAAAAAACAAAAATATATTGTTTGAACGAATAAACTTTGTTCAAGTATTTGATACTATAGTAAATATATACCATAGCGAAAAGCCTCTTACACACATCCTTAAATACTACAGTACATAAGCGAAGTTTTAAGTCAAGAATATTTGTGATTTTTTAGGTATTAGAAAGTAAGAAATACAACAAATTTTATAAGCTTGTCATACTAGCCCTTTTCCTTTGATTTTGATACACAAACATCGAGCACTTATCCATATAGAGGTATAATGTCATTTGAATCCGAGAAATTGATAACAGTAATTGATTATCATTTAGTAAGGTATTGTGACGTTGAATTGACCAATCAGAAAGCGCAGAGTTCTGGCGCCATCAATACTGGCTGGAAATTTAAATAATTTTGCGTCATTACTATAGAATAAAGTCTTGGAATCTAATGCCCAAACTAAATGATTTCAAATTTTTAAACAATTAAAAAAATAAAGATTTTGAACCAAATAAAGACCTAAATTTGTAATAATGTTCAAAATAATTAAAATTCTGCCTTCAGACCACGACGAAACTAATGAGAGGTTTTCAATTTGACATCTTAAAAAAAAAACAAGTTTTATCACGCCGCTATCAGATGGCGCTAGCAAAAATCTAAAAGGGAAGTTGAAATTAATGATTAAAAGCTCAAAATAAAACGTTTTGTTTTGTTTGGAAATTTTCAAGTTAATTTGAACTGATTTAAATTACTTACCTATGACTATAACGCCATATAACGCCATCAGCAGGGATATTACGAAACTATTTTGTTTTAATGTCACTTTGAAAACCACTCATTTTGACCCGTCGGACGTCTACCTACCCTCAAACACATTTAATATATGCACAATTTATGTGCGCACGACGCAGTGAGTTTTAATAACAAAATTATTTAACACGAGCTTTCCCGGCTTACTTCGTTACGCCATAGAATATAAGATAATACATAAGACTTGGCTCTATAGACTATGTTCTTTTGACTGCCCAGAATGGCCGAAAAAAAAAACAAACAACAACAAACCACCTGTCAAAATATGAAAACAACGGAAAAAATATTGCACCTTGGGTTACATTATTTGAGTTTAGGTAAGGATCCCTAATTATTTTGAAAATCTAATATAGCCTATGACACTCGGGGTTAATGTTTTCAAATCGGTTCAGTATTTCTGGAGCCTATTCGTTACAAACAAACAAATCTTTCCTCTTTATAATATTGGTATAGATTCCACCTCTACATGACTAAGAGCTCTATGGTCAAAGATAACAATGTACTATTTATATAATGTTAAATTTAATTTTTCTTTCAATACTGACGTCATAAGTTCATACGTTATTTATTATGCATCTCTAGATTGTCATCAACTTTCATATAACTTCCACCGCGAGCACAAAAGACCCAGATGACTTTAACAAATGAAAAAACTTTTTCTATTCTATTATCTTAATACGACAATACAAAATGAAAATGTATGCGAAAGACAGTTTTTGCTTTTCTAAGTCATCATTATTCTAGAAGCCTAACGGGCACACAAGTAAAACTTTAGGCAGTCGAGGTAGCAACTAAAAAACTTAAATCTACTTCGTATTTATGACAAGTCCGTTATAAATAAAAAGGGGAGATTAAGCTCATCATACATAAAAACTTTCCTAAAGTAACATGGGTTAAAAACTCAAAAAAAAAAAAAAAAAAACGGCGGCTCCATACACTTTGTTTGATCAGCTGACGGGGTCAATGTAGTATGTTACTTTAGAAAAGTTGTTTGGTATGGTAAGCTTAACCACTTTTTTATTTATTACCACCTTGCCAGAAACACTCAGTAGAAGAAAAGAGATAAAATATCCTCCACATCTTACCGTAAGTACCGAGCGTTTTTAAAAGCTATATTTTAGTTCCTAGTGGGTTCCGTTCCGTACCCAAATCATAGCACCATTTTATTTTTCCTACAACAAGAGCCCTGAATAACTTACGTTTTCAAAACTACCCTCAAGAAAAAAAAACATGAAAAAACCGTTAACTATGCGGCACATTAAGAGTGATTAAAGGAACAACAGTCTCAGACGACTGTTGCACATTAATTGCAGATCTATTATGCTTCATGTGACTTTTAACCAAATCAGAATTGACCAGCGCAGCCATTAGACTCAACTCTCCCGCCAAAACCGTGGCACAGATTAGAGAAGCTAATCTCGCAGAGTTCTCCGCCGGGACTTCTCCCGCTCCTTTCACACCTAGGATGTCAAGACACGCTCCCTGACCGGGTAAAACCGTACCACCACCAACGGTACCGACTTCTAAACAGGGCATAGTACACGTAACGTATAGGTCCTCGCGGTTTTCCCCGCAAACTTCCATTGAAGTCGAGCAGTTGCTGCTAGTCACGTTTTGGGCTGGATCCTGCCCAGTGGCGAGGAATATCGCTGTGACCATGTTAGCTGCATGAGCGTTATTGCCTCCGATAGAACCAGCTAAAGCAGACCCGGAAAGATTCTTGATCTTGTTGCAACGAGTTATTGTTCTCGCGTCAGTTTTGAATATCGTTTTCAAGCTCTCTTGGCTTATAGTCGTTTCGCATACTACTCGTTTGCCTCGACCTTTCACCCAGTTGATCGCAGCTGCCTTTTTGTCCGAACAATAGTTGCCGGATAAGCTTATTACTTCCATATCGGGGAAGTAGTTTTTGAGTAGTTTAAGCGCGTTTTCAGCTCCTTTCGATACCATGTTCATGCCCATTGCGTCGCCAGTCGTCGCCCTGAATCTCAGATACAAAACTGCGCCATCTACACCTATGTGGATCTCTTGGAGTCTTGCGAATCTTGAGGTAGAGTCGAAAGCCTCTTTGACCATGTCATAGTTATCTTTATCATTAACCCATTTCCTGCACTCGTGAGCTCTTACGACGTTCGGAAAACGGACAGCGGGCGCTCTCGTCATACCGACGTCTTCCACAACCGACGTCACCCCTTTGAACCCTATAGCTTTGGCGCCACGGTTGGTAGACGCTACCAGCGCCCCTTCAGTCGTTGCCATAGGAATCATGTAAGGCTTCCCATCAACTACCAACGGTCCAGCGTAACCGACAGGTATTCCTACAAATCCAATAACATTCTCGCAGCACGCGTTTAGGACTTTGCTGTAATCGTAGTTTAGGTAAGAGAGGTTTTTCAGGGCTTTTGTTATTTGGAACCGTTCGCCGATCACTCTGCGGCGCAGTTTGACGCCTCTTAACGGGTCTCCTACAACATTTTCCAATCTGTGGAGAGGAATGTGTGATTGGTCTACCAGCATGAATATCTCCTCGTCGCTGAGGGAGGCGCAACCGCCTTCTGAGCGGTATATCTCAAGGCATTCCGGCATTGTTCGCTTCTTGGCGTGAAGCTTAGCTGCCGAAGAGCTCGGCGACAGAACTGGCCACTCATCTTCCTCATTCACTTCTGTCTGTGTCCCTACGTCAGAATTCTTATCTTCTCCCAAAGAGAACATTGGTTTCCTTTTGACTTCCTTCTCTTGCTTTGTTACTTCTTTCACTGACAAGTCGTTCATGTCTATTATCATTCTTGGCTCTTCAAAGAAAACGAATTTGATGATCAGAGCGCAAAGTAAAGTAGCTATTACGATATAATCAGCGCTCACAGAGAACCATTTCACGTATGAATGTAGCAACACGTTTTCTTGGTCTAAAGTAGTTGTCTTTTCGCTCGGTCCCTCCATTATTCCATTGTTGCTAACCCACGGCCATCTGCTCGTCAGATGAACGCATAGCAAACCAGCCGCCATTATCATCTTCACTCTTTGAACAACTGGATTAGACTTTAGCTCTTCTTCCGAAAAATTGTCATTACCCATGTCTTTTCTTCCAGCAAAATCTGCCACCAAAGACAGGCAAGCTGGGTAGAAAGTCACAAATACCACGTAGTCCACCATAATGGCTAGGCAGGCAAAAGTGCAAATGTGCTCTAGTCTCGGCACCCCAGATAAAGCTCCGACGCCGACCAGTAAAACTGCTAGCAGCGTGTCCAACGTAGCTGTCGGTCCCAGTAGAGATAGAGCTCTGCCTACTCTCTTACCCTGGTCATCTCCCGCTGCCCAGCCAGCCCTAGCCATCCTGGCCCCTCTAGCCACATCAGTGACTAACAGAAACAAAAACGGCGCGTCTTTAACGCCAGCAATATCGCTCCAGAACAGATTGACCAACGCCGAAGTGAAGATAAAACTGGCAAACGTCGAGAAGACGCCAGCTATGATCAGCAGATACTTGGAGGCTATCTTGTGAAGGTTCGAGACTTGATAGTAGGCGTACAGAAGGGCGGTGCAGCGTACGAATGTCATGATGACGGCGTCTGCGGCTTGGTACTCCGCTTCTAAGCCTGGGCAGGCCCTGGCCCAACCAGCGCAGTGTTCGGACCTGGTTGATCCGTGTCTCTCAACTGATACAGCGCAGGCTAGCAAGGCTAAAGTGGCTACTATTACCTCCCACTGGTGTCTAGCGCAGAACTCTCCGTGTGCACCCCAGACCTTCATGGTTCCTTGTTACTGTTATTACGTCTGATGATAATAATACCTGGAAAGAAGGAGATTGGTTCTTTAGTTTCGGTTTCCAGTTGAGCATGTTGGCTTAGACAGATCTTAAATCTTAAATTAGGGAGTATTTCGCCCAGAGGTGCGTGGCGAGGAATGTGTTTTAAGTACCAATTGAATCGCTTATTCATTCGTTGCTAGGTAAATGAATAGATTCTATTGGTTGTTAAAAAAGCCTTCCTCGCCTCGCATGTCCAGGCAAAAATCACCCTTGGTTCCAGAAAAAACTCATATAAAAATTCACTAAATCGACACTGTGCAAAACTTTATTTGGCACAGTGTCGATTTAGTGAAATCTTATATTCGAAAAACGTTAACGAATTAGAAAAACGTGTATCAGTATACAATACAACGTCAAACCCAAGATTTGACACTAGGTAAGCTTGCTTAGTATTAGTTTGATTAATGCCTAAACCGGCCACTTTTAGAAATACTCAGTAAATTAAAAACTGCATTACAGTTCCCTAAAAATAGTATGCAAGATTATATAATGTTATACAGAGTCTCATTTTTGAAGAGTTTTTTTTCGCTATTGGCGTTAAATTCAGTGTAATAGGGCTCTTAATCATGCAGTAGTTATATAAATATTGACTTTTCTGTAACCTTGAATACCTAAAACAAATTTATAAACTCAAACCGGTCTGTAAGAATTTTGTACAATTTATTCTAAACATTTTCGATCGACTATAGAGATAGTTCTAATTGTTACAGCATCGCTAACGCAATCTCACTGCTTTAAGGGGCAAACGGGTGCGATACCAGCGCCACTTCGATAAATTATTATTATCTTCTAAACCATGGCCGAAATAAAAAATATGCTTCAATGACGCCCTAAATAATCTTGCTACGAAGTTTTAAGGTTCTGTTAATGTGTAGCTCTCAGGATGATGAGCTTAGAAATACATTTGTGAAATTAAAAGTGGCCACTTTAGACAACAAACGAATATCTCTCAGATATTATCCTTAGTACTTAGTCCGCCACGATAAAGAAAAGTCCCCGTGTATTTACTGCGAAAATCTAAAGAAAGCATCATCGTTTACGAAAACGCAAAATCGAAAATTTGTTATACCTGTACATTATACGTATCTTGGTCAATATTCATCTCCAAAAAACTATCGAGTTCAGTGCCAAACGTCTAGCGTAGTTTTCGAGGTCGACCGCAGTGTTGTAATATGCAAACATACGTAACTTACTATAATATTAAGTTAGCTACTAGGAACATATCCCAGCAATAACTGTGAATGGTTTTTGTTTTAATACTAGTCGACCCGGCGAACTTCGTACCGCCTAACCTATTCCTATGTTGCTCATATGTATTAAACTCATAAACCTTCCTCTTGAATCACTCTATCTACTAAAAAAAACCGCATCAAAATCCGTTACATAGTTTGAAAGATTTAAGTATACATAGGGACAGACACGGGAAGCGACTTTATTTTATACTATGTATTGATTTACGAGAAGGCTCCTGAGATGCAGTAAATAAAATTAGAGAAATGAAAAGAAAATTTAAATAAACAGCCAAGTGCGAGGGCCCGCGCCTTGAAAGTTCCGAAAGAAATTTATTGTGTAAAATTGGCTAGCTTTAGCATAGTTTTCCGTATTTGTTGTTATTCTACATCATTTAAAGTTGCAATTGCTAATTATTTGGTGCCTGTTAACCCGGTCGGTTTCTCAGTAGAGGCTCTACAAAATTCGTTAAAAAATTATTTTTTTTGCATTTATCTCTAAATTTACGTGTTTTTATGAAGTTTTTAATATTTGTTAGTATTCTTTGGACGTTAAGAAAATTGTCGTGCAAACATTTCATTAACATTATTATAAAATATTGAGCCGTTTCAGAGATAAGTGCGTTACCCGGGACGAGTAGGTACCCGGAACCTTAAAAAACAAGAAAATAAATGTCATTGAAGAATGCAAAGGGTTACTTGTATTGATCCACTAAAAGCGATTTTAACCAGACAACCAAAGAAGCAATTAAATTAACTTTAAATTTAAATTAACGAAAAAAACTTTTTCTTTCTCACTTTCATACTTGGTGTAACAGATCTTAAAAAATTGTTATTTCCTGATGTGTCATCAAGTCCGTCAAAGTCGTTTTATTAATGACGAGCTATCCCGGCTTACTTCGTTACGCCATAGAATATAAGATACTACAAAAGACTTGGCTCTATAGACTATGTTCTTTTGACTGCCCAGAATGGCCGAATAAAAACAAACAACAACAACAAACCACCTGTCAAAATATGTAAACAACGGAAAAAATATTTCACCTTGGGTTATATTATTTGAGTTTAGGTAAGGATCCCTATTTTTTTTGAAAATCTAATAATAGCCCATGACACTCGGGGTTAATGTAGCTTCCTACCAGTGAAATAATTTTTCAAATCGGTTTAGTATTTCCGGAGCCTATTCGTTACAAACAAACAAAAAAATCTTTCCTCTATATAATATTGGTATAGATTAATTATTGATTTACTGTAAATTTTATTGATTTCAGTTTTTATGTGAGCACTAAATCATATCATACAATGACAACAACTAGGAAGAATCTGCATTGAGGGCGCTTAACTGCTTAAAACACACAATGATATCCATTACCAATGTTTGCCTCCGCTAGGAACCGAACCTAGACCACTGGTCTGAGCTTCTGTTGACTTTAGGTTTCTCATTAGCTTGCCTGAAGCCGCATGGAGTACGATCCTGAACCACCACGCGTCATTAAAAAAAAACTATTATCAATAAGAAAGTTTAATAATTGATACCTTGTTTCCATCCTATAGTCGCTTCCTGCGTTTGTCCCAATGTATATCTTTAAGGTGGTAACTCTCGGTATGGCGCGAAATTTAATTTTTTTCGCGTTTTTTGAAGTTTTAATGAATTTGCGTAGGTAATCAGTAGGTGTCTGTCTTCCAAAAACTTTGTATTACAACGTGGGAGATGTTTTTTTAAATACTTACGCAAATTAATTAAAAGGGTGATTATCAGGAACCGAGTTTTAGGTCTGTCCAAGCTTATATCTCTATTAACTGCTGTCTTTTGAATACTGTTTTTTTTTTGTACAATAAGTAAGTCGGTAGGTTCTTAGAGCATCACATAATTCAGTACAATATATTACAGGATTTTCACAATGTTTTTTTGAAGATGAAAATTCTAAGTTCTTTGGCGCGTCCATAACTTACTTTTTTATTTCTGATATTTCTAAATGACCGAAATAACAAATTACAAATGCTATATAAATGTATTACATTATAAATACATCTGAGGAAATTGTGATTTAATTTTGGTTAATTATTTACTAGGATTTTTGGCTTACGACCACAAAAAGTTATGTCCGTCAAAAAATTCTAATTTCTTTGGCGCGACAAAACCATTGATCTTACACTGCTTTAACGAGACGCACCTCTGTCTATTGACCACTCCCCGCTCTAGCTAGTCCCCCGCCAACAAATACAGAAAGCAGAGTTGCCTCGGGTATCACGGCGACAAATTAAAATTTATTTTCATCTCACCTGTGGACTTTGGTCCAGTAAGTGTCTAATTTCTTCGATATCCCTTTTTATGTTAATATTTACAATCATTTAATTCTCAATTTTTGTGTGAATTGTATTATTAAAATTATATGCACGTGGCAATAAGAGGTTTTATTAGCGCTAATGATTTTTTTTTAAATAAAAAAAATTACAAGATATCTAATTTCTTTGTCCCTAATTTCGTTGTATTTCTTTGGCATTTTGCGCCAAAGAAATTAGTTTTAATCCAAAGAAGTTAGATTCAGTACAAAGAAATTATAAAACTTATGTCAAGTCGAGTATTATAAATATAACTTCATGTACAAATATAGTAAACCATAACCAACAAGGGCTTTCGATGGAAGTTTTTTTATATTTGTTGATTCTGCTCATATTTTTATTAAAAATTTCAAGATGTAAAATGAAATGTGCGCTTAAAATTTATAATCGCCTGATCGAGAAGCAACATTCAAGACAGTAATTTAGGAAGGAAAAAACGAACTAAAAAAGAAAGACTTAAAATAGACGAAGTATGTTTTATTAATTGGAATGACAACATAACAAGCCTGCGTAATCAAATATTGAATATCGCCGTTATCTTTAAGGAAACACCTGGTCATAAGAAAAGACTTATAATTGACCATAAACACAAATATTTTGATTATGCATGTTTAAAATACCAATAATTAAAGTTAATTTGAAACAAGCCTTTTTTTGTTTTTATTATCTGCCGCTTGTTTGTTGCAGATATTAAAAACTTGCTTGTTATAAAATTTAAAACTAATTTCTTTGAACACGATTATAATTTCTGTGGCAACATTTCTAATTTATTTGGGGGCAATTCTAAGATCTTTGGCAGTTTCTCTAATTTCATTGTACAAAAATCTAATTTATCTGGGCAAAATCTAATTTCTTTGGGGGAATCTAATTTCTTCGGCAGTCATATTTTAGAACGCTAAAACTTCGAAATGGCTCGATCAATTTTAGGGCGAAACACATTATTTTGTAGGTTTTGACTACGTCTATAATGTATGTTATTTTTCGTAGAGTAAATATTTAAAAAAAAATGCGCCAAAGAAATTAGTCATTTTAAGCCATTTTCTGATAATCACCCAAAAACGAAATACTTACTTTCGCCAGAATAATTAAAAAACGCTAAAAAATTTAATTTCGCGCCATACCGAGAGTTACCACCTTAAGAGTAAGGTTTATGAAACATGCACAACATTTTAATATTGTTAGCCGGTACGGATACGATGTTCGCCGGGTCGACTAGTATTAAACAAACGCTATTTCATTTAATTTGTATAAAAAAATCGGTAACGACAGGCTAGAGTGTTTGACATGTATTAAGTTGTTCAATAAAATAGTATAGTACCAGGGCTCTTAGTCTCATCGCGCAAAACGTAACTATCAAATAAAAAAAGAGTAGAAACAGTACGTTAATCGCAAGAAAATACACATTTGGTAGTCTCGTAATCAATTTTGCTATAACTACAGCAGTAGTATCGCAACAGATTGGAATTGGCCAAAAAGGGTAGTCTGCTCCATAATAAGATAATGTTATGATTACGTTCGACTGACATTATATATGTCAATAATGATTGATATTAAGTGACAGTTGCACTACGCCCGTTCACATTTCGTCTTACAAAACAGGATTCACTATTTAGGTAAAAAAATCCCAGATTATGCTATAGCTTTCTATTCATATTCTATTGCTATACTATAATGATCGATCAAACTTACGAGACTCGCAATTTTTGACACAATCGTAATAGAATAATAATAGAATAGAAGTATAATCGTAAGTTTAAGAGACTAGAGTCCCAGGTTCTAGCAAAAAAAAAGGGGTTTTTGCGGTGACCAAATTAAATATTGATTTAGTATGACGTCAATTAGTACGTCTTATAAGATTGTAGCAAATAGGCAGCGCCACTGCGCAAATCAAATAATTTTCAAGTTATTGATACAACTAGTCGACCCGGCGAACTTCGTGCCGCCTACACACAAACAACAAAACGCAAATACCACGAACAAAATCGCGGGCACCATCTAGTATAAAAAATCTATACCAATATTATAAAGAGGAAAGATTTGTTTGTTTGTTAGTTTGTTTGTTTTTTTGTTTGTTTGTTTGTTTGTTTGTAACGAATAGGCTCCGGAAATACTGAACCGATTTGAAAAATTCTTTCACTGGTAGGAAGCTACATTAACCCCGAGTGACATAGGCTATATAAGATTTTCAAAAAAATAGGGATCCATACCTAAACTCAAATAATGTAACCCAAGGTGCAATATTTTTTCCGTTGTTTACATATTTTGACAGGTGGTTTGTTGTTGTTGTTTGTTTCTTATTCGGCCATTATGGGCAGTCAAAAGAACAGTCTGTAGAGCCAAGTCTTTTGTAGTATCTTATATTCTATGGCGTAACGAAGTAAGCCGGGAAAGCTCGTATATCTATAATAGTCACTACTATGTAAAAAAACATTCAATTTGTCAAACCACCTGTGCTTACAAATATATTATTCCCATTCTGATCTATCTACTGAAATTCGACTGACAACAGTTTAAAATCTTTTTTTTCTTGATAGTGGTGCTGTGGTATAGATATTACATTTCGCATTATGTCATGCATGACTATGCAACACTAAACAAACGTACATAACATAACAGTAACTTAGAACAATAGATGTTTTACAAATTGTCGAACTAGCAACTAGCTGTAAGTAAACTACCACAAAAAGAGTTAAACCAAGTCTAAATCACTAGACTAGGTTTAAATCATACTTTCGTCATACAATTGGCGATTTTAGACCAGTCTAACTTTTTTGTGGTAAGGGGGGTTAGAGCCAAACTAAGCGCCAATTTATTTGTACAGTGGCGGACTAGGAGGCAGTAACAGATTTGTCTATGGTTTCGTCAGCCCTATACTGTATTACCAAAAAACAAGAGCTATTTTGCAATACAGAAAAACCGGAAGTGTTACGCCGATCGTGTCCGCCACTGTACTGTGTAAACTTCGTACAGTGTCGGTCTAGGTCGGCGTAACACTTCCGGTTTTTCTGTGTTGCAAAATAGTGATACAGTCTAGGGCGTACGAGACCATAGACAAATCTGTTACGCCGTAATAGACCGCCACTGTACGTTACAGTCTGTACCACCTTGCTTTTTAACCGACTTCAAAAAAGGAGGTTATCAGTTTGTCATGTATGTATGTATGTATGTTTGTCCGCGATTATCTCGCGTTTGGCTCAACCGATTTTGATGCGGTTTTCAGCAATGTATTTGTTAGATTCAGGAGAGGGTTTTAGTACCTATTTTAACCGACTTTGAAAAAGAAGAAGTTCTCAGTTTATGTGAGTCTGTTTGTTGAACGCGGGTCTCTTTTTGTAAAAAAGAAATTATTTAATTTTTGAGAATATTCCTTAGGCCTATGTCACCAGGGGATAGCATAGCTTCCCAACAGTGATATAGTTTTTGAAATCGGTTCAGTTCTTTTGGATCCTATTCAATGTGTCAAACAAACACACAATCGAATCTTTCCTCTTATTAATAATTCCTTTTTTCAATTCTATTAAAAATCTCTATTCTTTTTTTCCGAATATGAATTTTGAGAATTTCTTTTAACAATATTTTTAAGAAACCTTCATTCTACGTGTTTTCTCTGTGTAATTTAATTGTTTTATAGTTTCTTTAAATAAGTTTATATTTCCTTCAGACCTCAAAAGCTTTCTTTTGTGGTTTGCCTGGAAGAAATCAGTATTGTCTGCCTGTCTGTAGCATCGTACGTAGCTCACAAACAAAAAGATGAACTGAAAACGTAACTATTATCATACACTATGGTAAAACCCAGTGGACAGACAGCACAACATTACATTAAATATCATGCTTGGAATATAAATTATGCTAGCTACAAAATTAGGTGTTTTTCTGTAGACAATATGAAAAAACGCAGTTTCTTTAGTATTACTAAATAAATAAAAAAAACATAACATAACATAATCTCACGCTTTTATTCGCTGAAGGGTAAAAAAAAACAAAAATATATATATTTTAATAAATAAAACTCTGTAAAATAATATTAATAATCTGCAACAAACTTGCAGGGAGACTTTTATTCAAAACACATTTTGGTACTGGTTCTACTCTACTTTTGGAGCTTTGAGCGTAAAGTGTTATTATTATTTTTGAATTATTGACAGGTTCATATTTATTTATAGTTGGAATATTATATTTTACTTTTTCTAATTTGCCGTTTCAAATCCTATCCTAATCCATAGTTTTTTACTCTACTAGGAAGGTAAAACGACCCACCGACCGAAAGGACTGTACAATAATATAACTTTTACAGTACATAACCAATCATTAGCAAAAAAATTTATTCAAAAAAGAAATTTCTCCTTAGAAAAGTATGTCAAGAAAAGTAGGTCAGTAATTTTTGAAGCCACATCTCAAAGGATACTGAGTTGATTTGGCAAAACACACGGTATTCGTGAAATTTTCTAAGAACCGGTAGTGAACAATTTGTCCAAATATAAACACGAACATTTGCTTTAGCCAAAGCGAAAACTTCGCACGCACGCAACACAAGTTTGCTAGGTAGGTACCACTTGATATTTTGCATTTCAATTAGCCCTGACCTAGCTATGTAAAATGACTTTTCTTCTCCCATTCAAGATTTAGATAATCAAAAGCATTGTTCATAATCCTAAAATAGATTCAAAGAACACAGGGAATTTCATTATTATTTAAATTATTTGAAAATAGCACTTCCAACTCCGAATATGGAAAAGAAAAGTTTTTTTAAATAGGTAGTTACAAGGCGTACTTACCAGTAAATTGAACTAGTTTTTTTGCGGTCTTCCAGCTGTTGCCTCCACGATCTATTTTCACTGTATTTTAGTGATTATAGGCGAAATTATTTTATAAAAATCGTGGACTGAAACTAGCACTGACACTCTCCCGGAGACGTTTCGCCATTATCTGGGGTGGCGAGCTGACGGACAACCGGTTACTACCATAGATATACTGTTTTAAAAACTACCAATTTTATAACTTTTTCAATACCCAGTGTTTAAGGCTTCAAACGCACAGGCGGATTTTTTCCGCGCGGTTTTTATGTAACATATTGAATGCTATGGAAGTGTCCGCACCAGCGGATAAAAAACCGCGCGGATAAAAATCCGCTGTGGAGGTTTTATTTCCGCGCGGCTGAAAATTTGCCTGTACTTTCGGGGCCTACGAATAAGGTTGAAATTGAAATAACAACCTATCAAACCGCGCGGTAATAAAACCGCAACAGCGGATTTCTATCCGCGCGGTTTTTTTTCCGCGCGGATAAAAATCCGCCTGTGCGTTCGAAGCCTAAGCTTGTTTTCATCTAGGTATTTAGGTATGAAATGTTATAAATACATTTTAAGTGTTAATTTTTTAGTGCTTTGAGCCTATAGACGTATTAAATTTCGTTTTTTTTTTCTATCTTAAATACCATACATCATTTTAAATGAAACAAAAATGTTATCATCATTGACATTGTAAGTATTGACATATTCAAAAAAACAATAAAGAAAAATATTTTATAATTGGTCATATCATACATCATTAAAATCACTTTATCTTTTCCCAGTACCAAATTGAAAGCAACAGACATTGAATTGAAAATGGTAAGGTACAGTCACGGACTAGGAGGCCGTAACAGATTTGTCTATGGTTTCGTCAGCCCTAGACTGTAATACCAAAGAACGAGAGCTATTTTGCAATACAGAAAACTGCAAGTGTTACGCCGATCGTGTCTGCCACTGTACAACATACGTAGTGTAGGGACCTTAAGTTAGTAGTAAGTAGTAAAAAAAAATTCAGATAAAATTTTGTCTTAATTTCATAAATTTTGGGCTATAGCATCTGTCTTACATTTCTAGTATATCTGTATTATAAATGCGTATTTCAAAAGTTTTTAAATGTTTTCTCCTGCTGTGATTTATAGAAATGCTATAGTAAAATGATAACCTTTTTTTAATTAAGTTAACTGTTCGGCTCAACTCGGTACAGATCTGTACCGATAAGTTATAACGGGCGTGGAATCAACTCGGTACAGATCTGTACCGGTCACGACGGTCGGCGAGACTTTTTTTTTACTCGTTTTTTATTTTTTGGCTGAACCAATGTTTGCCTAATGTTTGACAAATGTGTCGACTATGAATGATTGAATGGATTGACAATCAATCACTGAATCAATAATAACCCAAAAAATTAATAAATGTTAACAAAAAAAATTTGCGGGTATCGGGTACCTATGCCGCCATTTTGAAAATTGGTGAAAATTTGGGAAAATTTTGACATATCTACCTACTTGCGACACTACTTTGTTGAGCGGAAGGGAAAATCCAAGTACAGTTTATTCGTTTGTAGTAGTTTCAAAAAGTTACGTTTTATAAAATTTGTAAAACAACTCAACAAAAAAAAAGAAGCAAATAAAAAAAAAAACAGTAATTAACCTAGAAAATTGTTTGTAATGAAATTAAAGGATAATAAAGATTAAATATCTTGTTTCTGGTATGTTTACATGTTGTTTCAGTTTGGTAGAATTTTTATTTGTTGGCAACAAAGAAGTATCAACGTCAAAACTTTTTGTCTATGCCTCAGTGTTATTTTAGCCGTGATGTGGGGAGTGTTGTTATTGATTTTCAAAGTTATAATTACGTGAAATTCCCTAAAAACCATACGATATGATATCCTAAAGTTTCCACGGTGTTATCAAATCAATAAAGGCTTTATTACGTTGCTGGGCAAACCAAGTAAGTGCTTTAAAGTTTGTTTAAAACTAAGTGAAAGTTACTTGCAGCACAACCTTATCGTAAAAGTTTTTCTTACCTCTTGGACCCTTGTATTGCATTGAAGCATTATAGTGATAAACTAATTGCTTTATCATTAAATAGTCGTCATAATCCAACAATGAACCTAATAATCATGGTTTAAAATTAAACAGGTTTTTTACATGTTTTTCCGCAAGGTCCCTACGACCTTTGTTTGTTGGGTTGTGGTTGGCATTTTGCAGTATTTTGTTTCCTTTTACAATCAAGGACATTATTCTTTATTTTATGCTTGTTATGCTGTTTGTATTTTTTTCTAGAATCTTTTAGGCCGAGCTCACATCTGGCGCAGTGCCTCGAACATACCAAAAGGATAATTTTTTTTTTTAAAAGAGACCCACCGTCCTCTATTCTGAAGTCGGTTAAAATAGTTACTGAATCCTTCTCCTGAATGCACCAAGTACTTTTGTAAAAACCACATCAAAATTGGTTCAGTCAAACTCGAGATAATCGCGGACAAACATACATACATACATACAGGTCAAACTGATAACTTCAAGGATTAACTTCCTTGTTTGAAGTCGGTTAAAAAATTAAATTGTTCCCTAACTTCTATCGCAAAGGGTTGAGGATCAATTGCCTGCCGTTTCTTATAGTACATAATTTTAAATAATATTTGAACCTATTTTGAATCATGTTTCATTACATTTTGAGACCAAAAATGGCTCTGTTATAGCCACATTTTGAATAATACTTTTCATCAATCTAGAGAAAAAAGTCAATATAAAAAAAAGAAAAGGAATGAAGTTTCCCTTTATTTAGCCATAATACAGGAGCAGTTTTGATTATTATCCTCTCTTGATCACTTTGCTTCGCTATTGTAAGCAGGCCTTATTAGGTAAGGTACCTATTTGAATTAATAATACCTACTATGTGTAAGTATGCTCTATTGTATTAAAAGTCTTAAAACCTAATTAAAATTGCTTTATTTTCCAGCAACTCCTCAAACATGGCAACATTGCATCTAGTTTTGCTCCTGGCAACATTACCAATATTCAGAATGGAGTACATACCTCCCTCAATTAAATACCCGTGTCCAAAAGAGACAGACAAACATTTGCTGTTCCCATGCATATGTGAGAATGGGACAGATGTAGGTCTGTTTGTTACATGCGAGAACACAGGGTTGGCAGCTATTAGTGTTGGTATAGGGAATATTGCAGGCCTAGGGTTGCCAATTGAAAAATTGGTTCTAAGGGATATTAAAATTTGTAAGTATTTTTTTTATCTCAATTATAAGATATACCTTTACAATATAAATATATATATAATACTTTGTGTCCTGAATTGTATACTTAAATTATATTTTGATTTGATATTTATTTATTTTTTTCAGCACGCCTCTTTGGTTCCCTTTTTCATCGCTCCACAATTCGCCAACTTCATTTTGAGAATGTTCCACTAACGAAAATTGAGCCTTTTGTGTTTTCTGGCGTTAATAGGAGTTTAAACTATTTGCGGATGGATGGCACGCTTTTAGAGGAGTTTCCTAAGGAGGCTTTTCAGGTACTTTTTAATTTACGAATAATATATATATATATACTAGAGGCTGTCCCGCGGTTTTTCCCGCGCAGATTTCTCATTAACACAAAAATCCCGTTTTTCCCGTTCCCGTAGGAATTTCGGGAAATCCTTTCTTAGTGCTCACCTACACCGTCTAAGGAACCCACGTGCAGAATTTCAACCCGCTACGCCAAGTAGTTTCGGCTCTGCGTTGTCTGTCAGTCAGTCAGTCAGTCAGTCAGTCAGTCAGTCAGTCAGTCAGTCAGTCAGTCAGTCAGTCAGTCAGTAACGGAAGAGTTTTATATATATTGATATACGTAGTTGATAACCCTATAATATGTTTTATAAATTTAGTTATAAATACATAGTATTAAACAAAGTCGCTTCCCGCGTCTGTCCCTATGTATGCCTATATCTTTTAAACTTTGTTACGGATTTTGATGCGGTTTTTTTTAACAGATAGAGTGATTCAAGAGGAAGGTTTATAAGTATAAATCGTGCACAAGATAGTTATATGTAGGCGGTACGAAGTTCGCCTGGTCGACTAGTTTAGTTATAAAATAAGGTTGACTACACATAAAAAAATTAAAATATAATTCACGTGACGCGTAACCCATACTGATGGGTTAAAATAAATGGTATAATTTGATAATGATTCGCAATTAAATTACCCAAATAAGAAAATAATTTTGATGTCAAATTCGGACACCCATTTTTTTTTGTAATACATACTGCGTTTTTTTATACTTCCTTATTAAAAAAAAAAACTTTTTCATTAAAAAATAACTTTTTTTTTAGTAAATATAAAAAAACTTTTTTTTTATAAATATAAAAAAAAATAATTATAAATATATAGATATATCTTCTCGGCAAATGTTGATTATTCGGGTTGTAGCATCAGTTAATTGTTGATCCGTTGGCAATTGTTGATCCCGACAGCTTTTGTTGATCTAATTTATAACCCTGCATACAAATGTGGCTCCGCTCGGATCAACAATCGCTGTCCCTATAAGAGCACAAATACGAACAATTTATAACATTCTTTATACAAATCCCAAATCCGCTCCATCAAATGTTGATCTGATTCAAATGTTCCAATCAGAGGCCACCATTCTTATGATTGGTGGTTTTCTTATGTGCGTTGTTGCCACTTTGTTTCTTTGCTTTGTGCAACGTCACAACACGTGTATGAATGAACGTCAATAACTATAGAGGAGAATTTCGACTATTTAAGAGTTTTCGTAATAAAAATAAGTATATTTTTTTTGTTGAGGTCAGAAAAAAATATATTTTTTAAGGGGTCAGAGAGGGGTGTTATAATTTTATTCTGTCTGTCTGTCTGTCTGTCTGTGGCATCGTAGAGCCCAAACGGCTGAACCGAGTTTCGTTTAGGTTTTTTTTGTATCATAGATAATTTCAGGCCGAGTATTCTTAGCCAAGTCTGGTGAAGATCTGATCAGCGGTTTGAAGATGATCAGCTCTTGAATAATGGATGAGAGGATCTAACTAGCTTCCCTATGTCCGATCGATTTGAAATTTGGTACCATGTTACATCTATGATATAGAAAGTATTTGGTATGGTAACCATGACCTGATCTGCCGTTTGAAGATGATCAGCTCTTGAATAATGGATGAGAGGATCTAACTAGCTTCCTTATGTCCGATCGAGTTGAAATTTGGTACCATGTTACATCTATAATATTGAAAGTATATGTTAAGGTAACCATGACCTGATCTGCCGTTTGAAGATGATCAGCTCTTGAATAATGGATGAGAGGATCTAACTAGCTTCCCCATGTCCGATCGATTCGAAATTTGGTACCATGTTACATCTGTGATATAGAAAGTATTTGGTATGGTAACCATGACCTGATCTGCCGTTTGAAGATGATCAGCTCTTGAATAATGGATGAGAGGATCTAACTAGCTTCCTTATGTCCGATCGAGTTGAAATTTGGTACCATGTTACATCTATGATATTGAAAGTATATGTTAAGGTAACCATGACCTGATCTGCCGTTTGAAGATGATCAGCTCTTGAATAATGGATAAGAGGATCTAACTAGCTTCCTTATGTCCGATCGAGTTGAAATTTGGTACCATGTTACATCTATGATATAGAAAGTATTTGGTAAGGTAACCATGACCTGATCTGCCGTTTGAAGATGATCAGCTCTTGAATAATGGATGAGAGGATCTAACTAGCTTCCTTATGTCCGATCGAGTTGAAATTTGGTACCATGTTTCATCTATGATATAGAAAGTATTTGGTAAGGTAACCATGACCTGATCTGCCGTTTGAACATGATCAGCTCTTGAATAATGGATGAGAGGATCTAACTAGTATCCTTATGTCCGATCGAGTTGAAATTTGGTACCATGTTACATCTATGATATTGAAAGTATATGTTAAGGTAACCATGACCTGATCTGCCGTTTGAAGATGATCAGCTCTTGAATAATGGATAAGAGGATCTAACTAGCTTCCTTATGTCCGATCGAGTTGAAATTTGGTACCATGTTACATCTATGATATAGAAAGTATTTGGTAAGGTAACCATGACCTGATCTGCCGTTTGAAGATGATCAGCTCTTGAATAATGGATGAGAGGATCTAACTAGCTTCCTTATGTCCGATCGAGTTGAAATTTGGTACCATGTTTCATCTATGATATAGAAAGTATTTGGTAAGGTAACCATGACCTGATCTGCCGTTTGAACATGATCAGCTCTTGAATAATGGATGAGAGGATCTAACTAGTATCCTTATGTCCGATCGAGTTGAAATTTGGTACCATGTTACATCTATGATATAGAAAGTATTTGGTAAGGTAACCATGACCTGATCTGCCGTTTGAAGATGTTCAGCTCTTGAATAATGGATGAGAGGATCTAACTAGCTTCCTTATGTCCGATCGATTTGAAATTTGATACCATGTTACATCTATGATATAGAAAGTATATGGTGAGGTTACTATTACCTAATCAGCCGTTTGAAGATGATCAGCTCTTGAATAATGGATGAGAGGATCTAACTAGCTTCCTTACGTACGATCGAGTTGAAATTTGGTACCATGTTACATCTATGATATTGAAAGTATATGTTAAGGTAACCATGACCTGCTCTGCCGTTTGATGATGATCAGCTCTTAAATAATGGATGAGAGGATCTAACTAGCTTCCTTATGTCCGATCGATTTGAAATTTAGTTCCATGCTACATCTATGATATAGGAAGTATATGGTGAGGTAACCATTACCTGATCCGCCGTTTGAAGATGATCAGCTCTTGAATGATGGATGAGAGGATCTAACTAGCTTCCTTATGTTCTATCAATTAAAAATTTGGTACAGTGTTACTTCAATGATATTGAAAGTATATGTTAAGGTAACCATGATATTTTTAAGATGATTAGCTCTAGTTCTACTTAGGTTGATGAGGGGTCTGACTGGGTCGGGGGTTTTTAAATTTTTAAATTTGAGTTTTGATGTTTTGTTGATTTATCATGGTTACCGTAACATATACTTTCAATATCATTGAAGTAACACTGTACCAAATTTTTAATTGATAGGACAAATTGAAGGTAGTTAGTAGTAGTTAATTATTCAAGAGCTGATCATCTTCAAACGGCAGATCAGGTAATGTTTACCTTAAAATATACTTTCAATATCATAGATGTCACATGGTACCAAATTTCAACTCGAACGGACATAAAGAAGCTAGTTAGATCCTCTCATCCATTATTCAAGAGCTGATCATCTTCAAACGGCTGATCAGGTAATGGTTACCTTACCATATACTTTCTATATCATAGATGTAACATGGTACCGAATTTAAAACCGATCGGACATAAGGAAGCTAGTTAGATCCTCTCATCCATTATTCAAAAGCTGATCATCTTCAAACGGCAGATCAGGTCATGGTTACCTTAAAATATACTTTCAATATCATAGCTGTAACATAGTACCAAATTTCAACTCGATCTGACCTAAGGAAGCTAGTAAGATCCTCTCATCCATTATTCAAGAGTTGATCATCTTCAAACGGCTGATCAGGTAATGGTTACCTTACCAACCATATACTTTCTATATCATAGATGTAACATGGTACCAAATTTCAAATCGATCGGACATAAGGAAGCTAGTTAGATCCTCTCATCCATTATTTAAGAGCTGAGCATCTTCAAACGGCAGATCAGGTCATGGTTGCCTTACCAAATACTTTCTATAACAAAGATGTAACATGGTACCAAATTTCAAATCGATCAGACATAAGGAAGCTAGTTAGATCCTCTCATCCATTATTCAAGAGCTGATCATCTTCAAACCGCTGATCAGATCTTCATCAGACATGGCTAAGAACACTCGGCCTGAAATTATCTATGATACAAAAAAAACTAAACGAAAATCGGTTCAGCCGTTTGGGCTCTACGATGCCACAGACAGATACACAGACAGACAGACAGACACACGTTAAAATTATAACACCCCTCTCTGAATTTTTCGTTCGGGGGTTAAAAATTTACTTATACTTAAGAATGATCAGCCACAGTTCAGGTTATACCCTGCCTAGCACTCTAATCCCTTGCAATACAGTTTATTTTACTTTTAAATAGGGTAACCTGATCTGTGGCCGACTGACCCTTAGTTTTACAAACATTGTAGTTACAAATAAGTAATTTTGCCTGCCCTCTTGATTTGAGCTTCGAACGAACACCACATTCTAACTGAGACAGACGAGCGCCCCCCCGCCCGAGCGAAGCGCACACAATAATCGTGGGCGCAGTATCTATTTCGCTTTACTTGAACATCTGTCTCACTTGTGCAACGTTGCCGTTCTGCAGTATCGGTCTAAAAGTTTACGGCAAATGTTGCTCATAAATGATTTATATAGATCAACAAAGCATTATTATGTTGTAAAAAAAAAGCCGTTTCAGGATCAACAACTGCCGTGCCAGTTGGTGTCAAGGTAGCGACTTTTCTGTAGGCTTGGGTAGTGCGTTACAAGTCGGTGAATAAATGTAAATCAAAAATAAAACGATACCCGCAATAATTCCCTAGTAAACTGCGGACAAAGGTGGATCAACATTTAACGCGTATTTCAGCCTGATCAACAACGGCCGAAGGGAGGACAATATATATATATATATATATATATATATATATATATATATATATATATATATATATATATTTTAATCCTATTATATACCGAACACTTAAAAGAAATATTTAATCAATTTGGTGAAGTCATTTGAAAGTTATCCGCGCACAAACATTTCGTTGAATAATTTTTGTTAAAAAAGATTTATTTTTTAGATACTAGGTAACATATCAACAATATACATAGACGGCCATAGAATAACGAAACTGGGCAAAGATATTTTTGCCGGAAGCGAAGCTGCGGGTAAACTGGAGAAACTACATATTGCTAATGGACTAATAAGTGATATTGCACCGGAGGCTTTTCAGGTAATTGTGGCTTTGACTGTACTTTTTAAAATCATCATTATATTTTCAGCCAAAAGAGGTCCACAGTTGGAGAAATACCTTCCCCATACATCACCACAACGACCGGTATTGTCACACCCTCATCCAGTGAACTCCCGCATCTTTTTTAATACTTTTAAGTAATACGAGCTTTCCCGGCTTACTTCGTTGCGCTATAGAATATAAGATACTACAAAAGACTTGGCTTTATAGACTATGTTCTTTGGACTACCCAGAATGGCCGAATTAAAAATAAACAACAACAACAAACCACCTGTCAAAATATGTAAACAACGGAAAAAATATTGCACCTTGGGTTACATTATTCGAGTTTAGGTAAGGATCCCCAATTTTTTTGAAAATCTAATATAGCCTATGACACTCGGGGTTAATGTAGCTTCCTACCAGTGAAATAATTTTTCAAATCGGTTCAGTATTTCCGGAGCCTATTCGTTACAAACAAACAAACAAATCTTTCCTCTTTATAATATTGGTATAGATGATAAATAAAAATAACTCATTCACTTCACTGCTGCGAATTTTAATTTTAGGTTTTGTATTTTTAACCGACTTCAAATTAAAAAAAATGGGAGTTCAGTTTGATCTGTATGTATGTTTGTCCGCGATCATCGCGCGGTTGGCTGAACCGATTTCGATGCAGTTTTCAGAAAAGTATTTTTTACATTGGTTTTAGTACCTATTCTAACTGACTTCGAAAAAGAGTAAGTTCTCAGATTATGTTTGTGTCAGCTCATTGAAGGCGGGTCTCTTTTTGTAAAAAAGAAATTATAATGTGTCTTGCTTTCTTTACATACATACATACATAATCTCACGCCTTTTGTTCCCCGAAGGGTTAGGCAGAGGCACCAGCTTGAGAGCCGGACCCACGTTTAGCCGAGTTTATGCTTAATTACCAACGTGACAAGGGGCCAGCTTGTCGCCGCGGCTACAGCGACCACTACTGCGGCCGGGACCAACGGCTTAACGTGCCTTCCGAAGCACGGAATCATCTATCTTTGCTTTCTTTCTATTAATTAAACAAATATTAAAATTACAGACTCTCAAGAAATTAAAAACGTTAGATCTACATGGTAATAGATTAGTAACTTTGAAGAAAAATCAATTCAAAGGTCTCCGCGACGCAGAAGTATTAGATTTGAGGTAAGAAATAAATAAAAAGAAAATAGTTTTAAAATGTTTATAAAAACTTGAAGAATAAAGGTAGCTTCCGTGATACAGTTGGTAGTGAGTGATACGGACCCGGGAGCACCGGTCCGGGTTCTATTTCCGGCGAGAAGTGGTAACTCTCGCTATGGCGCGAAATTCAAATTTTTCCGTGTTTTTTATTTAGTCTGGCGAAAGTATACATTTTTAATAAAGTTTAAATGAATTCGCGTATGTAAAAAACCATCTCCCATATTGCAATACAACGTTTTTGGAAGACAGACCTACAGATTTTGTGTCTAAGGGGTAAAAGGCCAAAAACAAGTTCCTTGAATTTATTTATTTATTTATTTATTTATTATTAAGGTGACACAACATAATACAGTTTATAAAAGTAAACACCATAAGAACTAGAAAACATTTGAACTAAACTGCATTACAAAAGGTGCACACACAAAAGCAATATTTGTTTTAGAGTAGAAAAAAATAATAATATATGTAACATAATAAAAGCCAACCTACGTACGTGCATATATATATATATATATCATATATACACAAAATCGGTAACTCTGTATAACAAAAACGATATATCACAATGTGGGAAATAGGTTTTTACATAAGCGAATTCATTTAAACTTTATTAAAAATGAATACTTTCGCCAAAATAATTAAAAAACGTGAAAAAATTTGAATTTCGCGCCATAGCGAGAGTTACCGCCTGATGAATATTGATTTCATTTATCGAATTCCCGGTCTGGCTGTATCTTTTCGTATTTCTATGTGTTTCGGGCACCCCTTAGGCAGTTGTCCCACCAACGACGAGAAAACGACTAACTATCCGCTATTTTCTCGCTCAAGAAACGTACAATAGATATACTTTCTGTGTGAACAAAAGAGATGCATATACAAACAGTTGATCGCTGACTGTTCTCACTGCCGGCGAGCACTCGCTTCACTAGTTTGTTTAGTTTTCACACACAAATATCGGAACTACGCACTCGCTCCCCGCGTCTCGCTAACTCGTTTCTAGTTCTAGCTCTACTCGTTACTCGTTAATCGTTGCCGGTGAGACAAGTGCCTTATACAGGTTCTTTCTTAGAATAAGGTGGCTTTGGGTTACTACCTGTAATAATTATACTGGTACAGTGGCGGACTAGGAGGCCGTAACAGATTTGTCTATGGTTGCGTCAGAAAAACCGGAAGTGTTACGCCGACCGTGTCCGCCACTGTACCTACAGCTTGGTACAGATATCTAGAAAATAATGGGGGCGCCACTTTGTATGTGGAGTAAGAAACATTTATTCATTATCTCAGTAAATAAAATAATTTAAGTCAAAATCTAAAATCAACAAATTCATGATCTGTTTCTTTAGAGGAACAAAATTATAAACAGATTGTTACTAAAAGTGGCCACTTTTAGCAACACTTTGTAGCTTTCTTTGGTCTTTAACCTAAAAGCTATAAAATCGTGCTCTAAAAATACTAGACTACATTATCTAGTGTCATACTGCGCCCGATTTTTGATATTTGCCTTAGTTTAGAAAATATTAATTTTTTTCGGGAATGGCTCTAGCATCGCTGTAAACTGACTCTTAAATGTTCGTTGAAGTCCAAGGATGTTTTTTACGGCGAGAAAAATTTGAATAGTTACCGGGAAAACAACATAGTAATAGGTTAGGCGGTACGAATTTCGCTGAGTCGACTAGTTGTTTATAAATTTTCAGGATAACCTTTTTTTTTTCAGTTACAACAATTTAACTAAACTTGATGGGTCACACATTGGTGATCTTACAAAACTTGGATGGTGCAATGCAAGTCACAATAATTTAGGAGATATACCGAGGTAAATTGACACACAAGTAAATATACAAACCAGTATATGTTCGCCTTCTTACTCTGTTCCTTCCGGTGCGCGGTTGCCAGTGTCTAAAAAAATCTGTAAATTTGTTGATTAAATATATATTATAAATTGACTGCTCCGTGGCTCAGTTGGCAGTGGATGTGGACTGAGTAAGCGTGTGCACCTGGGTTCGATTTCCGGGTGCGGCGAATATTGATATGATGAATATCGATGTTGGTTTCCGGTCTGGGTGTAATGTTCGTCTCTGTGAGTGTTTCGGGTACCCTTGATACAGATTCTTCCTAGTTAGGGGCTCTGAGTGTGATGTGTTATTATTATTATTATGTTTCTCAATACTCTTTGGTATCACGGGATGGAGCCCGGCCCTTTGACAGGCGAGCGTGGGGACTGGGGACGAATCCAACTCGCAGAGGCCCTTTCTAGTGTTATTATTTTTATTAATTCTGTAATTAGAATTTTTGTTTTTTTTTTCAGAGGCATGTTTGCAAGGAATACAGTAATAAAAGTGGTGCATTTGGATAATAATAAGATTAAGAAATTGGACACGAACAGTTTTCGTGGAATGAGGTTTTTGAGGTTTGTAAAATATTTAAAAAAAAAATGTTTTTTTTTTGACCGATTTAGTCCAAAATTCCAAATAAAACAAGCTGATAGTCCAAATGGGTCAAACTTAAAACTAGTTCCACATGGGTCAAACTAAAGACAAATGGCAAGATTTACTAAAAATATAAGAAAACTCTATACATATGAATTAAATGATAAATCACTTTTCACACAATTCGATTCCCAGCAGGGTCAAATATTGTTATGATTGATATTGATGCTATTTTACTCGATCTGGGTGTGTTCGGGTACGTTAGATCCAGGTTCTACCTAGTTAGGGGCTCCGAGTGTGATCCATTATGAATTTATGATTCACTAGTCGACCCGGCGAACTTCGTACCGCCTTATCTATTCCTATTTTGTGCATGTTTTATACATATAAACCTTCCAATTGAATCACTCTATCTTTTAAACAAAACCGCGTCAAAATTAGTTTCATAGTTTCAAAGATTTAAACATACATAGGGACAGACGCGGGAAGCGACTTTATTTTATACTATGTACTAGAGGCTGCCCCGCGGTTGCACTCGCGCAGATTTCTCATAAACACAAAAATTCAGTTTTTTCCCGTCCCCATGGGAATTTCGGAAAATCCTTTCTTAGTGCTCCCCTACACTCCCTAAGGAACCTACATGCAAAATTTCAGCCTCGGCTCTGCGTTGTCTGTCAGTCAGTCAGTCAGTCAGTAACGGAAGAGTTTTATATATATTGATTGATTTACTTATTTACAGACGCCTCTACCTTCAAGATAATATCATATCAGAAGTAGGAAGGGGTACCTTTGCAGCCGTAACTAGGATAGGTACAGTCGACTTGGCAAGGAACAGGATAACAACAGTCGACTACCAAATGTTCCAGTTGGTTAAATACGCTGAGGTAAGTGGGCGAGGCGACCGAGCACCGGGAGACGCAGAGTAGGTAGGCCCCCACTAGGTGGTAAGATGACTTAGTGAAATCTGCGGGAGTGCACTGGATTAGGGTCGCTCATGACTGGTCGGTGTGGCGATTTATGGGGGAGGCGTGTGTGGTTTTTACTCGCCAATGGGCGAGTAAAAAAACAAGAATGCTGGGCAGTCAAAAGAACATAGTCTATAGAGCCAAGTCTTTAGTAGTATCTTATATTCTATGGCGTAACGAAGTAAGCCGGGACAGCTCGTATATTATAATTTTGTATAATACCATCACCCCATCTCCTGTTGTCTCCCAAAATCCAAATTTAATCTAAGTATTTCAAGCGGTTTGGACTCTAATTCCCTTATTTCTCTATATTCCTTGCCTAATTCCTGTAGAAATTTCCTGTTAGGAATCTATAGTGATGTACGACACCCCATCTCCTCCCACGGGTGTCGTAAAAGGCGACTAAGGGAACAGCCGAAGGACGGGCAGCAGCGTCCTTCGTTTAAATACTTGAAGAGCCACACTGCGATCGCCAACCCGCCTGCCAAGCGTGGCGATTGTGGCAAAAGTCTTCAAAAAAACCTTTCCTTTTGGCTATCAGTTGGTAGGACTACCAATGTCAAACACAGTATGTCTTTCTTACTGTTGTGATGATGATAGATTTTTTAATAATTTTTTGCCCAATCCGCTCGCAAAGGTGACTTTTTGAATAGTCCTAACTGTAGTCCTAAAGTGTCTGTTTTTTGTGTTTCCGGTCTGCAGCCGGAAATTATGATGTTTTTTTTTTGTTTTCGTTGGTCGAATTCAAAAACTACTGTTGCTATTATAAAAGCATTTTCCTACTTCCATCATTCAAAGTCAAGTCAAATTCTTTATTCAATATAGGATACA
The DNA here is from genome assembly GCA_951802225.1 of Euspilapteryx auroguttella. NCBI lineage: Eukaryota > Metazoa > Arthropoda > Insecta > Lepidoptera > Gracillariidae > Euspilapteryx > Euspilapteryx auroguttella. Next base: position 4,824,942 of record OX637667.1, read on the forward strand.
AGATATCACTTATTGAAAGTCAATTAGACTACATCTAATCTAATTGCTATTGATACCTTATTTGGTAAAGTATCCTATACTGTGAGAGGCAAGGTAGTTCAGGGTGCCCACCAATTGGCTCAGGTAAACAAATGTGTGCCTTGCCTTACGACAATGGTCGCCTGGAGAGGCCCCCAAACGAGCCCTCCTCTGTCAAATGATTCTACTCCCTTTCGCAATGATTTTACAGCGTAGAGAAGAAAGGGGTAACAAACTCTACTTTACAATTTATCTCTCTCTTTTTTTTTTCCTTTTGTTTTGTGATATTACAATACAATTAGGTGACAATACAATGAATATTATACAGATTTGGCCAGGCGAATCAAGTATTAATGGAAATTCATAATTCCCGGCAGCAGACCGGTAACCTGCCGGAAACACAATAAAAAAATAACTGTACGACTAGACTTTAAAAGTCACATTTTCGAGCGGATGGACTTAAAACTACTATTATTTCCTATTCCAGATAATAAATCTAGCAGAAAATCTTATAACAAAGATTGAATCTCAAGCCTTCACGGATCTATACGCAGCTACAGTCAACATTTCACACAACAAAATAAACACTATTGAGGCAAACTCTTTCATAAACTGCAACAATTTGACTTTACTAGATTTAAGTTACAATAACTTAACTGAGATTCATAAAAACGCTTTCGACGCGAACACTTATGCGTTTGAACTTAAAGTAACGCATAATAACTTCACGAGTTTAAGTCAGGTAAGTTGTTTCGTTAGTTGCGACCGCGCAACGGAAGATGCAGAGTAGGCAGATCCTCGACAAGGTTGACGGTGTGTGGAAGTGTTTCAAACACCCTAGATACAAGTGCTACCTAGTTAGGGGCTCTGGGCCCTTAGTCTCATCGCGCAAAACGTAACTATCGAATAAAAGTAGAGTAGAAACAGTACGTTAATCGCAAGAAAATACACATTTGGTAGTCTTGTAATCAATTTTGCTATAACTATAGCAGTAGTATCGCAATAGATTGGAATTGACCAAAAAGGGTAGTCTGCTCCATAATAAGATAATGTTATGATTAGGTTCGACTGACTTTATATATGTCAATAATGATTGATATTAAGTGACAGTTGCGTAGTGCAATTTCGCTATTTAGGTAGGATTCACTATTTAGGTAAAAAAAAAACAGATTATTCTATAGCTTGCTATTCATATTCTATTGCTATACTATAATGATCGATCAAGTTACGAGACTCGCAATTTTTGACACAATCGTAATAGAGTAATAGTAGAATAATAATAGAATAGAAGTATAATCGTAAGTTTAAGAGACTAGAGTCCCTGAGTGTGATAAGTTATTAAATAGTTGTTGCCTTTCATATCCAATTTTCCCGTTCTCTTGGCATTTTCGGAATAAAAATAGTCAAAAATGATTTATTCAATATAGGATACAAGATATCACTTATTGAAAGTCAATTAGACTACTTATAATCTAATCGCTATTGATACCTTATTTGGTAAAGTATCCTATCCTGCTCTAGGCGAGGTAGTTCAGGGTGCCACCAAGCGGCTCTTGCCATACAACAATGGTCGCCTGGAGACGCCCCCAAAATTAGCCTATGTTCTTTCACAGGTTCTAGCTAGACTATCTCTGTACCAAATTTCAGTTAAATCGGTTCTGTAGTTTAGGCGTGATTGCGTAACACACAGACAGACAAACATACAGAGTTACTTTAGCAATCATATTATTAAGTACTTAAGGATTTAAAAAAGTATTTGCTTGATGCGCAGATGTATGAAGCGGGTATCGTCATATAGGTAGTTTCTTTTTCATTTAAACAGCTGAGACTTAGTACTTTGTGCTTTTAATATATTTAATTTTATTGCATTATTCAATCCTGCTTTTATCTGTTCTCGTTTCCATTTTGTTAAATATTAATTATGTTTTAAGTTTATATAAATCTTACTTTCACTCAATTTATTTATGTAATCTATTTTTTGTAATCGACGAACGAACCTAATTCTTCGGTGTTGGCGGAAGAACAGCGCCTTGGTTTCGGCCATGGCATATGCTGAGTCAATACTCCGTTTTAACGAATATATTAGCTCAACTTTGTATTAGGTATTGTGGTAATAGGCAGGTGGACACTGGTTTTTATTATTTTTATTTTATTTTTACTTGTTCTATGTTATACGTCTACCTCCTAACTTTTAATTCGTTAAATAAATGTATATTCTTTCTTTCTTTCTTTCTTTTTCTTTGATTTCGAGTAATGTGGACTAAGATGCGTGTGCACCTGGGTTCGATTCCCGGCGGGGCGAACATTGTTATGATGAATATCGATGTTTGTTTCCCAGTCTGGGTGTAATGTTCGTCTCTGTATATTTTTCGGGCACCCTAAATACAGGTTCTACCTAGATAGGGGCTCTGATTGTGATGCGTTGTTATTATTATTACTATTATTTTACAGGTGCCAATAAATAATATGACAGGTCTGGCGATACTGAACGCTACATACAACTCCATACAAATAGTACCGAAGGGATCAATACCGAAACTGTATGAGTTACACACAGTAGATCTGTCGCATAACAATTTGAAGGAAATTTTCAATGGTATATTCCAGAGTTTGTTTTCTTTAAGGTAATAGTAATGTTTATTATTTATTTTCTTCTTTTATCTATATTAACTAGAGGCTGCCCCGCGGTTTTTCCCGCGCAGATTTCTCATAAACACAAAAATCACGTTTTTTTCCCGTTCCCGCGGGAATATCGGGAAATCCCTTCTTAGTGCTCACCTACACTCCTTAAGGAACCTACATGCAAAATTTTAAGCCCGCTACGCCCAGTAGTTTCGGCTCTGCGTTGTCTGTCAGTAAGTCAGTCAGTCAGTCAGTAACGGAAGAGTTTTATATATATTGATTAATTACATCATGGTTCCAAATCTCTAAAAACTTCATAAACATATGGGTCAAAATATCTAAATTGCATAAAGCTATGGGTCAAAATCTTATTTCTTTAATCGAGATATGGGCCCAGGGGGCCAAGTTATTTAACTAAAAACGAGTGACTCGTAATTGTCTTGTTAGCGATTTCGTTAACCATTGCCGCTTTAACAAAGGTAATTTCTGTTGCACGCTCAAAGAAAACAGCAATGGTCAACTAAGTCGCTAACAAGACAATTACGAGTCACTCGTTTTTAGTTAAGAAACTTGGCCCCCAGATATCTAAAATTGCATTGATCTATGGGTCAAAATATTAAATCTTTCATCGAGCCCATAGCCAAGATATCTAAAATTTTATCTAGCTATGGGTCAAAATATCCTTAAAATTCATCAAGATGTGAGTCAAAATATATCTCAGTCTCAAAATATACCGACAAAACAATACAATTTTTTTTTTGAGATTGCGTCCCAAGTTCCTTATAGAAAGTTGTTAGGTATGGTGAGCTGGATTACTCCTTTAACTCATAAGTCTTTTTTTAGATACCTGGACCTATCCTACAACTCATTAGAACAACTAAAGCCCGGTACATTCGGCACAATACACACGTTGCTTCATTTGGATCTGTCACATAATAAGTTGCGAACTGTACCGCGATCGGCTTTGACTAAACTTTCCTCCTGTAGAACTATGGTTCTGAGGAATAATATGATTGATAAATTGTTTCAAATACCTCCTGCTACTAGGTGAGTTAAGAGCCAGTTTACAGCGATGCTAGCGCCATTCGCGAAAAAAATTAATATCTTCTATACTAAGACAAATCAAAAATGTGGCACAGTATGACACTAGATAATGTAGCCTAGTATTTTTTAGGGCACTGTTGTATATGTCGTAGTAAGATTTGATAATTAGGTTTTTTTGCAAAAAAAACTAGGGATTTTGCGAAAACATGGAAAATTTGAAATAAGCATTACTTTTTTTTTCAGCATCCTGACATAAAGCAGTTTTTTTTGCAAAAAACCTAGTATAATTGAAAACTTTGAAACCTTCCTTTAATCTGATTGGCTAGATGATTGCTTGCTGGTAAACTCTTATTCTGATTGGTTCGTTAAAATATCCTTTGACGCTACAGAGACATATACCCCTTTACCACAAAAAAGTGAGACCGGTCTAAAATCGCCAATTTGTATGACGAACTAGTGATTTAAACCTAGTCTAATGATTTAGACCCGGTTTAACTCTTTTTGTGGTAGAGCCGATAGATTCTAAGTTAAAGACCAAAGAAATCTACAAAGTGTTGTTCAAATTCAAATTCAAATTTATTTATTTACGAACACGTATATATCTTACAAAAATCTGAGTTTGACCTTTATGTATGTTTGTCCGGCATTATATCGTGTTTGTCTAAACCAATTTTCATGCTGCCCCCGCAGCACGACGGACTATTTGTCGAATCTAACTGTCACTTTTAATCGCTTTTGACATTTCAATGCGGGAAAATGTATGGAGACGATCGACAAAAGTGACAGATAGATACGACAAAGTCGACAAATTTTCGTCATGTTACCACTGCAGTTTTCGAATAGCTTTTCTTACATTTACGGACAATTGGTCGAATTTGTCTTATCTATCTGTCACTTTGTCGACTGCTCCGTGGCTCACTTGGCAGTGCTGTGGACTGAGTAAGCGTGAGCACCCGGGTTCGATTCCTGGGCGGGGCGAATATTGATATGATGAATATCGATATTTGTTTCCGGTCTGGGTGTGATGTACGTCTCTGTGTGTGTTTCGGGCGCCCTAGATACAAGTTCTTCCTAGTTAGGGGCTCTGAGTGTGGTGTGTTATTATTATGATTATTACTTTTGTCGATCATCTCCATACATTTTCCAACATTGAAATGTCAAAAGCGATTAAAAGTGACAGTTAGATTCGACAAATGGTCCGTCATGCTGCGGGGGCAGGAGAAGGTTTTGGTAACTATTTTAACCGACTACGAAAAAGAGGAAGTATCAGTGCATGTGCCAGTTTATTGAAGCGGGTCCTTTTTTAACCGAATTCAAAAAAGGAGGTTATCAGTTTGACCTGTATGTATGTATATATGTCCGCGAATATCTCGAGTTTGGCTGAACCGATTTTGATGCGGTTTTCAGTAAGGTATTTGTTACATTCAGGAGAAGGTTTTAGTACCTATTTTAACCGACTTCAAAATAGAGAAAGTGCTCAGTTGATGTATCTGTCAGTTTATTGAAGGCGGGTTCCTTTTTTAACCGACTTCAAAAAAGGAGGTTATCAGTTTGACCTGTATGTATGTTATGTATGTATGTTTGTATGTATGTTTGTCCGCGAATATCTCGAGTTTGGCTGAACCGATTTTGATGCGGGTTTCACAGAAGTATTTGTTACATTCAGGAATAGGTTTTAGTACCTATTTTAACGGACTTCGAAATAGAGAAAGTACTCAGTTAATGTATGTGTCAGTTGATTGAAGGCGGGTTCCTTTTTTGTAAAAAAGAAATTATTATTTTAAAACGTAATTTTTTTTTAATAAATCCACTAGTCGACCCGGCGAACTTCGTACCGCCTAACCTTTTACTTTTTTGTGCGTGTATTGTACTTATAAACCTTTCTCTTGTATCACTCTATCTGTTAAACAAAACCGCATCAAAATCCGTTGCGTAGTTTTAAAGACATAAGCATACATAGGGACAGACTCGGGAAGCGACTTTATTTTATACTATGTATATATATATATATATTGATATCATTATTTGCCTGTTTAACTATTCCAGCGAACTAGACCTATCACAAAACAATATATCAGAGCTCCCATCAACAACATGGCCTCAGATGAACGCGCTCCTACGTCTCAACTTATCAACCAACCAACTTAAGGACAACCTTGATTCGGGAAGCTTTTTCAATCTTTTAGCTTTGCAAAGCTTGGATTTGTCTGGGAATGGGCTTTCGAAGACGCCTTGGGAAGCTCTCAATACTATGTCGAGTTTACAGTACTTGTATTTGCAGGTAAGTTCGGTTATCCATAGTTACTTATATTATAAACTAGCTCTCCCGGCGAACTTCGAATCGCGCCTTACATTTTATATCGAAAATTTTTATTTGGTTATTTTAATTTTAATACCTTCTCACTCATTTTTTAACCCCCGACCGAAAATTTAGAGAGGGGTGTTATAATTTTAACGTGTGTATCTGTCTGTCTGTCTGTCTGTGTATCTGTCTGTGGCATCGTAGAGCCCAAACGGCTGAACCGATTTTCGTTTAGTTTTTTTTTGTATCATAGATAATTTGAGGCCGAGTCTTCTTAGCCATGTCTGATGAATATCTGATCAGCGGTTTGAAGATGATCAGCTCTTGAATAATGGATGAGAGGATCTAACTAGCTTCCTTATGTCCGATCGGTTTGACATTTGGTACCATGTTACATCTATGATATCGAATGTATATTTTAAGTTAACCATGACCTGATCTGCCGTTTGAAGATGATCATCTCTTGAATAATGGATGAGAGGATCTAACTACCTTCCATTTGTCCTATCAATTAAAAATTTGGTACAGTGTTACTTCAATGATATTGAAAGTATATGTTAAGGTAACCATGATATTTTTAAGATGATTAGCTCTAGTTCTACTTAAGGTGATGAGGGGTCTGACTGGGTCGAGGGTTTTTAAATTTGATGATTATATTATCCATATTTTCACACCTTTTAACACTTCCCTGGACTACTACAAACATTTCAAGACCAACATCGGCTAAATCGGCCCGGCCCTTCTCGAGTTTTAGCGAGACTAACGAACCACGATTTATTTTTATATATATAGTAGAAGTAGATAGTAGACTAGTCGACCCGAAGAACTTCGTACCGCCTAACCTTTTACTATGTTGTACAGTGGCGGACACGATAGGCGTAACACTTCCGGTTTTTCTGTATTGCGAAATAGCTCTTGTTCTTTGGTAATACAGTCTAGGGCTGTCGAAACCAAAGACAAATCTGTTACGGCCTCCTAGTCCGCCACTGTACCTATTTTAAACTACCTACCTATAATCTACTCTTAGTATTTCCTTCTTCCGAGATATTAAAAAGGTGAACATCGAATTATATTATTTACAGCTCTAATTAAATTAATCAATTAAAAAAGAAACAATAAAATAAATCAATAATATGTCAATAATGCAACCGAGATTGACGTTTAACAGTAACTTTTTATTTTATTTTACAGAAAATCATTTATTTCAATCTCAGTACTTAAAAAACACTTTTTTTTAACCGACTTCAAAAAAGGAGGTTATCAGTTCGACCTGTATGTATGTTTGTATGTATGTATGTATGTATGTTTGTCCGCGATTATCTCCAGTTTGTCTGAACCGATCTTGATGCGGTTTTCAGATAAGTATTTGTTACATTCAGGAGAAGGTTTTAGTACCTATTTTACCGACTTCGATAAAGAGGAAGAGCTCAGTTAATGTATGTGTCAGTGTATTGAAGGCGGGTTCCTTTTTTGTAAAAAATAATTTATTATTATCTTTACTTTTTTAGGACAACAATTTGACATCACTGACGAAATCAGCTTTCGGCAATTTGCCGACAATATTTCACGTGGACCTGTCAAACAATCAGATTGAATCAATCAGTCCTATGTCTTTCTTGGGGCTTCAACAATTGTTACATTTGTCCCTAAGTAGGAACAGACTTGAAAATATACCTAACGAGGCGTTCAAATCACTTGTCGCTTTAAGGTAAGTTGATTCAAAGACAAATGTCAAAAATTATTTATCATCAATATACTGGGTGTTGGATTATTGTTTTAACGTTGGTTCGGAAACCACGTGTTTTGTTAGCGGGCTTTAAAACAATAATCCAATAAACTTACAATAACCGTACAACGTTGCCGGGCTTTATGCCCACCCTTTTAATCTAATTTGTGAACTTGACATTGGTAAAATACTCCACTGAAGTGGAGTCAAGTCCATTAAATTAAAATAATAATAATAATACTGGGTGTTTCTGACAAGGCGGTAATGAATCAAAGGAGAGCTTCAGCTCACCATACCTAGCAACTTTCCCAAAGCAACATGGGTCGAAATCTCAAAACAAAAATCAGCCGTCCCGTACATTGACCCGTCACCTCTTGAATCACTCTATCTATTTAAAAAGACCGCATCAAAATCCGTTGCATAGTTTTAAAGATATAAGCATACTTAGGGACAGACGCGGGAAGCGACTTTGTTTTATACTATGTATTGATTGTTTGATGATTGATATTGATAACAATAAATAACACATCACACTCAGAGCCCCTAACTAGGAAGAACCTGTATCTAGGGTTCCCGAAACATATACAGAGACGAATATACAACCAGACCGGGAAATGATCGAACCAATGTATGGAACAGCTGTTTTTTTTTTAATTTCGACCTATGTTGCTTTGGGAAAGTTGTTAGTTATGGTGAGCAGAAGCCCTCCTTTTATTTATTACCGCCTTGTCAGAAACACCCTGTATATAAAACTCTTCCGTTACTGACTGACAGACAACGCAGAGCCGAAACTACTGGGCGTAGAAAGCTGAAAATTGGCACGTGGGTTCCTTGAAGAGTGTAGGGGAGCACTAAGGAATGAATTCCCGAAATTCCTATGGGAACGGTAAAAAACGGGAATATCATCATCTCAGTCGAAAGACGTCCACTGCTGGACATAGGCCTCCCCCACAACGCCACAACGGCCGGTCTTGAGCGAGCCTCGCCCAGTGTACTCCCGCAGCCTTCACCAGGTCTTCTGACGACACTGTAAAGGGTCTGCCTACACTGCGTCTTCCGGTTCGCGGTCACCACTCGAGAACTTTTTGGTGTTTAAGTTTTTTTTTTTATATATTTTAGGAAATTGGATCTATCGCACAATATGTTACAGAGGATAGATAACAAAACGAATGGTTTACTAGACGACTGTCTTTCGTTGGAAATGGTAAGTTCTACACTCTTGTAATGTCCTAACTTTATTTTTCCCTGATAATTGGTTTTGAGCTTAAAATATTATTGTAAAATCCAATAATGGGCATGACTCTTAGCGTGTTTCCTCAAGAGGCGATATCGGTCGTGCGATATGGGTTCGACAGCCAATCAGGCAGGCTTCGTCGATGTACGAGCGATCTCATTGGCTGTCGAGCCCCTATCGCACGGCCGATATCGCCTCTTGAGGAAACACGCTTAGGTGTGCCGCCATCTTGGAAATAAAACAATAATAATAACACATCACACTCAGGGCCCCTAACTAAGAAGAACCTGTATCTAGGGTGCCCGAAACACACACAGAGACGAACATCACACCCAGACCGGAAACAAACATCGATATTCATCATATCAATATTCGCCCCGCCGGGAATCGAACCCAGGTGCACACGCGTCTCAGTCCACATCACTGCCAACTGAGCCACGGAGCAGTCAACAGCGTTGTATCGCATTGCTTGCAGCATATGCTGAGTCAGAGCCATTTTACTACCACGGCACTTACATTTATTGTCTGTGCTAGTAGTCTATTTCTCGATTTATATGTTTGCTATCGTTGTGTGTGTGAATATATGTATATTTATATTTCATATTTCTATGTCTATGTATATTTTCTTTCAGAAGAGTTCAGCCGAATTAAAAAAAAAAAAAACTCTTTTGTGCCGCACTATACGTACAGTGACGGTCTAGGTCGCCGTAACACTTCCGGTTTTTCTGTATTGCAAAATAGCTCTTGTTCTTTGTCAATACAGTCTAGGGCTGACGAAACCATAGACAGATCTGTTACACCCTCCTAGACCGCTTCTGTACTATGCATTTATTGTAAAAAAAATTTCAGATAGACCTAAGTAACAATAAATTCGAAGTGCTCACAAAAAAGATGTTCCCATCCAATCCATACATTCCATACAAGTTGTATGAGATCGATCTCAGTTACAACGAGATACCAGTACTGACGCACGATATAACGTTTGGAACGAAAAAGTTGAAGAAATTAAATGTATCCAACAATATTTTGAATGATATGCAAAATAGTAAGTTACTTACTATACTAGTCGACCCGGCGAAATTCGTACCGCTTAACCTATTCCTATTACTATGTTGTGCATGTATTATACTTTAAAACCTTACTCTTAAATCACGTTATCTTATAAAAAAAACCGCATCAAAATCCGTTGTTTTAAAGATTTAAGCATACATAGGGACAGACGCGGGAAGCGACTTTGTTTTATACTATGTATTGATTGATTGATTGATTGATTGAAGCCTATGTGCTATTCTGAATTTTTGATTTAAATTATTCTATAGCTTAAATATATGTTATAAAGGATAATATATGATTCTGATGGAGATTCAAACTTCAAACAAACAATCAAATCTTTCCTCTTTATATGAGTGAATGTGTGTAAAACCGTTTGGAGGCGGCAAAGAATACCCCCCCATCTCCTTTCACGGGTGTAGTAAAAGGCGACTAAGGGAACAGCCGAAGGACGGGCAGCAGCGTCCTTCGTTGAAATACTTGGAGAGCCACACTGCGATCGCCAACCCGCCTGCCAAGCGTGGCGATTACGGCCCCCATAATATTTGCCCTTGTGGGGACCTGTGGGGGAGGCCTATGTCCAACAGAAGATGTATTTTGGGTGAGATGATGATGATGATGATAAAGATTTGTCTGTTTATCTTTCAGATGTTCTAGGAAACCTAACTTCGTTGGAAATTGTTGATTTTTCCAACAATCAGTTGAGGAGCTTAGAATCTGGATTTTGTAAGTTTACTTAATTCTACCGATTAGGGGATATTAGGTATTCTGGGTTTACCTAATTGTCTAAAAGAAAGCAAATGCGACAAGATAAAAGTAAATTTTACCTTATCTGTATCAAATCAATATACAGGGTTTTTCTGACAAGGCGGTTATAATTCAAAGGAGGGATTATGCGCACCATACCTAACAATTTTCCCAAAGCAACATGGGTCGAAATCTCAAAAAAAAATCAGCTGTCCCGTACATTGACCCCGTCAGCTGATCGAACCAATGTATGGAACAGCTGTTATTTTTTTTGAGATTTCGACCCATGTTGCTTTGGGAAAGTTGTTAGTTATGGTGCGCATAATCCCTCCTTTGAATTATAACCGCCTTGTAAGAAACACTCAGTATATGAAACTCTTTCGTTACTGACTGACTGACTGACAGACAACGCAGAGCCGAAGCAACTGGGCGTAGCGGGCTGAAATTTTGCACATGGGTTCCTTGGAGCGTGTAGAGGAGCACCACGTTAAAATGAATTCCAATGGGAACGGGAGAAAACGGGATTTTTGTGTTTAAGAGAAATCTGCGCGGGTGATACCACAGGGCAGCCTCTAGTTAAAACAGTAAACAAAAGGCGACGACTTTAGCGCTTAACCCGATTTCTTCCAGGCAACTTGTTTTAATAAAGGAGAAAATACAAAGGAATGGCCGTGTATACATGTATAGAAGTGTGAAAAAGGGGGAAAAAATAGTAATAATATTTTTATTATAATTTTTCAGCGACATCAAAACTAAATTTTCCCGAAAACATAACAGAAATATATTTGCAACATAATAATCTGGTAAATTTACCCGTGGATTTGATATATCAGTCGAAATTGAAAAAATTTGACGTTAGAAATAATGAACTGAATTATTTTGAACCTAAATTGGTTCATAAGATTAGAGAAAATGGACTTACTGTGCTTTTCCAAGGTAATTATAAATTTATACATACTTGCAGAGCTGTCCCGGCGAACTTCGTATCGCCTTACAATTTTATAAAGAAACTAGTCGACCCGGCGAACTTTGTACCGTTACGCTAACTATTAGTATTTTTCGGCATGTATTATACTTATAAACCTTCCTCTTGATTTAATCTATCTATTTAAAAAAACCGTATCAAAATCCGTTGCTTAGTTTAAAAGATTTAAGCATACATAGGGACAGACCCGGGAAGGGACTTTGTTTTATACTATGTATTGATGATATTGATATTGATTATTGTTATTAGTTTGACCCACGTTTAACCCATTTGGCAAAGCCCTAAATAATTATTTCGATTACAGGAAACAGCCTAATATGCGATTGCAAAATAAGACCACTAAAGCATCTGATAGACCACATGACGAAACGCGAACTGAGTCTAAGAACATATGAGAACATAACCTGTTCTCAGTCCCCATTCGAGAACCAGAACGTTTTCGAAGTCGACGAGGAGAGGCTCGTCTGTTCTGGTGGTGAAAGTTCTCGTGGTGACAGTTTTAGTGGTGACAGTTCTGTCAATGACATTGTCAAAAGTGACAGTTACAAGTTTGATCTGGTTTCAGAACCGGATTTGGTTCTAAGGGATGTGCAATAGTAAGTATTTTTTAAGTGTCAAAAATGATTTATTCTATATAGGATACAAGATATCGCTTATTGAAAGTCAATTATGGTATTTAGTCTATGGTATTGATACCTTATTTGGTAAAGTAACGTTATATATTTATTTATACTTATTAATGCGTATAGTAGCAGTCTCATTCAACGTCACACTTTGGTCTATGGTCTCGTGCACACTAGACTGTAATACCAAATAACAAGAGCTTTTTTGCAATATAGTTAAACCTGAAGTGTAACGCTAAATGAGTCCGTGACTGTGCCTAGTTAGGGAAGGTTTTAGCCGTGTGGTGGGAGCATAGAATACACCCCCCATCTCCTCCCACGGGCGTCGTAAAAGGCGACTAAGGGAACAGCCGAAGGTCGGGCAGCAGCGTCCTTCGTTGAAATACTTGAAGAGCCACACTGCGATCGCCAACACGCCTGCCAAGCGTGGCGATTACTAGTAAGTCTAACGGGCCGTCGGTATGATCAGCGTCTTATCTGGGTCGTCTGCCGGCCCAGGTGCTGAGACGGTAACCTGATTGGCTCACTGGACGCCTAGGTGTGCTTACTGAGCCAAACAGGTTACCGTCTCAGCACCTGGGCCGACAGGCGACCCAGATAAGACGCTGATCATTCTGACGGCCCCTTAGACTTACTAGTAATCGCTACGCTTGGCAGGCGGATTGGCGGTTATGGCAGGTTATGATTTTCCATTCTGGACTGGCAAAGGAACTATGTTCCTTTGCCAGTCCAGAATTGGGCTTAAAACATTTATTTTTTATTTTACAGCGGTCAAGATTCCCTCTTTATAAACTGGTACGTATTAACGAATGAAGACTTGGCAGATTTCTACATTTACCTCAGAAACAACCAAAATAAAGTATTCTACTCCAACGACTTATCATACAACCTTCGCTCCCTAACAATTTCTATAAGCGACGAACTGAAAACCGCATTAAAAAGTGACCAGCCGATCGAGCTGTGTATTCAAGGGAAATTGAGCACAGATTCACCGAGAAAATGGTTCGAAAGTCAATGTCAAAAATTGCCGGGAAATTTTGCAAAATGGCCGAAAAAGTTGGTTCAAAATAGGAGATTGACTAAAAAAAGGACTTACTCTTGGTTTTCTAGTAGTGTTCTGGGACTGGTCAGCGATTCAATATTGATAACTCTTTGTATTTTTATTGGCGTCTGCTTTAGAAGATTGGCTGATTTTGAGTAGATACTTAAGAGCCAGTTTACAGCGATGCTAGCGCCATTCGCGAAAAATACTAATATTTTCTAAACTAAGGCAAATGTCAAAAATGTGGCACAGTATGACACTGTTGTATAGCTTTTGAATTAAAGACAAAATCTGTGTATAATTTTGTTCGAACTACTTTACTGTGCTCTAAAAATACTAAGCAAGATTATCTAGTGTCATACTGTGCCACATTTTTGATATTTGCCTTAGTTTACTACTACTTTGAAGAAGAATATTTTTTTTTCGAGAGTGGCGCTAGCAAACTGGCTCTTAATATGGTGCTGAGTTTTATATAATAATATAAGATGATAAGCAAAGTTCCTGAGTGGCGACCGCGCAACGGAAGACGCAGGGTAGACAGACCCCCCACAAGGTAGTCAGACGACCTGGGCCCCATTTAATATAACTTACAAGTCCACAATTGTGAAAAAAAGCTACATATTTGTAAGGTTTTTTTACAAGTGCTGTTTAATAAAACTTACAAATTGTAAAAATGTTACAGGTAAAAACCTCACAATTGTACCAATTACAAGTGCTGTTTAATAATACAAGTGCTGTTTAATAAAACTTACAATTTAACAATTTTACAGGTAACAATCTTACTATTACCTATTCCAATTACAAGTGCCGTTTAATAAAAGTTTTCAAGTTTAGAAAACCCCTGCAGATTTCTATGACAATTGTAGCTACAAGTTTATACGAAAATAAAAATTAATAAACTTGTTAACCCATAATAACACATCACACTCAGAGCCCCTAACTAGGAAGAACCTATATCTAGAGTGCCCGAAACACACACAGAGACGAACATTACACCCAGACCGGAAACAAACATCGATCGATATTCATCATATCAATATTCGCCCCGCCCGGGAATCGAACCAGGGTGCACACGCTTACTCAGTCCACAGCACTGCCAACTGAGTCACGGAGCAGTCAAATATTGGTCAAGTCAGATATTGGTCCTTAGTAATTTTTAAGTATTTCAAATAGTATTCTTAAAACAAACAGTACAGTTGTAGTACTTCAAACAGTCTAAACCTATAAATACTGCTTTACCTACTACTCATACTTTTTTTCCCAAAAAAATCACTTATAGATTGATGCACTAAATTGTAAATATCTGACACATGACGATCCACCTGTAGAAATTTTACTACAATTTACAAATATGTAAACTTTTTATTACAATTGTGCGTTCAATAAAGCTGTTTTCTTTACAAATATGTAAGTTTTCACCTGTAAGAAGAAAACCTTTATTAAACAGAGAATTGTAAAATTGTAGCTACAATTCTACAATTTGTAAATTTTCTACAATTGTAAACTTGTAACTCGTTTTTTTTATTAAACAAAAAAATGTAAATTGTAGCCTGTAAATTACAATTACAATTCTACAATTTGTAAGTTATATTAAATAGGCCCCTGGTGAAAGCTGCGGGAGTACACTGGATAGGGATTGCTCAAGACCGGTCGCTGTGGCGTTCTGTGGGGGAGGCATATGTCCAGCAGTGGACGACTTTCGGCTGAGATTGCAGATAAGGTGATCCGGTGAACTTGACTTGTTCTGAATGAATGAATGATATCTTTATTGCACAAAAAACACAAAAACAAGAACATTAATAAGAACAGTAAGTTGACAAAAGGCGACCTTATCGCTTTAAGCGATTTCTTCCAGGTAACTTGTTTTTTTTTACATAAAACGAAGGAAAAAGAAGACAATTATTTAAATTAAGATAGAAGATAGATAGAAATATGACATTTAATTCTGCCTCTGGTTCGATTCCCGGCGGGGCGAACATTATTATGATGAATATCGATGTTTGTTTACCGTCTTTGTATGGTGTTTCAAGCAGCCTAGATACAGGTTCTGCCTAGTTAGGGGCTCTGAGTGTGATGCGTTATTATTTTGATTAATAATAACCAAATAACATTCCAATAAGGTAGTCTTAAAAATGTAATAAAATTATGTTTTTTATATGGACTGTTTTGATATTTTGTCGGTGCTATATTTTATTGTGATTTTTATATATTTTTTGTATTCTTATGACATTTTATTGATGTACTAAAACATTTTTGATGAGACAATTTTTTTTTATTATTGAATCTCAAGCGAAATAAAGTCACAATTTTATCACAAAAAAATAGCGAGTAAGTTCTTAACCATCTTCTTTTATATATTTTTTATTGAGTAAGAGCCAGTTTACAGCGATGCTAGCGCCATTCACGAAAATTAGCAACTCTATGTAGCTTTCTTTGATCTTTTACCAAAAAGTTATACAACAGTGCCCTAAAAATACTCGGCTACATTATCTAGTGTCATACTGTGCCACATTTTTGATATTTGCCTTAGTTTAGAAGATATAAATTTTTTTCGAGAATGGCGCTAGCATGGCGGTAAACTACCTTTATATAAACTTTAAGATTTTCACAACAACTTAAACAAAGGCCCTGAAATAACTGTTATCCTCTTGGTATTTTTCGCCGCGCCTCGCCTCGCGCTCATGTGCGAAGGGCCTTAGTTTTGAAATAGAAATCGGATGCTGTGTAAAATAAAATGTAAACTAGACTTTACTGTTCATCACAATTTATTTAGCTTTAAAAGACATAAGAACATATTATATTTTATACAATGTAATGAGACTTTACCCCCCTTACTACAAAAAAGTTAGACCGGTCTAAAATCACCAATTTGTATGACGAACTAGTGATTTAAACCTAGTCTAGTGATTTAGACCCGGTTTAATTCTCTTTGCGGTAGAGCCGTACATGTTTATAAATTAAGTTATTGGCCACGCAGATAAAGAACAGATTTGAAAATGAAGACCGAACGCATGCTATCTCGCGTATATCAGTATGAGAGAAGAGTTAAGAAGAGAGACAGCCCGAGGACAGCCCTGAGGACAGCCCATACAACGGTCGCCATTTTGAGATCTGATCTTTATGTGCGCAGGTTATACTACCTATTTTTGCTATTTATAAGTGTTTTTACAATTTTTTTTAATGAAACAAACATTCTTTAATCCGTCCATTTAGATAAGTTTTTTTTTTACTAAATAAATTTATTTTACAAACTTTTTATTATTTTATTTTCTTTAAAGTAAAGGTCGTAATTAAGGTGACTTCCTACATATTATTTAACTAGTTAACCCGGCGGACTTCGTACCGCCTAAACTATTACTATTTTGTGCATGTATTATACATATAAACCTTCCTCTTGAATCACTATCTATTAAAAAAAACCGCTATAAAATCCGTTGCGAAGTTTTAAAGATTAAAGCATACATAGGGATAGACGCGGGAAGCGACTTTATTTTATACCATGTATATATGTATGTAGGTATATTGATAATATACGCAATCCCTGCTTAATTTTATGTTGGTTATTTACAGATTATGTATAGATTGTAATATAGAATAATTTATATTTTACAAAAAAGAAACCCGCCTTCAATAAACTATACATCAACTGAGCACTTCCTCTTTTTCGAAGTCGGTTAAAATAGGTTCTAAAACCTCCTGAATGCAACAAATACTTATCTTAAAACCGCATCAAGATCGGTTCAGCCAAACGCCAGACAATCGCGGACAAACATACTTAAATACATATATCAAACATACATACAGGACAGACTGATAACCTTCTTTTTTGAAGTCAGTTAAAAAGGCCTTATCTTAGCTTATACTTAATAGTGGTGCAGATTTGAAACCAAATTATAATCAAATTTTCGTACTTAAATATTTTCACACGGTCTAATTTAAGGTAATCACCTGCAAATTGAACAAAATGCAAGAATAGCTAACCTCATTATAAAACGATTTGCAAACAAGATCTCGGTTTAACACTTTCGCGGATGCAAGAAAAAAAGCATGACTTCCCTATTGGACACCCAAAAATTGTATGAAAAAATAAAGCATGCAATAGAAGTCGTTTCCATATACTGGGTCACAAAGCACATAATTAGGCAAAATTGGCGGGAAAAGGAATATATGCGGTGGGTCGGCTCCTGGACGCACGCGCCACTCGTCCATACATTTTATTTGCGTAAAAGGACTGCTATAGAAGGCCTGTCCAACAAAGAAGGATGGAAAATATGTGTGGTTCTCTCTTTCTATTTAAGGCAAAAAAAATATGGTTATCTGGACGCTGTCAAATTTTGATCGGTTGGAAAACGGTCACTGAAAAAAGTTTTCTTTGAATATGTATGACAGAGTGGTATGTTATAAACGGTGTTCCCGTAAGAAGCTCCGACATTTAGACTGCCATAGCGGTTTTGGCCAGTGTTAGTGTCACAAAAACGACTGCTTTAGAATGTGCACCCGCGAAAGTGTTAAGAAGGTATAATGGGAGATAACAATAACTTTTTTGTCTAAACTTTATAGCTAGCAAACTACCTAACAAGTTTTTTCTTTATACAAAACTCAATCTTGGTTGCAATACTGCGCTTACTATGTTATTTGTCTCAGGCACTTTTGCAGGCAGCACAGGTATCTATATCTACATCTACACTAATATTATAAAGAGGAAAGATTTGTACCTATTTTTGTATGTTTGTATGTTTGTAATGAATAGGCTCAAAGAGTACTGGGCCGATTTAAGAAATTCTTTCACCAATAGAATGCTACATTCTTCCAATTTGACATAGGCTACATTTCATTTTGAAAAAAATTAGGGATCCTTGGTAAAATTTGAAAAATATAACCGAAGGTGTAGAAAAATGAGTCTTAAAATGTCTTTCGTCGAATGCGCTGCCGAAACTATTAGCGATAGAACAAAATAATGTACAACAATATTGAAGAACATCATAATGTCTACAAAAAACTCCGCGGTAGCATATGTCCAACTATTGTAGTTATGTCACTACAACAACTTTTTTCATTTTAAACATTAATGAAAATGCTAACCAAATTCAAACCATGCTATTTATTTGTTTATATTAATCCTTATACAAATAAATTATTTTATGGTCAAGATCATTTAACTACCTATAAAATAGTTTTTAAATTATTAAAATTGGACTTTCCATTCAAAAGATATTACGAATTAAAAAAATCAAACAGTGAACAAAACCGCCATAGCGCCGTGGCCGTTGTTTGCGATGCAGTCTGAAAAGCGCGCCGGGCATCGAGGCGGGCGGGATGGAGAGGAGGGGGGGGTAGCCGCCTCGGCTTCCATCTCTCGGAATACCGAGGAGCTGAGGAACAGAACCTCCTCTGAGGAGAGCAGGCTGCTCGCGGCAGAGAACGCTCGCCTCAAGGGAGAGGCGAAGGCAGCCCGGGAGGAGGCGAGGAGCCTCCATGGAGAAATGGCCCTCCTCCGAAGGGAGATGGAGGAGCTCCGGACGATTGCTCGGTCTGGAGCCCCCTCCGCCCTCAACTTGGAGGTCAAACGCGACATGATGGTCCAGTTTGGGACCATGTTAAACGCGCGACTGGAGGCCCTGGACGAGCGCCTCCTCCCGGCCCAGCGACCTCGGCCGTCCTTAGCGGCGGACAGAGCCCCCTCGGCTCCAGTGCCTCGATCGGCCCGGCCCCTCGAGCTACCCCGAAGGCCAAAGCGGCCGCGGCCCCTCGTGGGGCCCCACCGGCCCCACGAGCAGCCCCGGCGCCCAGAGCGGCTCCAGCCCCGAAGACCCGAGCGCCCGCCTGGCAACCAGAGGCGGGCACTTCTTCTGCCCCCCACGTCCCTCCTCCCACTGGTCCGGCAAATGATGATGGCTGCACCCTGGTGACGGGGGCCGGAAGGGGCAAAAAGAAGAAAAAGAAGAGGAAGAGGAACAGGGACAAGGAGCGGGCTGCTCCAGTCCTGGGTGCCCCTACTCCAGGGCCGAAGTAGACGGCCTTGGAAAAGTCCAAGGCAGTAGCCAAGAAGCTGCGCACTCCCCGCACTGCGGCGGTGGTGGTCAGCTTTGGCCCGGAGGCTGTGCAGGGAGGTCTCACCTATGCTCAGGTGATCTCCGATGCAAAAGGGAGGCTCGACCTGGCAGGTCTGGGCATCGACAGCATCCGCTTCCGTGCGGCTGCAACCGGTGCCCGCCTGCTGGAGATCTCCGGGCCTCCAGAAGAAGCCAGGGCCAAGGCAGACGCCTTAGCCCAGAAACTAAGGGAGGAGTTGACCGAAGATACGGTGAGGGTCTCCAGATCTGGACGATTCCGTCACCCCTGCTGAAACCGAAGCCGCAGTTGCGGCAAGCGGTGGTTGCAGGGTGGCGGACGTCCAGGTGGGGCGCATCGTCAACGAGAGGGGCATCGGCGCAGTGTGGGTACGCTGCCCGACAGATGCGGCGCGGAAGATCGCACTCGCCGGAAAACTCAAGCTCGGATGGAGCATTGTCCGGGCTAGGCTCCTCCCGCGGCGTACGAGGCGCTGCTTTCGGTGTCTGGAGACGTGGCACCTCCGGGCAGACTGCACCTCGCAGAACGACCGCAGTGGCCTCTGCTACCGCTGCGGTCGACCAGGGCACATTGCCCGAAACTGCGAGGCTGAGGTGAGATGCCCGCTCTGCCAGGCGAGCGGCCAGCTTGCCTTAAACAGTCTGGGCAGCTGCGGCAAGACCAGCCAAGGGGCCAAAGGAAAGGGGAAGGGAAAAGGAAAAGGGAAGGGGCCCAGTGCTCCCCTAGGCCTGCCACCGCCGATAGCCAATTCGCGGTGGCCATGGATGTCGTTCCGCCTCAGGACCAGTAATGGCCAACCGGATCCTGCAGGCGAACTTGAACTACTGCGCCACAGCCATGGACCTGTTCATGCAGAGTCTGGCGCAGTGGCAAATTCACGTCGCGGTAGTGGCAGAGCCCTACTATTTGGGAGGATTTGTGCCCAACGGATGGATCTCGGACCGCTCAGGCCTCGCAGCCATAGCCGTTCGTCCCTCCGCGGACCACGTGCTCCGGCCGGAGAGTATAACGCGGGGAGAGGGTTTCGTGTCCTGCATGCTGGGGGAGAAGCTGCTACTCAGCGCGTACTTCTCCCCTAGCCGCCCATTGCGGCACTCAGAGGCAGAGTTGGCAGCGGCGGCCGAGCGCCTCCGCGGCAAAAAGACGGCACCAGGCTTGGATGGAATTCCAGCCAAGGCCTGGTTCCTGTCGTTGAAGCTGGAGGCATTGGAGATTTGGCTCCGCAGCCTGTTCTCCATCTGTATGGAACAAGGTGTGTTCCCTCTGCAGTGAAAAACGGGCAAGCTGGTCCTCATCATAAAAGAGGGCCGGCTCGCCGACTCTGTCGCTCCGTCAGATTTCCGGCCTATCGCCCTGTTGGACGAGGCGGGAAAGCTCTTCGACAGAGTCATAGCTGCCCGCATCAACCGAGTGGTTCAGTCGGTTGGCCCGAAATACAGGAGTGGGTCTTCGTCTTTAATATTAGGCAGCTCAGCGACGATTATTTCGTCGATCTGATCGGGCTGTATTTTTGTCTCCAGCCAAAACAATATATGACTAAATTGTCTACCCCGTGCGAAGCCGGGACGGGCTGCTAGTTATCAATATAAAGATGAAAGATTTGTAAGTTTGTTTGTAACGAATAGGCTCCGGAAATACTGAACCGATTAGAAAAATTCTTTCACTGGTAGGAAGCTACATTAATGCCGAGTGTCATAGGCTATATTAGATTTTCAAAAAAATTAGGGATCCTTACCTAAACTCAAATAATATAACCCAAGGTGCAATATTTTTTCCGTTGTTAACATATTTTGACAGGTGGTTTGTTGTTGTTGTTTGTTTTTTATTCGGCCATTCTGGGCAGTCAAAAAAAACAAAGTCTATAGAGCCAAGTCTTTAGTAGTATCTTATATTCTATAGCGTAACGAAGTAAGCCGGGAAAGCTCGTCTTATATATAAAATTCTCTTGTCACAATGTTCGTTCCCGTTCTCCTCCGAAACTCATTCCAATTCTCATGAAATTTTGTGAGCATATTGTGTAGGTCTGAAAATCGGCTAACATCTATTTTGCATTCCTCTTAAAAATTATTTATATGGCAAAACAACGTTTGCCGGGTCAGCTAGTATAGGTATAAATGAGGTAACCTGCGCACTTAAAGAAACAATTTTAAAATGGCGGCCGTTGTATGGACTGTCTTTCGTCTTAACTCTTCTCTCATACTAATAATCGCGAGATAGGAAGCGTTCGGCCGCCATCATGAAATTTTTTCTTTATCTACGTGGCTTATAATAAACTAAGTAACTTTAAATTAGCGAACGGAAATCAACCGGGAATATTGTATCGATTTTTTTTTTTCATTCAAAAGATCCCATGAGTCATTTCAGGGTCTAAGCTACACCTCCATTCCAAATTTGAGCCCAATCCGTCAAGCAATTTTACCGTGGTAAAGTTACTAGCATACACAAATACACAAACTTGCAGCTTTTTACGTTATTTAAGAGTACTTTTTCTATACCAATATTATAAAGAGGAAAGATTTGTTTGTTTGTTTGTTTGTAACGAATAGGCTCCGGAAATACTGAACCGATTTGAAAAATTCTTTCACTGGTAGGAAGCTACATTAACCCCGAGTGTCATAGGCTATATTAGATTTTCAAAAAAAAATAGGGATCCTTACCTAAACTCAAATAATATAACCCAAGGTGCAATATTTTTTCCTTTTGTTGTTGTTGTTTGTTTTTTATTCGGCCATTCTGGGCAGTCAAAATAACATAGTCTATAGAGCCAAGTCTTTTGTAGTATCTTATATTCTATGGCGTAACGAAGTAAGCCGGGAAAGCTCGTATTTTATATAGCTAACTATGTTTTTTAGTTCTTAAGTTCATAGTTCGTCGTCTTCAGGTTCAGGGATCCATTGACCTGACTGTGGAAAAGTTTTGGAGTGAGTACGCCATCCAGTTGTATCTATCCTTGGTTCATCTGCAAATACGTAATAGTATGTAGTTTATTCAGCATAGGTGTCAGTGATGTATTATGTACAGTCAAGGACTAGGAGGCCGTAACAGATTTGTCTATGGTTTCGTCAGCCCTAGACTGTATTACCAAAGAACAAGAGCTATTTTGCAATACAGAAAAACCGGAAGTGTTACGCCGACCGTGTCCGCCACTGTACGAGGGTGGTCTGTTAAAACCCGAGCGTATTTGGTTAAAATATAAATTCTAACCACACGGCAAGAATTTATATTTTAACCAAAAAACCAAGTAGCTGCTACTAACCATTGAACGCAGAAGTAATCCCGTCGCGATCATGAAATGGAGCTGAAATAAACAAAACAACAATATTTAACTTACAGCAGTTTAGCAGCAGTAGTTAGCAGGCCAGGGGAAAAAAGTATTGGTGCAATTAGAATTTTCGAGAATAAGTCTTTTTATTTTTTAATAGTTTATTTACATAAAAAACTTACATCTATTAATACATTTAATACATAGCGTCACCTTCTAAAACCCAGTAGGGTTTGTATGAGGACACAAGGTTCGGCTTCTTATATACCTCAGGGTAATACTTAGTACAGTGGCGGACTGGAGGCCGTAACAGATTTGTCTATGGTTTCGTCAGCCCTAGACTGTGTTACCAAAGAACAAGGGCTATTTTGCAATCCAGAAAAACAGGAAGTGTTACGCTGACGTGTCCGCCACTGTACTAACAAATTAAAAGTAAAAAAGACAAAAAAAATATGGACAGGTATTTTATATGTAGGTAGATTGTGTATCATTCATAATGTAGGATTTTAATGGTGAAATAATTTTTCGAAGCGGTCTAGTATATAGTTACAGAGCCTATTCCTAACCTAGTTAACTAGCAATAAGAAAAAAGTTTTTAATGAGAGGTTTTCAATTAGACAGCTCAGAAGAAAAAAACTAGTTTTATTAAGCTGCTACCAGATGGCGCTCTGGCAGGAGCAATAGGTCAAGCTGAAATGAATGATTCAATAGCTCAAAATGAAACATAAAAATTAAAATTTAACTGAGGCAGTGACGGAGTAGGTGAAATTAAGATTTATATTTAGCAGAAAATGATCCAATCCAAAGATTCAGTCAATATTCGATCTCCCATGTCTCTTATATTGCTTTAGACACCGCCATCTACCGGCGTATTATGAAACTTTTTTTTTCTTTTCTGTCACTTTGAAAACCCCTCATTGGTTAGGTAAGTAGGTACTTACGATAATCATACCCATGATGATCATGAGCATCATGATGGGGATGGTACTCGTGGCTGGCATGATGGGGCGGCGCCCAGGACCAGTACTCTTCAGGTTTATGGTGATGCTTGTGTTTTAGCAGCGAAAATATTGACGTCAGCTGTAATATAAGTAGACGTTGGTTTGAGTATATATATCAAATCAACTAGTCGACCCGGCGAACTTCCTACCGCCTAACCTTTTACTATGTTGCTCATGTAATATGCTTATTAACCTTCCTCTTGAATCACCCTATCTATTAAAAAAAGATGGCGTTAGTGTGCGCTACAAACGCACCAAAATCTGTTGCATAGTTTTAAAGATTTAAGAGGCATAGCACAGCTAAAGTAAACTCGAGAAAAAAATAAATATCTTCTAAACTAAGGCAAATATCAAAAATGTGAAACAGCACCTAGATAATTCAGCCTAGTATTTTTAGGACATTGTTGTATAGCTTTTAGGTTAAAGACCACAGAAAAAAAACTGATTGTTGCTAAAAACGGACACTTTTGCTTAGTGAGTTTACAGTGAAAATAAATTAGTTTCCGTTTGTTTGTCACTTTTAATCACATGTACAGTCACGGACTAGGAGGCCGTAACAGATTTGTCTATGGTTTCGTCAGTCCTATACTGTATTACCAAAGAACAAGACCTATTTTGCAATACAGAAAAACCGGAAGTGTTACGCCGACCGTGTCCGCCACTGTACAAAGTTTCAGTTTTTTATACAGTAAAAAATACTTTCCGGTTTTCACGTGTTAGGACCTTTAGTTTAGTATGGGAAAGGGTTCACCTTAAGCATACATAGGGACAGACGCGAGAAGCGACTTTGTTTTATACTATGTTTTGATTAATAGCTAACCGATAAGTACAAACGCAACATACATAACGTTTATCATCATTTTCACAACCGATAGTCCACTGCTGGAGATATGTAAGTATATCTCCCCACACATTGCTACAAAGACAACCTAGGCGTTTAGTTTAGCAGTAGTCGGTTAGTTTCCGGTCTGGGTGTAATGTTCGTCTCTGTATATAACACATCACACTCAGAGCCCCTAACTAGGAAGAACCTGTATCAAGGGTGCCCGAAACACACACAGAAACGAACATCACACCCAGACCGGAAACAAACATCGATATTTATCATATCAATATTCGCCCCGCCCGGGAATCGAACCCGGGTGCACACGCTTACTCAGTCCACATCACTGCCAACTGAGCCACGGAGCAGTCGATGTCTCTGTATATGTTTCGGGCACCCTAGATACAGGATCTTCCTAATATGGGCTCTGAGTGTGATGGGTTATTATTATTATTCGCCACGCTTGGCAGGCGGGTTGGCGATCGCAGTGTGGCTCGTCAAGTATTTCAACGAAGGACGCTGCTGCCCGTCCTTCGGCTGTTCCCTTAGTCGCCTTTTACGACACCCGTGGGAGGAGATGGGGGCGTCGTATTCTACCCCACCACCAAAAGTTGAACAGAAAAGGCTTGGTATACCTTAGCAAAATTCAATACGATTTTGAGAACCAGCAGCATGAGACCAATGGCGACGGATTTTGCCGCCAAAAACGCTGTCAACAGCATCCAAGTTGACGCGGCGCCCATTTTGAAAATTAAAGGCGCCATGTGCAGTTTGTCAAAGTGTTTCCGTTCTGAAAAATAAAATATGTTATCAATTTAATACTAATTTCTAATACAAGCTGACACGGTGTACTTCGTAATGAATTTTTGAGAATATTCTATAGCCTATGTCACCCGGGGATAGTGGAGCTTCCCATCAGTGAAATAATTTTTTAAATTAGTTCAGTTATTTTTTTAAGTTAGTCAATTAGTTACGATTCAAACAAGCTATTAAATCATTTCTCTTTATAGTATTACTAGGAGGTGCCCCGCGGCTTCGTCAGCGCAGTTTCTCTTGATACATTAAATTCCTAATGTTCCCGTGGGAACTTCGCGATAAAAAGTAGCCTAGATGTCCTTTTTCAGGCTCTAGACCTACTATCCGTATACCAAATTGCATATAAAACGGTAATGATGACTACGTGCTTCGGAAGGCACGTTAAGCCGTTGGTCCCGGCCGCAGTAGTGGTCGTTATAACCGCGGCGACAAGCTGGCCCCGCCTCACGTCGGTAATAAGCGAAAACTCGGCTAAACGTGGGTCCAGCTCTTAAGCTGGTGCCTCTGCCTAACCCTCCGGGGAATAAAAGGCGTGAGATTATGTTTTGTATAAAACGGTTCAGTAGTTTTGCCGTGAAAGCGAGACAGACTGAAAGATAGACAGACAGACAGACAGACAGACAGAATTACTTTCGCAATTATAATATTAAGTATGGATTAGTGCAGATTTCTACTTACACATTTTTATTTTTACTTCTAGAACCCAATTAAAATAAAAACTAAACAAAACAGGTTCCATAACTTAATTTCTTTTTGGTTAGTAGGTAGGTAATATTTTAATTGCTTGCTCAGCGATGTGTAAGCTGATTGATTTAAATGTCTAGGTCTAGCTACAGTCCAGTCTAGATTTTAGAAGAGAGTGTCGTGCGCGTTTAAAAATGGTTCTGTTACTTTTTGTTTAAATAAATGCTTACATTTTAATAAAATATAACAATGAGAACAAAAACATTTTTTAAATAGAAACTATTCAAATTAATGAAGAAAAAAAGAATGCTTTCTTTCTTTAGCTCTCAAGAAATCTTATTGAGAGTACCTATACTTACAACCCCAAGCACCACCAATTCGCATTTTATTAGGTACAGTGGCGGACTAGGAGGCCGTAACAGATTTGTCTATGGTTTCGTCAGCCCTAGACTGTATTGCCAAAGAACAAGAGCTATTAAGCAATACAGAAAAACCGGAAGTGTTACGGCGACCTAGACTGCTGACTAACTTAGTGTGCGTGTGCGCCCCGCAGCTTCGCCAGCTCAATTACTCTTGAAACGCCAAAATCAACATTTTCAGCATAAAAAAGATAGCATATTTTTGTCCTTTTCAGGCTATATGTGACCAAATTTAATTTAAGTAAATCGGTTTTTTTTTTGGAGTAAAAGCGAGACAGACAGATTTACTTTCGTATTTATAAATAGCATGAATTACTAATACTTATAATAATAAAGTTTTTCCCGTTTGGTTTTTTTTCTTCACAAAAGATCCCTAAAAACCGCACGTAAATCAGTGCAGCGGTTTCGGCAGTAAAAAGTAGGGTACCTAACCTACCTACTTGAGTACCTGCCTAGTCACTTTCTATTTCATTTCTTTTCGACTTTTGTGGTGCTATCGTTGAAAAGGAATTTAGTATTGTGCGACTAAACTTGTTAAAAAGCCATTAAAGTTCGGACTATTATGGGTATTATGTGAGTTAGTCTTTATAAAGCTTGAGAATTTTGAAATGCCTAGAAAATATATAAAAATCTACTCACCATTTAATGGTTGTAAATGCGATTTTTTTTTGCAGAAGAATGTTAATATTTAGGCCAAAAATGCTGAAAAATATTTTATACACATAACGAGTCCACCCGGCGAACTTCTTTCTTCTTCTTTCTTTCTCAATAAAATAAAGTCGCTTCTCGCGTCTGTTCCTAATTATGCTTAGATCTTTAAAACTATGCAACGGATTTGGATGAGGTGTTAGTGATTCAAGAGGAAGGTTTATAAGTATAATTTATCTATACCAATATTATAAAGAGGAAAGATTTGTTTGTTTGTTTGTTTGTTTGTTTGTTTGTTTGTAACGAATAGGCTCCGAAAATACTGAACCGATTTGAAAAATTCACTGGTAGGAAGCTACATTAACCCCGAGTGTCATAGGCTATATTAGATTTTCAAAAAAATTAGGGATCCTTACCTAAACTCAAATAATGTAACCCAAGGTGCAATATTTTTTCCGTTGTTTACATATTTTGACAGGTGGTTTGTTGTTGTTGTTTGTCTTCGGCCATTCTGGGCAGTCAAAGAACATAGTCTATAGAGCCAAGTCTTTTGTAGTATCTGATATTCTATGGCGTAACGAAGTAAGCCGGGAAAGCTCGTGCAAAATATAGTCATAGCTTAGGCGGTATGTGTACCAAGTTCGCCGTGTCGACTAGAAAGAATAATAAATTCACTTTTTACTTACTACTACTTATACAAATTAGTTGATTCTTACTTACTTCCTCCAGGTGTATGTCTCTTCTCTCTTCCATTCCCAGAATTAAGAACCAATTTTTTTAGCATTTTCTTCAAAATTTCTTTAAAGTTACTGATTTTCCGCTCTTCGACATTTTCTATGTCAGCTCTAAGTGTTTTTACATCTTTTAAATCAGTATTTTGTATAAAGCAGTTTACAAATAAAATGATTGATATTAATTTTAAAAACATTTCCGTTTTTTATCTGCAGATAAAACTTTCCACTAAAGGCGAGGCGCAGCAAACATATTCAGAAGAAGTAACAATTTAAATCTCGCGTGCCGTTTCTTAGAATTTAATTTTAGAGTGAAATCTGTTTTAAACCCTGTGCCATAGAAGTCAGAGACCAGTTTAAATTGTTATCCTCACAGTATCACCGCGGTTTGCCAAATATGCTCTGGGCCTAAGCAAACAACAGCATACACTATACGAAAAAACTATAGGTAATTGATTAAGTAAGTTAAAATTTTACGAGTTCAAGGTACAAGTTTTCCTAGTTTATAATTATTTTTCTTATAACAAAAATTCTTTAAACACAGTCAAATCAATGTCTATCGCAGTTAAACTATAACAACTGAATTAGAAAAAATGTAACCAACTAAGTACTTTTGTATCAAATGTTTTTGACTTTTTTTTGTGCAGCATATTGTGTTTTGTGGTTAATGTTATTATTGTTCACTTTAACTGAATCACTTTCTCTGGTCAGTGGTGACGGATTAGAATACTTACCACCCCCCCATCTCCCCCCACGGGTGTCGTAAAAGGCGACTAAGGGAACAGCCGAAGGCCGAGCAGCAGCGTCCCTCGTTGAAATACTTGAAGAGCCACACTGCGATCGCCAACCCGCCTGCCAAGCGTGGCGATTATGGGAAACCTAAGGTTAACAGATGAAAAAAATAAAAAAGCCGGAGAAAAATCCTGATTTCCATGGAAAAGTACTGAGATTTTATACAGTTTGAGTTTTTTTTCTCAAAATTGAATGTTTATCGTTTTATACCCTACAATTCACTTGCTATC
Organism: Euspilapteryx auroguttella; assembly: GCA_951802225.1. Classification (NCBI taxonomy): domain Eukaryota; kingdom Metazoa; phylum Arthropoda; class Insecta; order Lepidoptera; family Gracillariidae; genus Euspilapteryx; species Euspilapteryx auroguttella. The sequence goes on from OX637667.1 coordinate 4,853,813, forward strand.
CTGCCTGTGTTTTAATGAAAATCCTAAGATATGCAGTCCGGCAGCAATTCTGAGAAAAGTCGTAAAATCCGAAAAACTCAAAACAAATCCGGAGATATGTTAACCCTGGGTAAACCCTCGTTAGTCCTAATACGATCTAATTTGCTTTGATAAATTATTTAATTTAACGGACTTTAGATACTCCACTGCAGTGGAGCAGTCGAGTATTTTGCCAATATCAAGTTCACAAAATGGTGGGCAGTGGGCATAAAGCCCGGAAACATTGTACGGTTATTGTGATGATCATAATTTCAGCTGGAGAACGTCCACTGCTGGACATAGGCCTCCCCCATAAATGGCCACAACGTCAGGTCTTGAGCGACCCTCATCGACTGTACTCCCGCAGCTTTTGCGGTTATTAAGTTATTGAATGAGTATATATTATAAATTGCGGCCTGCAATTTCCCTTTACAAAGCAACATTTTTTTGTGCCCGTGGGATTTTTGGGAAAATACAATGTGGCCGTTTTGTGGTTCTACCTAGGTAAGTACAGTGGCGGACATGATCGGCGTAACACTTCCGGTTTTACTGTATTGCAAAATAGCTCTTGTTCTTTGGTAATACAGTTTAGGGCTGACGTAACCATAGACAAATCTGTTACGGCCTCCTAGTCCGCCACTGTAGGTACCTAACTAACAATTTTCATTTAGTTACTGGAGTAAGGCTACGAACGCACAGGCGGTTTTATTTCCGCGCGGTGTCAAAGTTTGTTATTTAATTTTCAACCTTATTCATAGGCCCCGAACGCACAAGCGTTTGTTTTACGGTTTTTTATCCGCTGGTGCGCACATTTCCATAGGATTCAATATGTTACATAAAATCCGCGCGGCAAAAAACCGCCTGTGCGTTTGAAGCCTAAAGTTTAGGCGTAAAATCTTTAAAGCTACAATAGCATCAGTTTTCAATTCTTATTTCTTCTGTCAAGCAAGTCGTCTGTCACTTTTCTCTGTCAAACTGATCAATCACAGTAGGGTAAACAGAAAAATTAAAATTCAATCGATGTCTTTCCTTTTACGAAATAAATTACAACGGCTGATCCCATACAAAAACTATCGCAAAATGAGCAGTCTGGATGGCGATTTTGAAAAACTGAAAAAGGATGGCAAAAACACTGTCTCAAATATTGTAAATTGGATGAAAGAAGGTAAGGTTCTTGGTCAGTGGGTAGTTTGGGTTGTTTACCTACTCTGAGTCTTCTGGCGCATGCACTTCCGCCACTCGAGAACTTTTAGATCCCCTAAAACGACCCACGGTCGGTGGGTCACCTACCTCCCGACCCGAGCGATGCGTCTGTTCCTGCCTATTCCCACTTTAGTTTCTAAATTCTTTTGGCTATTCGTTATTCGGCGACTTCAGTTCTTTCACGGATCGCAAGGTTTCTGATTCGATCACGCAGGGAACTACGGGCATAGCCCTTTTGATTGCCTTTTGAGTAATACATATTTCATCATCATCTTTACAACCGATAGACGTCCACTGCTTGTCATAGGTCTACCCCACAGACCACAGATTGTTACAATGGATAAACATTGTACAGGGAAGTTTGTTATAATCGCCACGCTTGGCAGGCGGGTTGGCGATCGCAGTTTGGCTCTTCAAGTATTTCAACGAGGGCTGCTGCCCGACCTTCGGCTGTTCCCTTAGTCGCCTTTTACGACGCCCGTGGAAGGAGATAATATCGCGTTACACTCAGAGCCCCTAATTAGGAAGAACCTGTATCTAGGGTGCCCGAAACATAATACAGAGACGAACATTACACCCAGACCGGAAACAAACATCGATATTCATCATAACAATGTTCGCCTCGCCGGGAATCGAACCCAGGTGCACACGCATTCTCAGTCCACATCAACTGCCAACTGAGCTATGGAGCAGCAGGAGATGGGGTGGTGGTGTCATATGGGGCCACCACACTCTCTAAATTCACTACTAATTTATATATTTTTTTTACAGCAAAAGTGGTAAATGATAAATTTACCGCTGAGCAAGCTAAGAAAATGTTCGCAGCGACCGACGAAGCTAAGGTCGAGCTTGCAAAGTTCAAAGAGGTTGTCGGCAAAGTTGCGGAGGAGCAGAAAAAAAGCATATCCGACATCGCGAAGCAGCTTAACGAAAGCTCCGGTCAGTTTATGAAAGCTGTCGCGGCAGGTGTGAGCGCTTTTCAAAATGCTATGAAGGATAAGTGAACTTTGTTTCTGTGTTATAGATTTTGTGGTTTTAAAATTTACTTGTAGTTTTTTGATGTTCTTTTTTGGATTTTTTAGATTAAAATTTTGTTGATTCTGAATTTCTGAAAATTCTGTTTTTATTTATTATGAGCCAGTTTACAGTTTACAGCGATGCTAGCGCCATTCTAAAAAGAAACTAAGGCAAATATCAAAAATGTAGCACAGTATGACAATAGATAATCTTGCTTAGTCTTTTATTAGATTTAGTTTTTCTTTCGCAAATGGCGCTAGCATCGCTGTAAACTGGCTCTTAAATTGTTAGTGAGAGTTTTACTCAAATAATCAAGTAAGTTATCCAAAAAAAAAAACGTATCACAGTCACAGAGCCTAACAAGACAACAGTGTCGTCTGTTCACTCCCACCGGGAATCGAACCCGTCCTCTAAAGTTCACTTACTTATAGTAACCTACATAAAACGAACAAAAAAAAAAGCTTTGATATTATTATAACGTGCTTACTGAGTAGAGTAGGTACTGAGACAGCTTTTGAACTTTCATTTTTGATCCGAAGGCACACAAGATGAAAGCTTTCTAGATATACCTACTTACTTAGATGATACCTTGTTATTATATTAAAATCTAAATCTAGGCTGACGATAGCGTGTAAAAGTAAGAATATAACATTTGCGTCGTGATTATACGACAAAACTCTTCACAATGTTTATCCAACGTAACAATAATACTTCTCTGGCTTGTTCTTGTGGCAGAATGTAGGGGGGAACCTATTTGCATCAGTAGACATCTTGCGGCGATGATGATGATGATTATTATTTACTAGAGGCTGTCCCGCAGATTTCTCACTTATAAATCCCATTTTTTCCCGTTCCTTAGTACACGTACACTTCACAAGAAACCCACGTGCAAAATTTCAGCCCCCTACGCTCAGTAGTTTTGGCTCTGCGTTGTCTGTCAGTCAGTCAGTAACGGAAGAGTATTTGTATATTGACTAGAGGCTGCCCAGCGGTTTCACTCGCGCAGATTTCTCTTAAACACAAAAAATCCGTTTTTTTCCCTTTCTCATCGGAATTTCGGGAAATTATTTCTTAGCTCCCCTACACTTCCCAAGGAACCTACGTGCAAAATTTCAGCCCGCTATACCCAGTAGTTTCAACTCTGCGCTGTCTGTCAGTCAGTCAGTACCTTACGGAAAACTAGAGGCTGACCCGCGCAGATTTCTCTTAAACACAAAAATCCCGTTTTCTCCCGTTCCCATGGGAATTTCGGGAAATCCTTTCTTAGTGCTCACCTACACTCCCTTAGAAACATACATGCAAATTTCAGCCCGCTACGCCCAGTAGTTTTGGCTCTGCGTTGTCTATCAGTCAGTCAGTCAGTAACGAAAGAGTTTTATATTTATTGATTGCTAAGGTGTTAGTCAACGTTTGAAACAAATTTTTCTTTCTATTATTTCACAACTGGTCTTATCTTTTTCCAGTAACTTTATTACTTAAGATATCAAATAGCTTAAAGACACGCGATACTTACAACAAAAAAGATGACCGTATCATATTCACTCGTATTTTATATATACAGCCTGTTTTTTAAATAACGCAAAAAGCCCAGACTTAATTACTTAAAAAAAAAATTACTGTTTATTTCTATTAAAAATAATATAAAAGGAATTACAATCAACTAAACAAAAAATCTTAAAAGTAAAAAAGATTGTATCTTGAGTTTTTTTTCAGAGTTGTTTGCATGCATTGAATTGAATTAGTATTTACGTATTTACCTAACAAAATAAAATAGGTACAGTGGCGGACACGATCGGCGTAACACTTCCGGTTTTTCTGTATTGCAAAATAGCTCTTGTTCTTTGGTTTTACAGTCTAGGGCTAACGAAACCATAGACAAATCTGTTACGGCCTCCTAGTCCTTGACTGTACAAGTACCAAACAAAAGATTTTTGCTGCATCTACTGCACTATTTTCGTAACGCAAAAAAACGGCAAAAACGGCAGGCTTTCAACTTTGCCGCCGATTAAAAGACACTTTTCCAAATAAATCGATGATTGATGAGAAAATAATACAGTCATTTAAAGACATTTATTTCCAAAAAATGTTACATTATAATTTGACTTTTTAAGTATATAGATACCTGTACTAAGAGACTCCCTCTTCCACAGTGTTCCACACACACACACAAACCAAAAAACCTGATCATTTAGTACTAGTCAAAGTTTTGATAAAAGCACTAACGCCAGCTTTGAAAGCTTCCTTGAACTTATCACTGACGCTAAGCATTTTCTCGCTGACTTCCTGAAAGTTGATTTTTTGGTCTTCCGCAGCTTTTGTTAACATTTCTTTGAACTGTTCAAGTTCTAATTTCCCATGGTCTTTTGCATCGACTAGCTTCCTCGCTTGCTCCTCGGTAAAGTTTTCGTTCACGACTTTGGCTGAAAAAAAAGGAGAACGGTCAAAAAAAACCCAGGCCCGACAGCAACGAGATATATCTCATATTTTTTGTTATCTATACCAATATTATAAAGAGGAAAGATTTGTTTGTTTGTTTGTAAAGAATAGGCTCCTGAAATACTGAACCGATTTGAAAAATTCTTTCACTGGTAGGGTAGGAAGCTACATTAACCCCGGGTGTCATAGGCTATATAAGATTTTCAAAAAAAAAATAGGGATCCTTACCTAAACTCAAATAATATAACCCAAGGTGCAATACTTTTTCCGTTGTTTACATATTTTGACAGGTGGTTTGTTGTTGTTGTTGTTTGTTTTTTATTCGGCCATTCTGGGCAGTCACAAGAACATAGTCTATAGAGCCAAGTCTTTTGTAGTGTCTTATATTTTATGGCGTAACGAAGTAAGTCGGGAAAGCTCGTTTTTTTATATGGTAGAAAAAATATATTTTTATATTCAAAATAGATGGCTAACACCAAAATATTGCCTTGTGCTTTTATTAAGGCGTTACATTGAAAAATATATATAAAACCGAGCCATAAAGTCGCCTGGATACATCCCATAGTATCATCATTTACTCATACATTAACGTTAAAATAGGTATTATATATAGGCAATTTTTGTGTTAGCCATAGATTTTGAATATCTATATCAATATACTGGGTGTTTCTGACAAGGCGGTAATAAATCCAAGGAGGGATTCTGCTCACCATACCTAACAACTTTCCTTAAGCAACATGGGTCGAAATCTCAAAACAAAAATCAGCCGTCCCATACATTGACCCGTCAGCTGATCGAACCAATGTATGGAACAGCTGTTATTTTTTTTGAGATTTTGACCCATGTTGCTTTGGGAATGTTGTTAGTTATGGTTAGCAGAATCCCTCCTTTGATTTATTACCGCCTTGTCAGAAACATCCTATATAAAACTCTTCCGTTACTGACTGACTGACTGACTGACAGACAACGCAGAGCCGAAACTACTGGGCGTAGCGGGCTAAAATTTTGCATGTAGGATCCTTAGGGAGTGTAGGTGAGCACTAAGAAGGGATTTCCCGAAATTTCCACGGGAACGGGAAAAAACGGGATTTTTGTGTTTATAAGAAATCTGCGCGGGAAAAACCGCGGGGCAGCCTCTAGTCAATATAAATAAAACTCTTCCGTTACTGACTGACTGACTGACTGACTGACTGACTGACTGACTGACTGACAGACAACGCAGAGCCGAAACTACTGGGCGTAGCGGGCTGAAATTTTGCATGTAGGTTCCTTAGGTAGTGCAGGTGAGCACTAAGAAGGGATTTCCCGAAATTCCCACGGGAACGGGAAAAAACGGGAATTTTGTTTTTATGAGAAATCTGCGCGGGAAAAACCGCGGGGCAGCCTCTAGTATTATATAAAACTCTTCCGTTACTGACTGACTGACTGACTGACTGACTGACTGACTGACAGACAACGCAGAGCCGAAACTTCTGGGCGTAGGGCTTCTGGAAAAACCGCGGGGCAGCCTCTAGTAAAAATATATTTTTTCTACTACATAAAAAATAACAAAAAATATGAGACATATCTCGTTACTGTCGGGCCTGCGTTTTTTTTGTATGGGCGATGACCGCTTTTTCTTTAACTTATTTATCACAAGTGGGCGCCCCGCGGCTTCGCCAACGCATTTCCCGTTGAAACATCCAATTTCCCAATTTTCCCGTGGGAATTATGGGATAAAAAGTAGCCTATGTCCTTTCTCAGGCTCTAGAATATCCATAGAACCATTTTTATTCAAATCGGTTCAGTAGTTTTCTCGTGAAAGCAGAGTTAGACAAACAGACAGACAGAGTTACTTTTCTATTTATAATAATTATTATATTAGTATGGATTATTGCATAAGAATTGCGAAACTTAAGTGGCAATGGGCAGGGCACATAGCTCGAAGAACAGATGGTCGCTGGGGCCGAAAAGTTCTCGAATGGCGACCACGAACCGGAATACACAGAGTAGGCAGACCCCCAAAAAGGTGGTCAGACTACCTGGTGGAGGCTGAGGGAGTACACTGGGTGAGGGTCGCTCAAGCCGGAAACTAACATATCAATGTTCGTCCCACCAGGAATCGAACCCAGGTGCAAACGCTTACTCAGTCCACATCACTGCCAACTGAGCTACGGAGCCTACCTTCTTTCATCCAATTGATAATATTATCTATATTATTTTTGCCATCAGTTTTGAGCTTTTCGAATTCATTCTCTACACCGCTGGCGCCAGCTTTGAAAGTTTCCAAAAACTTTTCACTGACATTCACCATTTTTTCACTGATTTCTTCAAAATTTGACTTTTGCTCTGCAGCAGCTTTAGTAAGTATTTCTTTAAACTGCTCAAGCTCGACTGTTGCGTTGTCTTTTAAATCAATGAGCTTTCTTGTTTGCTTTTCGGTCCAATTTTCGTTTATGACTTTAGCTAGAATTTGCAAATTCATCATCATCACCAGCCCTTAAGCCGCTGCCGTGTGGTGGAGGCATAGAATACCCCCCCATCTCCTCCCACGGGTGTCGTAAAAGGCGACTAAGGGAACAACCGAAGGACGGGCAGCAGCGTCCTTCGTTGAAATACTTGAAGAGCCACACTGCGATCGCCAACCCGCCTGCCAAGCGTGGCGATTACAGCAAAGTCCTCCACAGTGTTTGTCCGTGTGGCAATCTAGGAGGAGACCTATTTCTAGTGGACGTCTAACGGTTATTATCAGATAATCGTTTGTGGCAATTTCTTATCAATACATAGTTTAAAATAAAGTCGCTTCCCGCGTCAGTTCCTATGTATGCCTATCTTTAAAAGTACGCAAAGGATTTTAATGCAGTTTTTTTAATAGATAGAGTGATTCAAGAGGAAGGTTTGTAAGTATGGTACATGCACAAATACTAATAGGTTAGGCGGTACGAAGTTTGCTGGGTCGACTAGTATAAAAATAAAGTCGACTTCCCAAGAACATTATATTCGATATTCGGCTAGATAAAATAATCAAGTATTTGTGTACCTTCTTTCATCCACTCTATGATATTGTCCTTATTATTATTTCCTTCTGTTTTCAGTTTTTCAAATTCCTCTTCAATTCCCATTTTTTATTTTATTTTTTTATTTTGAAATAAAAAAAAGGCTTCTACTTTAAATTTTCATGATTAAAATAATGACAAAGCATAACCTTCGAGATTTTTATTTATTTTGTTTATTAAAAAGTGAAACGGTGTATTTATTTATATTATACTTTTGTGATAATACTTTACTATAAATATGTAGTTTGGTTATGCGCCTTTAGTAGGTAGGTAGATACTATTAGGTATTCTGTAGTAAGTAGTACCTACCTACTAATTTTTTTTTTGTACAGAATTGCATAAGATTGTCTTGTTGAAAATTGTAAAATCTTTTGTTTCTTCTATAAAAATATATCATTACCAAGTTTAAGATTTTCACTTTTTTGACAAAAAAAAAACAATAATTCAAAGTGTCTAGACAAGACGAAAGTAAAAGCCTTTTGTCTTACAAAAATACCTAATTTTGTTTTGATGGATGACAGTTTTTTGTAAAGAATCGTTTCGTAATAATTATTATGAAACTAGTCGCCCCAGCGAACTTCAAACTGCCTAAAGTACTATTTTGTGCATGGTACATAAAAACTTTCCTCTTGAATCAGTCATCATTCATCTATTAAAAAAACCCATTATAATCCTTTGGGTTAAAGATTTATAAAGGATACATAGGGACAGATGCGGGAAGCGACTTTATTTTATACTTTGTACTAGAGGCTGCCCCGCGGTTTCACCAGCGCAGATTTTTTTTTTTATTATTATTATTATTATTTAAACACCAAAATCACGTTTTTTCCGTTCCCGTGGGAATTTCGGGAATTCATTCCTTAGTGCTCCCCTACACTCCCCAAGGAACCCACGTGCCAATTTTCAGCTTTCTGCGCCCAGTAGTTTCAGAGCCCGCTACGCCCAGTAGTTTCGGCTCTGCGTTGTCTGTCAGTCAGTCAGTCAGTCAGTAACGGAAGAGTTTTATACATATTGATTGATTTATTTATAAACAACGCATCACTAGGTAAAATCTGTATCAATCCCTTAACGGATACATTCAAATACACCCAGACTGACATCGATATTCATCATAATAATGTTCGCCCTCCCTCGCTGTTAATCGAACCCGGATCTCCAAAGTCAAAGTCAATATCAATGACAACTGAACCGCGCAGGTCGTCAAATATGTCCGGACTCCGGACGATCAAAGATCAATGATAAGCACTATTTTGTCGGTCTAGTTTTTTTTTGTAGATGTTAGAGTAGCACTAGTGCCATTCTATACAAATAATTATCTTTATTTCATTAGTAAAAAAACTAACCGTATTATTCATAAAGATTTCTTAGTGCTCACCTACACTTCCTAAGGAACCTACATGCAAAATTTCAGGCCGCTACGCCCAGTAGTTTCGGCTCTGCGTTGTCTGTCAGTCAGTCAGTCAGTCAGTCAGTCAGTCAGTCAGTCAGTCAGTCAGTCAGTCAGTCAGTCAGTCAGTCAGTCAGTCAGTCACTCAGTCAGTCAGTCAGTCAGTCAGTGTCAGTAACGGAAGAGTTTTATATATAATGATTAATAATTTTTGCCTTTTGATGTCTTGACGTATTTCAGACCCCCTACCTATAAATGGTTCGTCCTAATTAGAAGATCTGAGTTTGATGGGTTATTATGTGCATTTTTTAAATGCGTGGCGCAGCGTTTACTGTACTTTGTATATGTCGTAGTAAGATTTGATAATTAGGTTTTTTGCAAAAAACCTAGGGATTTTGCGAAAACACGGATAATTTGATAAAAGCATTACTTTTTTTTTTCAATCATCCTGACATGAAGCAGTTTTTTTGCAAAAAACCTAGTAAGATTGAAAACTTTGAAACCTTCCTATAATCTGATTGGCTAGTTTATTGCTTGTTGGTAAACTCTTATTCTGATTGGTTATCTGTAGCGTCAAAGGATATTTTAACGAACCAATCAGAATAAGAGTTTACCAGCAAGCAATAAACTAGCCAATCAGATTATAGGAAGGTTTCAAAGTTTTCAATCTTACTAGGTTTTTTTGCAAAAAAACTGTTTCATGTCAGGATGATTGAAAAAAAAGTAATGCTTATATCAAATTATCCGTGTTTTCGCAAAATCCCTAGGTTTTTTGCAAAAAGCCTAATTATCAAATCTTACTACGACTTAAATACCTACTCCAATTTGGCAAGAGTAAAAAATATGACGAATGGTAACAATAATTATGACAGCTAATTTGGTAGATATTTGATATAATTGGCCTGCCCGTCTCAAATAGCTTAACATAATACCGCTTTAGATTTGGATTAGATTCGAACTTGATCAAATTTTGAATGGGGGATTATAACAAATAGCGTTTTGCAAGAAAAATCATTAAAAATACTTACTTCCAGAGACTTACTTCTAGAGATACTTCATAGATTACATATATAATATTTCTTCTTTTTTCAAGTTTCAGAGCTTTAATACCGTTGTCATCTATACCAATATTATAAAGAGGAAAGATTTGTTTGTTTGTTTGTAACGAATAGGCTCCGGAAATACTGAACCGATTTGAAAAATTCTTTCACTGGTAGGAAGCTACATTAACCCCGAGTGTCATAGGCTATATTAGATTTTCAAAAAAATTTGGGAATCTTACCTAAACTTAAATAATGTAACCCAAGGTGCAATATTTTTTCCGTTGTTTACATATTTTGACAGATGGTTTGTTGGTTGTTGTTGGTTTTCTATTCGGCCATTCTGGGCAGTCAAAAGAACATAGTCTATAGAGCCATTTCTTTTGTTGTAGTATCTTATATTCTATGGCGTAACGAAGTAAGCCGGGAAAGCTCGTTGTTAAAATAAAAAGTAAACACGTCTTGGGTTTTTAACTTTGTGATGGGCTTTTTTGGTCTTTACATCAGCATCATTTCATCTACTGTTGGACATAGGCCTCCCTACAGACCTCTATTATGCAAAAAAAGCATTATAGAAGGACGTCTGTACCGCAGTATGGCTCTTCAAGTATTTCAACGAAGGACGCTGCTGCCCGTCCTTCGGCTGTTCCCTTAGTCGCCTTTTACGACACCCGTGGAAGGAGATGGCGGGATGGGGTGGACTTTTCCGCAGCAAAAACCACACGGCAATTCTTTGCAATAAATTATAATACCTACAAACTATCCCTGTTATTCATAAAAAGTTATTTGACATTATGTCAATTTAGAGTGGATGTCACGTATTTACCATACAACAAACCAGAGAAGTAGACCTCCAGTAAAGCTACTTAAAATGTACTGTATCTTTATGAATAAGACGGTATAAATTTAAAACTATTTTTTTATAAATTTTCGTTTTATTAAAAGAACTAGTTACTTAGTACCGAAATACTTTCACTGAATAGTGCCTATCCCATTAGTGCATCTATGTAGATTAAGACCTAGGCCAGTAATAAATATCTTAGGCTATCCTTTTAAGACACTTTTCGAAAAGTCTGCCTATTTTGTTCGGTATAAAACACGCAACTCAATACTTGGTTAGAATGCTCCGTGGCTCAGTTGGCAGTGATGTGAACTGTGACGCGGGAGCACCGGGTTCGATTCCTGACGGAGGCGAACATTGTTATGATGAATATCGATGTTTGTTTCCTGGTTTCGGACAACCTAGATTCAGGATCTTCGTAATTAGGGTAAGGGGCTTTTTAGTATGATTTAATGCGTTATTTTTGGCATACTGGTTGGCGATCGCAGTGTGGCCTTTCAAGTATCAACGAAGGACGCTGCTGCCCGTCCTTCGGCGGTTCCCTTAGTCGCCTTTTACGACACCCGTGGAAGGAGATGGGTTGATTCTAATCTATGCCGCCACCACACGGCAAAAGCATAGTTTGAGTTGAGCCAAGCATAGTTCTAAGCTAATGGGCGATTGCGAAATCAAGCTTTCATTCACACGCAAAAATTGTATTAAAAAAAACATTAAAGCAAAGTACTCAAACTACTTTAGGCCGCCATCTGAAAAAGACGCGCGCAAGAGCACGGACGGCAGCCATTTTGAAAAAATGTATTTTTTAATTTTATTCCTTTCTGCGTTTCAATTTACGCATGCTAATTCTAAAAAGTCTGTAGTTACTAAATTAGAGGAAAAGGTCGATAGTAAACTAAGTGAATATGCTTTAGCTGTGACAAAGTTTTTGGGTGATATAAATGATAAGAATTTGAGTGGAACAGAACTGGGGAGGTTTATGCATTACGATGAAATTAAACCGAAATTAAAGGAACCTCAAGAAACTGCGAGAAGTAAGTTTTTTTTCACATAATTTCTTCTAGTAGGCGCCGGCGGCTTCGCCATCGCAATTTAAAAAAAAGTAGGTATTAAATTAGTATTTAAAAACAAATAAATTTCCCTAAAACAGCAGATCCCTACACTATTCGTGTACCAAATTTCATTTAAACCCGTTCAGTAGTTTTGCCGGAAAAGCCTGACGTCAGAGTAACTTTCGAATTTATAATATTAGTATGAATTATCTATACGGTAATCATGTCCTCTTAAGGGGTCTTTTTTAAATAAGTTAAAGATATTTACTTATTTGTGTTTTAAAGGTCATTAGTAGGTAAATTGTTTGGACAATACGAAGTTACGTTTAGTTTAACACAAAAAGTTAAATAATTATTTTTAATTACTTACTTTGTATTAAGACGTGACTGCTGAAATAGCACGTTTTACCCTAGTACGTATGAATAAGTACTGTAGAGGTAGAGTGAATTGGCTCCAACTTAGCATAATGCCGTAGAAATACGAGCATCCACCTAATCTAGGAAAAAGTAAGTACATGTATTGTAATCCTAGATTAGATGGGTGCAACATCTATCGTGACACCCCGAAGTCACCACTCTGATATTATGTCAATCGAGTAGGTACAGTCACGGACTAGGAGGCCGTAACAGATTTGTCTATGGTTTCGTCAGCCCTAGACTTTATTACCAACGAACAAGAGCTATTTTGCTATACAGAAAAACCGGAAGTGTTACGCCGAACGTGTCCGCCACTGTACCTGCTTCAAGGGGCGAAACGTTGCGATGCGATACTAGCGCCATTTCGATAAATAATAGATATCTTCTATACCGTCCCGGCCAGACTCAAAAATATGCGTCTTTGACTCACTAGATAATCTTGCTTAGGATTTTCAAGGCTATTTTGTGTAGCTTTTAGGATAACGATCTTAGAAATAGTATTCTTTTATGAATCTAAAGTGGCCACTTTAGGCAACAAAAGGTTTATTTCTTAGATTTTGAATCTGAAAGCTACACTTAAAAATACTAAGCAAGATTATCTAGGGTGTCAAAGACGCATATTTTTGATTTCCGCTATGGTTTAGAAGATATTAATTATATTTATTGAAAGTGACGCTAGGTTTCGCACCATGCGTGTAAGTAAGCCCTTAAAAAACAAGTGAAAAACTTAAAAAAATCCCCTCGCCCCAGAAGAACGCAGCGTGAAGAAGATGTCCATGGCAATGATGCCCCTCATCTTCCACGTCGGAGCCACGTCGACCTGGATGCTGTTGACTGCCCTAATGGCTGCCAAGTCTGTGGCCATTGGTTTACTGCTTCTGGTCTTCAAAATTGCTGTCAGTTCCGCTAAGGTAAGACTAAAAATAATCTTATGCTAATATTCCCCGAAGATTTAGACAGAGGCACCGCCTCATTGAGTGAGCCCACGAGAAGCATCAGTACATCTGTCGTAGGAAGATTTGATAATTAGTTACTTTTCCAAAAAAAAACTAGAAGGAAGAAAGAAGAAAGAAAGAATCCCGGATAATTTAGTTTTTTTTTGCAAAAATCCTAGTATAATTGAAAACTTTGAAACATTCCTTAACTCTGATTGGCTAGATTATTGCTTGCTAGTTAACTCTTATTCTGATTAACAAATCTTCCTACGACACATCGATCTGGACCGTCGTTTAGCCCGCGTCTTCAACTTCAAACTTAATTTTTTTTGATAACTTTAATACTTTAACTTTAATACGTTTATGGACCATAAATTAGAAAAATAATAAAACAGAAAAAAAGAACATGCATGGAAGAAATCGCTTTGAGCGATAAGGCCGCCCGTTGCGCCCCCCTCTCTCCTATTCAAATATTTTCTGTATTTTATATAGATGTTTGTTTTCGGTCTGGGTGTAATGTTGGTCTTTGTGTGTGTTTGGGGTACCCTAGATACAGGTTCTTCCTAGTTAGAGGGGCTCTGACGAGTGATTCCATTGGTTCTTAAAACAAAGAAATGTAGCGAGAAATGTCGCTACGCATTTCTGCGCTCTAGCGTGGTCTGTTTGATAAAGCTTCAACGCTGCAGGCTCATTGTTATATATTTTTTTTATCTCTTTTTAAAAGTTATTGCTTTGCAGAAGCTACGGCCTTGTCTTAAGAGCCAGTTTACCGCTATGCTAGCGCCATTCTCGAAAAAAAAAAATCTTCTAAACTAAGGCAAATATAAAAAATGTGACACAGTATGACACTAGATAATCTTGCTTAGTATTTTTTAAGCACAGTAAAATAGTCCTAACTTAAAAGAACCAAGTTATACACCGATTGTTGCTAAAAGTTAGCTTTCTTTGGTCTTAAACCGTAAAGCTATAAAACAGTGCCCTAAAATACTAGGCTACATTATCTAGTGTCATACTGTGCCACATTTTTGATATTTGCCTTAGTTTAGAAGATATTAATTTTTTTTCGTAAATGGCGAATGATAGATTACGCAGCGCTGTGGGCTACTCGGTAAAGCTGTCTAATGTTTTTTTTAATCACGTTTGAAAAATTATTGCTCTGCAGAAGCTATGGCCTTGTCTTAACAATATTTTACTTTCACTTAAGTGCTCCGAGATGTATATTTTAAAATAATTATTGACCGGACATTTTGAGATTTGATCTTAAAATCTAGGCTATAGCACTGCAACTTAGGTTTTAACAACGTCCGGTCTAGACTCCTAGTTTAAGACCTACTTTATTAAGAGGAATAGCACAGCTAAAGTAGGCGCCTAAATCTTCTAAACTAAGGCAAATATCAAAAATGCGAAACAGTATGTATTCCACTAGATAATGTATCCTAGTATTTTTAGGGCACTTTTGTATAGCATTTAGGTTAAAAATCAAAGAAAGCTACTGATTGTTGCCAAAAGTGGCCGTTTTTAACAACAATCAGTAGCTTTCTCTGGTCTTTAACCTAAAAGCAATACAACAGTGCCCTAAAAATACTAGGCTGCATTTCCTGGTGGAATACTGTTTCGCATTTTTGATATTTGCCTTAGTTTAGAAGATATTAAATTTTTCGCGGGTGGGCTACTTTAGCTGTGCTCTGCCTCTTAAGTATATCAAAACCGAAAGACGTCCACTGTTGGAAACAGATGCCCCCCACAGATTGCCACAACGACAAACACTATGGTTTTGCTAATCGCGAGGCTAGCGGGTTGGCGTATCGCAGTATGAGTCTTCAAGTTAAGTTTGAAAAAAAAAAGTTTGAAGTTTGGATATTAAAAATAAAATAAAAAAGTTTTTCAATGAAATACTTTGCTGCCAGTCCTACGAGTTTTCCCTTGGTCGCCTTTTACGACACCCGTGGCAGGAGATGGGATTGATAAGATTTATGAAATAATTTACACATTCATTTCATTTCATTACATTTCATTTCATTTCAAAAAATTTTAAAAACTTTAAAATACTACCTTACACTAAGTATATCACACTAGCGTAGGTTATTGCAGTCTCTCATTGAGTATATAATATAGTTTATGCTTAAAAAAATACTAACTTTCAAAATGCAAAGACGGGTCTTTCTAGGGTTTTCAAAATAGAAACTAATACAGTTAATGGGAAAAGGTTTAAACAATTTTTATTTAATCTTTGTCGTCTAAGAATTATTGTAGAGAGTAGTAACATTTTTCTATTAGGTATTTTTTTAATTTATTTTTTATGATTGTATATTTGTCGTTTTGTGTCATGATGGGTTTGAGCTTATTATATATTTTTACACAGGTTGCAAAGAAGAGGTTGGTTCGTAGGTATAATGTGCCGCCTCCACAAGATCACTACATACTATAACATTTTGTTTTTGTTCTTTTATCTTTAAAAAGGTGGCTTCGTTCTTCACAACCCTGAAGAGCAAGCACTCGGGACATCATCATCACGACTACTCCTGGACACCGCACTATGAACACGGTAAGCAATTTAACCCCCCCCTTACTAGTAGGGCCACTAGTAGGGAAGTAGGGACCGAAGGGGCGCCACTGTGTATGAGAAATTATAGTAATTTATTTACTTTCTCCATAAGTAACTCTATTTTATTACACATCATAATAATCTCACGCCTTTTATTCCCCGAAAGGTTAGGCAGAGGCACCAGCTCCGAGGCCTCCGTAGCTCAGTAGCGTAGCGCGTTGCGCCACGGCACGGAAGGTTGTGGGTTCGATCCCCGCAGAAAATACCACATATTGATTTCTCACAAAAATCACGTTGTGGTTGTTTTCGATTGGATAGGACATTGCAGGCTTGAATCACCTGATTGTATGAAAAGTAAGATGAAAAGATTCCGTGCTTCGAAAGGCACGTTAAGCCGTTGGTCCCGGCCGCAGCAGTGGTTGTTATAACCGCGGCGACAAGCTGGCCCCTTGTCACGTTGGTAATAAAGCATAAACTCGGCTAAACGTGGGTCCGGCTCTCTATTTTATTCAAAAACAAAAATCAACAAATTAATTATAACTGTTTCTTTACAAGAAGTTTTTTTTTTTTACGGTTTCCCACTCAAAATGAAAAAAGTTCCGCTTCACGACATTCTTGGCTCTTGCCAATCTTGTAGGTACTGATGTTTGTAAAGTTGCCGTGTAGTATCAAGATGCCCTACAACTTTTTTTTTTATGGCGGAGAAACTCCAAACGAGTACCCTGCAGTCCCGGGAGGAGCCGCAGGGTTATGTGGGGTTCGCACCCACTAAGACCCCGCCGGTGTCCTTCGCGGCAGTTAGCAGGAGGGTCGCGGGCAGTGATAATTCTCCGCAGCCCCCCCCCAGCATCGGCTGTAGAGCCTCTCTCGGGGGGACATTGTGACCAACAACTCGGTCAACTATGCCATGTCAATTTTTCAAAAAAAAAAAAAATTGAATCTACTAGCAAACTCTTTCATTTGTATTCAATCAATTTGTTTTAATTTCAATTACCTATACTTAAGACCTTAATATTAATTTAAATAAATAAAATATGGCTTTGTTTCAGGTCATGAACGAAGCATAAGGTCGCTAGGTAAGATTAACCTTTTTTTAAATACAATAAACTATTATTAATTACATACCTTAACGGTACGGGACTCTTAAAACAAAAACATGTAAAGATTTTGCTAGTAGTATTGAAAGTATTATCACTATAAAGGTACAACCACTATTTCTTAGAACCGCATCAAAATCTGTCCAGCCAAACGCGAGATAATCGCGGAAAATTTTAAGCCGTTTAAAAACTTTGATGCATACTTAGTCACATCAATAATTTGACAAAAGGTGACTTATTGATTCAATACATAGTATAAAACAAAGTCGGTTCCCGCGTCTGTTCCTATGTATTGTTAAATCTTTAAAACTAAACAACGGATTTTGATGCGTTTTTTTTAATAGAGAGTGATTAAAAAGGAAGGTTTATAGGTAAAATACATGCACAAAGTAATAGGTTAGGCGGTACGAAGTTCGCCGGGTCGACTCTTGGTCGACTAGTTATTTTATAAACCTAAGAGACCCTTAAAATTTAACTGCTAAAAATAAAACCTTTTTAAGACCTTTAATTTTACATTTATCTTCCACAGATATTCACGAGTCTCACCACGTACCCCACGAGTCCCACCACCATTCCCACGACAGCCACTACCAACCCCACGACTGGCAGAGCTTCGCAAAAACCCCAGAATGGACCCCAAGTGATAGCTACAAAACCATCGACCAACCCGGTCCTGTTTACAAGTCTAGCGAATTTCCTAAGGAGAAAAGAGCTATTTCTAGATACTTTATTGACAACTCTTCTGAAGAGAGGAAGAGATAGGGGATTTTGAAGACAAAGAGGAAGAAGAACAAGCTTAGACTATATCCAGTGTCGTAAATAGCCTTTTCTGCGCCCTGTGCGAGCTTCTGTAGCGGCGCCCTGTGCGATGCTTTATAACTGCGCCCTCGTTTTTTTTTTTAAAGTTATAATAGGTAACCTAGAGAAATGTTATGTATATGTTATTCAGAATTTTAAAAAAAACTTGAGTCTTTAATGAATATGTTTTGGAATCAAGCACTATAGAAGCAGGAACAGCAGGGACTTATCAGACCGAAAAAATATAGCATTTTCGGAACTGGCCATTCTGGCGCCCCCCAGAGTCTTACGCCCTGTGCCTAGGCACTGGTGGCACAGACCTATTTACGGCACTGACTATATCACAGTAATTTTTCTCAAAACCTATTTTGTGTACCTACCTATGAAAAAACTCTCAACCTCATAGCAGAGAAAATTGATATATTTGCTTGTACACTGAGTGAATTTACAAGGGTTGCACTTGAAATTATAAGTTATGGACCTTAGGTGTTTTGTCTTTAACATAAGTACTTAAAGTAAACTTTGTACTTAAGTTTGGTTCAGTTATAAATTGTTATAACTGTACTTAGATAACTACTTTATCGCATTAGGTTAATCCTGTAATGATAATGTAAAGAGGAAATAAATAAATAAATAAAAATTTAGTGTTAAAATTTTGCATTTATAAATCATCGCTCTTTTCATGGTAATAGTGACTATTTAGTAATATGTGGTAATAATTTTTGACCACTTTAGGAGATGTAGGTACTTGTAACCCTTTTTAACGAACTATTCTGTTTAACATAAATTTAAATTAGGCTGCTTTTACACTAGACATGTGCGCGGAATCGGATCTCTGATCTGAGCGAAAAAAAACACCAATATAGAATAATTTTATTTTCCTAGTCTCGCTAACACAGCTCAGAGGGCCTATTACGGCAGCTCTTGCAATATTGCTTTGCGTCCTCTTTGCGTTTTTTTTTGTACTGACTTTGACACTCTAGAGGGCGAAAAGCAATATGGCAAAGGCAGCCGTAATAGGGCCTCAGGCGGAAAAGACCTTGTGGGAAGGTGAACGCGGAATCATCAATGATTCCCGGAGTCCTTCCAAAAATCGCCGAGACAGGCACCGGGGGGTTTTTAGTGGGTGCGAGCCCCCGTAAACAAAAAAAAAGGTGAAAAAGGGGCTTAGTGAAGCGAAGTCTTTGAACTTAAAGTGTGCTAGTAATATGTTGCAAGGGATGTGTTGCAGATTTACGACATACCGTTCTTAGGTGTTTTTTGGAAGTGGTCACACATTAATAATGCTTACGCTTTGGTGGAAAAGCAGCCTTAGAGTGAAAAGTTATTAAAAAGGTTTCAAGAATACAGGTTAAGTTATTTACATTTTTATTGTTAGTTTTAATATTTATTTGTTTAGATTTAATAATTTATTGACTGTATCTTTTTAACTAATTATATTTAATTTTATTAAAATATTTAAACAGTTTTATTATTTTTCTATTATGATATTGTTTATAGTGCCCTATAGTCTATACCAATATTATAAAGAGGAAAGTTTTGTTTGTTTGTTTGTTTGTAACGAATAGGCTCCGGAAATACTGAACCGATTTGAAAAATTCTTTCACTGGTAGGAAGCTACACTATCCCCGAGTGACATAGGCTATATTAGATTTTCAATAATTAGGGATCCTTACTTAAATTCGAATAATGTAGCCCAAGGTGCATTTTTACCCGTTGTTTACATATTTTGACAGATGGTGGTTGTTGTTTTTAAGGCTTCTTCCCCATTCGCCTGAAAATATTCGCCCGAAATAATAAATTTACCCATTCGCCCGAATTTTAATAAAAAGTGTTCCCCATTCGCCTGATCGTATCTTATGAAACAAAGAGTATTAAGAACAGAATAAACAGTCAATTCGTTTTTTAAAAATAAAGTTTTATTGAGATTATTTCATAGACATTGCAATCAACAGTTATCTGCAGTAAGACATGCTATTAGTTTTACATAATTAAATTTCGCTCATGATCTGTCTGAAGTTCAATGTAACCGTGTATTCGATGTTTTTTAGTATTTTCAGCGATGATGAGGTCGGGGGCCTTAATTTTTACTAGTCGACCCGGCGAACTTCGTACCGCCTAAACTTTTACTATCTTGTGCAGGTATCATACTTGTTAACCTACCTCTGGAGTCACTCTACCTATTAAAAAAAAAACGCATCAAATCCGTTGCATGCGTTTAAAGATATAAGCATGCATAGGGACAAACGCGAGAAGCGACTTTGTTTTATACTATGTATTAATTGATACAGCGCCAGTTTGTGTCAACGATAGCTACTTTTTCGGTGCGTGGTATTTGCTGCTCATGTTAGGTAAGTTAAGTACATTCTAAGTTTACCATTTGTCAATGGTGTCCACTTGACGCATTTTTTTATCTCAAGTTTTATAATTGGTAATCTAGTTTCAATTTATACTGAAAAAGGTCACAAACCTGGAGGGATATTGTAGGTACGTAATAATAATAATAATAATCCGTTATTTTTAATGTAACATTAATCAGCAATATTTTAGATTTTTAAATGACAATAAGATAAAGGTTCAGGTTGTCAATCATACGGCGAAAAGTATTAGCGCTTAAATATCATTTACGCGTTTGATAAATTAAATTATAAGCCCTAAACTAGGCAGGATCTTGAAAGTTATAAAGAATTTGAAGCATCTGTTGCCTACGTGTATAATCGTTGTATTTTGTGACCTGTAACGGTGCTATTTATTCATGAAATAAATTCAGGCGAATGGGGAGCACTTTTTATTAAAATTCGGGCGAATGGGTAAATTTAATATTTCGGGCGAAAATTTTCAGGCGAATGGGGAAGAAGCCGTTTTTAATTTACCCATTCTGGTCAGGCAAGGGAACTTAGTCTATACAGCCAAGACAGTTGGTGGTTTGTTGTTGTTTTTTTTTATTAAGCCCATTCTGGGCAGTCAAAAAGACATAGTCTATAGAGCCAAGTGCTATGTAGTTTTAATCTTAAATTCTTTGGCGTAACGAAGTTCGCCGTGTCAGCTAAGTATTCTATTATATAATAATTTCTTTTTTACAAAAAGAGACCCGCCTTCAACAAACTGACACATACATAAACTGAGAACTTCTTCTTTTTCGAAGTCGGTTCAAATAGGTACTAAAACCTTCTCCTGAATGTAACGAATACATTTCTGAAAACCGCATCAAAATCGGTTCAGCCGAACGCGAGATAATCGCGGACAAACATACATACATACATACATACAGGTCAAACTGATAAACTCCTTTTGAAGTCAGTTAAAAATGCCGTTCCCGAAAGCTATATGAAAATAAACATAGAAGTAAGTACTTATATTTTATTCAACAAACAAACCTCAAAAAGTTTCCAGTATTATTCAAGTCATAGTTAAATTGTTCAAAATGCCGTACTTATTCAACAACTCAAAGAGAGCAATACCAGTTATATAGCTCATTATAACGTCATGCCACGTCGAATTTTTTTCAATAGGAAAATCTTCATTTTCAATAGGCAAATCTTCGTTTTCAATCGCTCTATTGGGCTCGAAGAAAGTTGGTAGTTCTACAAAAATATTCGGTTCTGTAGCTTTCTTTGACGACGCGTTGTTGGTTTCTGTCAAAAGTTTGTTCATGTAGAAACTGAAATTATAGACAAGTTAAAAAATATAAATTCACTGTCGGTAGGTGATAAGCAGAGCAGATAACTAGGAAGAACCTGTATCTAGGGTGCCCGAAACATATACGGAGACGAACAATAATTAATACACCCATACCGGGAAACAAACATCGATATTCATCATAACAATGTTCGCCCCGCCGGGAATCGAACCCTATGCTCCCGCGTCACAGACCACATCACTGCCAACTGAGCCACAGAGAAGTAAATTATTTCAATTATAATGTTCGCCCCTACCGGGAATCGAACCAGGTACTCCCGCATCACAGTCCACATCACTGCCAACAGAGCAACGGAAGCAGGTCTGTTCCGAAAACACATACACACTGCACGTTGGCTTTGCGGATGGGTCTGGTCGAGCATGTCAAAACAAATATCAAATAATTCTTTACTCAATATAGGATACAAGATATCACTTACTGAAAGTCAATTAGACTACATCTAATCTAATCGCTATTGATACCTTATTTGGTAAAGTATCCTATACTGTGAGAGGCGAGGTAGTTCAGGGTGCCCACCAATTGGCTCAGGCAAACAAATGTTTGGCTTGCCTTACGACAATGGTCGCCTGAAGAGGCCCCCAAACGAGCCCTCCTCTGTCAAATTATTCTACATGCCGCGGCAGGGTGCAGTCTGGCTCGCGCGGCATGACAGCTGTCTCCGTACAGAGTTTAGCAAAACTATTATTCGGGCTGGTCTGTGCTCCTGTGGACTGTTGGTCTCACATTCGCTTGCCTGTAGCCGCGTGGGGGATGACCATGAACCGTCTTGCCTCAAGAAAAATAATATTATAGGCAACTTACATTATGAGATGCCTATGTTATTAACCGACTTCATAAAGGAGGTTATCAGTTTGACCTGTATGTATGTATGTAGGATTTATGTATGTTTGTCCGCGATTATCTCGTGTTTGGCTAAACCGATTTTGATGCGGTTTCCAATAATGTATTAGTTACATTCAGTAGAAGGTTTAAGTTCCTATTGTAACCGACTTCGAAAAAGAGGAGGTTCTCAGATTATGTCTGTGTCAGTTCGTTGAAGGCGGGTCTCTTTTTGTAAAAAAAAATATTATTTTATATTTAAATTTTCAGGTCCCTTTCTATTTAGGGGCTTTTAGGTTGATATGCGTTTATCTGACTCTTTCTAGTTTTCTTTCATTGTAGGAAAGACTTTTTTTTCTGCCTGCCATGCAAAATCACTAAAATTATAGAATTACTAGTCGACCCGGAAAACTTCGTACCGCCTAATCTTAAACTATCTTGTGCACGTATTATACTTATAAACCATCCTCTTGAATCACTTTATGCATTACTAGTCGACCCGGCGAACTTCGTACCGCCTAACCTATTACTATTTTGTGCATGTATTATACTTATAAACCTTCCTCTTGAATCACTCTATCTATTTAAAAAAACCGCATAAAAATCTGTTGCATAGTTTTAAAGATATAAGCATACATAGGGACAGACGCGTGAAGCGACTTTGTTTTATACTATGTATTGATTTGGATGTAAAGTAGGTAATTTTTTTACGGCGGCTGCAACACACAAAACTTGTTTTATGTTTTTTACTTTGTTTAAAATAGTTTTACTTAATTTTTTGATTTCCTTTGTTTTGCTTTTATTCTTGGTTTATTTTGTTTTGTTTTTATTAATATTTTGTATGTGTGTGTTCTGCTGTAAATAAATACTTTCTTTCTTTCTTTCTTTTCTTTCTTTAATTTTTTTAATGTGGTTGTAAAATCAAAAGATTACTTTCTTTCAGCGTTATAAATTCAAGGGGCGGGTCATTGTCCGAAACATCAAATTGTTTTTTGAGATGAAACACCTCGTTAAAAATGTTTTTATATACCTAGACAAGATCTAGATACCCTAGATAAGTATTACTTATATTTGCTTCGTTGACCACAAAATACGGTACATCTGTGTTTTAATGTTTACAGTGCAATTATAATTTAATTTTAACTTTGAATAAATCTTTGTTAATGCGCCAGAAAATTATACTTAATACTTTTTTTACATAAAAAAGACCTGTAGGTATTTATCAATGGCGACCATCAGGACGAATGTTCAGATGTTGCGTGATGTGGTGTTTACAGCTGTATAATTTTATTTTTGCTAAATAGGGACACGCCTTCTTTTAACTGACAACATGGATAGGCTAAGAGCTTCCTCTTTTTCGAACTCAGTTAAAAATAGCTACTTACCAAAACCTAAACTATACTCTTGAAATTAACAAAAACTTTTCTGATAACCGCATCAAAATCGGTTTTAAGCCAAACGCGAGATAATCGCCGACAAACACAACTCATATCTACAGGTCAAACTGAGAACCTCCTCTTTAGAAGTCTGTTAAAAATTACAAAACGGCTTTACCATCAATACATAGTATAAAAAAAACTCGCATCCCGCGTCTGTCCCTATAATATATCTTTAAAACTATGCAACGGTTTTTTTTTTAATAGATAGTGATTCAAATAAGTATAATTCATAAACAAAATAGTAATAGGTTAGGCGGTACGAAGTTAGCCGGGTCGACTAGTATATAAATAAAAGTAAATTAATATTATTACCGTTTCTAATGCTGTCTCTTTTAGATTTATTTTTCCGTCTGAAAGTTTTTAATTTTCCATGCTCTGAAAACGATGAAGTTAAGTGCATAATTGCATTATTATACCAACTGTAAGACGTCTACTGCTGGACATAGGTCTCTCCCACTGATTGCCACAAGGACAAACATTATGGAGGGTATTTAAGCTTAATGGCCACGCTTGGCAGGCGGGTTGGCGATCGCAGTGTGGCTCTTCAAGTATTTCAACGAAGGACGCTGCTGCCCGTCCTTCGGCTGTTCCGTTAGTCGTCTTTTACGACACCCGTGGGAGGAGATGGGGGGTGATAGGTATTCTATGCCGCCACCACACTGCAAATTTAAATAATTTGACTGCTCCCTGGCTTAGTTGGCAGTGACGCGGACTGTGACGCGGGAGTTCCGGGTTCGTTTCCCGGGGCGGGCGAACATTGTTATAATGAATATCGATGTTTGTTTCCGGTCTGGGTGTAAGTATTGTTTGTCTCGGTATATGTTTCGGGCACCCTAGATACAGGTTCTTCCTAGTTAGGGGCTTTAAGTGTGATGCGTAAATATTATGTTAGCGTTAATACTTACCTTTATGTTCTATATTGTTATCATCAGATCTGCTTAAATTATAAAAACTTAATATTTGATCCTGATTTAATTCTTCATCTTTTCCATTAGTAGATCTTGTTTCTTTTTCACGTTTTTCTGAAGATAAATCATTATCTACGTTTAGTTCTTTTTTATTGTTATTTACTTCTATATCGGTATCTCCTTTATCCAAAGCAGAACTATTTTTTACGACTGCTTGACCAATTTTTGTGTTTTTGGCTTCTTTATTTGTAGTAAAATGACTGATATATTTTGCAAGATCATTTATTTCATTGAAAACTATTTCTTTATTGTTATTAGCTTCTCTCATTTCTGGTTTAAAATCCGTATTAAGAGGAATTTTCGGCATATTTTTTTGTTTATCCTGTTTATCAATACTAGCCACTTTGGCAGTTTTACATTTCTTTTCATCTTTGTTTGTAATGAAGTCTTTTACATCGATAACATTTGTTTTATTTTCCGTTGTATTACAATTAATAATTTCCGTAGCTTTTTGATAAACAGCGTTTTTAAGTTTGTTCGCCAAATTATCTTTAGCTGTTTCAACTCCAACCCTCATTCTATCACATATTAATTTGAGTTTGTCTTTTATAAAGTCTTTGATGTATTTAATTTTACTACAGGCACTGTTTTTAAGACATCTAGGGTCCACACTGTGTCTTTTTATTTCACGTTTTGCGGAATCTTCAACCTGAGAGATATGATTATCTTCCTGTCCAGTGCTTTTATCATTATTTTCATCATCAAGCATATTTTTTTTACTTTCAATATCAGAAGCTGAATCCTTTATATTAACAAGTAACTTATCGATTTTTGAATCTTCAAAATGATTTGATTTTGTTTTGATATCAGTTAGCAATTCTTCTATTTGAGCTGATATGGGCTTTTCAACTTTATTATCGACATAACTGGGTACAGTTTCTATTTTTATTGTTTGTTCTTTATCATTAATATGCTCATCTTTGTTACCATTTTCAAGATTACCTTTTAAATTTTCGTCTTCATCTTTTACAGGGTCATTACCGTTATTAGCCACATCATGATTTCGTTCATCATTGTCCAAATTCATCAAAAACCGAGAAACCATACTCACCAATTCTTTCACCATTTCGGTTTCTATATCCTGCATCTGGGAGTCTCTTTTGTCTTTATCATTTGTCATTTCGGTTCTAGTTTTGCTGGTATTTCTGTTACCACTTTTGGTTTTGGTTTCTTTTATTATGTCTCTGGGTTTAAATTTACTTTTGGTATGAGCATTTTTCTTAAAAATTATTTTTGGATTACGTTCGAATTTGCTTTTGGAACTAGATTCAAAATCAGGATCAGAACCTAGAGCTTCAATATTGACTTCAGGAGTATTTACACCACGCTTACATTCAATATGTTTTGTACCATGTAATATAATATCATTTTTATCGTTTATATTGTAATTTTTATCTACTAAATGTTTATGATTATTATTTTTATATATTGTAAAGGAACTTATAAAGAACATTAAATTAAATAACCTGAAAATTATAAAATTTAATATAGAATAGAATAGAAAACAATTTATTGCATACAAGGATACTTACAATACAAAGTACATTAAACAGTTTAGGGTACAAATAATAGAAATTGCATGCAATGGGCGACCTTATCGCAAAAAGCGATTTCTCCCAGGCAACCCACGCATACGCAATACAATATTAGAAGATATTCAGCTTCATCATCATCACAGCAGAGTGACGTCCACTGCTGGGCAAGAGCCTCCCCCCCAAAAACTGCCACAATCATTGCTTTGCCACAAATCGCCACGCTTGGCAGGCGGGTTGGCGATCGCAGGGTGGCTCTTCAAGTATTTCAACGAAGGATGCTGTGCCTCTGTCCTTCAGTGTTCCCTTAACGCCTAACACGATACAGTTATGGTTCTCTCTTCGAAACAGGCATCAGGGAAGGCCTGCTTTAGGGAAAGCCTGCATCATGCTGTAGGGCTAAGAAGTGCCCAGTAGTTGCCTCTAGGGGTTTAACTTTGTTTGTATATAAGGGGCAAGTCTTCATCCTAACAGATAGGTGTACCTCGGCGTACGTATAGATAGTAGATGCCTTAGATGCAGATGCCTTTTTGTAGAGGTTTTAACTTACCATAAAATATTGAAAATTAACATTTGATATCGATAATAATAAATTATTTATTTGCATGATACAAGAAGAGCTCAATTAGAACTATAATTATAACAAAATTACGAGAAAATCTTTAAAAAAAATCTTGTTTACTCACAACACAATGTTTTGTGAGCACAGACTTATTTGTAGGATTATGATAAAGAGAATATCACAAAACAAAAAGAAAGAACAAAAAAAAAGAGAGATAAATTGTAAAGTAGAGTTTGTTACCCCTTTCTTCTCTACGCTGTAAAATCATTGTGAAAGGGAGTAGAATCATTTGACAGAGGAGGGCTCGTTTGGGGGCCTCTCCAGGCGACTATTGTCGTAAGGCAAGGCAAACATTTGTTTACCTGAGCCAATTGGTGGGCACCCTGAACTACCTCGCCTCTCACAGTATAGCATACTTTACCAAATAAGGTATCAATAGCGATTAGATTATATGTAGTCTAATTGACTTTCAATAAGTGATATCTTGTATCCTATATTGAATAAAGAATTTGACTTTGACTTTGACTTTGAGAAATCAATTTAAATAACTCTTTCGTTAGGTACTGACTGACTGACCGAATGACAGACAACGCAGAGCCGAAACTTCTGGGCGTAGCGGGCTGAAATTTTGCACGGTGGTTCCTTAGGGTGTGTCTGAGGGGTATGTAAAGGATAGAATAGAATATAATCATTTATTTGTTTGTTATCACAGGTCAGGTACAGATATTAAATTAAAACTAAAATGCTTACTAAGGATCACTAAGTAATGTTCCTCTTATAGTAGGGGAGCCCACGATGCTAAATGGGGATTTACTCGAGCGTCGTAGAGACCTATTGGGTTGCAAAGCTTACATGATAAGAAGAAAAAAATGTTATATGATATACTAGTCGACCCGGCGAACTTCGCACCGCCTAACCTATTACTATTTTGCACATGTTTTATACTTATAAACGGTGGGGGAAGCGGCTATAGATTTTTAAATATGTAAAAAAAACTGTTGCATGGACATCCTCGAGCGCGTCAGATATTGATAGCATCAATGCCCTACGTGTTTTTAATAATGTAAGTATGTTAATCTGATCGTTTGCATGATGCAGGTGGTTGTATGTAAGGGTTGAAAAATAAAAAATATATATTATCGAGCGCGTCAGACTTTCTTAGGGTGTGTTAAGTGCACCAAAAAAAAGCTCTCATTCACTTATCTGACGATTTCGATAATAATTTCCAGTAATGCCATAGGAACGGGAAAAAACTGGATTTTTGTGTTTATGAGAAATATGCGCGAGTGGCAGCCTCTAGTATACCATAAATACTCTACCACAGACAAAACATTCTCTATTCTACTGCAGAGGGAAGGTAAATCTCAGATTATAGCGGCGGTTTCCTTACTCTGAGAGGGTAAATACTAAATACTGTTCTGATGTTTCTGACAAGGCGGTAATAAATTAAAGGAGCGATTCAGCTCACCATACATAAGACCTGAGAAACTTTTCCCAAGTAACATTTTCCACATTTAAAAAAAGAGCTGTTCCATACATTGTTTCGATCAGATGACGGGGTTAATGTACGGGTAAGTAGATTTTTGTGCGCAGTGCTTAAATGTGTGTTAACAGATTTTTGTGCGCAGTGCTTAAATAGTAGATTGTATTTCGACTGCTCCGTGGCTCAGTTGGCAGTGATGTGGACTGAGTAAGCGTGTGCACCCGGGTTCGATTCCCGGGCGGGGCGAATATTGATATGATGAATATCGATGTTTGTTTCCGGTCCTGGGGTCAAGTTTCTTAACTAAATTCAATCGACTTGTGATTGTCTTGTTAGCGACTTCGTTAACCATTGCTGTTTTATTTGTGCGTGTAACAGAAATTGTCTTAGTTAAAGCGGCAATGGTTAACGAAGTCGCTAACAAGACAATCACAAGTCGATCGAATTTAGTTAAGAGAATTACCCCCCTGGGTGTGATGTTCGTCTCTGTGTGTGTTTCGGGCTCCCTAGATACAGGTTCTTCCTAGTTAGGGGCTGTGAGTGTGATGTGTTATTATTATTTTTTATTATTAAAAAATACTTTAGGCCCTGCTATAAGTCTCCTATAAAAACAACAACTTTAGGCGCATTTAAAGGCGAATAAAGTATGTAGTCCTTTCATGCAGGTGTGATAAAAAATATACATTAAAAACAACGTAAGTTTGTTAAAATTTTGTGTATTTTTTTAATTATAATTAGCATAAAAAAATAATCGTATGATCTTATTTTATACAAATAACTTAGGCAAACATCTTATTTTCTATTTAAGCGCTTACACGGTGCGAAACTAGCGCCACTCCCGATAGATAATTAATATCTTCTAAACCATGGCCGAAATCAAAATATGCGTCTTTGACTCCCTAGATAAGCATGCTTAAAATTTTCAGGTATTAATTATTTATCGAAATGGCGCTAGTTTAGCGACGTTTCGCCTCTTAAGACGAAATAGTACCGATGGTGGCGCCCTCATTTGAAAAATCACAAAAAAAAAATAAGCAAGTATAGTTTATTCAAAGTGGCTACTTTTGTCTTTAATCAATTTCATTTTCCACCTATGAGTTTCTATGACACTACTAGAGGCTGCCCCGCGCTTTTTCCCGCGCAGATTTAAAATCCCGTTTTTCCCGTTCCCGTGGGAATTTCAGGAAATCCCTTCTTAGTGCTCAGCTACACTCTCTAAGGAACCTACATGCAAAATTTCAGCCCGCTACGCCCAGTAGTTTCGGCTCTGCGTTGTCTGTCATTCAGTCAGTCAGTCAGTCAGTAACGGAAGAGTTTTATATATATAGACTAGAGGCTGCCCCGCGGTATTTCCCGCGCAGATTTCTCATAAACACAAAAATCCCGTTTTTTCCCGTTCCCGTGGGAATTTCGGGAAATCCTTTCTTAGTGCTCACCTACACTCCCTAAGGAACCTACATGCCAAATTTCAGCTTTGTACGCCCAGAAGTTTCGGCTCTGCGTTGTCTGTCAGTCAGTCAGTCAGTCAGTAACGGAAGAGTTTTATATATATTGATAATATATAATGTGTTTACTTTACTTTTACTTTACTTTACTTTTACTTTTTACTTTACTCTTGAATATACACAAAATCGGTAACTCTGTCTTTCAAAAACGATATATCACAATGTGGGAAATAGGTTTTTACGTACGCGAATTCATTTAAACTTTATTAAAAATGAATACTTTCGCCAAAATAATTAAAAAACGTAAAAAAAATTGAATTTCGCGCCATACCGTGAGTTACCGCCTTAAGGTGGTAACTCTCGGTATGGCGCGAAATTCAAATTTTTTCGCGTTTTTTATTTATTATGGCGAAAGTATTCATTTTAACATAATTAGATTTTTGGCCTTTATGTCCTATAAGACACAAAATCAGTAGGTCTGTCTTACAAAAACGTTGTATTACAATGTGGGAGATGGTTTTTTACATACGCGAATTCATTAAAACTTTATTAAAAACGAGCTTTCCCGGCTTACTTCGTTACGCCATAGAATATAAGATACTACAAAAGACTTGGCTCTAAAGACTATGTTCTTTTGACTGCCCAGAATGGCCGAATAAAAAACAAACAACAACAACAAACCACCTGTCAAAATATGTAAACAACGGAAAAAATATTGCACCTTGGGTTATATTATTTGAGTTTAGGTAAGGATCCCTAATTTTTTTGAAAATCTAATATAGCCTATGACACACGGGGTTAATGGAGCTTCCTACCAGTGAAAGAATTTTTCAAATCGGTTTAGTATTTCCGAAGCCTATTCGTTACAAACAAACAAACAAATCTCTCCTCTTTATAATATTGGTATAGATGAATACTTTCGCCAGAATAATTAAAAAACGCGAAAAAAAATTTATTTCGCGCCATACCGAGAGTTACCGCATTAATTTTTTTTTAATAATAATCAGGTTTCACATAAATTCCTATATCATAATCTAAGCCGACGCCACGTTCACTTTTCATTCTCAGATTGACAAAAGTATGCCCTACGCCTCCCGCAGTCACGTTTATAGACGACTTTGAGTGTAATACATCCAATGCTTGAATACCCTGTAACAATGAAAAAAAAAAAACATCAGAAATTTACTGCTCCGTGGCTCAGTTGGCAGTGATGTGGACTGAGACGCGTGTGACCCGGGGTCGATTACCGGCGGGGCGAACATTGTTATGATGTATATAGACATAGACATAGACAAATCTTTATTTGCGCATGCAAAATATACAATAGTAAGTTATAAACTACGTGAAGATACACGAAAAAAAAAAATAACACAAATAATAAAATTAACAAATGTATTGTAAGTGTTGTAGGCGCAAAATGGCCCCGACTCAGCTTATGTTGCAAGCAATGCATGTATATCGATGTTTGTTTTCCGTTCTGGGTGTAAAGTAGATACAGATTCTTCCTAGTTAGGTGTTCTAAGTGTGATATGTTATTATTAAAAACTAGAGGCTGCCCCGCGGTTTCACCCGCGCAGATTTCTCATAAACACCAAAATCCCGTTTTTCCCATTCCCATTCCCATGGCAATTTCGGGAATTCATTCCTTAGTTCCCTACACTCACCAAGAAACCCACGGGCAAAATTTTAGCCCGGTACGCCCAGTAGTTTCGGCTCTGCGTTGTCTGTCAGTCAGTAAAGGAATAGTTTTATATATATTGATAATAATTTATTTATGGTGATGGTAACTCGGCCAATCGTGGGGCCAGCTCGATGTACTGAGGCCTCTTGTGGGCTCAGACAATGAGCTGGTGCCTCTGCCTAACCCAGAGACTATTTTATGTTACATAGGTTTTAAATTGTATTAGGAAGTAGTCGACCCGGCGAACTTCGTACCGCCTTATCTATTACAATTTCCCTTTCTCCGAACCTTCCTCTTGAATCAATCAATCTATTAAAAAAAACCGCATCAAAATCCGTTTTGAAGTTTTAAAGATATAAGCGTACATAAAGGGACAGACGCTGGAAGCGACTTTGTTTTATACTATGTACTAGAGGCTGCCCCGCGGTTTTTCCCGCGTAGATTTCTCGTAAACACAAAAATCCCTTTTTTTCCCGTTCCCGTGGGAATTTCGGGAAATCCCTTCTTAGTGCTCACCTACACTCCCCAAGGAACCTACGTGCCAATTTTCAGCTTTCTACGCCGAGTAGTTTCGGCTCTGCGTTGTCTGTCAGTCAGTCAGTCAGTCAGTAACGGAAGAGTTTTATATATATTGACTAGAGGCTGCCCAGCGGTATTTCCCGCGTAGATTTCTCGTAAACACAAAAATCCCGTTTTTTCCCGTTCCCGTGAGAATTTCGGGAAATCCCTTCTTAGTGCTCACCTACACTCCCTAAGGAACCTACATGCAAAATTTCAGCCCGCTACGCCCAGTAGTTTCGGCTCTGCGTTGTCTGTCTGTCAGTCAGTCAGTCAGTCAGTAACGGAAGAGTTTTATATATACTGATTATTATTACTTTTAAGGCTAATACATATAAGAACTTACTTGAATAACCTTGTTATCGGGCACAGAATAAAAATGATACTTAACACGTTTAATGAACGGTATAGCATTATATTGCACTCTCGTTCTATTAGCCACAATAACTCTGTCTGAAACATTGCCTATGACCAAATGTGTACTGTACGCGTAACACGCAAAGAGAGCAACCAGAAAGAGTGAAATTTTCATTTTGAACGACCGTTCGCGTTCAGAGTTGGCTACTTAATGCTGAGGTCAGTGGGTTTATCGATGTAAGGTTATAATGTGTAGGGTGACCATTAATCAATACATATAGTATACTAGGAGGCTGCTGCAGATTTCACCATTAATCAATACATATAGTATACTAGGAGGCTGCCCCGCGGTTTCACCCGTGCAGATTTCTCATCAATACCAAAATCCCTTTTTTTTTTCCCTTTTCGCTGGGAATTTTGGGAATTCATTCCTTAGTGCTCCCGAACGATCCTCAAGGAAACCACGTGTAAAATTCCAGCCCGCTACGCCCAGTAGTTTCGGCTCTGCCTTGTCTGTCAGTCAGTCAGTAACGGAAGAGTTTTATATATATTGATATGTCGTAGTAAGATTTGATAATTAGGTTTTTTGCAAAAAACCTATCTACTTACTTACTAGTTACATAATAGTAGTAGTAATATTATTATTTTTTAGAAAAATGGAACCCCCCTTAAATAAACTGACACATACATCAACTGAGCACTGCCTCTTTTTCTAAGTCGGTTAAAATAGGTACCAAAACCTTCTCCTCAATGTAAACTATTACTTATCTGAAAATCGCATTAAATTCGGATCAGCAATCGCAGACAAACATACAGGTCTAACTGATAACCTCCTTTTTTAATCGGTTAAAAAGAGCGTAAAAAAATATGGTTACCCTACCTTGCCCATGATGTCATTCAATGTTTATGATAAACAAAATAATTTTTTTTTTCCATTTTACTTTATATTTCGCTCCTATTTTCATTGACATAAAGTTCACTTTTAATTATTATGAATCAATACGTTTTCTTAGAAAAGTAGGTTATAGTATCACATAGTAAATATGTATCACTGTGGTACAGAGGTTCGATTCCCGGAAGAGACATGTGTTGCATGACAGATTCAGAACGGCAAGTATGAAGTTCGCCGTGTCAACTAGTCTACTATCTACTTCTTTTATATATTTCTACTATCTACTTACTATATATATAGAAATAATAATAATAAAAACACATCACACTCAGAGCCCCTAACTAGGTAGAACCTGTATCTAGGGTGCCCGAAACACACACAGAGACGAACATCACACCCAGACCGGAAACAAACATCGATATTCATTATATCAATCCGCCCCGCCCGGGAATCGAACCCGGGTGCACACGTTTACTCAGTCCACATCACTGCCAATTGAGCCACGGAGCAGTCAAATGAATCGTGGTTAGTTAGTCTCGCTAAAGCTCGAAAACGGCCGGGCCGATTTCGCTCAATTTGGGTTTGAATTGTTCGTAGTAGTCCAGGGCAGGTTTAAAAGGTGAGAAAATATGGAAAAACTAGAGGCTGCCCCGCGGTATTTCCCGCGCAGATTTCTCATAAACAAAAAAATCCCGCTTTTTCCCATGGGAATTTCGGGAAATCCCTTCTTAGTGCTCACCTACACTCCCCAAGGAACCCACGTGCCAATTTTCAGCTTTCTACGGCCAGTAGTTTCAGCTCTGCGTTGTCTGTCAGTCAGCCAGTCAGTCAGTCAGTCAGTAACGGAAGAGTTTTATATATATTGACTGAGGGGAAATTAGTAAAATAACAATTTATTTTTCCCATACAAATTGTAAGGCGCGATACGAAGTTCGCTGGGACAGCTAGTATTGAATAAATGCTTTTAAGGCACAGTTTGTCTGTATGTTAATAAAGATCTTTGACCCTTTTTTATATGTTGGTCAATATCGAAGTTAATTTAAATTCAAGGTTAATCCATGTTTACTTAAAATAGCACTTGATTCGTTTCCTTAAGACGATATACGACAAATAAATCAAACTCTTTGATATAGCATACTGAGGGATACTTTTATTGGAAACAGAAATAAATATTGAATATCTTTTTAATTATTACTTTTAAATCAAATTTGAATTACCAGAATATAATACCCAACTTAATTATCTTTTATTTTACAATACATTTCAATTTTCTTTTAATGTAATTTGTGTAATTTCCCTTTTCTCATAAGCCTTAATCATACCCCGTCCTAAATTTTTGTTTGTTTTTTCTTAATTTTTTAAATATCCATGTCCGTGTGCTGCTGCTCCTTCTGTTTTCAGGACTATGTCTTTAACACAATATAGTTACTTGATTTCATGGTCTTGGGGATGGAGGGAGGAGTTAGTAACAATTTTATGTACTTATGTAATAAGTTCCACTAGCGCCACTAACTTGGTTTTTACTATGTTCATGTTGTATCTCGGCAGGCATGACACAGGCATCAGCCTAGTATGCCAGCCATTGTTATCCAAATGTGTGCTTTAAAACGAGTTTTTGTTCAATAAATGCTTTTTAATTTTAATTTTAATGATTTTGTTTATTATCATTATTCCAAGGTAGTTTTAACAAAAACTAGTAAGTAATTTCGAAGAACTAGCTATTCCCGTTTTTTGGAAAGGTTATCTTTGACGAAATAATGTATCGAGGTTTTTTGATTCCACTAGTGTTTCTCAATTATAAAAAACTTTGTTATATCCTCAAAAAGGTTATATTGAAATTCCAGATCTTTACCTCCTATAGATTAAGAGAACTACTTGATTTAAAAAACCTTCAAAACTCATATAGCGTCTTAAAACATAGATTTGGTATTCAAGAGGCCCTTTACACCGATACACAGTGCCATCCGCGAAAATGTGGGATGTAGTATAATATTTATTTATTACTACACGGCCCGGCGAACTTCGTGCTGCCTAACCTATTACTATATTGTGCATTTATATCAATACATAGTATAAAATGAAGGCGTTTCCCGCGTCTGCCCCTTTGTATGCTTAAATCTTTAAAACTAGGCAACGGATTTTGTTGCGTTTTTTTTCAATAGATAGAGTGATTCAAGAGGAAGGTTTATAAGTATAATGAATGAGCAACATAGTAATAGGGTCGGCGGTACGAAGTTCGCCGGGTCGACTAGTTACTTATAAACCTTCCTCTTTATTCGCTCTATCCATTAAAAAAAAACCTCATCAAAATCCGTTGCAGAGTTTTAAAGATTTAAGCATACATAGGTACGCGGGAAGCGACTTTATTTTATACTATGTTTTGAAAATTAAATTCTTGTTTTTACTACTGTTTAAACTTTTATATATATAGATAATAACGATTAACATTTCAAAACCAAAATCTGCTCAATCGGTTCAGCCGTTCTCGAGTTTTAGGCGAGACAAACGAGTCACGATACTCACGATTCATTTTTAATAATATAACACATCACACTCAAAGCCCCTAACTAGGAAGAACCTGTATCTAGGGTGCCCGAAACACATACAGAGACAAACATCACACCCAGACCGGAAACAAACATCGAAATCATCATAACAATGTTCGCCCCGCCGGGAATCGAACCCAGGTGCACCCGCGTCACAGTCCACATCACTGCCAACTGAGCCACGAAGCAGTCAATTTTTTTTATTAATAGAACAAGAAGATAGATAAGTATGATTGATAACAGTCTCAATACAACTCACCATTTCAATACTCAGTCAAAAAATCACAGTATTCCTTTTCCAAAGCTTTCAACTTTATTTCCGAAGTCAATATAGCGTTTTGTTCCCTCAAATTGTCTATTAAACCCCTCTGCCTCTCTATAGTCTGTGACAGACATTTTGTTTTTAATTCCAGACGAGAAATTGCATCTGTGTGCGACGCTGATAGATTACGCGATGAGGTACGAAAATCCTGTGGAGAAATCTTTGAGTTGCATTAAAAATTGTTCAGCAGTTTAAGTCCCATCTGAAAACTAGCAAGACGCGGTCAAATTGACCAAAAGTAAAAATTTGAACGAGGGATCAACTGGCGGTGGCGGTCTTACTCAGCGTAACACTTTTGTCTATGGTCTCGTGCGCAGTAGACTGTAATACCAGAGAATAAGAGCTTTTTTTCAATACAGAAACACTGGAAGTGTTACGCTGACGAGTCCGTGACTGTATTAAGTTGGAGTACTTATTAAAGTTTTAAATATAAACCAAAATGAAGAATTCTTAGTTTTTTTAGAAATTACTCGACCCGGCGAACTTCGTACCGCCTTACCTTTTGCTATGTTGTGCATGTATTATACTTATAAACCTTCCTCTTGAATCACTCTAACTATTAAAAAATAACCTCATCAAAATCCTTTCCGTAGTTTTAAAGATTTAAGCATACATAGGGACAGACGCGGGAAGCGACTTTATTTTATACTATATATATATATATATGTATTGATACAAACCATTTCAGCAGCCTTCATTCCTTCAATCACTTGCTTCAATCTCTCAATTTCTTGCTCCTGACTGACAGATCTGGCTTCAACGTTCGCATTTTTCGATCTCAATCTTTTGACTTCCGACGACAGGCTATCTGCTTCACTCCTTTGCTCTCTGTATAGTCTATCCTTTTCCTATATGGTTTGGAGAAAGGTAAATATAAGATAAAAAACGCCATTTGTTGCCATAAAAAAAAACATAAGTATATACCGGGTGTTTCTGACAAGGCGGTAATAAATCAAATGAGGGCTTCTGCTCACCATAACTAACAACTTTCCCAAAGGAACATAGGTCGAAATCTCATAAAAAAAACAGCTGTTCCATACATTGGTTCCATCAGCTGACGGGGTCAATGTACGAGACAGCTGATTTTAGTTTTGAGATTTCGACCCATGTTGCTTTGAGAAAGTTGTTAGGTATGGTGAGCTGAAGCCCTCCTTTGATTTATTACCGCCTTGTGAGGAACACCCAGTATATGTCGTAGGAAGATTTGATAATTAGGTTTTTTGCAAAAAAACTAGGGATTTTGCGAAAACCCGGATAATTTGATATAAGGATTATTTTTTTCCAATCATCCTGTCAAAAAGAAGTTTTTTGCAAAAAACCTAGTATAATTGAAAAATTTGAAACCTTTCTTAACTCTTATTGGCTAGATTATATTGCTTGCTGTCCAACTCTTATTCTGATTGCTTTTCTGTAGCGTCAAAGGTATTTTAACGTACCAATCAGAATAAGAGTTAACTAGCCAGCAATAATCTTGCCAATCAGAGTTAAGGAAGGTTTCACATTTTTCAATTGTACTAGGTTTTTTTGGTTGGTTTCGTCAGCCCTAGACTGTATTACCAAAGAACAGGAGCTATTTTGCAGTACAGAAAAACCGGAAGTGTTACGCCGACCGTGTCCGCCACTGTACAAACTTACATTTAATCTTTTTTCCAGTGCCATAGATTTAGCTTTCATGTCTGAAGAGATGGATTTCATATTGTTACAGCTATTCAATAACTTCAGTCTTTCAGTTTCGAACTCTGCTATCTGAGTTAGATGTCCTTCACATTGTTTTACCTGAAATTAAAATAATTGCCTTCAATACTTACATAAAACTGAGAACTCCCTCTTTTCTGAAGTCGGTTAAAATAGGTACTAAACCCTTCTCCCAAATGTAACAAATATTTTTGTGAAAACCGCATCAAAATCGGTTCAGCCAAACTCGAGATAATCGCGGACCAACATACATTCATACATAACATACAGGTCAAACTGATAACCTCCTTTTTGGAAGTCGGTTAAAATACAATAAGTACATAGTATAAAAAAAATTCGCTCTCCGCGTCTGTCCCTATATATGGTTATATCTTTAAAACTATCCAACTGATTTTGATGAGTTTTTTGTTTATTAGATATAATGATTCAAGAGGAAGGTTTATAAGTGTAATACATGCACCAAATACTAATAGGTTAGGCGGTAAGTAGTTCGCCGGGTCGACTAGTATGTATATAAAAACGAATCGTGGTTCGTTAGTCTCGTTTTAACTCGAGAACGGCCGGGCCGATTTAAATGATTTTGGTTTTGAAATGTTTGTAGTAGTCCAGGGAAGGTTTAAAAGGTGAGAAAATATGAAAAAAATTGGTGAGAAGTGTTTTAAGAATTGTAAGCGATACTAAGTTCACCGGGAAAGCTAGTTTATATAAATTTTTATTTTATACTAACTTTTCGATCAAGACTGGCTTGTAGTTTGCATATCTGTTCTTGCATTAATTTCACTTTTGATGATAGGAACTTGCAAACACTTTCTACACTTGCTCTATCTGAAATTCAAAATAAAACAGTAAAAAAAAATTTTAACATACCACACGTAGGTATTAATAGTGCGACACAAAAATCTATAAATTAAAAAGAGGCAACACTGTATGGAAATTTGACGGATATTATAAATTTCCATACAGTATGACACTTTTTAATTTCTTGTATTTTGTGTCGCACTATAATATACTTTAGTAATCAATATCATCATCAATACATAGTATAAAACAAAGTTGATTCCCGCGTCTGTCCCTATTTATGATGGATTTTTATTTTAAATAAGTAGATAGAGTGGTTCAAAAGGTTGGTTTGTATGTCTAATACATGCACAACATAGAATGATTTTAAGCGATTTAAAGGCATTCACCAGGTCGACTAGTTTCATATTAATTGCAAAATAAGAAAATATCATGTAAGTTTTACCTTTTAAAAACGACTGCGGTAATGTATTTTCCTGTACAGCCACAGTGACGAAAGCGTAAAAGAAATC
Organism: Euspilapteryx auroguttella; assembly: GCA_951802225.1. Classification (NCBI taxonomy): domain Eukaryota; kingdom Metazoa; phylum Arthropoda; class Insecta; order Lepidoptera; family Gracillariidae; genus Euspilapteryx; species Euspilapteryx auroguttella. Next base: position 4,892,940 of record OX637667.1, read on the forward strand.
CAAATCAAAATTGAACCCAGTTTCTTTAGGGCAACAGTTGCAAACTGAACCTTTTTCTGTTTCCATTGGCTTTGTTTTCTTTCCTTCCGTATGTTCTTTTGTTTTTACCGTTCTAGTCTTAGTTGGTGTTAATTCGGGCGTTCTTGTTTTTGATGTGCAACAGTGTTTTGTTTCTTTTTTTAACTGCTGCGTCAGGCTCGGTGAGAATTCCGTAAAGAAATCTTGCTTTTGCTGGAATTTTAAAGCTTTTTCTAATGAACATGACTCCATATAAGATTTGTGGATTACAAAATTAGATAGATACATAATATAGATAAGACATTTTTTCACCACACAGTACATCTTAATTTTAGCAATTAGTTCTGTGCTTCTTAAATACTAAAGGTTGGTACAAAATACTGTTAAATTTCATACAAAAATAGTGAAAGTAACCCTGCTATCTGTTTATAACGCCATCACACATAAACAAGTAAAATGATATGGCTGAAAATTGTTGGATAGATAGTAGAACCATGAGACGTACTAGTGATACTTTTTATACAAAACATCACAAGGGATCTAAAATTTTGGATATTGCAGTTGGGGTTGGGTGGTTTTGTGAAGGAAAATTGCGATAATAAAGCCACGGGGCGCAAACTAGGAATAAAATAAACGTTTCTGAACTTAATTTTAAGTAGGACAAGCACAAAAAGTTAAAGAAAATAGGCAAGTAAGAAATCAAACCAAATAAATGCTAAATTTTGAAGAAGAATTTACTTACCATAACAGTTTCAATTTCCTTCATTAGACTAACAGTTTTTTTCTCTAACTGTTTATTTAGTTTCTTGAATTCCTCTTCGCGTGCTAGTAATTCTGTTGAATCCATTTTTACACGAGTAAAATTATAGGTAACTCTAACTCATACAAAAATTTTACTCTCTACTCAACTCTAACCTAACTTTTTTTAAATAAACAAAATTATAGGTTAGTAGACTAAATTAAAAAGATATAAAAATGTTGGAATTAAGCAAAATTTAAAAGAATTTGTAATTGGCCGTGTAGCATGGTGCAACGCGGTAACCATGACGACAAGTTGTCAAAGTTTTGTCGATAAAGCAGCCAGATTCTATTCTAGCAGTATTCGACTGAATGTCGATTGACATATTTTGTGTTTTTGACAAAAATCTAGGCGATCATAATTACTGCTTACTTCTACCTATAATTAAGACTTGATTCCGGTTCAAAATATAAATTTCATGAGAAGCCAATCGTATATAGCTTTTCATTTTAATATCTGAGTTTATTGTATGTAATATACCATATAATCGATATATTTCTACTACTACTTAGTAAAGTCCTTTTACTGCTTGAGCTACCTCTTCCGGTGGGCCTGTAGCGCCATCTATTGTTATCTTCCCAAACCGCAAAGACGCTAGGCCGTCAAAAACAGCTGTGCGTCAACTAGGCATCAACCAATCAGATTGCCGGATGCAAAATGTCAATATGGTACTGCGTAGATTTGCAGCAAGAACAAAGGAAAGAATGTTTACAGATTTCTTTGTTCCCAAATGACTTCATACGGCTAATAAAGTTAGCCATACTCTCAAATATTGATAAACAATGCTTTAATTTAATTAAATTTGTCTCTATGAAACATGCCAGGACAAAAACAGCTGCATAATTATCTAAAAAAGCAATCAAGGCCGATTGCCACTTTACAAGAGTAAGGGAGAGGACCCATCATAAGAGTGAGACAGCACGCAAATTCAAGTGCGCCTTTCTATCGATTGGCCAATAGGAAGACAAAGAACACAGCTGATCAAATCAAAATGGCCGCCATTCTAGTTTTTGACTCGGCGGAGGGCGCACGATTGCTCCTACTTTGTGTTACAGTGAAATCCATCTTGGGCTGCTAAAAAAGGCGTCCATTATAACTTTCTAGTGTTCATTATGTATGTTAAGAGAAAAAGACACATTTACAGGAGTGTTATATTATAGCGCATGTATTCAATTGGAGTATAGAAGTTCTTGGATCGTCGGTTCATAGAAATTTTTAAGGTGAG